>OU696578.1:5019006-5669006 GCA_916048095.2 Sacculina carcini | reverse complement strand
ATAAATGCAATGATGCTTTTCAAATTGGTTTTATACTCGTTTTATTAATGTACAGATTCAGAAAATGTTGACAGCAGAATAAGACAAGTTAATTGGCTGGTCAAGTATTTTTTTGACACACGTTTATTTAAACTAACGCTTTTTAATGAAACAATGCTTTCTAGAGCAGTCTCTATGGAAGATAGATTTGATTGATGTGCGTTCAAATACTTTTTGTATATTAAGTAGCCTGCTGGTAACAATTACAAAACACAAAATAACATGGGCACAAAGTAGACTAACATACAATTCATCAAATATATGAGCAGCGAGCAAACATCATATGTGAAGCAGTCATACATGGAGTGGAGAAACCTAAAGTGCAGTGAAGGTGATAATGATAATAGTATACAGAAGTTGGATCAGTGAAAGGACTGCAATCTAATAAGAATAAAGATGAAACAAAATGTCGAAGAGATTTGTTGTGAGAGATTAAAAAGAAGCATAAGGAGTCAGTGAATGCGTTAACGGATCAAAAGAAAGATAAAAGCAATACTTTCATAGCGAATAGAAAAATGATCGAAACGACGTAGATGAAATAATATAAGGAGGAAGAGAGTTGAATAATCTTGGGTAAAAGAAAGACAAGGACTTCGCAGACCAGGTTGATTCGTTGATGGCTCGAGGACAGAAGAGAGGAATTTATATGCGGGAAGAAGAATTTTCAGAGATAGATAGGAGGTCAAAGAGGTATATAGGTCGATGTGGGTTATGAATTGGTTTGTAGATAATGTGACAAAGACGGTGGTGGATTCGTGGAATGATAGGAATCCAACGAAGTTGAAATAGGTGACAACAGGTATGACGACATGGAGAGAGAAAAAGTATACAGCAGCTGGACTGGTTGAGAATGCGCTGGAGAATTTTGAGAGACGAGAGAGGAGCTTTGTAGTATAGATAGTTGCAGTAATCGAACCTGGGAAAAATAGGAGACTTGACAAGTTTAATGGCCGAGGACTTGTTAATAGAAGCACAAACGGGGCACAGAGAGCGAAGAATAAGACGGCAGGTTCGGGTAACATTAATAATATGATCAGAGAACGATAAATTTGAGTCAAAGAATACACCAAGGTTACGCGCAGAGCTCAAGAGAGGAAAGGGGAGAAGTGGGGAGAAATGCAAGGAGGGTCTTTGATGGGAGTCAGTCTTTGATGAGTTGAGTAATAGACGGTGATAAGTCCATCTAAATGCAAATCTAATTTCTTGCTAAAGACTGGAGTTTTTCAACTTCAAATGTGAAGTATATGATCAAGTATTTCAACTGCTCTTTACAAAAAAATCCAACCAATATTTATATTGATTTTTAACCATGTCCCACATGCCTAATTTTCTCGATGTTATTTTTTATATTAAAAAACAGAGCTTTATCAAATGATGTGATTGATTCGGTTTGGACTTCTAACTTATTCTGGCATTTGAAATTTAAGCTACTAAAAGTAGGAGGTTACTTTATATCTAAGAGTCTATTTTTGGTAAGTTAAAGCAAGTAATATAAAGTCCACGGCTACGATCGTGGATCAACTACGTAAATTTTGTGTTTTCGCTTAGTTTTTGCTGTTTGCTGATATTTGCGATGTTAGGCCGCATTTTCGTAGTCTGTTTTAGAAATGACACAGAACGGGGACAAGGTGGAAACGAGGGTACTATGGTGTGGGTCAATGGTTTCTTCCTTGAATAATTCCGTGTTTTTGAGAGATCATAATAGTAATGTTTAGGTTACTTTTTAGACCACTTTTTATTTAAACTTGTTAAATTGTCCATTTTTAGGCACATTTTTCACAGCCCTAGTGAGAACACGCGCGCGCACGCACACATAGACACACACAAGCGCGTACACACACACTAACAAACTCATTACGTTTCATTCATAGAAATGAACAAGCAAATAGCGTCAAATCCAAGATAGGCTAGATCTCATAGTTCCTTCTTGCACTTACTGTGAGATGTGAATTCTTTCATTCGACTGCATTGCTCTATCAAATTGTCAACCACCTGAAAACAAAACAGTAGGATGTAAGTTTTACGTTTCAAGTTGTCTAATACCCGTTGGTAACACTACATTTATATCACATATATTTTATAATATCTGTGTATTATCATTAATAATGTTATCAATAAGCAGGGAGAAATAGGAAAAGTGCGAACACAACAAAATTAAATTCAACAACAACCTATATTTATAAACCGCCACTTCAGAGTCTATACTCCCTCAGAGGCGCTATGAACACTCATAATTAACACAAGCATACAAATAGATATAAGCACAAGTACAATACAATACAGCTAATACTGCAGCTTCTTGCACCTTGACCATCAAGGGACATAGAGAGTCACAGAGAGAAGATCATTAGCATTAGACAGTTAAAGCACACTCGAAATGAAATAAGATGACACGTTAAAGGTTAAAAGTTAAAGGCCTAAGTGACAGCTGCTACACGGGAAGAAGCCGAAGCATACGAACACACAGGTGTGCTCCGTGCAGCCCGCTGCCACCGCAGAACTGACCCTCCCCACGCTATGGCGCCACAAGGACGAAAGAAGTATTACAGAGGGCAACCACCCCAGAATCCATGGCACAACACATGACTGATATCTGGTACCATTCACTGCTGGGTGGACAGGGGATGTTGGATCATAGAATTCGCCCAAGAAATTCTGCTGTGTTCAAAACTGCTCACAAACAACCACAACAGCCAGCCACACACTGTCAATGTACACAAATAGTGAGTATGAAGCGTGATGATCAAATATATTTTAGTTTTTACTCTAATATCGCGTTGATTATCTACATACCAGGAATGATCACATGCGATTAAGCACAAAAATATATAGACATTAATGTAAGATTGTTCCATTAGCTATTATCGACAATCTTAACGGTATATTCCAGTCAGCGAAATTGGCTCTAAGATTTGGGCAGAAAATACATGATATGCTTATCGGCTGGCAAGACTATTCTAAGTCCATGTGACGAATTGAGCAATTAGTTACGTATTGGCCATGTAAGCATTACTAGCTGGATGGGTTTCATGTGGTCAATGCCAAGCGTGTATAATAAATTTTGTGTATTCAACAAGGAAAACGATTTATGCGTGTGATTCCAAATGTCGTTTTTCTAAAGCTAAAGCTGTTTTTGCCAATGCACTAAGCAAAGAGCGCTGCAAAAATATAACGTTGCAGTTATCTATCGATGCCGAAAATATGGCTCGAATTTTAAGTACTGTTAAATCTAACTGATATGCCACCCCGCTACTAGGGCACTATTGGTGCTGAGTCACCTTTGCTCGGTATCGAAAAAATTCTTTATAAAATCATTTTGATATGCCATCGCAAATCTCGCTACTATGCCACTTTTGTCGACAATAAGGAACTGCTTTGCGAGGAAAGGTTTGACGAAGAAGAGATCCAACTCTGAGAGCCGACGATCACTCTGCAACTGATTAGTCGTTTATGCTGGAAGAAGTTGCAAAGGAAATGTTGAGCCACAAGGAGCCGGTGAAATGCAAAGTGGAAGGTATACATATCGAGGAGAGAATCATTTCGATCAAATAAGCCTAGCGCGCACGGACAAGAAGTGCATGCAGCAGATTAGTGGAGAACCCGGTGTGTGCAAGCGTGCAATCGTTTTGACGAGATGCTCGAAATCATTCGCAAGCTAGCTATGGTGACAGAAGGCTGTGTGCGCTCCGTTTGCTTCAGTTTATGTTGTGTGAGTTTCTGGGTGTTTTGTGTGCGTCTGTGGTTGCGTGTGAGCGTGTTTGTTTGTGTGCGTTTGAACTTGTATGTGACTGAATTAATACATTCAAGGTCAACAATGCTCAAAACTGAAGACATGAAGGCAATGATGGATGTACAACAATGGGCATTGAGAGATACTACTGAAATCATTCTACGTGACATTTCTGGCCGAATGAGAAAACTGGAGCATCAAAATGATGAAATAAGGATGTCTCTCGAGCTCACCCAAAAAGACGTTGACGACCTGAAATCCGAAAACAAAAATCTCAAGCAGGAGATAATCAGGTTGTCTCAATCTGAGGGAGAGCTTCAGACGGTCAAACAGATGGTGAACAAGCAAGAAGATTACTCCAGAAGGAATATCCTATGATTCAACGGCATTGAGGAGGACCAAGGAGAAAACTGGGATGTACCACAGATCAAGATTGAGAAACTGCTTCGGGACTAGTTCAGCATGGATGTAGTGCAGCTGGACCAGGTGCAGAGAGTGGGACCTCGCAGGAAACATGACTTGACTCGACCTCGCGCGGTAGTTGCTCGCTTCACGAAATTCGGCGACAGACATCAGGTGCTACGAAACTCGTCAAAGTTGAAGAATACAAACGTGTTTGTCAACGAAGATCTGTGTGAGGCCTTACTTGAAGCCAGAAAGAAGCAGATGCCCGCGTTGAAGGAGGCTAAAACTGCTGGAAAAATAGACTACTTTGTCAACTCGAAACTGGTTGTGGGAGACCGGCACCATCCCTAAGCCGGTGTCACTGGTTCAACTGGGAACGGGGGAGCCACCGGAACCGCGGAACCGGCAAGTCGAGGAATGAAAACGCGCTATGTGACAAGATTGCGCGTGAGGGTCAGAGATGCTAGAGAACAAGATGGTCAACGTTCAAGCGCAAAGTGAGGGTGACATGATCCTGTATGTTAAGCGTACTATTTGATATATAAATATTGTATTTTATCTCTACCGCGCCTGATCACTTGCCTTTATTGTCCTTTCCCGACGACTGCCAGCCAATATGTTCGCACATAACAAATAACTGTAAATACTACACGAGCCTTGGTCATGTCTCACATACAAACTTACACAAACTACAGCTCACACTGGATTGTGAATATGAACGCCTGCAAAGCCTTAATTGTGCAGTATTTCCACTTGAACAAAATGAACATAACAGGATGGTGGAATGGAGTAATGAGCTGCACACAAAGAAAATGAAAAAGTTTCATAACTTGCTGTCGACCTCCGAGAAGAATGTGACAAAGTGCGGTTTTGGTGCCATTCGATTCTCCTAAATATCCCATGCTTTCTGTTGAAATTGATCGCAGACAATTCAAGGCTATGGTAGACAGTGACATCACGGATAACTTCATTCGACCAAAGATCGCAAAAAATTGCATCTGAGATTTCTCAAATCAAGCGAGACCGTGTATATGGCGTCGTCTCAACTGAAGGGTGAACTGGAGGGTGTTGTCTAGTGGACATATCGGTCGAAGGAAACGTGTATCGCAACGTTCGCCTGACCATTATGACTAATCTGTGTGTACCGATGATACTCGGCCAAACTTTCATGAGACTCCATCGCACGGTCGAGTTCAAATTCGGAGGAAATAATCGGACTTTGCAAGTATGTGGAGTGGTACAAATGAATATCGATCCACCTGCCCTGTTCTCCAATCATATTGAAGACTGCCGACCCATCTGCACAAGAAGCCGCTACTACTCTTCTTCTGATCGAGAATTCATCAAGAACGAAGTTCGAAAGCTGCTGAAGGATGGCATAATCAAAAAGTCGAACTCACCGTGGAGAGCCCAGATCGTGGTCACTCATAATGAACGACACAAAAAGCGAATGGTGATTGACTATTCATCCACAATCAATGAATTCTCCGAACTGGACGCCTTTCCACTTCCGAAAATTTCCAACATCATTCATAGTCTCACACAATATAAGGTGTTTTCCTAAATGGATATGAAATCGGCGTACTATCAATGCCCTATTCGTGAAGGTGACAGGAAGTATACAGCATTCGAGGCTCTTGAAGAACTATTTGAGTTCACAAGACTTCCGTTTGGATTGACAAACTCTGTGGCGGTTTTTCAGCGCGTTTTGACCGACCTAATACTTAGAAGCAACATAAAAGGTGCTCATCTGTATATCGACGACATTGTGATTGGTGCTGATAATAAAAAAGTGTTGAATCAGCGTGTGGAGGCATTCACGTAGGTTGCCAAAGGAATGGGCCTCCAGCTCAACCAAGATAAGTGCGAATTCAACGTCAGATGTCTCAAATACCTGGGTCATCAAATCGAGAATGGAACTGTAAGACCAGACCCGGAAAGACTTGAACCTCTCAAGAGTCTGTCATTTCCTCAATGTAAAAAGTCCCTGAAACGCTGTCTGGGGCTTTTCTCGTACTACTCTGTCTAGATTCCAAATTTTTCATCGCAAATCAGCCCTCTTCTGAATACGTCATCATATCCTTTGACGATTGAAGCCCGGCGGGCTTTTGAAGAACTAAAGGATGACATCTGTTCGGCCTCACTGTGCGCCATAAAGGATGACTCTCCTTTCAGAATCGAGACTGACGCCTCTGGCTCGGCTCTGGCTGCAAACCTCTCTCAAGAAGGAAGACCAGTTGCCTTCTTCTCTAGGACATTGAATCGCTCAGAACGTTCTCAGTCAACGATCGAACGTGAGGCAGCAGCGGTAATCGAATCCATCAGTAAATGGCAAGACCTGCTTACGGGACAAAAATTCACTATCTTCACCGACCAACAAGCCGTATCTTCCATTTTTAACAGCAAATGCATCTCCAAGGTGAAAAATGATAAATTGATGCGTTGGAGGCTGGAACTTTCCAGTTACTGTTATGATATAGAATACCGTCCTGGAGAATTTAACGCACCTGCTGATGCTCTATCGAGAGCATGTTCTCTCAGGCTGACGTCATCCTTATCGGATATTCACGTTGCACTCTGCCATCCCGGTGTCGCCCGGTTGAATCATTTCGTTAAGGAGAAGAACCTCCCATTCTCAAATGAAGACGTCAAGAAAGTCTGTCGCGATTGCAGAACGTGCGCTGAGCTGAAGCCTAGGTTTCACAAATCTCCTCCTGGTACGCTCATCCATGCTGGCCGTCCGATGCAGCGTTTGGCCATCGACTTCGTCGGACCCAAACCATCAACCAATGGTAATCGGTATCTCCTAGTTATCGTCGACGAGTATTCTAAATTCCCGTTTGCGTTCGCCTGTGCAGACATGACTTATCAAACGGTGATTACGTGTTTGACTAGTCTCTTCACCTTGGTAGGTTGTCCTGAAACTATTCACAGCGATAGAGGTGCACAATTCGTGTCTTCTGACCTCAAGCATTTCCTGTATCACAACGGTGTAACTATGTCGCACTCCTCGCTATATCATTCTATAGGAAACGGCCAATGTGAGAGAATGAACGGCTGCCTGTGGAGATCCATACGTCTGGCACTCAGGTCGCGACAGCTGAACGAAACACAATGGCAAGAGGTGCTGGATATTGTTCTGCACTCGGTGCGCTCGCTGCTATGTACTTCAACAAACACCACTCCGCACAATCGCTTCTTCAACTTAATGCGTCGATCTGGAACCAGATATTCTATGCCCACCTGTTTGTCTGGGGGGCCTGCATTACTCAGGAAATTTGTTCGTACCAGCAAGTCTGACGCTCTTGTAGAGCCGGTGGAAATACAATCGTCTAGCCCGAAAGTCGCTAGAATCCGCCACTCTGACGGACGGGAATCTTTCGTGTCTACCGATGACCTCGCACCACTTCCGGCTTTCAGTGATAAGTCATATGATGAATCAAATGTCACTTCGGCCGAAAAATCCAGCGTCGACATCTCTCCTCGGACACACAATCCAGAGTCCGTGACTGGCGCTGAAGACTCTTCGAGAATAGCTCGCGACCCAGATAGTGAAGATGCCGTCAACCTCGGTACTTCTGAAGACTCACCCGCTGATGTCGCCGACACGGAGACCGCGTTGAATTTCTTACCGCCAAGATCTCGATCAGTACGACGTGTCGTCTTGAACAGGAAATACCAGCATTAATTTTTATTACATGGGGAGAGTGTTATGGTCTGGCATCCTTACTATTGCTAGTGACTGGGTTCCTCTGAGCGAAGTGCGGCGATGTATTTTGGACTCGAAGTGTATGTTATTTGCGAAGGGTTATTTTCGGTATGTTTTCGTATAGTCTCGTTTATAATATGTAACTAAATGCGTGTTGTGCTCAATGAACATTGCTGTTACAAGTTGAGCATAAGCTCTCTTATATTTTGTTAATTAGATGCGTTAATTGTTGTGTACCAGCTTAAATGTATGATGTGATCGTTCACAGATATGTCGTGAATTTTGAGTTTAATAAAGCCATTCGTTCAGGCTCGTTGAGTTTCATGACAACCATATTAACAGCTATAAATATAAAACCAAACAATTTGCCGACACAATACAAGCTCAAAGAGGAGCTTCTTAGTAAGCCTGATGTCATCGCTGACAAATCCTACCATTCATATATGACTCGACTCAAAATTCCTCAATCCGGACAATTCTCGTGTTCACCTGTGAGTCAACATTAAGTGTTGTATGTGATCAATTGTCTGAAAAACACGGGCGCAGGTCATGATCGAACCAAACTTCTCAAATCTATCGCCTTATCCATTATATATGTAATCACCCACTTGATAAACACTTATCTTGTTCATTTTGAATTTCCCGATGTTTAAAAAAAAGCCGTTGTTATTCCTATTTATAAGCATGGTGCAAGAATGCTTTTCAGTAACTATCGTCGTATTAGTCTATTACGAGTAATGTCCAAAGTCCTGGAAAAATATCGCCAACAAATCACGTATTTTTTCGAGACGCAAAATTATATTCACGAAAACCAGTTTGTTTTTCTGAAAAATCACTCTACATTCATGACAGTCTCTTTGTTAAAATATTTCATATCTAAAAACAGTTATAAAAGTATTTAAGTATGGGAATATATTTATATTTAACAAAAGCCTTTGATATAATAGACCACGAAATTGTATTGAGTAAAATAGAGAAGTACAATCTATCTGGATCTACAAAAAGTCTACTAAAATCGTATCATCACAATAGCCACCAATGTGTAAAATTCAACGATATTTTTTCTGAAAGTCGTCCTATAACTACCGGGGTTCCACAAGGCTCTATTATGGGTCACTTTTTGTTTTTGATGTATGTTAATGATATTAAATGCGTTTCTGATATAGCAAACTTTCTTCTCTTTGCTGATGACTCTCTTGCGTTATACTCGTCTCCCAATATTATTGAACTAGAACACATGATTAATTCCGATTTAAAACTTATAAGTCAGTGGCTAATATCAAATAAACTTCCACTAAATTCCAACAAATCCACATTTAAGATATACAACTGGTCACAAAGCACACATACTCCACAAATTAAGCTAAATGCTGAATTAATGGCTAAATCTCACTCGGTCAAATCTGGGGGTAAATATTGATGATGACATGAAACTCTCAAAACACATCGCCAACGTATGCAAAACAACATCATTTCACATAGGCATAATATCCAGACTCAAGTATATATTTCCCACCAATATTTTGATCCTAATTTATAATGCGTTAGTCCTTCCTCATATCTCTTATTGTGCATCTGTTTGGAGGTTATATTATCCATCCTACTTCTTGCGCATACTATCTCTTCAAAAAAGAGCTATTAGAACTATAAATAAAACGCATTATCTATCTCACACATCCCCACAGTTTAAAAGTATGGGTCTTTTAAAGTTTACGGACATTGTGAATTATCAAGTTATTATGCTCTTGTGTGACTTTTTGAACGGAAATTTACCTACTGCACTCCAAAACAAATTCACCCTAAACATAAAAATAGTTAATACACGCCACACTCAGCACTTTTTCCAGCAGCTATGCTCACACATATTCGAGACATTCAACATCTTACATATGGCAGCATTTATTTGGAACAAAACTATTCGTACAAAAATAACAAATTTACAAGACCTTCCCATCAGAAAACATCAATTCAAAATAAATATTAACAAACTACTACTTGATTCATATTGATAGTAATGCGTGTGTGTGATTGATGTTGTGTATTTCCAGACTGAATCGTGTATCGTGTTCTATACTCATGTCATATTTGCGCGGATTGTGGGGTCAACATCTGAGACAGGACTGCAGTGCTTTCGATGCTGACTCCACTACAAATGTTCAGTTGTTAAAATTACCTTGTTATGTTGTTTCCTTTGATATTATGTATATGGTGTACACATGTATGTTGATGTATGGCAAATAAATTTGAGCGGAAAAAAAAAAAAAAAAAAAAATAGATGCGCCAGCAGACGAATTTTGACAGTTTTCGACTGAGACTGATGAATGAATTTAGTAAATATACCTGTTTTATAATAAGAGTGTTTTCTTTTAGAATATACGGCCCATTTTACAAGCCTTCCCTACTATGCCACTTTTTGCTCAGTCCGGACGGGTGGCATAGTAGCGAAATTTGACTGTATAATCTTTTAATTCTAGTAATATTTTTTCCCATAAATTCATCGGTTTATTATAAACATTTGAAATCCCACTCGTGGTCAGACAATCTCTCATTTCACACATGTTCAGATAATAATTAAAAAAAATAAACGTGTAAGTTGAATTGTGTCTTCAAGCTCGTACCAGTTCAAAAACTAAAAACGTGTCAAAAGAGCGTTAAGTTAGAAAATTCGACAATATTACTTATAACAATCTTTAGCGGTGATATACTGACGCATTGGTGACAATTTTGCACGCTACATCAGTGTGTGGTATTTTTTACGAACGAACAATATGAATTTAGCTGAAACATTCATAAGAGTACATCAGTTTCAAGATATAGCATAAGCCGCTGTCGTTTGTTTGCTTGTCATTTAATAAAACAATACAGTATGTGCATCACACAATTCAAACACTTCAAATATTGACACAATTTAACACAATTAAAATTTAAAACACAATTTAAATTCGAAAGCTATAGTCAGAGCCGTTGCGAGGAATTATGGCCCCCCACCGAAGGCAACACTTGGGGCCCCCATTATAAATAAATCACCAAATAATGAATGTATTCATTAGACATAATCCCATAATACGTGAAGCAACGGGGCCCCTCAACATTCGGGCCCCCCGGCCGGGGGGTACGGGGGGCGATTTCTACGGCTCTGGCAATAGTCAAAAACAAGCAAGGTAACGTATCACATGTACATAATTTCAATTACATGTGATGCTGACACATGATGGTGTAGCGGTGGCCTGCACGGCGACGACAGACCTGTCACCAGATGGTGCTGGGACAATGCAATGAGTGTATGTCGTTGCATTGCTTTTGCTCATTCATTTATTGTCGTAGTTGCGTGTTGTTGTTGTTTTCAGTGCTGCTCGCTTATGTGTCATACTCAGCACTCAGCTTTAGCTCATAAACGGCAATGTCTTTATGTAATCGCTTAGATAATGTGTATTGTTCATTATATTCCGTGTATTGAGCGCCCACAACCGCAGTACGACATCGCAGTGTTCGGTAGCGATCCTTAGCGGCGCGACAATCCTTCTGGGTTGGTGCCTCCGCACAACGTTGTTTTTTCATTCACTATACCCGAATAAAAAAACACGATAGCAACCCCGCTCTTTATGACGGTCTCACCGATCAAATACACGGTCGTGCTATTCCGAGTGTGTGGTCGTTTGGGCATATGGACCTATCCGGTCAGTAGGTGCTGATTTACGCTGGTGTTTCCCCCACCAATAGTATTGCACAGCACGAGGACCTCACGTTCCTCTACTTGTCCGCTATTTCGTGCTCCCAGCCTCGGGTTCGGTCTCTCTGGACCGAAGGCAGCTTGGCCTCTCCGCCGAGCAGACCGGTTGTTCGGGAGTGCAACCAGTAGCGGCGCTTCCCGCGCCCCCTGCGTGGCGTCATTGCAGCTAGTACGTCCGGGCTAGGCGATCACAATACGCCGCGCTACAATGGAATAGTTAAAAATCAATGAGGAAAAACTATGCTTCATCGATCATCAGCTGCTACATCCGTGACATGAGCGTGCAGATTCAGTGACAGTGTGACAGGATTTGACAGTGACAGGATTGCCGTAATGATGTCATACTCTCGGAAGGCGAAGCGGAAATCAATGAAGCAAACAATTTTGAATGAACAAATAATTTCGAGGTTATTGTGAACTCTTGTGTCAAAATTTTTTTCCAATTCTCGCAACACGAAAATGATTACTCAATTGTAGGTTTTCGCTATTATGTTTATAGCGTCGCCCAAGCAACCAACTGGAACAGCACGTATATTACAACAACAGAACCTCACACTACAAATGTCCTAACATGACTAAAGCCTAGAATCAATCTCATTACCTGGTCAACTCGCCAAAAGGGCGTAGCCGACGTCAAATCACACAACAATCGTACGATAATCAGCTGATCTCAATCGCACTGTAGCCTCTACATATTGAGCCCATTGCACCATGATTGTCACAAATATATATATATTATTTTGTCGACACTACATATACCCCCTTACATAAATTCAAACTATATATCTGACATCACATAATCGTTGAATCTACGGGGGCGTCGGCGGATGCGTCCTCGCGGTGATGGCGGAATATCTGGCGCTGGCTGCGGCGGCTCCTGAATCTCGGCCGCACCGGTGGCATCCGTCGATTCGTCCTCGGCGGACACGGCGTCGGCCTGTCGTCGTCTGTCATCATCGGCGTGCCTGTCGTCCGTGTCTCCATTCGTGACAGCAGCGTAATCTTCCGGTGGCCACCGAAGAACGTCGTCCGTCGTCGTCACGTCACCGTCGCGATGCGCGTCGCATTCGGTCTTGGCCAGATGGGCAGGATTTCTGACGGACCCGTCCTCCAACCGGAGCAATGATCCCCGACAAGCCACGATGGTCTGTGGCTGTCCAAACCTTCGTGCTGTCTTTGGCAGATGACCTTGTACACGTACACACACTCGATCTCCCGGCTTCAGTTGAGTATCTCTGGCCGCCTGACGACGATTGTAGTTGCGACAGTTGCGTCGTTGCTGGCGAGTCACCCTCTGCCGTAATACGTCCAGACGTGAAGGCTTCTCTGTCACCGGCAGCAAAAACCTCATCTGTCGGCCGTGTAAACTGGCCAAACTGGCGCCCGTTATCCGACACCAGGGCGTCCGGATATCCTTCTCGGAAAAAGATCTGGTCCAAGAATTGAATGACCTGTGGTGTACTGACGTCCGATGTTAACGCCACTTAATCCCACTTCGAATGATAGTCAATCAATGTAATAGCGAAGCGACAGTCGTGCCGTGCTCCGTTAATTGGACCCACGACGTCGATGTCGATTTTCTCCCACGGTTTTGCCGGCAGACTCACTGGTGTAAGTGGCGTCGGTCGGTGATGTGTAGTCAAAATTTTGTCGCTCAACTGGCATTGAGGACATTCATTCACGAGACGTTCGACGTCCGAATCCATCCCCGGCCACCAGGACATGCTACGCAGGTACTGTTTTGTCCTTACGATGCCGTCGTGTGAACAGTGCGCGCGTGCGAGAAATGATGGTCGGATACTGGACGGCACGACCAGCTGGTATCCTGCTCGAAGCACCAGGTCGCCATCTGATGAGACTTCGTGCCGAATTGCATGATAAGGTTTCGTCAACGCGTCACACTGCCTTGCTGACCTGGGGAATCCGTTGACCAACGAGTTGCGTAACCCCACTAGTTCTGGGTCGTCACGCGCTGTTTTGCGCATATCTTGCTGAGATATGCTGGTGAAGCTCTCCAGCATAGCGATGACTTCGCCATTGTCCCCGTCATATTCCGGGTCGACACTTACCGCGGTGGAAGGCGTGACAGAGCATCGGCGCCGGGAATGCGGTGTCCTGGCATGTGTTCAATCGTATACGAATACGGTATACGGATTGCAGGCAGTTCCTTGTCGTGCGATTCCGCTGCGACCTTCGCCACAATGCCGCCGCCCGGCTGAATAGACAGGTCCAGATCTGCCAGCGTAGCGAAGCCCAATAGTCCTTCCGACGACGGTGTGTCGATAACGTAAAAAGTCGTCGATGCAGTGTGACCCCTTACCGTGACGTCGGCGCGCAGTGTACCGATGACGTTTATCGGCCGACGACCCACGCCGAACAACCGGGTGTCTATAGGCAACACGGCGGAGCCCTTGAAGTGCGTCCTCGCCAGCGGCAGGCTCAGCACCGATACGCTGGCGCCAGTGTCCACTTGCAGTTCGACGTTGGCGCTTTTGCCGCTGTCCACTCGAATGAGGACGTCGCACATCAATTTGTTGGTGTGTACCTGCTCGCAAGTATGAATCGTCACCTCTTTGACGTTTTTCGGCTTCGATGGAGCCTTCTTGGACCTACACATTTTGGCCCAGTGACCTTGACGGCCACAGTTATTGCACGCGCTGGTGCGGGCCGGACAGAAGTCGGTTCTCGGAGAGTCGTGTTGTCGACCGCAGTGCGAGCATGCCATCCTGCGGTGTGGAGGAGCTATGCGCGTCGGTGGTTTTGGTAGCACCTGCTGTACCACTTCGGCTGTGGCGCCGGCTTCTGGTCGCATGCGGCGCGCCTCGTGTCTGGAGCTCTTGAAAGCTTGCGCCTGCGACAAAACTGAGTCCAACGTTAATTTCGGACCCTGCAAAAACCTTTCCCGTAGCGCCGGATGAATGGTTGACTCTACAACCATGTCGCGAATCATTTAAGCTTCCAGTGAGCCGAAGTTGCAGTTTACCACCAGTGTTCTCAGCGCTGCTACGTTCTCCGCAGTACTTTCGTGTGATGCTTGGCGCCGCTGGCGGAAGGCGTATCTTTCCGCAATGACGTTCACCTGCGGTCTGTAGAAAGAATCAAGCTTGCGAATGACGTGCGCAAAGTCATCTTCCCCTTCGATCTTCTGCAGTGGCGGCAGTGAAGTGAAGACTCGTTGCGCCTCCGTCCCGACACAATGCAAGAGCATTGCTCGTTTTCTTGCCGTAGAAAACGCCTCCCCACCACATGCAAAAATATAGTTCTCAAATGCGAACCGCCAATCTGCCCATGGCATACCCGGTGGCCCTGGACTGGGAAGGAATGCTGGTGGTGGTGGAACGCCCTCCATATTCATGTGTTATTACACAATACAGAAATACCCAATTAACCAATTAATCCTCGTCGCCAAATTATGTAGCGTCGCCCAAGCAGCCAACTGGAACAACACGTGTATTACAACAACAGAACCTCACACTACAACTGTCCTAACCTGACTAAAGCCTAGAATCAATCTCATTACCTGGTCAGCTCGCCAAAAGAGCGTAGCCGACGTCAAATCACACAACAATCGTACGATAACCAGCTGATCACAATCGCACTGTAGCCTCTACATATTGAGTCCATTGCGCCATGATTGTCACAAATATATATATATATATATATATATATATATATATATATATATATATATATATATATATATATATATATATATATATATCATTTTGTCGACACTACCATGTTGAAGACCGAATAATAATTTATAATTTATGATTTGATCAAAAGTAAGATGATTTAACTCCTCAAATTTATTGGTGACGCTGTCGTATTTGCTAAGACCGAGAATAATTCTTAAAGACCATTTTTTTGCAATTTGAAGATAAGAAGTAGATTGGTTTTTTAATTTATTCCCCAAATCAAATTATAATAATTTAGATGCGGTAATATAAGAGATTTGTAAAGGAGAGACAGTTGTGTATAATCCAGAAAGGGTCAGGCTCTATTTATCATGCCTTTTTTCTGTGCAAATTTGTTGCATTCTCTTTCGTATTTCCTTTGCAGTGATTCTCATTGGAATACTCTTTGTTCGGCAAAATCTACCAAGATTGCATTGTTTGAGGTTGAAATCGCTTTGAAACTCAGTTGAAATTTGCATGTGTCTCACAGAAGATATGACGCAATTGAATTCAAAAACTACTTCATCAAACACTTCCACTCTATATTTACGGAGAATTGAAATTTATCACGATAATCTCATAGAAAAGTGAGAAAATTTTTAATATAATCTTGACGCAAGATAAATTCTCATTATTATCTTGTTATCATTCTAATCAATCTCACATGTTAATGTCATTTGGAATAGTACCGACTATTTTTGTGCATAAACGGATCCATAAATCATGTTGCCTATGAAAAACAACACATTTATGCAAGTACTCTAAGAAAACGTTTGCCTCATGTTAGCTGAACATTGACAATTAAAAACGTACTGGAATAAAGCGTGTGCGCATCTAGAAAGTTATATTTGGTGGGCGGGCGGTGATATAGCTCTGGAATTTATGCGAAACCAACATGAAACATTCATAGCAAGATTATCTCATCTATGAATGCTAGCATTAGTGCCAGAAAGAATAGCACACAAAAATTTATTTGTAGAAAAGTGAGTGCAATATATAATAATTTTTATTGATCGGTTACACACGTTCACGCGCACATATATCACATTCAATCTAAACTCTGATATGCAGACACGAACAGTCAGTATTGTCCACACTGTTTCCCAATGTAACCTCCAGTTTATTATTAATATTAATATTATTACTACTATTATTATTAATTTTATTATTAATATTATTAATTACAGGCAAACCCAGTAGCATGGGAAGAGTGTAATCACTATTACTGCCCTGTAAAACCCATGTACCGGAAGCGCCCCAAAGACATAGAACAAGGGAGTTCAAAAAGAAAAGAGTTCTAAACAGAAAGAGAGTTAAAAAAAAATCAATAACAATGAACAATCCGTCCGATAACACTCCATAATGCCACTCCGCCCATATACTTGAATAAGTAACAGCATTTGACAATACATTTCTATGTGATTCAATGACTGGCAACCGACAATAAATATGAGTAAATAGGAATGAATATTAGCAAATACGTAAACAAATAACAATCAACAACAATTAAAAGATAAATAATAATATGATGCAATATGGATTGACCAATAATAAAATGAATTCAATGGAAAAACAAAAACCAACAATAAATAAGTATTATTTAATATTAAAATAAAAGGAATTCGATTCAATAAAGAAAAACTGAATATATAATTAAACATCATACAACAATCGATCATATTACACTCTATATTTTACAGTCTATATATCGATCATATTACACTCTATATTTTCAATCCAATAAATAATAATTATTTATTTATCATATTACACTCTATATTCATATTATCATAAATATCATACAAAATATCATATTACACTCTATATTTTACACTCTATATATCGATCATATTACACTCTATATTTTCAATCCAATAAATAATAATTATTTATATTAAATATATAATAACTTACAATAAATATAAATACATCGAAAAAACATACATAAATATGGATAAATAGAACATAAACCGCAACAAACATGAGTAATTAGAAAATTTATAACAATGAATATGAATTAATATGAGCAAACAAGTAAATAAATAACTTCAATTCCGCTATTTCGGTAGCATTTCATTGAGCTTGGTGTTGAATTTGTTCAAATTGTTCTGCGAGAAGAAATTATCTCTCAACTGAGTCTCACGGGAGCAAAACTCCGCACTAAGCATCTTAGCCTCAAGAAACTGGAATAACACGAGTACATATGACAGCCGCATGCTACCAAACGCGTGTATGTATGCTTGCTTGTATGTGTGTATGTGTGTGTGTGTATGCTTGCTTATATATGTGGGTATATATTTGATTGTATGTGTGTGTGTGTGTGTGTGTGTGCGTGTGTGTGTAGATTTGCTTGTGTGTACGTGTGTGTGTCGCCTACTGGGAACGGTTGGGTTATTTCAGATGGGCACGATGGCGGAGTTAGACTAGGCGAGTCGCTGGGTCGTTCAGGAGAATGGTGGCAGCTCGGGCCGAGGTACACAGCACAGGAGAATGGGCGGACGTGATAAAACCATGATGTATTGTCGAAGAGAGGAGAGAGAGATAAGGGACGCCGATTCCAGTGGAGTGAAGCACACACGCACATATTAGAGTCGGTGTCTGTGGGAGGATAGTGAAATATCACTGGAAATGAGAGCATTGCATTTCGGAAGTGGATAACGCCATTTACATATGTCGCTTGGGTCAGCTAACAAAATGTGTTCAAAGGCGGGCGAAATTCTTGTTATCAAACGGCATTATCGCATCAACCATGCATTCTCACAGATATGTTAGTCTCCGTTTGTGGCTTTCATCAGCATTTTGTTGTTTGGCGTTACATTCGCTGTTGTCAATTTTCAAGTGAATTTTTCATTTCTGTACGGGTACTTGTGCGCAAGAGGAAATGTACTTTGTTGCTGTTAACTAGAGTGTGGTGCACATACCTGAATATTTGATGTTTTGTATAACTGTTATTGTCTCTTTATAATGTATTGCTGATATTCCTCAATTTGGTCTATATATTTCGATTGTTAATGTTTGTGGATCAGCGCGGCAATTTTAAACTTTTGTGGACCATTGTGGCGACAGGTGATGACGTCTTGTTAATAATGAAAGTTTTGCATAATTATCTTTTTGTTAAATTTTATTGTCTTATATAACTTATCTGAATTTTTATATTTGTATGTTCTCGCGTTAATTACTTTTTCTTTTATTTATTGACGTATTGAATCTTTTGCTCTGCCCTGGGTCGAGCTCAGATTAGGCCACGTAGACCTCACACACATGTATAGTCCTGATTGGTCTACGTGGACTTGGACGTGAAATGCTCCGCCCCGACCTAGGGCAATATATGGTCGTGTCAATAAATGACTGGCTTCTTCTGGGCCGGCCTGGACATTGTTGGCGTGTTTTCATCACTCACGTTATACCAGCCACAAGTGCTTTTATACGCAGATTCGAAGTTTTTTGGACTGCGACAGTTAGTCTTCGATTTTATCAGACAAGAACTATCAATGATAAATAGAGTGACCTCTTGTTGTAAATAAACCTTATTCAAATGAGATTATATCCATAAGGATAAACCCAAAGATCCTTCATTGATCTGAGGTAAGTATTAAAAAAGTTATAAATGCAAATTTTAGCAATTTTTTGTTTTAGCGCAAATTTTGCAAATTATATTTTTGAGGGAAACTATTTGGGTGTACGACAAATGTTGAGTTTTCGGAACAATTATTTTACACAAGAAGAAAAAAAAGTTGTCAAGTTTTACAATGCAGCTTATGTTTATGTATTTGCAATACAAACTTAATAAACAAGCATCTGAAAGCGTGTGACCATTAGGGCGGGTGGATTTGAAACTGTTTGAATTTCATTTATGTCTAAGCGAAGATAGATGCAGTTTTTGCGCTGATTACGAATATGATCAAAATAAATCTCAAGCTTTAACAAATCTTCAGAACATGCATTGAAAAATTAGAAAAAATCTAAAATAAAACATGAATTTAATGCAGTGGTTCTTGACCTTTTTCCGTATTCGCACCTTATTCCAATCAGCAATCAGTCCTCGCATCTTCACTACTCTTGATAGATACATGAAATGGAAAAAAAACAACGAAATATTAACAATTCATACAACTTTCAGTTCCCTTATGTTTCCTTTAAGTATTGCTTGCTGGAAACAATATAAAGCATAGCTAAACATTCGGACAAACAAACGCTCTATAATTTCTCACAGGAGCCAGGCTCGCAACCCCAAGTTACGAACCCCTGATCCAATGTGTACTGGACCAATTTTGTTTAAATATTCTAGGAACCCAAGAATGTCAAGACGCATATTAACTTGCTGATTAAGAATATGATTAAATGTTCAAATTTAACCAATTTTTAGGAAATTACGATAAATTAGGTCAATAATCATAACTTTTCACATGTTATACATTAGGTTGGGTCAATTTTCACATTTCTTAGAATTTTATATTTGTGAAAATAATGACAGATGCCGTTTTTACGCTGATTCCGTGTGTGGTGCTAAGCATTCTGCGTGTGCACGCGCCCATAAACATAATATAGACATGGACAGTATAATATAAAACATAACATTCTGACTGATATAGACACGTGCATTTGTGCAATGAATTTATACTTCAATTTTTATATTATACGAGCAAACTTGGAACATCAGGCTGATTCAACCGATCATGCCTATAATTGGCGTGTATTCAGATGATGATATTATATGCAGGGCTCAATTGGACTTTACAACATTTACGGAAATCATTGAGTGAGTCTATCAAATTATATTGTAGATATATATGTGACTACCAAGCATCAGTGCGACGGACTCGACAGACTAGACAAGCATTTGAAACACAATCTTAGCACAACCGTGAATGCTGAAAATACATTGGAAACAAAGACGTGAAGGCGCAAAATGTAATTTTCAGGATAAAAATTCATGTTAACTTTGTCTTACCTAATTATTTAATATTGGTGATATTTTAGCACAACATTGATTAGCTTTTCAGTGCAAATACTCTTGATTTTAGCGCACCAAAAAAGTCACCCTAATGATATGCTAATGATACTCAATTGGGATGTTGTTTTTCTATGAAATCTTATTTTTAGCTCTGAGGATTGTAATGTAAATATTTACATTTGAAATATCTTATAGCAGTCCGTTTTTCATCATTTCATCAAATTAAGAAGCAACCCAAAATATCAGGCTGGTGAAACTAAAGGCATGTGTTATCAGTGATTATATAAGCAATAATTGGGAAGTAATACAACAGAATACACAAATTGGAGATGCAAGAAAATTAAAATGAACATACAATAAAACTTGGCAAGTTTTAGGTTAGGTTAGGCTAGGCTGGCCACGACAAAAAATCGACAAAAAACTAGGTGCATGTACAGACAGGCGTTCATGGGCACTGCTCGCGGGCGCCTACAGGACTAGGCTTAAGTTAAGTTAGGAGGTTAGCTTAAGTTAGGTTAGGCTTGATTAGGTTAGTATAGGTTAGATTAGGTTAAGTTAGGCTAGGTTAGGCTAGGTTAGGTTAGGCTAGATTTGGTTAGACTAGGTTAGGTTATGGTATTTTAGACATTTTGGTAGATTATTTGCATTTTAAGCATGTATCTAGCGACAGGGAGGTGAAAGTTTCGTAGAACGTGGCGAAAGATTTACCTCGATTGGGCGCTTCTGATAGGGTAGGACTGCAGTTTCGGCGCCAGGATTTTTCGGTGGGGGAGCTGAAGAGAGGCAAAGGAGAAGTGTGCGGGGACAGTGTGCGAAACACTAGGAACCACACAATTATATATTTGGACAATATTGTTCAGTCAAAATAAAATTATATGTTTTTTCTGCTTAGAAATGTCAATTAATGTGAATATGCATTTTTCGTGATCACATGAAATCACATGGCAAGTCTGGTGATGGGATATGCCGTGAGCGCGGCACATAATGCACTGTGCAAGGGAAGTGTTGACGTCACAGTTGCGAGCTGGAAGACAACCGCTGATTGATTGTTCATCATGGATGGTGTAGAATGTAATCGTATAATTACCGGTTTGTGAGAATATTCGAGTAGTTTGACAGGCTAATTTTAGCACTGGATGCAAGAGTGCGTGTTGTTTTGTTACGTGGTCGATGTGTACGATTCCACAGCAGACAAAATGTAATTGATTTGTAAAACATCAAATTGTATATGATGAACATAATGCGAATGCAACGCCGCTTTGTAATACGATAATTCCGCTTAAGTGGTGTTTTTAGAGGCGGAGTAATGTTGGAGAATCGTGCTGTATTTTACGGCTAGGTGACCAGAATTTTCACGAAATAAATTTAGTGGAGCAAACACTCCCAAGATGAAACATTCCGTGTGAACAGAACATGCAATGGATCTCAAAATCACTGGATAAATCATTCCTTCCTTGTTACAAAATATTACTCCTTGTTGTCTTTGCAGAATAGTAAGCTTAGGTTAGATTACAAGCTCCATTATACAACAATAATTTGATTAATACCAGAACTGTCACATAGAAAACTTGCCTGGTGAAACCACAGCGGCTTATCATAGCGCGTACATCCAACATTTCCTTGCACACCACGACACACACACACACACACACACACACACACACACAAACACACACACACACACAGGGGTGGAAAATCGCACCAGATCCAAATCCACATCGGAGGTGCCGTCGAAAATGTGGCACGTGACTAGCAGGCTCGGGCACCTCCGGCCACTGCACAAACACGCGCGCGTGCCATTGAAACACGAATGTCGAATGGCCAGGCGCACAACAATGTCGCGTCGAAACACCCACGAATACTGGCGACGCGTCGGAAATTCGCCAGCCAACCGACGCGTCGAAAATGACAAAGACTGTGTGTGTATGCGTGTATGTGTGTGTTTGCGTGTATGTGTCTGTATGTGTGTATACGTGTATATGTGTGTTTGTCTGTATATATATATATATATATATATATATATATATATATATATATATATGTGTGTGCGTGTCGGTATGTGTTTATGTGTGTATGTCGGTGTGTATGTCGGTGTGTATGTGCGCGTGAAATTGTCAAAAGGCAGTGTCAGTATTAGCATATGCTTCGCTACATACTAAACGTGTGTGTGTGTGTGAGTGTGTGTAAAAACAACTGAAACACTGTTCGAAACATAAAAACAATTTTACTGTTTTTGCAGGACATATAATTTCTACACTATTTTATAAACTAGGAAGGAAGATGACATGATAATCTTTGTAGCAAAAAAAGGGTATATTTCATTCTGGTAATCAAATGTGCATTTACATAATATTACTGTTCTGTATCTCTTTCTCCCTGTCTCCCTCTCAATCTCTGTTTCAATCTGTTGTTAATCAAAGTGCATGGGGTGTATAATAACACAATTTATAGTGTTCAAGCAATTTGTTTTTCACTTTGTTAAATTATTTCAATAGCAATAATAACAATAATAAAAATAAAAGGAGACTAAATAAATGGTCTGGAAATTTGTGGTCAAATAAAAATATTTTTTACCTAAATTATATTTCTTGTTTTATGGCAAGAACCTAAAACGCAATTTCAAGCTGATTTTCGCCTAAAATGGGAGATTTATCAAATTCGGCCCGAAGGTCCGAATTGATGGTAATTTTTTTGAACTGCACTGATTACAAATTGTCTAAATGTCTGTTTGTACCCTATCTCCTCTAAAACCACTGGACCAATTTTGATGAAACTTGGTCCATAGGGGTAAAATGGATGCAAGAAGAGCATAGGCTGAGTTTTGTTGACCTACGAGGTCATTTTCAAGGTCATTGAGGTCATTCGTGTCTGTTTACCCTATCTCCTCCTAAACCACTGGACCGATTTAGATGAAACTTGGTCCTTAGGGGTAAAATGGATGCAAGAAGATCATAGGCTAGGTTTTTTTTGACCTACGAGGTCATTTTCAAGGTCATTGAGGTCATTTGAGTCTGTTTGAGGACTTTATTTTGTTTGTTTGTCGATGGATTTTTCGTTGTTCCCTTTTTCCGCCAAACGCTGCTGCCGTCGATTTTTGTTTTGTCGGCGGCAGCTCGCATCTCGCATTCACGATCTTCAAAAGAATTCTTCGAAGAAGGAAGAACCAAAAGAAATTAAAAAAACAGTCATCTACCCCCGCCGGCCTCATCCCGCGGATTCGGCCTCATGCCTCTGATGTAATCTGTCCATAATGTGTAGTTGGCTTAGGATATCAAGGCCGAATTGGGGGTATGCAGCTTTGGATCTGGTTTGTGGCCAGACAAAGCTGCACGTCTACTTAATAATTTTTCATATCAATCCAACGTGAAATTTCTCTCTGTCGAATTAAATGATTCGGAAGTGTTTCTGTATCAATACAGAAAGCGCGAAGTATAATTCAGGATCCACAGCTTCAAGCAATTCTGCCTGTCATAGTTGAAAACTTGTAAATTCTTCTTTTGAAGACGTTAGGGACCGCAATGTTGTGTCTGGTAGAGTAACTAATCCAATTTGATATATTCCAAATTAAAATCGTAGAAGATCATGGCTATGATGTAGATCAACCACGTTACAAATATCGACCATTTCTGACATGAAACCCTAATTTTGAGCTGGTGCGCCCTGTAAATGAATTGCAAGGAGAAATCAGAGATGGTTATTGAAATTCTTAAAGATTTGTCACCAGAAGATCTAGCTAATCTCAAAATAGCCCCAGCTACCAGCGTCGACGTGGAAAAAATCTTCTCGGTGTACAAAAACATACCAATTGATAGACGAAATACACAAACGGATATACATCCGCAAACTTTTTTGGCGACAAACTGTTTCAACAATCGTTCGTCTTCGTTCCCCTAAGTAATTGATGAATATTTCATTGCATATTTTTATATTTTCATGTGCTATATAATGAATAAAATATATTTAATTCTCTCTATACATTTACGAATGTATACTGTATGTCTGGCTTTTAGTTTGTTATAATGCTCTGATATTGGACAAATCATCATCATGTATTTGCCAAACCCAACATAACACAAACATTCACACACAAAATACCAGATAATTTGCAATGTTATGATGGCTGGGCATAAGAAGCCTGGAGGCTTGTACTGCCCTTTACCAACATACAATATACATCAAGATATATAATATATACAACTAAATATACAAAATCAAAACCTTTTCATCATGCCACTCTGTTAAGATGCTCCCATACACATAAGCAGTATGCGTATCAATCATAAGTTTGAATATATTGTGTTCTTACTATGTTCTTGAAAGCTGGCATCGATTGGGACATTATGATTGGACTTGCTAATTGGTCCCAAAGTCTGATTCCTTGATGAATAAGTGTCATATCTCTTGTTTTTGTGCGTGCAAAAGGAACCGCATATTTGTCCACGTGCCTGGGATTTACTTCAAAGTTATTTTGTATATTCTTCGGTAGTCGAGTTTTGAATGCATTGAACATTTTCACTAGAGTATTGTATCTGATCAGGTCGTCAAGTTTCATAATGTTCAGTTGTTTGAACAATGGAGTAGAACGCTCATGTGAGTGTTTATTCTTTATTATTTTCAATGATCTTCTTCGAGCGATTCTTATTGGTTCCAAGTTTGTTTTGAATGTAAAACTTGAATTACATACTTGGGCTTTTTCATCACGTATTTTGTAATAATTAATCAGATGAAGAATGCCATCAACATATGAAATAACCACATATTTGTCCGATCTTTAATGATAATGTTTATAGTAAATTGATTGAATATTTTTAACAAGAGGTTTGTTGTGAAAACTAGTGTGTTTATTGATAATATGGTTGTTAAATGAAATTTTAGTATATAAATTTGAATTAGCATTGCACAATGTTAATTTTTAATATACTTCATTTAATATACTAAATAGCAAACGCAGGTAAGACAAATACACTGGTCCGAAGGACCCACAAAACACGCACAAACACACTCCAATACAATCCAAACGATAACGTCCGATACGTCCGATACGTCCGGACTCAACGTCCTTCAGACGCAGTTTAAATCTCTCTTTACGGCAAGCGTCAGTTCCAGTATTATTGTTTTCTTGAGAAATCCCTGATATATCACTTCTTTTTCACTCTAAGCAATACGTAATATTCACTTGGGACATCAATATTATTATTATCAACAATGTTATTATTACCTGTGGCGTCATTTTGCTCTTAGTTTCTCCCAGAAATGAATGCACACTCGGTGAGGGGCTTCTAACGATAACGGACTCAACGTCAGCGACACTGTGGATCAAGGGTGTAGATTTGTGTCGAGGCTCGGGGGCATGACCGCCATCATGCATTAGTGTTCAAAGTGGGCTCAGTCGTTGGCTCTAGTACCATGTGATCCAACTTACCGGGACCCACCGTTTTGCGCATCGCTCCAAAGTCAACGAAAGCTAAATAGGCTCCGCCCACCGGATTAGCACAGGCGCGCCGAGAGGGATGGGGCTCCGATGAGTGTGGCAAGAAATTTGTGAGCCGTCATTGCAGAGAATGAGTGCAACGCTTCAATTTCTCTGCGCGTTGCTTAGAATTTAGTGAATTTCAAGGCGTAAAGGAGCCTAGATTGTTCTTGTCGTTTTGAGATGATCATTCGAGCCTTATTCTAAACATGATTTCTAAGGCTCTTTGGCGTGTTTTAGACACTCTGGAAAATATAAATATATGTTTATTGATTTAATTGGAGTGTTAATAAAACGTTAGACATAATAAAAGTTATCTGCGAATCTCCACCCCCTCCTTGGTGGTCCTCAGATCTGCGCCTCCTGCGCTCCAAATGCCGTCGTACGGAGCGTCTCTGGAGGCGCTTTCGCTCTCCTTCGTCCTGGTCAACCTTTTGCTCGGCTCGAAATTCCTTCCTCACCTCTCTTGCTTCCGCCAAATCCATTTATTTCACCTCTCCCCTATCCTCTTTGGGAAAGGGTTCACACTCTCGGTGGTCCACTCTGAAATCAATAACTGGTAGTGCCTCCCGGAGTCCAATAATGATTTCAGCTGATCAATTCTCCTCTTTTTTCACTAAAAAAATTGATACAATACTCTCAAATATTCCAAAAAGTCATTTTCCTCTATCATTTCCTACCTCCTCAAATTCAATTTCGGCCTTCGTACCAATTTCTCCCTATAAAACATCTCGTTTTCTCCTCAAACTCCGCAACAAAAGAAGCCCCTCGGATCCTATTAATTTTTCCGCTCTCTCTGATTCGATCCTCCTCCTTGCTCCCATTCTCACCCATATGGTTAATTCTTCTTTTCTTCATGGTCAATTTCTAGCTTCTAAGCATGCTATAATCACACCCATACTGAAGAAGCCTAATGTTGATCCTGCCATCCCCTCCAACTATCGTCCTATATCTATGCTTACGCTTCCTTCTAAACTTCTTGAACACGCTATCCTTGAACAACTTCGTCCGATTATTACTCCGGTCCTTGATCCTTGTCAATCAGGCTTCATGTCAAATCATTCAACCGAAACTCTCCTTATTCGCCTCACTAATGACATTTTTTCCAACTTTTCCTTCGGCAAATCTGTTCTGCTAATATCATTAGATTTTTCATCTGCCTTTGATCTCGTCAATCATTCCATTCTTTGTGAAGATCTCGCCCATATTGGCCTTTCTTTCTCAGCTCTTTCTCTTGTCTCTTCCTACCTTCATAAACGTTCCTTTTCTGTCCGCTGTAATTCCCGGATGTCTGTCAATGTTCCGTTGACTTCTGGCGTCCCACAGGGTTCTCTCCTGGGACCACTCCTTTTCAACCTCTACGTCTCGTCCCTTTGTTCTGTCCTCAGAGAATACCCTATTTCCTTTCACGTCTATGCTGACGATGTACAAATTTACTTTCCCATATCTTTACATAATTCTACTTTGGTATCTAAACTTCTTTCCCATATTTCGTCATGGGCTGCCTCCAGATACCTCCTTCTTAATCACGACAAAACTGTCTACTTAGCTTTTCATCCTCCAAGGATAACCCCTACCACTGTCTAATTGCCTCTAGCTTCTCAAATTCGCAACCTTGGCATCACATTTGATCCGACAATATCATTTTCTCAACACTTTTCTCAACTCACTCGCTCTTGCCGCTTCATTCTGAGAAAATTGTATCCCATACGTTCTCTTTTGGACGAATCTTCGGCTGTTCTTCTCGTCAATTCTTACATTTTCACTCGCCTAGATTACTGTAACTCCTTGTTTTTTCACCTTCCCCTCAAAAGTATCCGCCATCTACAATCCATTATCAACCTTGCCTGTCGCTTTGTTCTTAAACTTCCTCCCAAAACGCCAACTTCAGCTCACCTTCACCGCCTTGGTTGGCTCACTGCTCATTTCCGAATTCGCTACAAAATTTGCTGTTTGGTGTACAAAATCCTTCACTGTCCTTCACCCCCGTCCTATCTACGCTCACTACTTCTGGTTCAAGAGAGTACTTCTGGTTCACGTCGCCATCCTACTCCTCTAATCTGTCCCCCTGCGTTGAACCAATCCACTTGGTCTGCGAAATCATTCTTTTTTTTGCACCCCGCATTTATAATTCACTTCCTCCTCGCCTCCTCCGAATGAAATCCTACTCATCTTTCTCCTCTGAGCTGCACAAGCATTTCCTTTCTTTGGCCTCAGAGTCTTCTTAAGTTTACTTGTTTGCAATGTTATAATTGATTTATTCTTCCTATTGATATTGATTTAATCCGTTTTTCCTTTTATTTAATGATTTATCTCTTTTTTTGCACATTTTAGTTACATATTCCGGACTCATAATTGCTACATGTTTCTGTTCTGCGCTGCATGTTTTTACTTCACCCAACCTGCGCAATTGACCCAATTTTTCCACTTGCTCCAGTATTATTTTGCGTGTCGCGCGCTTGTAACTATTGTGTGCGCTATATTAAATACATGTTTGTTGTTGTTGTTGTTGTTGACATTCATTGCTTCACTTCGAATTAGAAATATACTGGTTTAGCTCGATTGTATGTACTGGGATTCCGATGTTCTCCAATGTACTAAATCAAAAATTACGTTCCGACAAAGACCAACTTTTCAAAGATGATTAAGGCTCTTCTAGTGTGCAATTTTTAATATTTTTGAGTTCTTTATATTTGTTTCGATTTTTGTTCCGCCGACAAAACAATAATAAATATACCTAAGTAACATGAGATATTGTAATATTACTTTTTGAAAGTAATATTTATCAAAGCCAATCAACGCACGGTTCTAGTGTTATTTTTGACAAATGCATTTTCGTTGTCAGGTTAGGTTTGGTTGGTTAGGTTAGGTTAGGTTAGTGACACTTTCCGCCGTTAGAGAGCGCCTGTATCGCATTGAACGGAACGCGCCTGTTGGCTCCGCCTCCATTTTGTTACAGTTCGCTCCATCTCATCAAAGGCTGATACGATGCGATGAACACCGAGCGATGACTCACCGGCCGTGAGTGACTGACAGTGGCGTATCTAGAAACTGAAATATGCGAGTGACCAAGCTATGAGCAGAAGCTATAAGCTAAGCTATATTTATTAGCTGTATGTTATATCCGAACCTCATTCCAGGTATACAGAGCCTAAACTAACTAAGTCTAGCCTAACAACCCACCTAACCCAACCAAGCATTATCTAACCTAACCTAACCAAAGCTAGCCTACCCTACCATAAACTTCACATAGCTGATAAAAATTGCCAAAGATGGTCACTGACTTAACTCAGTCTCAAGATACGCACTGTCAGATTCACTCACGGCCTGTAGCATCGTGGCTATCGCTCGGTGTTCATCGCATCGCAGTAAGCGTTGGATCAGTTGGTACGTTGGGGTAAATGGTCGTAGCCCCCCGTCGGTCAATTGCATGACCCTTAACCATCTTCGGCCTATTCAATTACAACACACATACCTCAATGAAAACTATATTGAATATTATTGTATACACACACATTTATCGTGCATTGTTTCGTTATTGTTATGCTGATTTTGATGACAATATACCCAATTAACTGCGCTCAGCAGAATGCACGGGCTATAATTGCATATGCGCTCCCTCAGCCAATTTGTCGGGGGTATATATACCACCATACACCCCAAGATCTACGCCCATGAATCAGATCAATCTTAATTTCATAGACATCACTAGGGCTAGGGCTGTCAAAAGTTAATAAAGTTACTTTTTCAACTAAAGGTCACTTTTTCATAAGCTACCTAAAACTGCATGAAAAACTTGTGTACGATAATTATTAAAAAAGTTATTAGGTTATCAAAAGTTAATTTTTCATCGTTAGGTTACTTTTTTGCTTTTAAGGTTACTTTTTTATCGTCAGGTTACCTTTTGTTATTTTTCTTGTTATTAGGTAAGTTTACCACGAAGTTTGGTGACTTTTTGCAGATAAGAGGCACAAAAATGGTATATATGAGGATAAAATAGGAAAAGAAATGCAATATTAGGTCTGAAGATCAAGAAATGTCAACATTTCTGCTGTTAGGATTTAGCAATTGATATTCATCCGTGCTACTCGATATTTATACGTTTTTGGGTACGCAGGATAGTGTAATTCCATTTTAGGAAATGTCCACGAACTGGAGGGTGTCGTGAGATGTTCGGAGTGTGGTATAGTACGATATGTGAGCTCTCTATACCAGATACTGCACTGTAGCACTTGACAGTACGTATTTACTTTAACAGGAATTTGCACGTGATTTTCAGGGCGTGAGATAGCGCCATTATCCCACGTTTGACATATGGGAGGACGGGGGGCATTCACACATGCAGTGTTAAAATAAAGTGTTAAGTGAAGAGAGTGTTAAGTGTTAAGTTGTTAAAAAGTTCCATTGAAAAAATATACAGAACATTATTGCGACCATTACTGAAAATATTTACATTTGCAATTAGTGTATTTCGCATTTGTATGAGCTTTCCACTCAAAATTACATTTTGATGGTTATGCTCCTTTTTTCGATGTTAGCTAAATTATGCTAAGTCACTTTTGGTTGTTTGTTGTAAAAATGGTACCAGATCGGAGAGGGTGTAAAAGTAGTACCAACTCGGAAAGGTGATAAAAAAGAAGGACTGGTGTATTTTCTTCCTTCAGAACTGCAAACAGAAATTGACCTTTTTTGAAGGAGGTTATTTTTAGGTTACCTTTTTATTGGTTTTTAGGTTACTTTATATGTTCACAAACAAACAACAAACAAACCGTGTATTTCACATGGCGCACTAATCAGCAAAGGCGTGATAAACATGTGATAAAACGATACAAAAGTGATAATAACTTTAAAACTCAGGTTATTTTTAGGTTACTTTTTTAGGTTACTTTTTCTAGAAAATAAAGTTACTTTTTTATGATTTTTAGGTTGATTTTTTGACAGCCCTAGACATCACACAACAGACCGATCGTATTCTCATGAAGAAAACAACTTGTTTGCAAAGCAAGCTTGTTTGTAAAATTTCTTAAACAAATTGTGATATGACAGACGCACGCATTGTTTCCATATCACAGGTGACACTTGAGCGAACATCATTAGAATCAAGTCTTAAATTGATATAAGACCCAGTTTGACAGAACTGCACGCACTCAGCACTGGAAACACCGACAACTCCACTATATAGAACAATAAACGATGTACACGGCCACTTGAAGTGTTCGTAAGATCCCACATAAAAAACCTATATTTCTCAGTTATGATCAATGGCCAATGCTCAGCTGAACCATCAATCATTTCTGGCGCTCTCCAGGTGTCTCTTCTCGGCCCGACATTCCTCATCATATATATGTCTTCTATCTGCACTGTATCTGTATCTGTACTTGTATCTGTACTTCGCTCATTTCCCATTAACTTAATCATATATACCGAAGATGTCCAAATTTATCCACATATCTGCCTTCAACACAATAATCCTGACTTCCTACTCTTCATAAAATCATGGGCAGTCTCTCGTTCGTTTCTGATCGATGAAAAATCTAAAATTGAATTCCTATCATTGCATCCTAATATCTTATCCTTCTACGACTTCCGTTTGAATCCTTGGCCTAGTATTCGATCCTCATCTTTCGTTTTCAAAACATATCCTTAATTTTTGTGGATTCCGTGGTGTAGTGGATGGCACACACGCCTAACAAGCGAGAGGTCCGTGGTTCGTAACCCGGCGGAGCAAAATTTTTGGGCCAATCCTATAATCCAATAGCCCCTGTCCACCCAGCAGTAAATGGGTACCAGATATCAGTCATGTTATGTGTCTTGCATTCTGGGGTGGTGGCCCTCTCTAATACGTATTTTGTCTTTGTGGCGCCATAGCGTGGAATGAGTCGGTTCTGCGGTGGCAGCGAGCTGCACGGGACACACCTGTGTGTTCATAGGCTTCGACTTTTTCCCGTGTAGCAGCTGTCACTTCGACCTTTGTGGTGTGATCGTGTGCAGTGAGAGAGAGAGTGTGTGTGAGAGAGATTGTGTCGGTGTGTGTGTGTGTGTGTTTGTCAAGTGTTGATGCCCCGCGGCGGCGAGCGAGTGACCGGCTCGCCGCTGATTGGTTGTTTCGGTGGATGTGAGGCCTGTGCGCGTATGTAAATTGTAAATGTTAAATTATAAATTGTATATTGTAAATTGTATATTGTAAATTGTATATTGTATATTGTATATTGTAAATTGTAAATTGTAAATTGTAAATTGTAAATTGTAAATTGTAAATCGTAAATTGTTAATTGTAAATTGTAAATTGTAAACTTTAAGTTGTAAATATAGTACAAAAAAAGAAAGTCGTAGTGAAACGCAACAATACCTGCACAAGTCAATCACTATATTACACACAACACCACACGTCCACACTCGATCACACCGTGTCCACCAGTCCAACCGTTCAGTGCTCAAACGCGAACATACTCGTGACAAAACCAGTGACGTCAGTCCACCAACAGCCAATCAGCGTACGCACACGCACACAGTGACCTTCACACGACCTTGACAACACAGCACTCGCAAGCTAAAACCACACACAGCGCAGCACACACACACAGACATACACTCTATGTGTGTACGTGCGAGCGTGCGCGCTAGTACCGGTTATATAACAACATACCTCCCGTGATATCATATCATTCATGCAAACCACAATTTTAGAAACGAACAAAATCATTCAAATAACTTGGCGGCTGTCGCACGCGTTCACTGCGACAAACCTGGTCAACGGGAGGCTCACCGTGTTCTTCATCACTCTGCATCTGTGGAGTCGAACAGCTTCCTGTGCGATCGACGGTGCCAATGATGCGGTTACAGCAGCAGGTGGAGGAGGTGCTATCAACAGCGGCACATCATCATTACATCATCATTACATCAATGCGAAAACTTCACGCAGTCTTTCACAGGGTAAGTATAAATTGCAGTTGCTGGCGCACCTGCTGAGCTTAGAGGTGTGACATTATACAAATGCACCGCTTCGGCAATGCAGCACTGTTTTCTTGCCGCCAACACATTTACAGTTCTGTGGTTGCGTTCTACTATAGCACTACCAGTTGGTGCAAGGGCTGCACGAAACCGCAGTTTTACACCCCATTTGGCGACCAATGCTGCAAATTGGCGACTACGGAATACTGTGTCGTTGTCACATAACAACTCGACACAGATGCCGCGTTCGTAAAAGACGTGTTGCAGTTGTTCCACCACGGTAGCAGCATCAGGCCGCCGCAGCGGTCGCCACACAGAGAACCGCGATGGGCCACAGTCAACGACAGATAGGTACGTCTGTCGGTCATAGTGCGTGATATCTACCGCCAACCGTGACCATGTTTCATTCACACACAGCTCACCATGACGCCACTTCACAGGTGATGGGTCCACAGACTGGCACACATCACAGCCACTGACCATGGCTTGTGCGTCGGTACGAGTTACACGCGGATAAATCTCCCTTTTGGCAAAATGCAGTGTGCGTCGCACGCCTGTATGCCCAGCTTTGATATGACCATGCAGCCGCCACAGCCCGCTGTGGTACTCCGTCACTAGCAACACTGGACAGCCATTCCTTAGGAACTCGAGTCAATGCATCTGCCTTGTTGTCAACCGTGCGAACCAGAGTCATCGTCATTCTAAAGTCAAATTCAACCACCAGTTGCCGGACTGTATCCACTCGGCGACGGATTAATGGCCTAGGTGCGCAGCCGGGAACGTCCGCTCAATGCGTCACTTAGCCACCAGTGCATATTAGCAGAGTCCGTACGTAGGTCAATAGACCGCATTTTCCACGCAATGGCAAGACTCACTCCGCGAATCGCCGCGTCGAGCTCTGTCATATTAATATGCCCGCAATCACTTTCAGGACGCAACCAGCTGCCGTCTTCAACAACAACGCTCCCTGAAACCTCCAGTGCTACATCGGTGGCCAGTGCACTGGCATCACACCACACGATTACACTTGTGTCGTTCACAGACCACGGCCCCGGGCAGGATCATCATGATCTAATCGTGTTACCACTTGTTGCAGTTGCTGCCGAAGCACATGGTCAGTGCTGACATCATCCCAGCCAGATGTCAATGCGTTTATGCGCCGTTTGAGCCAAGCAGCTTCTGGCCTCAGCCAACCACATACAGGTACATGCGCCACCGCTCGACCACACCATGCAAACAATGATCGGCGCGTGGTTTTTGCCGGTAATTCACCAGCTGGAGAATGGCGCCGCCATAATCACTTTCCTCCTACTGCGTTAACACGGAGACCTGACGCACGAGCGCCCGAGGCAGTGTTGACACGTTCTGGAGGCTTGCAATCCAGACCAAAGGCACGGAAGTGTTCAACTACTTCTTCTGCTGAAATCACGTCCTCATTGACAAGCAAGTCATCTACAAACGACAGTACTGCCTCCTTAATGAGTCTGTCTTTTTCTAATCACTATATTTCACACAACACCACACGTCCACACTCGATCACACCGTATCCATCAGTCCAACCTTTCAGTGCTCAAACGCGAATATACTCGTGACAAGACCAGTGACGTCAGTCCACCAACAGCCAATCAGCGTACGCACACGCACACAGTCACCTTCACACGACCTTGACAACACAACACTCGCAAGCTAAAACCACACACAGCGCATCACACACACACACACAGACATACACTCTATATGTGTACGTGCGAGCGTGCGCGCTAGTACCGGTTATATAACAACATAGTAAATTGTAAATTTATTGCCAGGAAAAAATCGGTTCACACGAATATCATCAGAAAAAATAGACATACGGCTATGTTCGTCGAGCAACTGCTTTTAGACGAACATGTAATAATAAATGAAACGGATTCAATTAACAATCAATTATCACGAGATAGAATATGTACACATGCATGCATATACATACACATTCATATATACACATATACACACATACACACACGTACATACATACATACATATGCACAGATCGCAGTAAACGCAGAAAAAGATATAAATGTATTTGTGGGCAAATATGAAAATGAATCCGTTATCATTGCTGGAAAATGTTAATGGTCGGCGTCAGTTTTATTCAGGAAGTGATTTTTCAGTTTCTTTTTTAACTGTTTTAGTAAGGTAGATGATTCTAAGAAGTATATTTCCCAAGATAATTTATTCCGAATTTCTGCTACTTGGTAGGCTGTTTTGAAGAAATTTTGTTCTGAATTTTGGTACCGCAAGGTCATTATTGTTTCTGATATTGTGATAACGGTTGTCCATGCGATAGAAAATGATATTGATCTCCTTGTGTTCGTATAGTAGCCGATAGACAAAAAAGATTATGAAGTATTCGCGTATAGAGCCGAAACGTAGTAATTTCATTGCTGAGTAAAAATTTGTTGTTGAATCAAACTTTTTTAGCTTTGTGATACATCTAATAATTTTGTTTTGTGTAACATTTATTTGTTTTAAATAAGATGGCCACGTGCATGACCAGATTGGCACACAATATATGATGTGGGGTAAATGAGAGTGAAGTATATGATGATGATGATTTCGTGGCAGCAAGAAGCACACGGTTTACATCCAAACAGCATTCCCAGTGCATGGCTCCAATTCGTTGTCGTACAAAACAATTCCAACGTTGCTTTCTTCCGGCCACTGTGGCTACTTGGAACACGTTGAAGGAGGAGGCTTTCTCGCAGAACAATTTAAAGAAATTCAAGGCCAAAGTAAATGAAATGATACTGAAAGAGCGGAATTGACTGTTGAGTCTTATTAATTGTTTATTTATTCATATTTATTGTTATTTATTCATATTTATTCATATTTATTGTAATTTATTCATATTTATTCATGTTTATTGTTATTTATTTTCTATTTATTTATATTTATTCTTATTTTGCTCCCTATTTATTACTATTTATTATTGGTTGTTGTTACTTATTAAATTATACTTTTACTCAGTGTTGGCTGTTGTTGTTTTTTAATCATATTTATTGTTGTTGCTGTTTATTGAATCATATTTATTGTTATTGCTGTTTATTGAATAATATTTATTGGTGTTTTTGTTGTTTATTGAATCATATTTATTTGTGTTGTTGTTAATTATTGCATCATATTTTTAATTATTGTTGGATGTTTCTTATTGAATCATATTTATTGTTCTTGATTGTTATTTATTACTTATTTATCAATATTTATTCTCATTTATTGATGGTTCTTATTTGCTGAATCACATATTTATTGTTGATTGTTATTATTTATTGAAAAACGCGGGCGGAGTGACATTATGGAGTGTTATCGGATGATGGTTTATTATTTATTGTTATTTATTTATTATTTTCTTTCCAACTCTCTTTCTATATAGACTATTTTCTTTTCGAACCCTCTTTCTCTCTGAATCTTTTGGGCGCTTCCGGTACATGGGGCCACCTTAGGGTGGTAATAGTGCTTGCACTCTTCCCATGCCTTGGATTTGCCTGTAATTAATAATAATAATAATATAATACGCATGCATTTCTGTGTAAGTGAACGTTTAACTTTGTGTAATATACCACATGTTCTTCAAAATATATTTGAGACGTTTTCAATATGAGCATACCAATTCATATGTTCATCAATAGTGAAACCTAAAAACTTCGATATTTGAACTTGTTTCAGCAATCTACCGTCCATTGTAAAGGAGGAAATGTCAATTTTCTCGATATGTTTTGGAAGAAAATATATTGAGTCTTGTTCAAGTTTAATTTGAGCATATTTGAAGAAATACACTGATAAATGTTGCTGATTTCATTTTCTACGACAGAATGTAAATTGTGTTAACTTGGATCAGCTAATGTGAGTGTCATGTCGTCTGCGTAGATTGTGAATTTGAACTTTGAACTGGCTCTCACAATGTCATTGATATAAATAAGGAATAAAATTGGATCAAGCACAGACCCCTGTGGAACACCATTGCTTATTGATTTAGATGAAGAAAATTCGTTGTCATAAAATCAGATTGAGTTATATTATCAAGGTAGCTTTTAAATAAATCAAGACATACCCCTCATATACCGAGTTTTCCCAGTTTTTCGAAGAGAATATAGTGATCCAGTGAGTCGAATGCCTTGGAATGGTGTAAAAAGATACCAAGTATGTGATTGCCGTGATCTAGTTGTTGGTATACTTCTGTAACAAAATTAAAGACCGCATCATCTAGTGTATAGAGTATAGCCGGGGAGCTGGTAAAGGTAAAATATCTTAATCAAGTCTTGTTTCAACAAAATCTATGACGTCAAGGTTAATTCCGATATTCAACATTATAAAGTCCTGGAAAAGTTAAAAATTAGCTGGGATACTACGAATATTCATACTGTATATATTGAATGTTGAAGGGATTTTATCGAACGGAAAATCATCAGCAAACACATATTTAGATTGCGGAATTTGTAACTAAAAGTAGATGTCATTGTAATTAAATTGTTTTTAGTTTTCCTCTATATCGGATATTGAAATGTCAGATGTCATTATGGAGCAGGAAACTGAGGAAAACTTACAGATTTTCGGGTTCTACCGCTGTCTTGACGACTTCTTGTTCTGCTTGATTGGCGATTCGACTGATCCTCCAGCAGTTCACAGTGTTTCTATTAGCTGTTCGACGCCAGCTGACTGGATGCGGTTTTGTGACGCCAGAGCAACGCCAGGGCAACGCCACCTAGATACAGGCCGTTTCACGAAAGTATGACGTCATCGGTTCAAGTGATTGACTCGTACGGGCGATACGCGTTGCTATGTGTTAATGCGGGTGTTTGACTGGCATTCCGGTTCAACTGACTTGAAAAATCATGTGCCCAACATACAAAGCTTCAAATACAATTACAAATGGAATAACTGAATATATTATAAAACCACACAGACATGAAAAAGGTCGCAACACAAACATGCAACCACTATACACGAGACAATGTGGAACGTTTTCGCCTCAATTTCTCTCTAATTAAATGTAGATGAATGTCTGTCACAACAATTATTGTTCAGAAAAACATTTAAAGCGGTGCACACACTTTTTGTAAATTACGATGTTGAGAACAGTACAAGAAGTCAAGCATAACACCGCAATCACTCAGTTTTTCTAGAGCATGAAACCTATCTATTGCTCGCTGGTTTCCAACAATACTCAATTTATCATACTTAATATACTTCTGCACAGTTAAAACCAAAGCAAAACAATATTATCAACATCACTAAATATAACAGACTTCGGCGAACAATTTATCTCAAATACGAGAAATGTTCGGATGATATGGTTTCACTTCGCGCAGCCAAAATGCTTTTACATGAATTACAATCCTGTTTTTGAGAATAGCAATATTAAAAGCAATAACCCGCAACATATACGATCACTGGCTGATGAGAATGCGAAACATCAGCGTCACATATACGAAAGATGAGACGTTCAGCAACATCTTAGAAAAATATAACGAAAGTATTCCGCGGAACACGTTAAATATTTCAAATCAATATTGTCTGAAGTGATTAAATCAATATTGCCTGATGAAATCAATATAAATAAATATTATTTGATGTGATAATGCACGACAATCCCAGCTCAATGGCACAATACTTCGTGATCTCACAGAGCGCATATGTTGTGTGATACGTGATGTGTGATACACAGCCAAAATGTCTCTAGTCAAACCCACCATATTTCTGTCTGACATTCATCCATCCAACCATATCACTAAACGCTCCAAAAACAAATGCCTGGTATCCATAGCTGCATCAGTCAACAGATGAGAATAAGTATTTCTCAACCTGGGGCCTTTATACGGCGTCATTACATTACAAATAGTCCACCAACGCAAAATTATTTAAATAAAATTAGCAGTATCTTCAGAGAAACCAGGATTATTTGTAGCACCCAATGATTTTAGAACCAACACCGCAAAATCACTCCTAACATTCAGCACAAGTTTAACATTTTGTCCTTCAATACTCGACGGACGAACAGCTTTGAGCGACAAACCGTACGATGATCAATAAATTCGAGCATTAGCACACTGGATTTTGTCTTTTCTCCATAAAAACACAAACAATTTGAAACAATACCTGATTTAAGCTTGATTCACACAATCTCTATGATGCTAATATGATTGAAGATGATCCGGTGTGCTTGGATATTTCCATGACACGCTATATAGTAATTCTTGCTTTTCTGGGAATGAGAACATGCTGAACTTAGACTATCGGTCGTCATTCTTTTCTGCACCCCGGAACACAGCTTCAGGAATTTCCTGATAATACATCATAATGAACACAAACAAGAACGCATCAATATATCTGTGATAAAGTATACATTTCATACTACCCGCAGTTATTTATAATGATTAATATTGATTGGTATTTTAAACGCGTACCATAATGTGACTATATGACACGTCCTGTTATGAACCAATATATAGCGATGCCTCCCAGTAAACTCAAGCGGGTATTTAAATTCGCGCGCGGGCCAAGATTCGAGCCGCGAGCCTCTGACGCAAGATTTCAGCGCCTTAGCCACTGAACTACTCGAGATCTGAAATAATTTATGTTATATATATATATATATATATATATATATATATATATATATATATATATATATATATATATATATATATATATATATATAGATATATTTTTGTATATATATTGCATGATCAATAACCTAATTTTAAACAACCAATTTAGACGAAAAGCGAAACACTAGCAGCTACAAAGCTAAACAGCTAAACAGTGTTCACCTCTGTTGATTTATAACTATGATGGTATGCAAATACATATAAGACATATTTAACGAAGCCAAGACCACATGAGAAACGAGCAGATGTGCATATTTTACTGAACCTATCAACGTAACCAAACCTCTGACCGCAGCAAAATGTCCAGGATGACGACATGCAGAATCATCCGAGTGAGGATCACAAAATGGCTGCGCAAATCACACTTGACGCGAAATTTGACAAATTCGCACTTCACTCTATCCACACTGAAGTGAAACTCACTAAACACGTCAATTATCGCCAAGAATAGCACGCGATAAAACACTAAACACACGAGAAAACTAACCACGTGCGCTCGCTAACGTGCAACTGCCATGCTGACAGTTGAAAAAATCTCCCAGCACTGTGACGTGACGATGACGTCATACTTTCGTGGAAGGGCCTGTAGTCTAGGTGGCATTGGCCAGGGTCGTGTGACGTCAGAGCTACGTCAAGTTCAAGTGACGGAGCCGAGTCCGTGTTACCTTGCTGCGACTTCACAGTTGTGCGACCAGTCGAAGCAGGCGGATCCAGAGAGAGTGATTGGGAAGCAACTGGCGGCGTGCGGTCCTTGATAATCAACTTGGTGTGGCGAAAATATGCCACCTTACCCTCGAGTCTGGCTGTAGTTTCGGTAACTGTTCTGCTCGTCCTGCGTTTGACGCCGCACAAAGGTCCTCATTGACGAACATATTTGTCCCTCTCAGCTTCCTCACATTTCTCATAACTGTGTCCAGATCCCCCAGCTTGTCAAATCTTACGATTATGTTTCTTGCGCGAGAAGATCCGGTACCAACCCGGTGTGCTTTGTCGATTTTCTACTCAGGCAATTCCATTACGTCATTCATGACATTGGTAACCAGCTCCGTGGTTTGCTCAGATGTTTCATGAGGTTTTTCATCGATACCTGAAATCGCTAATTTTTGCGCCGGCTGAAATCTTCCTGGGCATCAGTTCTCTCCTGCAGCTTGAGGTAACCTTGATGCAGCGAATCCAAATTCTTCTTATGATGAGACTCACTCTCCCGCAGGGTCTTGAATTCCGCTTCTAGATCAAGTACCTACGCCTGTGTGAACTCGAGACTTTCACAAAAATCGCTCACTGTTTTTTCTAGGTATTCGATTACACTGGTCTGCGTGATTTATATGGTCAAGGGCTTCTCAACTGTTTTTAGGTCACTTTTCCACGCTGATTCCGGAAATGTAATCTGGTCTGCTCGATTAGCTCGATATTTTAAGATACTTTATTTCGCCCATATGAACAAAACCTTGTTGATTGGCTTACTATAGTTAATGCGACAGAAGGATATATGTTTAAACTGCAAACCGATGCACCATAAGTGTTTTCCGATCACAGTACATACTTACTACTGCGAAACAAATGGCCTTTTCACGGACTTCCGAATTTGTCGAGCATGTTGTGATGTGGATTGGCATCACTGTATGCCGTTGTGCGTGGGGCACTTGTGGCGAGTGTGGCACAAGGAGGTTGGGGTCGGATGTTCAAGGACGTAACGTGGTCTTGGTTTTTTCTTGTAGTATTGTGATTGTTCTGCTCGTTATTAAAATATACTTATTGTTATACGTGGCTTTCAAACATGGCGCAGCCGACAAGCGAGTCAGATATTTTATTAAGGGACGAAAAACTGCAAATTTCACCTAGCAGACCAACGCCACTTCCCCGACAAAGTGAACCCTTCGCATGGCTGGGAAAGGCGACCCAACCCCAAAGATTGGACATCTCTGTTGACAGGGAATCGTCTCTCAGGTCCTGGAGAAGACGGTGGGATGATTTTTTCCTCCTCAATGGGCTTTCGTCTGCAAACAATCAAGTTCAGATGGCAGCTTTGAGATCGTGTCTATCAGACGAAACTTTAAAGGTAGTAGAAAACCTCGATCTGAATGAAAGTGAACGTGACGACGTTCACATTGTTGTTGAGCGATTATCCGCCTATATCATTGGCCAAACTAACGAAGTGTTAGAACGGAAAACATTCAATTCAAGACGTCATCAAGAAGGCGAATGTTTTGATGATTTTTTCACAAGCTTAAAAGATCTCGGCTCCAGGTGTAATTTTTGTGACGGGCGCACAGACTCTCTCATTCGAGATCGGATTGTCATGGGCCTGAGAGACACTGCATCAATCCAAAAATTGTGCGCAGTACCCATGCTCACTTTGAAAACCGCAATAAACGTTTGTAGAGCCGAGGAAGCTGCCAGCAGATACGTCTCAGCCATTGTGGGTTATCAGGTGAGCAGACTGCATAAACAAAACGTGCCAAACACTGCAAATACGACCCCAAAAAACGCGTGTGTTCTTGGTGTGGTGGTAGCTGGCATGAGAACATCCAAAACTGCCCCGCGAGAAACGCTACCTGTTTCAAATGTTCAAAACGAGGACGTTTTGGAAAAGCGTGCCGGCAAAAGACACCCAGGAAACTCAGGGTTTCAGCGATAATCGCCTCCATGGCCGCCGATCACGCGCCAAAAGTGTCGGTGACCATCAATTCGACCAACACGCAAATAAATATTGACGCGCTACCGGATTCCGGTGCCGATATTTGTGTTGCAGGTGTCGACGTGATGAGAGCACTGAAAATGGAGCCGCATCATCTGTTTCCTCCCGAAGGTGACCCCAAGCTGGCAGACCACACCACAATCAAGTCAATGGGTGTGTTTGATGCGATAGTGAAATGCGGTAATCGCAGCAGTTCATAACGTTTTCACGTTTTGCCTGGTGTGAAAGGGCTGGTGTTGTCGTGGCTGTCGTCGCGCGAGCTCGGCTTTCTCCCGCCAGATTATCCGCGACAGGTATATCTCCTACAGACACCACGTGCTGCACCTGACCCCACACCGCGCTCACATGGCGCAGTACCGCAGCCATCCGTCCGTCAAAACCAACCAATAATTGAGGGCACATCCAAGCACAATTTTACGGAGCAGCTGATTTCACAGTTTCCAAGAGTTTTTGATGGAAAAATAAGATATATGCCAGGTGAAAACTTCAAGATTGTGCTCCGGGACGACGCCAGACTATTTTGCGTCAATACCCCTCGACGAGTGCCTTTCGCTTTACGAGACAAGTTGAAGGACGAGCTGGACACCTTGGTGCGTAACGGAGTAATTGCACCGACAACAGAAGCGACAGAATGGTGCGCGCCGATCGTCGTGACGCCAAAAAAGCAAAGTGAGAAGATTCGGTTATGTGTGGATTTATCCCATCTGAACAAATACGTTGTCCGTGAGCGCTATCAGAATGAGACACCCGCAGAAGCTTTGGCGTCGATTTCACAGGCTGAAGCAGGTTGGTTCACGACATTTGACGCTCTCAAGGGGTATCACCAATGCCCTCTTGATGAGCAGAGCCAGCTGCTGACGACATTCTTGACACCGTACGGTAGGTATCGCTTCCTGCGCGCTCCGTATGGAATAAATAGTATTTCGGAACACTATAACCGCCGAATGACTGAGTGTTTTCAGGGCTGGAGAGATTCGCTCGGGTTGTCGATGACGTCATCGTATATGACCAGTCACTGGAGGAGCATCTCAAGCACGTGGCCGAGTTCTTGCAACGGTGCTCGGACGCCGGCGTCTCGCTCAGCCGTGATAAATTCCGCGCGGCACAGACAACCGCCAAGTTTGCTGGCTATGAGGTAGATAAAAACGGCTACCAGCTGGACACTACGCTGACCGAGTCCATCTCTTGCTTCCCGACACCGACAAACATCACCGAGCTAAGGTCATTTTTTGGATTGGCCAATCAGTTGGCATCGTTCTCCGACGAAATTGCGCCACTGTTGACACCGCTGCGCCCGCTACTCAAGACGAGTAACGAGTTCCGGTGGGACTCTTCTCATGACTCGTGCTTTCAGCGCGCTCGAAAAGAACTCTCGACTGAAAGAACATTGACGTTCTATCACCCTTCAAAGTCAACGAGATTGACGACAGATGCCAGCAGACGCAAAGGTTTAGGCTTTATATCGAGCCAAAAACAGGACGACGACACCTGGAGAGTGGTACAGGCCGGCTCCCGCTTTATAAGCGATGCAGAGTCCCGTTACGCCGTCATCGAATTTGAGGCATTGGCGGTGGCGTGGGAGATGCAGAAATGCAGACAGTTTCTCCTGGGCTGCAAATAGTTCAACGTTGTGGTAGATCACCGCCCGCTGCTGGCTATCCTAGGTACCAGACGGCTGGATGAGATCGAAAATCCACGTCTGCAGCCCTTACGGTTGAAGACTATGGAATTCAATTTCAACGTCACATGGTGCAAAGGCTCCGACAATCACGCTGCAGATGCGCTATCGCGATCACCGTTACACAGACCGAAACCAGACGATGAAATAGCGGAAGACGCTTCATCGCCATCTGTTTGCACCATGTTCAGCTCAAGTGCTAAAGAACAAGAGCTGAACATCAGATTAAAAGACATGAAGTCAGCAGTTGAGGCGGACCGTGAGCTTCAGACGCTCACACACTACATTCGTGCGGGCTTTCCATCCATCAAGAACGATTTGCCTGACGCAGTGCGGCCATATTGGCCGAACATCACGACCTAACAGTTGAAGACGGCCTCATATTGTGCGGCTGTCGTCTGGTCATTCCCCACAGCATGCGCAAAAACATATTGACGTTGCTGCACGAAGGACATCAAGAACAGGAGCGCACTAAAGCCAGAGCCAGAATGGTGGTGTACTGGCCTTTTATGGAGCGCGACATCGACGCTGTCACCAGATTGTGTAAGCCGTGCCAGCGCACACTTCCGTCCTAGCAAAAAGAGACGTATCGCGCGCATGCCACACCCGAAAGACCATTTCAGATTATCTCCGCCGACCTATTACAGCACGGAGGACACCATTTTTTGGTGACAGTGGACCATTTATCGGGGTGGCCTACTGTTACTGAACTGGGTCGAGACACGTCATCACGCAGGCTAGTGTCAACCATGCAAACATTGTTCTGTTTCGCAGGTGCTCCTGACATACTGTACAGCGACGGGGGACTTCAGCTGACATCGGCGACGTTCCAGGTCTTCCTCCGCCAGTGGGGGGTGGAGCATAGAAAATCTTCACCTGGGTATGCGCAGTCGAACGGTCACGCCGAAGCAGCTGTGAAAAGCGTCAAGAGACTGGTATCCAGATGCTGGTGTACACGCTCCCGTTCGCTGGTTCAGGACAAATGGACGCGCGGTATCCTGCAGTACCGGAACACACCTACAGCCAACGGGCTGTCGCCAGCTCAGGTGGTGTTCGGTCACGCTGTGCAGGACGCCGTGCCGGCTCACCTACGCGCCTTCGCCCGCAAGTGGCAAGATGCGGCCGACATCGCTGACCGGGTGCTGGCACGTACTGTGGATCGTTACAACGAGGCAGCTCGTGATCTGCAGGAGCTGAGGGTCGGCAGCCAGGTCGCGGTACAGGACCAGTCAACACGGCATTGGTCGCCGTGAGCCCGAATCGTTGTCGCCGTGAACCCGAATCGTTAGTACCTGGTACGAATGGCCAGTGGTCGGGTACTGTGCCGCAACCGACGTTTTATTCGACGAATGTCTCTTGTCAGCCATGTCAACAATTCAGGAGAAGGACACCAAGTCAGTGTTTGTATTTGTGGGGGACATGAACGCCCATCACCGTGAGTGGCTCTTGTCCACATCCTCTACCGACGCCCATGGTAGAGCAGCATATGATTTCTGCAACATTTCTGGCAGTTCCCAAATGGTGTCCGGTCCCACACATCAAGCGGGAAACTGTTTGGACTTAGTTATGACAGACGTCTCAGATATCGTGAGTGTAAGCGTTGAAGCTCCAATAGGAAGTTCAGATCACTCGTCGCTGTCTGTGAAGTTGACATTGAGACAGAATGTTTCTCCTTACACGATTTCAAGGCTCGTGCACATGAAGAACAATGTTGACTGGGCGAAAGTGAATGATGAATTGAAAGCCATTAAAGTTTCAAACCTGCTGCAGAAGGAACGCCCCATCGATGCATTGAACAAAGACATTACCGATGTCATCTCAAGGAGAGTGCCTACTAAAAACCTATGAATGTATTTCCGCTATTTTTCACGGAACACGGCAGATACTCTGGCTCCGAAGCTCAGTGATGTTTTCAGGCATTCGATGAAAACTGGTTCGTTTCCGTCATGTTCGCGGGTTGCGAATATCACGCCCATACCAAAAGGAATCAATTCAGCTGATGTTGTAAACTACCGGCCGATATCGATTACGCCCATTCTGTCCAAAATATTCGAGCACTTGATATCTTCCAGACTATCCAAGTACCTGGAGAGCAGCACTCTGCTGTCACCAATTTGCACCAATTTGCATACCGCAAAAAAACTCAGCACGACTGACGCACTGCTTACTATCACGCACGAGGTCCAGCAAGTGCTAGACAAAGGCAGTGAAGCCTGGATTGTCAGTTTGATTTCTCGGCAGCATTTGACCGTGTGAGCCACCAGGGCTTGTTGGAAAATCTGAGAAGCATTGGAATCGTCGGCCGCTTGCTGAGTGTTTTGCATCAATTTCTCTCCAATCGCGTACGTGTTGCCATCGATGGAGCATACAGTGGTTGGCAGAGCATTGTGTCCGGTGTCCCGCAGCGAAGTGTGTTGGGTCCTATTTTGTTCAACATTTACACCACTGACCTGTACATAACCACACGCAACCCTGTATATAGATATGCTGATGAGATTGTAATTTTGGCTGTAATTTAATCTCCTTGATCCTTGATGGCTGTAATTTAATCTCCTTCGGACAGACCACAGGTGCGTCAAACGGCCAACGACTATCTCAACAGCGTCTTGAAGTGGTGTGAGAGGTGGAATATGATGTTGAACACTTCGAAATGTAAAAACCTGTTGGTTTCTTGGTCACGTACCGTTCAACCTTCACATGGAGCTATCCTCATAAATGACGCCCAAATCAGCTTGTATGATGAGCTCAAAATATTGGGAGTGCATGTAGACTCAAAACTGACAATTCAGGGTCACATTGGGAAGCTAGTTTACTCGGCATCGCGGAAACTGGGAAATATACCAAAGGCATATCGGATATTCGGTAGCAGCACAATCTCCAAAAGTTGTTTTCGCTGTTTCATTTTGTCAATTCTGGAGTACTGCGCCCCGTGTGGTCTTATGTTGCGGATTGTCACCTTAATCTTATCAACAGAGTTATTAGAACTTGCAAGTTCGTCTGTGGTGACTTGTTTCTTGGTGATCTTAGCCGCGTCGAAAGGTCAGCAGCGTGCGCATGCTGTACAAGATCAAGCACAACAGCTTGTTCACCAACGTGACTGTCGACAAAACCATCGACCTTATATTAGATCGTGTGTACCGCTGTAAAGAGACAACACCTTTGAAGGTGAGAGAGGATGTTTTGCGTGCACTGCTGAGTATATGCACGAAAGAGGCCCCATTCACCTGTCCAAGTGGCCAATTATACCAACAGATTGACGGAGTGGCTATGGGCAGCCCGCTCGGCGTTTTGTCCGCAAACTTCTTTATGGGTTCCGCTGAAACAAAAGTACACTCGTCGAACAAGCCAGCGACCTACTGCCGATACATCGACGACATCTTCATTCGAGTGAAGTCATCTGACGAAATTGACACTCTCAAGCGTGCCTTCGAAGAAGAAACCTCATTCAAATTCATGCACGTGAACGCACGAGAACGCACTCGAAGGTCGGCTGGCATTTCTCGATGTGCTAGTACAGCTGAATAGCGGAGAGCTTAGCACAAATGTATACACCAAGCCGGCAAATCTGGGACTGTGTCTGAATGGAATCAGTGAATGTCCAGCAAGATATCTGCGATCCACAATCAGCGCATACATCCGTCGGGCACTGACACACTGCTCAAGCTGGGCTTCAACGCACAAAGAGCTCGAGCGTGTCACACAGGTGCTGCTCAACAACGGCTATCCAAACGAGCAAATTTCAGAAGTGATTGCTGCAGCGCTGAACAAGCATTTCGAGAAAACTCTTTGAGCGACGCACAACAGCATATCACCTTGTACTACAGAAATTGTATGTCTTCTGCGCACAAAGTCGACGAACGCGTCATGAAGGAGATTATTGAGAAGAATGTGAGACCCACTGAATCAGAAAAAAGTGAAATTGATAATTTATTATCGTTCACAAAAAACATCAAATCTGATATTGCGCAACAAGGCATGCAATGACAGGCCAGACAAACTGCGGCGACACCATGTTGTCTACCGGTACACCTGTGAAAACGATGAGGGGTGCGGACCTCATTCCTACATTGGGATGACAACAACAACTCTGTCGCGCCGTTTGACCTGCCATCTCAGCAACGGTGCTATCAAAAACCACAATGCATCGGCGCATAACACAAAGATTAGTCGAGAAGAAATAGTGGCAAGAACAGCTATATTGGCACACTAAACGGACAACAGGCGCTTAAAACTTTTGGAAGCGATATACATAACAACAATGCGCCCTAAGATCAACGTGCAATTGGAGGAAATGGTGTTCTCCCCACCCAAAGACCCCCATCAAGCAGTGAGCTGGACGCGCCCATGCACGAGGTGCCACAAACGGCGGCGCGCAGTAGCGTGAGCCATAGGTGTCATCGACCATAGGTGCGAATTTCGCACACCGCGCGCATGCACGAGGCGTGAAAATAACACATACAATTGACGACCTATATAAACACACACTCGACAACGAACAAACGGCATTTAGTTAACCACATTGTCTGAGGATGGAGACCGGTTGCTCCGAAACGTTACACATCGGCGAATTACTGCACAAGCTCAACAGCGGTCATCAAAAACTCGCACGAGCGATCGAGACGACAAAGAAGAAGATTGAAAACTGCAAAGCGGCAATCCAGTTTAATCTCGTTTGTCTGAATGAGAATATATATATATATATATATATATATATATATATATATATATAGATAAATCGCTTCTAAAAGTTTCAAGCGCCTGTTGTCCGTTTCGTGTGCCAATATATCTGTTCTTGCAACTATTTATTCACGACTAATCTTTGTGTTATGCTCCGATGCAGTGTGGTTTTTGATAGCGCCGTTGTTGAGATGGCAGGTCAAACGGCGCGACAGCGTTGTTGTTGTCATCCTGATGTAGGAATGAGGTCCGCACCCCTCATCGTTTTCACAGGTGTACCGGTAGACAACATGATGCAGCTGCAGCTTGTCTGGCCTGTACTTGCATGCTTTGTTGCGCAATATGGAATGGAATCGCAAATGGAAGCGATTTACATAACAACAATGCGCCCAAAAATCAACGTGCAATTGGAGGAAAATGGTGTTCTCCACACCCAAAGACCCCCATCAAGCAGTGAGCTGGACGCGCCCAAACGCGAGGTGCCACAAACGCCACAAACGGCGGCGCGCAGTAGCGTGAGCCATAGGTGTCATCGACCATAGGTGCGAATTTCGCACACCGCGCGCATACACGAGGCGCGAAAATAACACATACAATTGACGTCCTATATAAACACACAATCGGCAACAAACAAACGGCATTTAGTTGACCACATACTCTGAGGATGGAGACCGGCTGCTCCGAAACGTTACACATCGGTGAATTACTGCACAAGCTCAACAGCGATCATCAAAAACTCGCACGAGCGATCGAGACGACAAAGAAGAAGATTGAAAACTGCAAAGCGGCAATCCAGCTTAATCTTGTTTGTCTGAATGAGAATATACATATACTAGCATTTAAACCCGCCCGTTGTGCGAAACAGTTCATAAAATGAAATTCGTATTTAATTAGTAAACATATTGCAAATTAAAAAAGATTATCGAAAATCCATTGAAATCCTAATCAATTGAAAAGTCTAAATTTCATTATTTTTTATTGTTATTTTGACAAAATATTATCCCTCGACCCGCCTCATATTTAAGCCCGCCCTTTATTTAATTTTTATTTAATTATTCCCGTCGTGCGGAATAATTCAGAACTCGAACACGATCCGTTCTGGACCTTAAAGTCAAATCCGTTAGTTTTGTATATGAACTCGTTTTACACGGTGAAATTAAACGTTCTATTGTCTACAGTTGATGCCCCCGGGACATTATTATCTCATACACCTGATACATCGCTTAGTTTACGTTTGAAGCCCCTGATCTATACCATTGACCCCGCGCAGTTAGGTCACCTCATATTCAAGCATACACGCACACAGACAGATAATTTCTTATATATATATATATATATATATATATATATATATATATATATATATATATATATATATATATATATATATATATATATATATTTGAACCCGCCCGTCGTAGGGAACGATTCATAAATAAAGTAATATTCATATTCAATCCATAAAATAAACTGAATACAAAAAATTAACCTGTAAATACGTTCACTAATAAAAAACTCTAAGTCTGAATATTTTTATTTTAAATTTGACAAAATATTATCCCTCAATCCGCCTCATATTTGAACCTGCCAGTCGTGCGGAATAATTCAGAACACAAACACATAACAAACAATGGAAATTCTAGCATATAAACCGGCCCGTCGTTCGGAACAATTCATACTATTAAATTTGTATTCAATTCATAAGAGAAAATAAATATGAATTAATAAAGAAAAGAATAAGCCCATAAATAGTCTAAATTTCAATATTTTTATATTATTTTGACAAAATAGCTTCCCTAAACCGCCTCATATTTAATATTATACCTCATACCTCATATTACCTGCCCGTCGTGCTGAATAATTCAGAACTAAGACACAAAACAATGAAAAATGACTCAAGTTTTATCATAATCTTTTCTAAATATATTTATAACTTAACATCACCATCTAGCATTAAAACCCGCCGGTTGTGCAGAGCAATAAATATATTAAAATGAATATTGAATTAATAAAAAACAATAAGAAATAAATAAAGAAAAAGTAAACCCATAAAAAGTCTTAACTAATAGAAAAGTCTAAATATGAATGTTTTTATTTTAGATGTGGCAAAATATTTTTCCTTATTTATTCTCAATTTATGGGTATAAATTATAACTTATCTTGTAGAACACAAAATTTCCTATACAATAATGTGCTTTTTATATCTGTTCCGTGGCTGGTTCATGAGGAATAGATAGCGGAATATTGACCAAAATATTATTAATATTATATAATATTATATAATAATCGGACGCGTTGAGTTTAAATATAATTTTGAATGTAGATTGAAATTCTGTCATTTTTACATATTTTATATTTAATTTTTGGATATAAGGTATAGCCTATCTTGTAGCACGCAGGATTTTCTACACAGTGATGTAATCTGTATAGATGCACCATTGCTGCTTTATGAAGAGTAGATGCTAGAATATTGGCCAAAATTTTCGAAATTTTCAGGGTTCATTTTGTCTTTTCTGTAGCACGAGCTACAACCTAGTCCATAATTGGTACATGAATGTCTGTGCGATAATGTCATGGTGTTTACATCAGTAAGAGGCAGTACAGACCGACACTGGTTTCTTAGTATCGGCTTTGTATTTAATTTTTTCTCGTGTATCACTTGTGTTTGTTGTGTATTTGTTGAAACAGCCAGATAAATGAATGATTGAACGAATGAAACATGCTCTCATATTTCCCCACTTGACCTATTGTTCATCTTTCATTCTTCGGTACCTCGCATTTCAGCACGTCCGCTCGTCAGAATCATAAATCAATTCTGTCGATTCATTTTCCGACTGCCTCTCCGTTCTCCTACATCTTAGTGCAGGAAGAAGCTTGGCTTGCTTCCCTTTCATCTTATGACCGAGCACAGACTATGTTGTTTTGCTTTTAAAACGCTTAAATATTCTTCATCACGCAATCTCTGATCATGTTTCAATAACATCTCTCACAACTATCAAACACGTGCTACTAATAAGCTTATTAAACACAGTAACTGCCGAGTCCAAAAGCTCATCTCGATCCATCAAATTTACTGCTCCTCGATTGTTGAATAAACTTCCCAGTCATATCTCCTCTTCCGACCCAGTCAATATATTGCATATGTGGCGTTTGGGTAGTCACGGAACAGCACAAGTAGATAACGTGAGTACTTTGGACCGACTGTATTTACAAGTACAGACATAACAGGACAGCACGATCGGACACACGCACAAACCAGCTCGCGCACACATGGTCCTACAACACATACACAATGACACGGACAAACATGACACACAAACATACAGACAAGCAGGCGTACACAGAGCTGGTAGCATCGGGAGGTGGCGCGAGACGAAATTCGTGTGGCACCACATATATATTGCATGTTTCTCTTTGATCGCGAGTGAACTGCAATTGACTACTTCATCCGCTCTTCTTTATTATGCTAATTTGCATCCCTCTATATCAGTGGTTCCCAACCTTTTTCAGCTTGTTACCCAATTATGCATCCCATATTAAGCATGTTACCTTTGTTACTGTACATGTTACTGTAAGCATTCACACACACACGCACGCGTGCACACACAACTATACATAACACGCCATATGATGAATACAATATCCACACAATGCAAACAATAAACATAATATGCTAGGTTAACATTAATCCCAATACAAGGTACCGCAAGGTTTTCTTGAATTTCAGAATTCTTAACATTCTCATGTCACCCCTACATTACCCCCGAACAATTGCTAAATTACCCCCAGGGGGTAAATTAACCCCAGATTGGGAACCACTGCTCTATATACATGCTTTCAATGTTTTAATGCTATTTGCTTTGTGTCATTGTATTTGTCCGTTATTGATCGTGTGCCCATACTTTGTGTGTGAAAGTGACACTGTATCACACATTACATTACAGTATTTGTAGACAGACTTTGGAATGCACGCGACAGTTTTGTCCTCAATATTAATCGTGTTTCGGTTGCTAACCACAAACGAACGTGTGCCTTACTTGTAAGCAATACATGAGTAGGTTATATATCAACGTATCTTGCGTTTGGGGTATAATTGACTTCGGCAGCACGATGGTACCACTCGTAGCAAAATGAGTTTTCCTAATTCGATGGTAACATTAGCATTTTCCATTATCACAGCTGTTCGCAAATAAGGGTTAATCTAGAAAGTGTTTGAAGCAATCATTGTGAAACCTCGTCATAAATACGAAGTAGTGAAGACTGGCAAGGTAAATTTGCCTCGTAAGTCGAAACAATGCTCGTAACTCGAACTGGAAAAACTCCAAGAATTACCGCTCGTAACTAATAGCCACTGAGTAGAACCGTTCGTAAGTCAAGTCCAGGTCCCTCAGAGTGCATTGGAGTTTCCATCATATTGGTATATTTATGTAATTTGAACATGTTCAGTGTTTGATTTGTTCCAACATGTTCTTATTATGCTTTGTTCAAATAAATGTTTTGTTATCAAAATGCAAAATAGGAAAGCGACAGCAAAAATGATACTGTACAACACATCGTCGTAGTCTGCCTCCTCGACTCTTTCTGTTTATTTGTCTTGTGCCATTTTGTATTTTGTTCTCACTGACACACACACACAAACACACACACACACACCGACACACTCACATACCGACACACACCTACGGCCACGTATATGAACGAACAAGCTCACCAAATCGACTTCTACAGGACATACACAAGCACGCACACACACACACACACAAAGACTGGCACAAACACACACGCACACACATTTGCACACATACATACACACACACACACACACACACACACACACACACACACACACACAAGCAAACATACAAACACACCTACGGACGGTAACAAAGTGTCCAGAGCAGTCAATAAAAAGTGTTCCGTTGCAAAGCAACTCACGTTCTATATAAACTCACACACACGCACACACGTATATACGCACTCACGCACGCGCAAATACAGACATATATAGAGAGACACACGCATATACATACAGGATGAGAGAGAGGCAGACGAAATGCGAAAATGAGTGGTGAGAATATACACGCAAACAAAACCCCCTCCTGGGAAATGTGCATTTGCCGGCAGGCGCGCGATGCATTTGGCAGGTCCGGCTCGAAAAATTCACGCAGAGAATATGGTTGAAAGGAGCGGACCGATTTCACCACGAATTGCACGACCACCGGTCAATACCAGCGCTGTGCTAGCGCTACGCTGCCAGCCGCTGTGACGGCCCAAGATGCGACCCGGCCCAAGATGCGACCATCGACGTGTGTGACGAGTTTGAAAGAATCCATTGTCTTAGTCATCTACGGGAGCTTGTAGGATTTGTTATTGTTGTGTTATAAGATTCTAGTGGGTATTGTAGTGTAATATTGCAGTGATACAGGAGTATTGCAGTGCGACTTTTGTAGTGCGGTTGCAGTTACGTAGTTGTGTTATTTCTTGGTCCTAATTTCATGTAAGCATGGTGAAGCAGCCGCACCACGTTCGACGCTGCACAACAGCGTCGAACGGAACGTGGTCACACGGAATGGACCAATAAGCGCTCGCGCCATCCAAAAACGAAAATAACCTGGCTCCATCCATTCGCTCCAGCAATCGCCTCCAATCTGCCGCTGGGTAGGCATCTTTCTTGGTGTGCGCATTCAGATTATTATTATTATTAATTACAGGCGAATCCAGTAGTATGGGAAGAGTGCAAGCACTATTACCACCCTAAGGTGGCCCCATGTACCGGAAGCGCCCAGAAGATTCAGAGAGAAAGAGAGTTCGAAAAGAAAAATGTCTAGAAAGAGAGTTGGAAAGAAAATATATAACAATAAATAATAAATCATTATCCGATAACAATCCATAATGACACTCCGCCCACGTTCCTCAATAAATAATAATAATCAACAATAAATATGTGATTCAGTTAATAGCAGCTGTTATGATCTGGCATCCTTGCTATTGCTAGTGACTGGTTTCCCTCTGAGAGAAATGCGGCGATGTATTTTCCACTCGAAGTGTTTGTTATTTGCTAAGGGTTGTTTTCGGTATGTTTTCGTATAGTCTCGTTTATAATATGTAACTAAATACGTGTTGTGCTCAATGAACATTGCTGTTACAAGTTGAGCATCCGCTCTCTTATATTTTGTAAATTTGATGCGTTAATTGTTGTGTATGATGTATGATGCTTAAATGTATGATTTGATCGTTCACAGATATGTCGTGAATTTTGAGTTTAATAAAGCCTTTCGTTCAGGCTCGTTGAGTTTCATGACAATTTATTAAACTCAAAATAATCAACGCTGGTTCCATCATGGAAAATCTTTTGAAACCTTTGCGTTTCGAGGGCAATGACGAGACGACCGCGGAGCAGTGGACGCATTGGCATATAACGTTGAACAACTGTATCTCATCTCTCTCTGCGATGCATCCAGACACTCCTCTGAACAAACTCAGCATTCTCATCAATTATATTTCACCGAATGTGTACTCTCTCATCTCCGATTGTGTAACATATGAGGAAGCAATCAGCGTGTTGAAATCGACTTACGTCAAACCCAAAAACACGGTGTTTGCAAGGCATCTGCTGGCCACCAAAAAACAATCTACAGGAGAAAAAATTGATTCGTTTCTGCAATCTTTGAAAGGTCTTGCAAAGGATTGTCAGTTCGGCGCCGTGAATGCACTTGAACATTCGAACCAGGCGATTCGTGACGCATTTATATCTGGCCTGGCGTCGGACGAGATCCGTCAGCGACTGCTAGAAAAATCTGATCTGACATTGGAGTCGGCAGTGGCCACTGCACGCAGCCTAGAAATGGCTCAGATGAATGCCGCTGCTTATCGTCCTGCGTATGCAGCAGTTGCGGAGGTCACTCCTATAGAAGCGGCGTCTCCGGACTCAGATGCAGAATGTTCTGCTATGCGCAAAACGTCAACAACTTGCCAGTTCTGCGGGAAACCACCTCATCCGCGATGGAGGTGCCCTGCCAAAGATTCACTGTGCAGGAACTGCGGTAAAAAAGGGCATTTTGCCGTAGTGTGTAAATCATCTTCCTCGAGAAGTAACCCCGTGAGAACAAACGCTGCACTGAGTATCGCTGCTACGCGGCCATTCGATTCTCCTAAATATCCCATGCTTTCTGTGGAAATTGATCGCAGTCAATTCAAGGCTATGGTAGACAGTGGCAGCACGGATAACTTCATTCGACCAGAGATCGCAAAAAAGTTGCATCTGAGAATTCTCAAATCAAGCGAGACCGTGTATATGGCGTCGTCTCAACTGATGAGCCGTACTGGAGGGTACTGTCTAGTGGACATATCGGTCGAAGGAAACGTGTATCGCAACGTTCGCCTGACAATTATGCCTGATCTGTGTGTACCGATGATACTCGGCCAAACTTTCATGAGACTCCATCGCACGGTCGAGTTCAAATTCGGAGGAAATAATCCGACTCTGCAAGTATGCGGAGTGGCACAAATGAATATCGATCCACCTGCCCTGTTCTCCAATCTTACTGAAGACTGCCGACCCATCTGCACAAGAAGCCGCTACTACTCTTCTTCTGATCGAGAATTCATCAAGAACGAAGTTCGAAAGCTGCTGAAGGATGGCATCATCAAAAAGTCGAACTCACCGTGGAGAGCCCAGATCGTGGTCACTCATAATGAACGACACAAAAAGCGAATGGTGATTGACTATTCATCCACAATCAATAAATTCACCGAACTGGACGCCTTTCCACTTCCGAAAATTTCCAACATCATTCATAGTCTCACACAATATAAGGTGTTTTCCAAAATGGATATGAAATCGGCGTACTACCAATGCCCTATTCGTGAAGGTGACAGGAAGTATACAGCATTCGAGGCTCTTGGAGAACTATTTGAGTTCACAAGACTTCCGTTTGGATTGACAAACTCTGTGGCGGTTTTTCAGCGCGTTTTGACCGACCTAATACGTAGAAACAACATAAAGGGTGCTCATCTGTATATCGACGACATTGTGATCGGTGCTGATAATGAAAAAGAGTTGAATCAGCGTGTGGAGGCATTCACGAAGGTTGCCAAAGGAATGGGCCTCCAGCTCAACCAAGATAAGTGCGAATTCAACGTCCGATGTCTCAAATACCTGGGTCATCAAATCGAGAATGGAACTGTAAGACCAGACCCGGAAAGACTTGAACCTCTCAAGAGTCTGCCATTTCCTCAGTGTAAAAAGTCCCTGAAACGCTGTCTGGGGCTTTTCTCGTACTACTCTGTCTGGATTCCAAATTTTTCATCGCAAATCAGCCCTCTTCTGAATACGTCATCATTTCCTTTGACGATTGAAGCCCGGCGGGCTTTTGAAAAACTGAAGGATGACATCTGTTCGGCCTCACTGTGCGCCATCAAGGATGACTCTCCTTTCAGAATCGAGACTGACGCCTCTGGCTCGGCTCTGGCTGCAACCCTCTCTCAAGAAGGAAGACCAGTTGCCTTCTTTTCTAGGACATTAAATCGCTCGGAACGTTCTCAGTCAACGATCGAACGTGAGGCAGCAGCGGTAATCGAATCCATCAGGAAATGGCAAGACCTGCTTACGGGACGAAAATTCACTATCGTCACGGACCAACAAGCCGTATCTTTCATTTTCAACAGCAAATGCCTCTCCAAGGTGAAAAATGATAAATTGATGCGTTGGAGGCTTGAACTTTCCAGTTACTGTTATGATATAGAATACCGTCCTGGAGAATTTAACGCACCTGCTGATGCTCTATCGAGAGCATGTTCTCTCACGCTGACGTCATCCTTATCGGATATTCACGTTGCGCTCTGCCATCCCGGTGTCGCCCGGTTGAATCATTTCGTGAAGGAGAAGAACCTCCCATTCTCAACTGAAGACGTCAAGAAAGTCTGTCGCGATTGCAGAACGTGCGCTGAGCTGAAGCCTAGGTTTCACAAATCTCCTCCTGGTACACTCATCCATGCTGGCCGTCCGATGCAACGTTTGGCCATCGATTTCGTCGGACCCAAACCATCAACAAATGGTAATCGCTATCTCCTAGTTATCGTCGACGAGTATTCTAGATTCCCGTTTGCGTTCGCCTGTGCAGACATGACTTCTCAAACGGTGATTACGTGTTTGACTAGTCTCTTCACCTTGGTAGGATGTCCTGAAACAATTCACAGCGATAGAGGTGCACAATTCGTGTCTTCTGATCTCAAGCATTTCCTGTATCACAACGGTGTAACTATGTCGCACTCCTCGCCGTATCATCCTATAGGAAACGGCCAATGTGAGAGAATGAACGGCTGCCTGTGGAGATCCATACGTCTGGCACTCAGGTCGCGACAGCTGAATGAAACACAATGGCAAGAAGTGCTGGATATTGCTCTGCACTCGGTGCGCTCGCTGCTATGTACTTCAACAAACACCACTCCGCACAATCGCTTCTTCAACTTTATGCGTCGATCTGGAACCGGATATTCTATGCCCACCTGGTTGGCTGGAGGGCCTGCATTGCTCAGGAAGTTCGTCCGTACCAGCAAGTCTGACGCTCTTGTAGAGCCGGTGGAAATACTATCGTCTAGCCCGAAAGTCGCTAGAATCCGCCACTCTGACGGACGGGAATCTTCCGTGTCTACCGATGACCTCGCACCACTTCCGGCTTTCAGTGATAAGTCATATGATGAATCAAATGCCACTTCGGCCGAAAACGCCAACGTTGACATCTCTCCTCGGACACTCAATCCAGAGTCCGTGGCTGGCGCTGAAGACTCTTCGAGAACAACTTGCGACCCAGATAGTGAAGGTGCCGTCAACCTCGGTAATTCTGAAGACTCACCCGCTGATATCGCCGACACGGAGACCGCGTTGAAGTTCTTACCGCCAAGATCTCGATCAGGACGACGTGTCGTCTTGAACAGGAAATACCAGCATTAATTTTTATTACATGGGGAGAGTGTTATGATCTGGCATCCTTGCTATTGCTAGTGACTGGTTTCCCTCTGAGAGAAATGCGGCGATGTATTTTCCACTCGAAGTGTTTGTTATTTGCTAAGGGTTGTTTTCGGTATGTTTTCGTATAGTCTCGTTTATAATATGTAACTAAATACGTGTTGTGCTCAATGAACATTGCTGTTACAAGTTGAGCATCCGCTCTCTTATATTTTGTAAATTTGATGCGTTAATTGTTGTGTATGATGTATGATGCTTAAATGTATGATTTGATCGTTCACAGATATGTCGTGAATTTTGAGTTTAATAAAGCCTTTCGTTCAGGCTCGTTGAGTTTCATGACAGCAGCCATCAATAAATAAGAATAAATATTAATAAATAAGTAATAAATAACAATCAAGAACAATAAATATGATTCAATAAGAAACATCCAACAATAAAAAAAAAATATTATTCCATAAGTAAGAACAACACAAATAAATCAGATTCAATAAACAACTACAACACCGATAAATATTCAATAAACAGCATCAACAATAATTATGATTCAATAAATTACAACAGCCAGCATGAATAAATAAAAATAAATAACAATAAATATGAATAAATCACAATGAATATGAATAAATAAACAATTAATAAGACTCAACAATCAATTCCGCTCTTTCAGTAGTATTTTGGCCTTGAATTTGTTCAAATTGTTCTGCGAGAAAGCTTCCTCCTTCAACGTGTTCCAAGTAGCCACAGTGGCCGGAAGAAAGCATCGTTGGAATTGCTTTGTACGACAACGCATTGGAGCCATGCACTGGGAGTGCTGTTTGGATGTAAACCGTGTGCTTCTTGCTGCCACGAAATCATAAGGAATTGACTTGCTCATTGGACGATGGTCGTTGTGCTTGATCTTGTACAGCATGCACACGCTGCTGACCTTTCGACGATGGCAAAGATCATCAAGAACCAAGTCACCACAGAGGAAATTGCAAGTTCTAACAACTATGTTGATGAGATTAAGGTGACAATCCGCAGCAGAAGAACACACGGGGGCGCAGTACTCCAGAATTGGCAAAATGAAACAGCGAAAACAACTTTTTGAGATTGTGCTGCTACCGAACATCCGATATGCCTTTCTTATTATTCCCAGTTTCCGCGATGCCGAACGAACTAGCTTCCGAATGTGACTCTCAAATGTCAGTTTTGAGTCTACATGCACTCCCAATACTTTGACCTCAGCACACACGCTGAGTTGGGTGTCATTTATAAGGATAGCTCTATGTGCAGGTTGAACGGTACGTGACCTAGAAACCAACAAGCTTTTAGGTATCGAAGTGTTCAGCATCATATTCCACCTCTCCCACCACTTCAGGACGCTGCTGAGATCGTCGTTGACCGTATGACGCACCTGTGGCCTGTCCGAAGGAGATGAAATTACAGCAATCAAGGTTATATCATCAGCATATCCATATACAGGGTTGCGTATGGTTGTGTACAGGTCAGCGGTGTGAATTTTGAACAAAATAGGACCCAACACACTTCCCTGCGGGATAACGGAGACAATGCTCTGCCAGCGACTGTATGTTCCATCGATAGCAACACGTTGTACGCGATTGGAGAGAAATTGATGCAAAACACTCAGCAAGCGGCCGCCGACTCAAATGTTTTTCAGCTTTTGCAACAAGTCCTGGTGGCTCACACGGTCAAATGCTGCCGAGAAATCCAACTGCGCAATCCAGGCTTTACTGCCTTTGTCTAGCACTTGCTGGAGCTCGTGCGTGATAGTAAGCAGAGCGTCAGTCGTGCTGAGTTTTTTGCGGTATATAAATTATTTTTCCGACAGCAGGTTGTTGCTCTCCAGGTACTTGGACAGTCTGGAAGATATCAATTGCTCGAATATTTTGGACAGAATCGGCCTAATTTATATCGGCCGGTAGTTTGCAGCATCAGCTGAATTGGTTCCTTTTGGTATGGGCGTGATATTCGCAGCCCGTCAACAGGATGGAAACGAACCAGTCTTCATCAAGCGCCTGAAAACAGCACTGAGCTTCGCAGCTAAAGTATATGCCGTGTTCTTGAAAAATAGCGGAAACATATTCAGAGGGTCTGTTCCTCCGTGGGCATCAATATCTTTCATGATATTTGCCACTTCTTTTGATCGGAAGGCAATGCCTTTGATTTTCTAGGCGAGGACAGATGAATCGTCAGACGGAATAGACCCTTGACATTGCTTGGAATTTAAGAAATCCATAAGCAATTCTGCCTTCTCTGTTGGGTCGCTTTTGAGCTTACCGTTCGTCCGATAAAAGAGGGACAGACAGGTCATGTCCAAACACTGACAATTTCAACGTTGATCACCATTTGTGGGCGACATTGGCGGATGTTAGCTTTTTAGCATGTTTATTTGAGTGACGTGTTTCCGCTTCTAAATACACATGCTCAGCATGCCGTCTGGCCTCAGTGTAGACATTCCATGAATCGACTGAGCGCGATTGAACCCACTTGTGGTAAGCCTCCTGCTTGGATTCACGTGCTCTGCGACATTCGTTGGTGAACCAGGCTTTGTCATCAGAGCGAAAACGTAGTTTTTTAGTAGGCACTCTCCTTGAGATGACATCGGTAATGTATTTGTTCAGTGCATCGATGGGGCGTTCCCTCTGCAGCCGATTTGAAATTTAATTGCTTTCAATTAATCATTCAACTTTACCCAGTCAACATTGTTCTTCATGTGCACGAGCCTTGAAGTAGTGTAAGGAGAAACATTATGTCTCAATGTCAACTTCACGGACAGCGACGAGTGATCTGAACTTCCTATTGGAGCTTCCACGTTTACACTCAGGATATCTGAGACGTCTGTCATAACCAAGTCCAAAGAGTTTCCCGCTTGATGTGTGGGAACGGACACCATTTGAGAACAGACAGAAATGTTGCAGAAATCATATACTGCTCTACCATGGGCGTCTGTAGGGGATGTCGAAGAGAGCCACTCACGGTGATGGGCGTTCATGTCCCCCACAAATAAAAAAGCTGACTTGGTGCCCTTCTCCTGAATTGTTGACATGGCTGACAAGAGACATTCGTAGATAGAGTCGTTTCTATCTGGATTTCGGGAGGCTCTAAAGATGCAAAAATTCATCAAGGCGGTGTTGACACGCAGCAGAATAACTTCATGATAAGCGCAGTCGTGTGCTGTAATTCTCGTTGCTAAAAAGCCTTTGCGTACGTACACTGCCATGCCACGTCGCCTGTTTTTGAGTCACGTTTGATTAGCAACTAGGCTTGCTGAAACCTGGCATCATTAGCTCAGATTGGTCCCGATAATCGGACACAAGCGTTTCGGCACAGATAACGATGTCCTTGGAGCGGCTGGCTGCTGTTAAATCTCTGATATTCTTATACAAGCCTCTGATATTGGCGAAAAGTATATTTGAAAATCGTTTTTGTGGTCGAGCAGGACCGGGATTCATTTCAACATCGCCACACATCATCAGCAGAAATGACAAATCCACGGTGTGTGAAGGCACACACACAACGCAAACCGAACATACAAATAAACACAAAATGCACGACGCATGCAAGCACAAATACACAACACATAACACATGCATACGAAATGTCACAACAAAAAACAAGCATACAACACACACAATACAAAGCAAACATACACACAAATACACACACAATAAAAACACTAGAAAACGCATGTGAGAACAATTTATTGTTAAATACATATCGCAAAGCAAAATGTCCAATGGGCGACAACAAAGACAGAGTATGAGAGCAACACAGATTTAGTTGGCTAACGGTAAAACCGGCCGTTAGCCGTGGGGCAGGGCTAAAATTTTCAGCCCGCCATATCAACAAAACAGACATGAAGCAGAAAATAGTACAGATATGCATGGACAGTACTTATATTTATAGACAAAGTCAAATTAATTCAAATACAAGCTGAACTAAAAATTGAAGAAAATGAATGTGATGAGATAATTCAGCAGGAAGATTGCAAAGCAACTATGGCTGCGAACCCTGATTCTCAATCACATTCAAAAACAAAAATGTAAAAATACAAATGTATAACCTGAAACAAAAGAAAGATTAATTTATCCCTGTAATCCACAACAAATCGGAGCGTACCGTCCTTCTTACGCACCAACAACACTCTACTGCTCCACGGCGACTTGGACCGTCTATACACACCGTTTTCGAGCTTTTCAGCTATCTGACGATTGATCTCGGCCTCGGTTTCAGGGTAGAAGCGCGCCGGACCGTGCTTGATTGGCGGCGCACCGTCAGTTTCGATAGTGTGGCAAACCTTTTTGGAAGTCCGTGGACATTTGGGATTATCAGCAAAGACGTCCTGGTATTCCATCAACAAGGACAGGAACCGGTGACGATCATCTTTTGGCAGATTTGCATCAATCCGTTTTTCAAACGCTGCCTTTAAGTTGCCATCTTAAATGAGATTCACTCTTTGCTCATGTTGTCCTCCAACAATCATAATGTCGGCTGTTTTCCATTGGGAACCCAGTCTCACTCGGCCCCTTTCCCAATCCAACTCAGTAGAGGAAAATTGCGTCAGATAGTCCCGTCCGAGCAGTACGAATTTATAAGGAGCACTTATCACACTGAAACGGTGATCCACCATTTGCCCTCCTCCCGCATCGATGTTCACCGGCAGTTGACCAATCACGACCGCCTTCCCGCCTACTCCTGACAAACAAGTTTTCACATCATCATCAAATTTGATTTTCCCGCCAGACCTAGCCGATTGACAGTAGCTTCATCTATAACCGACGTCGAGGCTCCGGAATCCAGCATTGCCGTGACTTTCTCACAATTTATGGTCACAGGTATTGCCACAGTATCGCCAGAATTCAATATCGCGGGTGCGTCATTCGACTGCGCCGTGTTTTTCACCGCAAACACTTTCTTTTGCTTTGAACAGTCCGACATGGAGTGGCCTTTCTCGCCGCAGCGGAGACAGTGCCGGGCTGGACACATTCTCATGAAATGTCCCAACTTGCCACAAAGATAACATCCCTTGTTGGAGTCTTTACGATATTTACACCATGCCTCAAAGGCCCTGTTTTCTCCGACACAGCTGACACATCCATCGTGTTTGGTGTAGCCATTTTGTCTTTTTGACTCTCGGATTGATCGACAACATGTATTGCTTGTACATCCTTATTGAGCGGCAGACCCCTTTCGGTCATCCAGCCTTTCACTCGAATAAATAATTTCCTCCGGTCAGTTTCGCTTTCGAGATAATTGTCGACTATCCATGTTTTTACCCTGGGTTATACGTCACGGGGCAATTGATTGACAAAAAACGTGCACACAAACGCTATATCCGAACCCGCGTCTTTGGCCAGCCATTTCAGCGTATCATTTCTGGTGTCATCAATCATGACACCAGGCATCCACTCACATTTACATAGTCTCTGTAATGCTTCATACATGTCGACCGGGTTATCCAGCGTTCTGATGAGAATGTCAAAAGCTTCGTCCAGGGATTCCACTTCAGCGATCACCTCCTTCACCAACTCTCGTTCCGCTGGCCTGCGATTCACGTACGCTGGGAGCATCCCGACCGCCAGTTTCTCCGCAGCAGCACCTTGACAAAGTAGACCGCTCACGGCTGCTACAAACAACGGCTTCCACTCCGCGATCGGTTCGTTCGATTTGAGCGTAGGCACTGGAATTATCACTGTATTATGTCCAACATCAAAACTCGTTGGTGCTGACCCATAATTCATTTCGGTCTTCATCCGGATTGGAGCCTGCGCGTCCTTATACATGTCCCGTGACCACTTATCAAGTATTGTTTTAATGTGAGACGATGTATTGAAAATCCAGTCAAAAGAAAACAATACTTTGATAATAATATCTGATGCGAAAGAAACATTTGTAAACACAAAGAACAAATATATATGCGGTAACAATGTGACGCATATGAAATAAAAACGCAAATAAACGCTACTTATTCACCCGTCTCCCAATCCAAGCTGCCACGTTTCCCAAACAAGGAATATCGCCTTACATCATCCGCAATTGCCATATCCTGACCTTGCACTTCCACTGCAACAAAAATAAGACACCACAATAAGCACTCAAGTAAATAAAAGCCCCAGTAAGACTAATTATATCAATGTGGACTCATAATATGATAGCAAGAAACTATTCAAACAACAAATGCAATTTCATAACAGATAATATCAAACCCTACAAGTTTCAGTGAAGCAATCTATGTTCAGTGAATGCATGAAATGCCTTAAACGCGTCGCAAGCGTCGAAGAAGCATCTTGGGCCAGGTCGTATCAGGTCGGTTGTCACACCACCCACTAACACCTGTGCATCAACTTCTTTTCAGATGTCTTTTCTTCTCGGTGTAAGTGCAAATTCTAAGAAATGGAGTGCTCTTATGGAATGATCGTAGGAGACAACGGATTTCGATACATGCATTTGCCTATGAACAACGTTATTTTGCGTTATCTGTGATAATGTGCGTAATATAATTAATGTCACAATATACGTATAGAAACTAAATCGGCCCAAAATGATTGAAGGCCACTACACTTGGTCAACTGAGTCAAGGTTGAGCACTAATGCGTGATGGTCGTCTTCTCCAGAGTCTAGATACAAATCCACGCTTATTATAGCTCTCATCCATTGATACTGATTGCACTGGAAATTGGCAACCGTGAAAGTATTAATCGCGGTGTTCATACTAGTTATTTCGGTTATCATTAATTTCCAAATACTGGAAAAAGTACATATATATGAATAGTAGTTCAGAGGCGAGCTACCAGACTCATTCCATGCTTGAAGAGAATGTTATACGAGAACCAGCTGAAGACATTGGACTTGCCTACTCTGTCATATACAAGGAGAAGAGTATATATGAACCAAACGTTTAAAAGAATCCAAGGTATATGTAGGTAGGTAGGTAGGTATATAGGACAAGCTGTGCGAAAACTTGATGCAAATAAAGGAGGGGCGTGAAGTACGGGAACATGAAAACAGAATATCCAAGAAAAGGACAAGACTACTTAAGACCTACTTAAAACTACTAGTTGAGGCAACACTCTGTAGCAGAATAGTGAATTTATGAAACAATCTACCAGAACGCGTCGTCAATTAAAAACAGTGATAGAATTTGAAAAGAGGCTAGGCAAAGCTTGGAAACATGAGTTACAGAGATTTTATAAAGAAGAGATCGGAAAATCTCAGAAGAGATGATGAGTAGGAATCACAGGCCTAAGGGTCTCTTTCAGATTCTATTCTATTATATTACATATCCTCCTTCTTGGTCTCGCTGTCATTCCAAGTGACATGACAATCTATTAGTTTACCTCCGCTTAGGCTGGTGTTGTTTAGTGTATGACCGATTCTTCGAGCAGGACTGGTGGACCGGACATATTTGAACATCCTCCGCTTCTTTACTTCTACGTTAACATTTGAGTCCCCTATCACTCTATGGCGCTGATGTGTGTGTGCTGATGACTCACATGTGTATCAGCGAGCTCATGCCAAGACAGTCGCCGTGCCTGCAGTAAATGCTGTAGCATCATTAGACGGCTGGATGAACTCCGATGTTATCTGATTGCCATTTAAGCAGGCACCTGAAGAACACCTATAGAGACCTGCACAAACCGCTGTGAGTCCATCTAAAGCCACATAATTGTAAGAATTTTCAGAACGAGGCTTGAATGGAATCAATGATGGTAAAAGTTGGAATTTTGAGGGATTCAGTATGAACGTGTTTCTTCCTGTCAGGTTCAGGTAGTCTATGACACGCTACCAATGTGTTGCGATGTTGTTGTCCCACAAGAGAGCGTCGTCCACGCACTTCGTCTTCCTTGGCACGTCAGTTATTATCGCGTCATATCGTTGTTTGTAGGTGTCTTGTGATGCCAGGAAGCCCATCGCAGCGCGTATATATCTGAGCCTGCCTTTTTCGGTGAGGAACGTAGCTTTGTGTCGGTCTACAAGCTTGATCTCAATAGTGTGAGATTCGTTCCATGCGTATATCACAGTTTTCACCGTATTTAGTGGTATGGCCTTCGCTTGCTTGCTTGACAGTACGGCGTGATGTGTCTCAGGAGCGTTGTGCTTATTCACTGGCTGCAGATCCACCGTACGTCTCGGTGTACCGTCTGCTTTTGTGGTCACAACAATATTATGGAGCCGCGTGACCGCGGTGTTGGGTGGAAACCGCTCAATGACGCCCAGAGCTACGTCTCGCTCAAGTTGTGCTGCAACCTCTTTTTGACAATGCACCGGCACACTCGGTGGGCGCGGTGTGACAACTGGCTGCGCGGCAGAATCCACACGTATATCCATGGGAGTTCCCGACATCACTGGGAGCGGCTGGTGCGGGCATATGTTAAACGTTGACGACGCATATCGCTTCAGTAGCCATGTTTTAATGTCAGACGCGTGTTTGCAAGACGGTGTTATCGGCAGTTGCTTAGGGCGGGGCGGTGCAGGCGTGCGTTTAGGACAACCGCATGGAGCTGTAACTGTGTCCTTCACCTCGAGTGTGCTGTTGTGGGACGTTGATGGTGTGGTACCTATATGTGGGAAGTTCCTTCCTATAACCTCTAAGCTCTCAAGCACCGCTCGACTCAGGTAAAATTTATTCGTAGAATCGGTCACATATGTTTTCGTAGACATCTCGAGCTGCTGACCGTATGGATTATGTCCGGATGCCTTCACCGGAAGAATGCCTAAGAAGCGAATCTCCTCGTTAGCTGCAAGAATTCGTTTGTCGGCAGGTGACAAATGCGCACGACTCAGTCGAGGTTTTTTCAAGAGAGCCGATCCATGATACATGTTTGAGCACCAGATTCGGCAATCGCAGTCAATTTTACAAGGCACTTCAGCGGTCGTAGGTTTCGCCGCCTCTCGCAGGCTTCTGTATCCATTCTTGCGTGAACGACGAGTTTTGGCTGAGGCAGTGGCTTGGTTGTCTCTGCTCCGTCATTTATAGCTGCCGACAACTTCTGATCTTCTGAACGGCAGACCATGCTGCCTGAGTGCTGAAAATCGCATCAACGGAGCCGCTAGATCGCTTTCGTCTGTCTGAATTTCGCTTCTTACAACACTGCACGCAGGATTTAAACTCTTTGAGTTTACCCCGCACTTTTCCGAACTGCGGTGTGAGTTTATCGCACTGATATCTCATCTTCTTGAGTCTCTTGTCTTCACTGTCTTCACTTTGCCTGGGCGATGATAGTGCTGATTGTTTCCGGTGCATTTTTCTGTACACGCTGGTTGCTACAGGGAGCTGCGGGATGTCGTCGAGCAGTGCTCTCGCTGCTGTATCTCGTCGCTGACACACATTTGCCATGCCACGAAGTCGTGCGACATACTGACTCACGCGCTCGCAGGGCTGTAGGGCTGACTGCAGGAGTTTCGAGCGTCTGAGGCTAAGTGGGTCGCTAATCACAGTGAGGCGCTTCATCGCCGCCATCACCTCGTCCACTGACCGGCTGGCAATCGACGGGTATTCACGGAAGAGCGCACTTTAAGTCTCGGGCTCGTAGCACGCCAGTAGTTGCGCTGTCACCTGATGCGGTGTCACGTCAGTTCCTCGTAAGAACATGTCCCACCGACGAGTGAACGCAGCCCAGTCATCTTCACCGATGTCTTGACGGAGCGACGGGCGGTATATTTTTGGTGATTTTGGGCAACTTTCGGTCCCATCGTAAACATTTTTCTGGTGCAGCTGCATCAACTGAATGCACGTGGACATGTCGTCCGCCTACCTCAGCTCGGTACTACCTGCCGCTTCGCATCTCAGAGACACGGGCATTTTCAGGTAACAATTCTATCCTCAGCAAATTCTCAGAGCTCCGATCAAAATACTTTGTTCAATGATGATCAGAAATATCACAATCCAAGAAACATGATCACAAAGACATTCGTGAAAAACAGTACAAATTAAGCAACGACTGTTTAAATCTAAATGCAAATGGATTAAATCAAAATTCAGATGGTATAGTATTGTATTGTATTATGGTATAGTATAGTAATGGTATAGTATTTTCTTAAATATTAAGGAATTTACAGGCCCAATTGCAGAGCGTCCATCGAGGAAGGGAGGAATGGTACACAGAGCAAAGAATAAGTCGAAAGGGCATACAATTGCCAAAAAAGGAAGATCACTAAATTCTGGCACTAAGATAACACACAAAGACTGACAGGCAGAAGGAAAATGAGACAAAAGGCGCGTAGAGAGCAAAAAACAAAATATTCTGATTTAGATAATTTGAGAACATGGTTGAATCATTCGTCTTCCTGTCTTAGTTCATTCATTTTCGCAATTTCATGAAGTGAAAAGTGAACATAGAGCGTGCCCGTCCGCATTGTCCATGAAGAATGCCACTAATGACATACGCTCGAGAAAACAGATCAAGCGATACATGGAATTATATTTTGAATGAAGTGTCTTGTTCAACCACGGTTTAAAGTCCTTCAAGTCATTGATAAATGCAGCGTGGCGTACCATGCATATTTTATTTTATGTTATCTAAATGTGTGCATATTCAAATGTTGTATCGTCTTCAATATTGTTATAACAATTATAATTGTTGTAAAAATAGCTGATAACAATTGCTATAGCAATAGCTAAAAGCTGATAATTATTAGCTCGCAAAAGTGCAATCAGCAAATACGCACGTTGTACGTATATGCGTGCGCGTATATGTCTATATGTATGTGCCGCATGTGTATGTATGCTTGTGTAACATGCCTTCTCGAATATTCCATGTAGGTTAGGTGACGTGTATTTGCGTGCGGTATAGTTTGTGTGTGTTAGCTTGCGCAAATAGTTCAACCAATCACAGTAGCCTACATGCTCGCGTGATCACATAGCGACCGATCGGGTGGCTACATTTGTCTGTTTCTATTGCCTGACCAATGGTTTTCCCATGTTCATACGCGGTCGGGTCGATGCACACGCACGGCCAAGTATATTTAAGTCCCGTCGCCTCGGTCCGCGGGCAGTTGGTCTGGTACTTTGGCAATAGCTTGTCTGACGGGTTACTCTCTGTCTCGCTCGCCTTGTGTCAGTTCGACCGAGCATCTTTCGACACATTCTGTTGTGACAACGTATTAGTTGTATTATTTGTAACGGTGCAGTAGATATTTCAGTGGGGGACTCGCTACACCACTCTTACGGAAATATGTGCCGCGGCCTCCGAGGTTTTGCTGGCCTCCAGCCTTGTGATATTGAATTGAATTGTATTGAGCACTCGTCCACTAGGTGATTATTATGAGTACCTTACATTATGAGACATAATTAGTACCATACATCCAAATATATACACATATACACATGCATTTACATACATACCATTATACACACATATACAAATAATTTATATTGGTCATGGTGATATATGTTAAAGATGTATGTATGTTGATGCCTGTTGTATAAGATCAAATGCATGCATTTATAAAATAAATACGTGTGAGCTGATGATGAATGTTACTTCGCTTTGGACACCTTCACTTTGGAGTACTACCAGCGGGCCTTCAAGAAATGGCTGGATCGCTACAACAAGTGCATTAAATTTGGGGGGTCCTATTTCGAGGGTGACTGAAGTTGCATGCTTCTCTGAAATATATAACTGTCTCTAATGGAAAAGTATCAAAACTTCTGGAGTGAACCTCGTATGTCTCTGCTTCCTCTTCCTTCCAAGCTTCTTGAAGCTGGCATTCTTTCCCAGCTCCGCCCTTGTATATATTCGGCCCTAGATCCCTGCCAATCAGGCTTCGTCCCCGGACACTCAACTGAAACTCTGCTCCTATCTCTGCTGAATGATATACTTGCTTCATATTCTGTGGGTAATTCTGTGCTTTTCATTTCGCTGAGCTTTTCTTCCGCTTTTGACATTGTTAAACACTCTATTCTCCGTCAGGACCTACAACATGCAGGTCTTTTTTCCTCAGCGCTGTCTCTATTGTCATGCTATTTTGCTGATCGGTCATTTTCGGTGCGCTGTACCTGTGGTGACGTTGTTTCATTTGGAGTGGTTGCGACTCATATAAGCGTTATGCGACAATTGCGCTGTCCATTGTTATGTTTTGTGTTTTGAGTACTGTGAGTTGTTTTAGTATAAATTGGTGTAATGTTATATTATATATTTATTGTAATTACTATTAGTTTTCTTTTGTATTATTTAATGTTAGTGCGTATTTAAATATGTTCTTGTGCTGTGTGGGCCACTCTCGGCTTTATGATTGGTCCACGTCTGACCTGTCGCTGGCGTGGCACCTGATTGGTCCACGTCAGCAATGACCTAGGAGTATGTAGTTAGACGCCGCTTGCACACATAGCATTTTGTTCAATTGTGCCTTGGTCACGCTTTGGTGTCGTACACATAATATATGCGCGTACTAGTTTGCGAGAATTGGTTTTTCTGTAGCTAATGGCTACATACCTCTGAATAATCACCTTCTTGTCCCATTCCTTCCGGTGTTCCCCAAGGCTCTCTTCTCGGTCCTGTTTTGTTTAAAAGTTTATTTATGTTTCTTATGTTTATGTTTATGTTTCTTCACTCTATCCGATCTTCCGCACCTATCCTATATCATTTCACATTTATGCGGATGATATTCAAATATACTTCCCATTTTCGTCATCTAACATCTATCTCATCGACCAATATCTGTCCAACATAGCTGCCTGGGCGTCCTCTAGAAATCTTCTCTTGAACCCAGATAAGACCGAGTATATTTTATATTGTATTCCACCCTCCTGAGCATTGCCTTTGATCCTTCACTTGACTTTTACAAGCATCTTTCAAACGTTACCCGATCCTGTCGATTCACCTTGCGCCAACTATACCCAATACGCCGTCACATCGACGAATCGTCCGCACTGCTTCCCTGTCTCTCTCTGTCTCCCTATCTGCTTGTGTTCGTAATCTTCAGGTCTACTTCGATCCCTCTCTGCCATTCGCTAACAACTTCGCGCATATATCGCGACCCTGCAGGCTCATTCTCAGATAACTCTATCCCATCCGTGCTTACATTGACACTAACTCGGCCATTACTCTCATCCAATCCTTAATTTTCCCTCGTCTAGACTATTGTAACTCTTTGTTTCTTCACGCCTCATCTAAATCTGTATTATCTTTATAATTATCCGCTCACCCTTCTCTACTTCTTACATCCGCTCTCTACTATCTGAGCCTCAACACTCAGGTCGTCGTCTTCACTCTCTTCACTGTCCTCGAACAGTTTTTGAGTCGCCTTGGTCTACGAAATCTTTCTACTTCTTTGCTCCTCGACTCTATAACTCCTTGCCTTCTCGTATCCGGTCATCCCCTTCACTTCGATCCTTCTCTCCTGCTCTGCATGCACATCTTCTTGAGTCTACCTCTCCCTGTTGAATGGGTTCGTGTTTTTGTCAATAACATTATCTGCTGAGGGAAATATTACACCCAGTTCGACTCCTACGTTTGCGTCATTTGATTCAACCACATAATTATGGTCTGATTATTGGTCGAGTTTTGTAACATTTGTGAGTGCAAACTCTATACCGAAAAGGAAAAGAAACCAAGTGGTTCTCACAAATCAAGCTGATGTTATGTGTAAATTACTGTCGAATCTAGCACGCCAGCAGACACCTTCCAAGGACATAAATTCTTTGACTATGGAGGAAATTTAGTTGCATATGGAGAATCAGTTTAATCCCAGTATGTTCACAATGAGGGAAAGATTCTAATTCTGGCACAAGATGGATCGGAAACCGGGAGAGACAATTCCAGAGTTAGCCGCACGCATCCGCCAAGACGCAGTAACATGCAATTTTCAGGATATAAGAGATCCTCAGGATTAAGCAATGCGTACTCGTTATTTGCTCAATAAATAATGAGACAGTACTGAAAGCCATTTTCAAAACAAAAGAAGATGAGTTGACTTTTGGTATGGCAATTCAAATTACCATGAAGGTGGAGGATGCAGTGAAGGTAGCTAAGGAGACGGTGTACAGTAATGATTCCATGGTGTGAAAGCGGTGAAACAATGTTCAAAATTTGGTTGTCATCGGAAGACAAAACCTGCAGAAAATTATATAGAAATTGTCCCAGAATGCTACCGGTGCGGTAAATCTGGATATAAAGCCAACGTGTGTCGTCACATCAACAAAAAGTGCGAGTATTGTTGTCATAAGTGTATTGACGACTCTGAAGAAGAAAACGAAACTTAGATAACCCACAGTACTCTGCAACAACCAAAACATACGGTTAACATGAGTGGTAAAATAATACAATCATAGAAAGCTAAATTAGCCTGGTTAACATTGCAAACAAGCTTAAATAAGGCATATAAATACAACCGAACACACGCACGAAACAACAACACGACGTAACTACCCAATACGCCACGTATGCGCAAATAACGCCACAAAGTCCTTACATCACATTCCCCTCCGAATTTGGATGACCATAGCGGGGGTTCCGGTAGCTAGTGCGCCCCGACCGTGATTGTCTCGGTAGGAAGCGCAATGGGACGATACCTCCATCCTCATGCCTGTCATTGGCGTAGTCACTCTCAGAACGTTCAATCTCCGTGCCTGCTTCTCCATCCTCATGCCTGTCATTGGCGTACTCCCTCTCAGAACGTTCAATCTCCGTGCCTGTATCTGTTGGTCCGCCGTTGACCTCCCTTGAAGACTGGTAACGATAACACGCGGACTCATCTGATAAATTGCTGTTAGGTGACGGCGTATCGTCAGTGGAGACGACTAGTTTACAGCGATCAAGATGCACACCATGCATGCTCCGGCCATCTCCGCCGCTCGGTTGTACGAACACATTTGCACCTCTGGCGTCTTCCACTCTAAATGGCCCACTGAACACCTGGTCAAGACTACCACGAACTTCCTGTTTGATGTAAGCCCAATCGCCTTTTCGGATATTACGATGTTGCGGGTCAACCTTTCCTTTATCATAATACCGTTTGTACTGGTGCCTTGCTTTCTCAGAGTGCCGAACCACATCTCCGCATATAATCCTACGTGTTGATTCAGTCTCCTGTAGCCAATCGTCAAAATCCTTTGGGGCATTTTCATCGACTACAACTACACGTGGACTACGCAAATTCACTCCAAACATCACCTTATTAGGGCTATGGTATGTAGACGTATTGCTTACGTTATTGACGAAAAAGGCGAATTCTCGGAGCAACGAAGGCCACTCATTCACTCGCTTGTTCTTTTCCGCCAGCATACAGCGTAAGGTCTGCTTTACAGTCTGTATTGTTCTTTCAACCAAACCATCTCCTTGTGGGTGGTATGGACTTGAGTGGCGTTTTTCGATCCGGAGCTCTTTGCACATTTCCCTGATGAGTACGCCATCCACGTTACGCCCTTGATCAGACAGGATGATGTTGGGGCATCCATGTCGACATACCCATTTTGACCAAACCGCCGACACAATCGTCTCTGCACTCTGATCCTTCATCCGAACTACCTCTACATACTTGGCAAACATATCAATAATAACCAGAATATATCGAAACCCTTCATCGCTCCAGGGAATTGTAGCTATGTCCAAGGCTATTGCTTGTCTAGGCTCGGATACTTCGATAATTGGCGTGTTCGAAGACACCCTTGGTTGACATGATCGTTTGTTTTTGGCGCATATAACACACCCTTGACACACGTTTTGAACCTTCTTCTCCATAGCTTCAAAATAATAATATCGCTTTGCTGTTTCCAACGTTTTTCGCATGCCAAAATGTCCCTGTCTATGAATATCACTAACTACTTGTCGTTGCCATTTCTCGGGCACAACGATTCGGCCGCTCTTGGATATCACTCCGTCTTGCAATCTCAGGTGGACAAGCCTTCGTAAAGGTCCTGTAGACACACATCCGTTCTGTTCTAACTGATCAGATAAATATGGGTCTGACGATTGCCTATGACACCATTCAGTCTGACTACACTCAGAAATCTCAGTTGTCATCAGAAATTTGATAAATGTGTCTCTCAATATACTCGCTTTCATCATTGATGTTGGAGTTCACAGCAGACGGCAGCCTGCTCAGATAATCCGCAGCACAATTGTCGCGTCCCTTCTTGTCAACGACCTCATAACTCGGCAATGTCTCCAGCTCCATCAACCAGCGAGCAAACTTGTTTCTTGGGTCTTTCTGTCGGCGCATCCACACAAGGGGGTTATGATCGGTCACAATCACTACTTTTGTGGCTGCCTGAAGGATATACCACCATTTTCTGACTGCTCCTACCAACGCCCACGCTTCCAATTCTCCGGCGGAGTAGCGGGCCTGAGCTGGGGTGAGACCCGACGAAAAATAAGAAATCTGCAAAAGACATCCTTTGTCATCTTTCTGCTAAAGCAATCCACCGATTCCACTTTTTCTGGCATCTGTGCTGAGATAAAAACAGTCCTTCCACCTGGGAAATATCAACGTCGGACACTGTTTGAGTTTTCTTTTGACCTCGTCGAAACTACGTTGACATTCATCGGTCCATTTACACTCGACTCCTTTCCTCGTTAAACGATGCAGAGGTGCGCAAGTGTCACTCAAGTTCACCAAGAAATGCCTGTAGAAATTAACAAATCCAAGGAACCGTCGGAGTGACTTGAGTCCTGTGGGTGGCACCCACGAGTTTATTGTCTCTATATGTGTTTTCAGAGGTCAATATCCGCTACCAGATATTTCGTGCCCTACAAACTCACCACTTAAACAACCAAACCTGCATTTATCCAATCTCAGCTGCATATTTGCGCGCCGGAAAGCCTCGAGGGTAGCTCTCAAATGGTTCACATGGTCGTGGCTACTTTCCGAGAAAACGCACGTGCCATCCACGTACGTAACCGTATTGTCGGATTCGCGGAGAGAGTCGTCCACGGCCCGCTGAAATGTGCTTTGACTATTGCATAGCCCAAATGGCATCACATTCATCTCGTATTGGCCACCTGGCACAAAGAACGCAGTCTTTTCCTTGTCCTCCTCGCGTAGCGGAATTGACCAATATGCGCTGGCGCCGTCTAGAAAGGAAAACACCTTTGCACCGTCCATGCGCTCCAAGAGACGGCGCCAATCAGCGGCTGGGTACGCGTCCTTTTTGATGTGTGAGTTAAGATCTCTGTAGTCGATTACAAACACGTGCCATCTTTCTTCTTAACTAACAACACTCTGCTGCTCCACGGTGATTTTGAGCGGCGGCATATTCCGTTTGCCAACATCTCGCTGATTTGGCGATTTATTTCGGCTTCGGTCTGAGGATTGAAACGGGTCGGTCTGTGTTTTATTGGCGGTGTGCCGTCTGTCTCAATCACATGACGTATTCTCTCTGTCGTCTTTGGTCGCTTGGGATTTCTTGCAAATACCTCTTTCTACTCGGCGAGCAGCTCAATTATACGCTGTCGTTCATTAACAGGTAAATCTGTGCTGACCTGCATTTCAAGAGTCTCGGTATTGATAGTGTCCTGGATCAAGTTTAACCTTTCTTCGTGAACTCCGCCACCAATCATGATGTCGGCCGTTTTCCACTGGTTTCCTAGTCTGACCCGTCCACGCTGCCAGTCAAACTCAGTAGACGTAAACTGAGTCAAATAGTCTCGGCCGAGCAGAATAAAAGCGGCAGGAGAACTAATCACACTGAAACTAGGGCTCACCACCTGACCTCCTCCAGCGTCTACATGAACTGGCAGTTGCCCGATTACTACTGCTTTGCCACCAATCCCAGCTAGAGTCATGTCCATGCTTTCTGCAAACCTGATGCTTAACGCCAGACCCAAGCGATTTACAGTTGTCTCATCAATGACAGACGTGGAGGCTCCTGAGTCTAACATTGCTGTTATAGATTCGTGATTGATTCGTCACAGGTATAGTCACCGTGTCACCAGGACTGAAAATCGTCCGAGGATGTTTCTCTTTCGCTTCATCCTGAACGACAAGCACACTTTTCTGCGTAGGTGTGGCATATGTTGCTAGTGTGTGACCTTTCTCCCCACAGCGCGGACATCGCCGTTCTGGGCACGACCGCATCATGTGACCCACTTTTCCGCATATGAAATATACTTTTGGTCTCTCCTTTTGAACGGGCAATCTCATCCCAGAACTGTTATTGCTGTTCTTCCGTTTCGCCGTAGCCGCATCCACAGAGCTAATTTTGTTGTAGTGCACCTCTAGATCCCCCGTGCTGTCGAGAACATGCGCCGTTGGTATGCCCTTGTTTAGCGGCAACCCTCTTTCGACCAACCATCTCTTTGTCTGAACCAACAATTTCCGACCGTCACTTTCACCTGATATCGGATTGTCCACTATCCAGGCTTTCGCTTTTGGTTGCAGCTCACGGGGTAACTGATTCACAAACAAAGTACAAAGAAACACCGTGTCTGACTCAGCTTCTTTCGCTAGTCTCTTGAGTGAAAAGAAAAAATCATCAATCATGACCCCCGGTCGCCATTCAGTACTGCACAACTTCTGCAATGCCTCGTATCGATCTACGGGATTGTCCAACGTTCCAATGAGGATATCGAACGCTTCGTCCAGTGGGTCAATATCAGTGACAATCTCTTTGACTAACTCGCGTTCCGCTTGTCTGCGATTGACGTACGCTGGGAGCATTCCAACCGCAAATTTTTCCCCATTGACCAAATTTGACCCCCTGACTACGCAGGCTAGTCACTGCCGCTACAAAGAGAGGTTTCCACACAGCTATCAATTCATCAGGCTTTAGAGACGGCACAGGAGGTACCAACGGCTGTCGACCCGCGTCCAAACTGACCGGAGCTATGACAGGTTCCTGAACCATTTCGTTACCTGAACCATTGTACGTTTTTCTCCGCTCTTCCTTCATTCCAACTGAATCATCCATAGCATGAGCCATGCTCCTCTACTGGTTCAAGTTTCATTTTATGTCATAAGTGTATTGACGGCTCTGAAGAAGAAAACGAAACTTAGATAACCAACAGTACTCTGTAACAACCAAAACATACGGTTAACATAAGTGGTAAAATAATACAATCGTAGAAAGCTAAATTAGCCTGGTTAACATTGAAAACAAGTTTAAATAAAACATATAAATACAACCGAACACACGCACCAAACAACAACACGACGTAACTACCCAATACGCCACGTATGCGCAAATAACGCCACAAAGTCCTTACATTGTCAGAAAACAGGACATTTACAGGTTGTGTGTCTGAAGAATCATTCAAAGGCAAATGACAAACAAGTGAGGAATTCTCAGCGCCGTGATTCCGACACGGAAATAAGAGTGCCGAGATTGGAGAGTACTATTGAGATTCTGGGGCACACGTGCACCCTAGGACTGGACAGAGGTGCTAGGGGTAATATCATTTTTGAAGATGTGTAGAGGAAAATCGGAAGACCATCTCTCGAACGTAGCGTCACAAGGTACGAGTCAGTCAGCCAACACAGATTGCCAGTAATCCGTGAATTTATTGATGTTACAAAATCAAACGCTTCTGGTTGTTCTGGAAATATTGCATTTATTATATCGTCTGTACCTAGATTTAATTGGTTGGGTAGAGACGCCATAGCCATACTACAAATTTCGTTGAATGCTGTACTAGACAAAATCGCTCCAGAAACCGATAGTCTTGCAGTGTATTAAGTCGATGCAAAATCACCATTGGAGGAACTGCAAACTGCATGTCGAGAACTGTGTAAAGAGTTTCCCGATGTTTTCAAAGGGACGCTTGGCTGTTTGAAAGGTGTTGAATTGGAAGTGAGATTCAAACCTGACGCTAAACCTGTTTTCATCAAGCCGAGAGCGCTCCATTTTGCCGTAATGGAGGATTTGACACATGCATATGATGCTGGTATTACAAAAGGTACATGAAAACAAGTGAATTTCAATGATTACAGCACTCCTGTGGTTCCTGTTCGTAAATCTACTTCTACTGGGATGACTAAATATTCTATTCGAGTCTGTGGCGACTATTCAGTCACTGTTAACCCTCAGCTAGAGGCACACATACACCAGATTCCTCACCCTGACGAATTACTGCACAAGCTTGGCGGTGGATACGGTTTTACTAAAGTGGATTTGGCTGATGCACATAATCAAATCCGACTTGCTCCGGAAAGTCAAAAACGATTGGCACTCATTACTCATCGAGATGTTCTTCTCCAAATGCGATTATCATTTGGCATTTCATCTACACAAGGATATTTTCAAGAAATAATGAACCAACTTACTTGTAATTTACCGGATGTAGCGGTATTTTTCGACGATATTATTTTCAATGGTAAGGATGCAGCAGACCACTTACAAAATCTGCGAAATCTCTAATGTCTCAATGAAAATGGGCAGCGCTGTCGAGCTGACAAATGTCGTTTTTCAGAATCTAGTGTAGAGTATCTGGGTCACACTCTGTCTAGACACGGACTGAAGAAGGCATCTAAAGTTCATTACGTCATATAAATGTCAGATACTGCTGATGTCGCTGTTCTCAAGTCGTTTCTCGGATTTGTACAATTCTACAGTAAGTTCTTACCGAACTTGTCGACTGTGTCTGAGCCACTGCATCGATTAACAAGGAAAGACTTTAAATGGAGATGGAGAAATGAAGAAAAAAAGCGTCCCAGGAGCTGTAGAAACTTCTGTCTGCCGATAATTTGCTAGTACACTTTGATCCGTCTATTCCTATAGGGATTGCATGCGATGCTTCTAGCGTGGGTATTGGTTCTGTTCTCTTCCACCGATACCCAGATGGCCTGGAGAGACCGATTTCTAAGGTTTCTAAAACGATGACACCGAAACAGAGGAGCTACAGTCAAATAAACAAAGAAGCGTTGTCAATAATTTTCGCGCTCGACACATTTCATCACTACTTGTATTAACAACATTTTATTCTCATGACAGATCACAAGCCGTTACTTGCATTGTTTGGAACATCGAATTCAATTCCTGCTCTGGCTGCGAACCGTCTGGCTAGATGGGCTTTGTAATTGAGCCAGCACGATTACACCATTGATTATCGGAAACATACAGAGCACGGAAATGCGGATGCTCTTAGTCGTCTTACTGCTGGCTGCGACTCCGATTTCGATGAGAAAGAGAGTGGATCAGATGCCGTCACTGTATGTTCAATCAAAATCATCAATGATCACGTTGGACTGGCTAACGCTGCATCGTTACAAAAAAGTCCGCTAAACATTCGGTGAGATCTACTCTCATGCGTTACTGTCGGGAAGGCTGGCCCCCTATAAAAGTGTAAAGATTTATCCACAAAGTCGTTCCGCAGTTGTCTGCTTCATTATTCTGCAGCAACGGGTGCCTACTCTACGGTGCTCGTATGGTTATCCCAACTGTACTTCGTGTTCAAATACTACAGCCATTGCACATTGGTCATCTGGGGATGCAAAATATGAAACATTTGGCGCGTACTTCTGTTTACTAGCCCAACATCGACCGAGAGATTGAAAACGCATGCCGGAACTGCTCTTCATGTGCTGAGCATCATAATAAACCATCGAAGGTCCCTGTACATCCACGGATGATGCCCGAAAAAACATGGAGTAGTCTTCATTTAGACCATGCAGTAAACTTCATGGGGCAAAACTGGCTGGTTGGCATTGATGTGTATACAAAATATCATGTGTTCATCCTACATCAACGATTACATCAAAGTCCATGATGGAATTGCTGGAGGAAGACTTTGATCATTTTGGCTTGCCTCACACATTAGTGACAGATAATGCTAGTTGCTTCCTTTCTGCTGAGCTCAAGGATTGGTACAAACAAAGGGGTATTGTTCATCTTACTGGCGCACTTTAACATCCGGCAACGAACGGTACTGACGAAGGATTCAATCAAACGGTTAAACAACCATTGCGTAAATCAATTTCACCTCCAAAAGCTACGTTGCTGCAGTTTTTGAGACAATACATGCGAACTCCTACGACCAGTGGATTCTCACCAAGCGAAATGCTAAACGGGCGTCAAATCAGAACGCCGATCGACACATTGCTACCTTCTCCTGCCCACATTCTTCAGAACAAACAATCTCAGGCAGCTAACATAAGACCAGAGAAGAAGCCTGTGTCTTCCGTGACTCGCTAGTACCGAGTCGGAGATGCGTGTTATGCCTTGTACAATGGCCCACGTCGTGATGGTGATCCGCGTTGGGTGCCTGCTGTGGTGACTAAGAGATTTGGAAATCGGACTTTAAATGCGAAGGTGATACCTAGAGGTCCTATGTGGAGGCGGCATATTGATCAGCTACAGCGGCGTCAATCTTCAGAAGAGGACCAGGATCCCGGAGACTGGCGGAGATACGTCGAGGAGTGTACACAACGGTAAAGCGGTCGTCATACCCCTTCGATCTCGAACCATTTCATCATCGCCTTGTTACGAATCTGACAATCCGAGGCGCTCGTCACGTATTCGCAGACCTCGCCGTATATTCGAGCCTAGATTTTTGTACTTTCATGTTTACTGAGTGCTTTCATGGTTATTGGGGAGGTGCTGTGAATTGATACCTTGTGAACCTTGTATGTCATATTTAACAATCCTTGGCAAATGTGACTAGCAGCTTTGGGGCGTGTGCGTGTGTGTGTGGGATGGCAGGATAAACAGTGTATTTCTTATTTATTCTGCATTTGCTCATAAGGCTTTATGCTGTGTTATTTTATTTGAGTAAAAACGTTGGATACTTGATTGCGAGTTTTCTTAGCATATTGCGTGGAGAGACAACAGTTTCCAAACACAAAACTCTGTGAGATATTTTCACCGAAACACCGCGACTCTTGGTGCCAACAAAAATGCGTCAGGATGTTTTTCGTATCTTGCACAGTCTTTCCCATCCAGGCCGAGCTGCAACTTTAAAGCTCGTATCCGACAGATATGTCTGGCCCAATATGCGACAAGATATCGTCACTTGGACCAAACAGTGCGGGCATTGTCAAACATGTAAGATCACCAGACATAATCGTTCACTAGTTGGACAATTTGAGCTGACCTCGCGCCGGTTTCAGCATGTGCACGTAGATATAGTAGGTCCACATCCGTGATCCAATGGCCACCAAAATATTTTGACATTGATTGACAGGCCCTATTCCTGACATATCGGCCGATACGGTAGCACGATATTTCATTTCAACTTGGGAGTCGCGTTTCGGTGTCCCCGAGAGTATTGTCATAGACAGAGGCACTCAATTCACATGCCACCTCTGAAAACAGCTCAACAACTGTTTCGGAACCAGCACGCGCTTGGCAACGGCGTACAGCCCGCCAGCCAACGGCCTAGTAGGACGGCTTCACCGCCAGCTCAAAGGCGCACTTCGAATTTGTAGTGACTGGACAAACACACTGCCAAAATTCCTGTTTGGAATTCGTTTCTGCAGAAAATCACCTTTAAATTGTTCATCCGCCGAGCTGGTATATAGTGCCAAATTACGGTTAACAGGTGAATTGTTGAATAGACAACCACAATTGACTCACACATATTCAGTTTGCTAAACAATTGTCTGAACATTTCAGTGCTATCCGGCCACAGAAGACCAGCGGAGCTGAGATAGCAGAGTTCCACCTGAACCGCTTGTCCGATGCAGATTTCGTGTTTGTGCATCATGACGGCCCCAGACGTCCGCTGAAGCCGGTGTACCAGCGGCCGTGAAACGTGAAAGGTGGTGAAACGCACGTCAAAAATGTTCACTATTGAGCGGCGGGCAGTTGGACTGGTACTTTGGCAATAGCTTGACTGACAGGGCTACTCTCTGTGTCTCGCTCGCCTTGTGTCAGTTCGAACCGAGCATCGTCCAACATATTGTGTTGTGACAACGTGTTCGTTGCGATTGCCGCGCATACGCCTATTCTTTGTATTATTTGTAACGGTGCAGTAGCTGTTTCAGTGGATGACTCGCTACACCACTGTTACAGAATTCTGTGCCGCGGTTTTCGTGCCGAGGTTTTTCTGGCCTCCAGCCTTGTGATATTCAATGTACTATTGTTACTGTGTATTTATAATATATCTGATGTGATATACCGCTCTTTGTTATGTGCGCGCTTTGAACGAGCCATCGCGTAACAGCAGAATCTAGCCTCTACCGGCACCAGGATGCATACACAAAACACTACTCGATGTCAAAAAACTCGAACCTGATTAACTAAATTAGAAATATGAATTATCGCATTAATTGACTAGGCAATCAGCTGCATAAAAATAATGAGCATAAAAAAATCCCAAGCTACGTGTATTGACGGTCGATACCATTTTGTGGAAAACTAACAAATAATGCTTCTTGTTTGCATGTTGCTCGCCTCATTCATATTCTCGGTTGCTTTCCACAAAGTCCCGACACACTATTCCTGTACCGCCCAATACACTATTTCAGTATCGAATCAATGGTGTCGCATATGGATATTGGACGCAATTTAGTTTGTTCCAAGCTGACCTAGATTGCTCGGGATGCACTCCACGCATCAATGTCGGAAGACGCGGCATGAAAATTGGGTCAGAGTGCGATATCGACCAAGATAAACCCGATACTCTGCACACTTCCTATTGCAATAGCATGCAGTACCTGTTTGTGCAACTTGAAATGAAACAAAACGTAGCAATGCAAGTTGTCATGTACATGTATATGCTTTTGTAACATTAACAGTAGAACGTGAGTGTTTTTTCACTCCATTTGTGTGAATACAACACCTAAAATCACCGATAGCATATCACAGGTCTGACTGTACGGGCTTTCACAGTCACAGACAAAAGACAAGATCATGCAAGCGTTGATAAAATCCAGTATTCATCCAAACACCTACGCACATGGGGAGACGACAATGATGGAGTTTCCCAATACAAAACAGCTGTTCCCGATGCAATAAAGAACCAGGAAACCCCGGAGTGCTGGACCAACTACTGATGCATACACATTTATCACGCGTGGTTAATTTATTGTTGAATAAAACAAAAATAGTACAAGCGTGAGATTATTATATCACATACTACCAAACAATTCATATGCACATTATGTTTTCAATTTTTCCATCATATTCACACACCGCCTGAATGATACATTTTCAATAAACTAAACAATGTTACGCACACAACTAAGTGAAACGCTTTTATTTGTTTCCTAAATACATCATTACTTAATTTTCTATAATTATGAGCGCAACCAAACATCAAACAAAGTTAAAAACAAGATATGTGGAAAAACTAAGTTCAATGCTGCCAATTGATATCAAATAACTCCCTATTAGCATAATTTGTATCAAGAAAATTAAAAATAAGTGCCCACAAACCGCCGCTTTTGCTAAGTGCTTTGAGAAAAACGATAACATCCCTTCAACTTCATCTGAGCGATATAGAAAGCCACTTGGCATTGCAAATCATAGAGCAAAAGTTACTAATAATTCTAAAAAACTCGTTCCATCTATTCACGCAGAACCAATGAGAGTAAAAAAACAGTGTAATATGATAGCCCAGCTACGCGGAGACAAAATCAAGGCCTTGAAAAAGCACAATGCAAGAGGTTGAATTTATGTGAATCGTGATATCGTTGGAAAACATCGCCACACGCCCTCCAGAAGTAATAGAAGTAGCCTAGTGGTGACAATGACGGATTTTTACCAGAAACATACACGGTTGGATTCTAGCCGAGGACAGGGCTTAAAATACAACGCTTTACGAGCCAACAAAAAGGTACAACTACAAAACACCATCATAGATAGTGGCAAACCAACAGCACCAGGTATAAAAGGAAGCGCCCATGAAAACGAGTAGTCAACGAATAACAAACAAATAGTCGATATGCTGCACAGGAAAAATAACAAGTGAGTTCGCGAAGTGCCTGCAAAACGGCGCTCAATACACTGACTAGGTCTTTAGTGAAAACAGACCCGCACACAAACATACACATACATACACACAACGCATTTTGACATTATGTTAGGGATCAAGAACAACACGTACAACTGAAAATGACCAAGCCAAACTTTCATTTGAAATAACATTCAAACAAACAGGTATATATTCGATGAATCAGTACAGAATATGCACAATGTTCATTGCACATTCATCAAACTGAAATATACACACCAGCTTAAAATAGATCAATCGACAATGCCCTAACAACATGTTAACATACTCACGAGCCCACACACAAGAACATACACACATACACAATTGAATACACCGAGAAGACAAATCAGGTGACTTTCAGAAGCCTTTTTGGTGTTTTACCGCCAATCTTGCTTTGATGCTGGCAAACAGCGTCTTCAAGCTATATCCCCTGTGACGACGAGAGAAATAATTGCTAACCAGGTCATCCTCTGCAAGAAACACACACACACACACACAAATTAGTCCATACTCATATACACACGTACATACCGTATAGACATATACACACGTACATACCGATTATATATACCGTAAAAAATCTAATTGAACGGTACCTCGGAGGACCAATCGAAAAATTGAACGGCTCTCTAATTGAACGACACCTCTAATTAAACGTCACTTTCAATAACTCTTGTCTTTTGGCAATATATATTACTGAGTGGTTTATATTAGTGAATTTGTGATTAGCAATGATCGAATGTTCATGCAAAATGTCATAAATGCTTATGTTTACCCATTTTGGGTTTTCCAGATAAATGCCTATTTTGCTCATCCGTGAAAAATATTGCCCATTTTATCCAAATAGAATTTCATCATATAAATTAAAACTGTATGATTTTAATTAAATGAGTACATAGACAAAACATCACCGAAGTTGACAATGCTAAATTTCGAGTTCACATGTCTGAGGCAGGGTTGCATACGGCACATAATGTATATTCTGCATCACCGGTAAGCTCCTCGGGTGTATGTCTAGGGCCTAGACTCTAGGCGGATTTGTATCTTTCGATTTGTTGATTTGTGCACTCCGTGTTTGTTGGGCTACGTTGTGTAGTGGTAGCACACCCGCCTCAAAAGCGGGAAGTCTGTGGTTCGAAACCCAGCGGAGGAGACTTTCTTTGGGAGAATCCTATAATCAAACAGCCCTTGTCCACCCAACAGTAAATGGTACTGGATATCAGTCATGTGTTGTGTCATGCATTCTGGGGAGGTGGCTCTCCCTAATACGTCTTCAGTCCTTGTGGCGCCATAGCGTGGAGAGGGTCAGTTCTGCAGTAGCAGCGAGCTGTACGGGGCACACATGTGTGATCATAAGCTTCGGCTTCTTACCGTGTAGCAGCTGTCACTTTAACATTAACATTAAACTCAGAGACTTTAACATCAAACTCAGAGATTAGCTAACAACGCTTGTGCTGAATCGAAAACTTGATTACGTGACGACAGAAATGGAGTAATGGATGTATAACAATACACTCTAGATGCCATAAAAACGCATTGCTGCTGAATATTAGGTAGGAATATAATAGTATTTTCCCGTGTATAAGAGAACATTTTTGGTGTAAGTGTTCACTTTAAAAATAAGGGGTATCTTATACATGGGTCATATACATAAGTCTTTTAGCACCAGTATGTCATGATATCTGACAAAATAGTTCATCAGATGTCATTTGATGACTACTATGATTATGATGACGAAGAACTGGCTGATATTGCTGAAGGACTAACTCCAGTTGATATTTCTGATGAGTGTTGAGAAATTTAATGATTTATGTGATGAGTAGAGTTGGGAATTCTATGTAATCACATAACAATATTTGTTCACATAAAATGCGGTTTTAAGCTAGAACATAAATTGCCACATGCCTTTTTCAATGAGAAATATTGTCCAAATATATAATTAGGTAGTTTGCGTCTGTAATATTTTTATAAAAAAAAACACAATTTTTGATCACATATAAACATACACATGAACACTATCATAATTGCATATCGAGATGTTGTGTGGGACCAGGAAGACGTAAGGACAAAATCGTTCTGTCTCAATCTCCCGAGATCCCACACAGCACAAAAACATGAGACATGAAACAATGTTCACATGTACACAAAGACAACAACACAAATCTTATAAAATATAATCGAAGTATTTGACGCAATAACTGAAAATAAGGAAAGGAAGACAAAATAAATGAAACAAATTAAATTAATCAAACTAAGGAAAAGAACGAAAAACATTACAAATGGTTTGCTAATAATCTTGTTAAAATAATTTTTTACCATAATTATAAATTGTCTTTTTTCCAAGGTAAATAAATTAAATTTGGTATTTTTGTCGATAAAATCTCATTAAAGACGATTGGTGCCCGCACAGATGGAGAAACAGTTTCGAAACTGTGCTTGGTATAGGTAAGAGTAAAATGTTGAGTGTTTCTGGTATGAAAGTTCTTGATTTTTAGAGAGAAGGTCATCTGCAGAGGGCTTGCCAATTGGCAGTAATTTATTCTGTAAATAATTGTAATTACACATATCACGGTTTCAACATGTTATGATACACCCAAACAATGCATAAACGCACAATATTAACGCCAGCAACGTTGTGATGAGGTGTGTGTGTGCGTATGCGTGTCTGTAGTTGTGTCTTGTAATGCGCCTGTGTGTCAGTAGTTATGTCTTGCGCCTTTGCGCCTGTGTGTACGTGTGTGTGTGAGTATGCGTGTCTGTAGTTGTGTCTAGTAATTAGAGACGCGACTTAAAAAAACCACGTTTTTTTTAAAAAAATGTTCATTTGCCAAAGAAAACCTAGACAAAAAACAAGTTTTTTTTAAAAGTCATGCAAAGAATTAAAATTATGGAAATTATATATTTGGGATGTTAAATTAATTATTGTTTTTCAACACATGAGTTATTCATGCTATTAATGGCCCTATCAAATTGAATTATCATTACATATGCACAATACAATTGTTATAATGTGTCTGAAAGCCCTAATATCATTGTTTGCACGGTACTGTGCGGCAGTTCTATGTACAGTACAGTTTTGCATTCAATTATTGAGTTAATCATTGGCAGGGTTTGAGAACCGCTTTTTATGCTAAAATCTGAAACTGTATTAAAAACAACAGGTGGAATTATTTATTATAATTTTTTACACATTACCTTTTTCCTACCAGAAATGAACTACGTTGATTATAATAAGTTTCATCATTTCATTCAGCAGATCAATTAATTGCAAATATAAAAGTACAAACACTGCAAATATTTACACAAATACTACAAATATGCACACAAACTTAGTGTCCCTAATGAGACTACGAATAAAAGCGGGTCGCATTAATCAGAGTGGCAATCCTGACCAGAAAAACGGGCAATATTTTCGTGTAGGAAAACAACGACTGAGGAAATATATTTAATGTACAAATAGGTATTTGAACACAAATAAATATTTTAAATAAGCCATCATCCATAAAAGCAGTTCTAAGGACAGGTTACTAATAAAAAACAATTAATTCGGTTAAACTTTCCTTGATCTGCCGCCTATTTTTTCAGAATCTACATCTACGAAAAACGTTAAAAAATTATTTTGAAAAAACCATGGTTTAAAAAACAGTTTAAATCAAGTGGTTTAACCAGCCGCTTATACCAGCAGGCTACTTGCTATACAAAAGGTATTTTAACGCACATCAATCAAATCTATCTTCCATAGAGACTGTTCTAGAAAGCATTGTTTCATTAAAAAAGCGTTAGTTTAAATGAACGTTTGTCAAAAAAACACTTGACCAACCAATTAACTTGTCTTGTTCTGCTGTCAACATTTTCTGAATCTGTACATTACTGAAACGAATTTAAAACCAGTTTGAAAAGCATCATTACATTTTTTCAAAAAAACATGGTTTCTTTAAAAGACACATGATTACTCAATGAATTTGTTTTGTTCTGCTGACAAATTATTTCAAATATCGACAGCATTAAAACCATCTTTAAAAACATGGGTTTTCTCAATGAAAAAACTTAAACCACCGGACCCGGATACACTTTCAAACAGTCTCCTGAGGTATTTATTGATAAATACTTTTTTATACTATTATCAAATTACCTTTGAAATAAGACACTTAAAGATGTACAATACATCAATTAAACTCGTTTCTATGTACTAAAATCCAACATCCGATGACAATTGGGGCAATTCTGAAAAAAAACTAAAAAACTAAAAAACATGTTTTTTGCAACAAAAAACCGCAACCAAAGAAAAACCGTTTTTTGCATCACTACTTCTGGTCACGGATTAACCGATTTGCGTCATTCGTTGATATCACCCTGATCACACTGAGGACTGATCAGTTTCTGGCACAATCATTGGATCCATGAAAAACTCACTAACCGTCAAATTTTCCATGAAGAAGTCGATCGACTTCGAAGACTGGAATGATTGCTTCATTATATTTGCGTACGAAGAACCACACTGGTAGGAACTGCGATTAAGAGCACGCGCCTCAACAATATTGCATCTTTGCACATGTATGATCGCCAAAATATCTGTCATTGTTTCATTAAAAAGCTTTAGTTTAAATAAACGTTTGTCAAAAAAACACTTGACTGACCAATTAACTTGTCTTGTTTTGCTGTCAACATTTTCTGAATCTGTACATTGATAAAACGAATTGAAAAACAGTTTGAAAATCATCATTTCATGTTTAATAAAAAAAATGGTTTCTTAAAAAAACATGATTACTCATTGAATTTGTTTTGTTCTGCTGACAAATTATTTCAAATATCGACAGCATTAAAACCATTTTTAAAAACATGGGTTTTCTCAATGAAAAACCTAAACCACCGCACCCGGATGCACTTTCAAACAGTCTCCCGGGATATTTATTGCAAAATATTTTTGTTTTTTATACTATTATCAAATTATCTTTGAAATAAGACACGTAAAGATGTACAAAATGCCAATTAAACTCGTTTCTATGTACAAAAATCCAACATCCGATGACAATTGGGGATAATTCTAAAAAAAAAAAAAAAAACTAAAAACATGTTTTTTTGCAAAAAACGCAACCGAAAAAAACTTTTTTTGTATCACTACGTGTAATGCGCCAGTATTCATGTGAGTGTGTCAGCTGGTTTGTGTGTTTGTGTGTGTTAGTGAGTGATTGCTGGAATGTGTGCTTTGTTCTAGTTGGGTTGTCCAGTTCAGCCTTGTGTTACGTTGTCGTTTGATAGCCGTGTTTTCAGACAATAATAACATTTCTAAAGGTGCTTCGTGTCTGATTCTCGCAATCTGTTTCAACAAACGTTAACAATGGAGATATAGAAACGTTTCAGATAGCTTCTTAAGTGCGGACAACATGAGCTTCGCACGGAGCTTATAACCTTGGTTAACTACCGTATGAATTGTGGGTGTGGTGAAATCAAATCGCTCCGAGATAGGTACACGTGCCATTGGCTTTTTGTGAAGGTAGGATTATACATACATGAACTTCATATTTACATTTTCGGAAATTACTCAACACAAATTGCTCAAATGGTTTTTGTAATGTCACGCTCAAAAGGTTGAAGTAATTCAATACGAAGCCGAATTTTCCGAGAAGGATATGTCTGATGGGAAGAGCATGTGCTGCGTTGCATTTGACAAAGACGTGTCCGCTGTTCAGAATTCGAAGCTCGATCGACACAACAAATCAGCTGATCACTCGAAAAAACTCCAACGGCAACTATACATGCAGAATCAAATCGTGTTATTGTGCCTCTAGGCAACAGTGCAAAATGGCACCTATACAGTGTCGTCCCTATAATTTCGAGTGTAGTTCCTCATGTTTCGCAGAGTCCCTGCATCTTTTTCCTTAGTCCCCCTTAACCCCCCACAGAAAAATAGTGGCACCGCCACTACACCCCCACCTTATCGGAAAGGCTTATTCATGGTGATTTTTTTGCCACGTACTACGAAAATATAGCCTCCCTAAGCGTGGCTCCCCAATAGAATGTCGCAAGATACATACTTAAAATGCAAAAATTCTACAAAATAGTCCTAAATTCACATATGTTAAAATTTAATAACATTTGGGGATTTTAACAACATATTTTGAATTTTTTGTCATATAATAACAACATACGCCACCAAAATTTTTAACAAAAAACTCCAAACTCTATTGATGAGTCAAATTACTCAATACTAAAACTTGTTTCCAGAATTTTCGCCACGAAATTGAAGGGGTCTCTTGTACACGGAAAAACACGGTAGATCTTGAATTTATGTGTGTTGTGTACATACATGTGTACATTATGTGTACATACATGTGTACATACATGTGTACATACATGTGTACATTATGTGTGTTGTGTACACATTCGGCGCAGTGAACAAACGTGACATGTTTGATGTCACAAGGGGTGCTTCTTTAACTACAAATCACAGCTTGACATGTCAGTCGTGTTGCTGGATTGTCTATGAAAAGCTGGTATATTGAATCAACGAGCTAGTGTGAACGAGCGGACTAGAAGACGTTCAGCACCTGTCAAAATGATGAAGCCCCTTCCGACCACCTCAATGCAACAGGCCTTTGTGTTTATGATATCACTCTTTTCGATATTGTCCACCGTGATTCAATCATTAGAAGGACACAAGCCATTGAAGACTGCATTGACATAGTTGAAGTCCGCCACACATAACATAAGTCAACTTACTTGTGAAAATGGGAGTTCTGTATGGGTGAAGCAAAGTAATGTACTAGAGGGAAATAAAGACTTTATGCAACTGCAGAAAATTACAAGACCATTGAAAGGAACAACTTCGGATCCCTGCCTCATTAAGATAAAACTATGAAACGATTCTTACATTGATTACGTGTAAATAGAACTATCTTAATAGAAACGGGTGGAGTGACTGCTTTAAATATATTTTGCATGTATGTAATGACAGACATTTGTTCTTTGAATTATTTTATTATTCTAATTAAAAAAACAAATTTGAGCAGATGACTTCACGCCCCCTTGAATCCTCCTAGCGCCCCCTAGAGGGGCGTGCCCCCTAGTTTGGGAGCCCCTGATATATGTAGATGTTGAAAGAACTTTTCCACTTGAGAAGTATCTGCTTTCCGATCGTGGACACAAGTCAACTTTTGTAAACGTTGAAATAATGTTTATTATGTATATAAACACGTATACACACTGATATTATATGCTAGAAAAGTAATGTCTCAATAATAATGTTTGTCTAAATTTTAATAAACGTCTGCATTTGCTCATTTTCCTGTTTTACTGTCCCTATTTGCCTGCTTATTTTGCCATTTTTAGTACGTGAACATCCAGTCTTTAGTGATTAAGTACAGTAACAGTAATCACCCTGTATTTGTGTCTTTTGTTAAAAAATACACACAAATACACACAAACGGTATCTGGCCTATGTTCGTATTATGATTTATTGCAATACAGAACAAAGCTAACCAGACACCAGTGTTGGTGGCTACAGTAATTATTATGAAAATCCTGAGGAAATGGGATGAGCGCGAAAGATATACGTTGTACGACTGCACCCATGTACCTTGCTCATCAATGGACACACTAAGAAAGAAAGCGTGTGTGTGGGGCGAGAACATTATAAAAAAGGGATGTAAACGAAATGAAGTGAAACGCAAAATAATGACTCAAATACATGAGACCAGAGATTCTCAGCCTGAGGTAAAAGACATAGCGGCCAAAGTGGGCTGTTGCAATGCTTCCAAAACAATGCACAATGAATAATCATTCTACACAATCCGAGTGTAAAACGTTACATAACTTTGCTTCTGTAGGGTGGGAATGTGAGTTAATTGAGGTAGGACACATATATTTTGAGAATTCATGAAAGGAGCAATGAAGTGGAACACGTTTGAGAACTAATCTCAGCACAAGAACTATGTGTTCGTTTCAATGATCCACTAGGCCAGGGCTTGTTAAGTGGGGGTGCAAGCATGGTTCCTAGGGGGTGTCAGGATCACTGTAACTTTATTCTCAAGAAATTATATTTTCAACCTATGCATTATTTTTCCCGTAAAACGTAGTTCCACTTAATCCTCTTGAAGGAGTTGCATGAATGAATATTGAATGAAGAAGTTCTGTTATTCCGTCGTTTGTATTTTTATGTTTTCGTATACCTAACAATAATCCAGGGATGCGAGAGCTGATTGCGGGTATAATGGGGGCGCGAAAACTGTCTGCTGATTTTAAAGGAGTGCGAACAATGAGGAAGGTTAAGAAACACTGCACTAGGTATAGCCTAAACCAGCGGTGCGTAACCTGTGCAGAATTCCCCATTGGTGGGAGCTGGAGGGGTGGCCAAGTGGGAAGACAATGGTAGGACATAAAGATGAACGTGTTTTTATCAATCCGATTTCATATTTGTCGCATTAAATTTGGAGAAATATCTGGATTTATTGTATATATCAGTGCCGTTGCGGGAAGCAAAGAGTGGGCTCAACTATGAATGGAGAACGAGAAAAAATGATCCACCACTGGCCTGAACCATATAACACCTCAGATCACAGTCATCAGAACTCAATATTCAACATCTCAGTTTACGCTTATTCGAAACATACCACGACTATAGCACCCGACATGACTCAACTCTAGACAATGACACTTGACATAAATCCGCATAATATTAGTAGGTGTTGAAAGTTTCAAAGTAAATTAACCCATTAATGCCCAAAGTTAACCGAAATAGGTAGATAAGTGATTTTCACAGGAACGCATATTTATGGCACACTCAACATGTGTAGCAAATTTCACAGAAAAATATTTAAAAGTTTTTAAGATATGAGCTATACAGTTTTCTGGACGCTGGGCAGCTAACAGTAACATTCTTCCAATATATGAGAAGAAAACACTTCCAACATGTATGCTCCATTTTATTACGAGTTTTAGCGACATCGTTTTAGCGAGTTTTAGCGGATAAATGGTCTTATGCCCACCCCCCGAAGGCAATAATTTTGACCCCCATTATCAGTGGCGGCGTGAGGATTTTTACGATGGGGGGATGAGGGGGGTAAGGATAAAATTGAGGGGCTTGGCGAAACATGAGGATCTACAATCGAACGCTGACATGACATTATAATATGGGACTGGGTCATCTGATTCAGTGCTCGAACTTGAACGAAACGAGGTGAATACCATAGGATAGGGCATATAATGGCACATTGACACACATGCAAACGTCATTACAGTAACAAATACATAATTACTGTAAGACAAATAATATTACTGTAGGACAATAAAGCTTCATTTATAGTGGTAAGAAATTGTAATGTCCATGATTAGGATTTAAGGGGGCTTAGGGGACTTGGTATATTATTTCGGGCTGTAACCCCCCAAGACCCCGTTGGTGCCGCCACTGCACATTATAAATACAGCACCATTAAAATAGAGGTACGACTTTGGGAAAATGCTATTTCCAGCAGCCCCCCGGTCTCCTAGAGACTTACGATACCTTTTTACGCTATTTTATAATACATTTCAATATCATGTATGAGTCAACGGGACTCCTTAACACTTGGGCCTCCCCGGCCGGGCAGTGCCGGGGCGGTCGCCACGGTTCTGCCAGGACTATCATCTTAACGACTCCAATATAACCTATTGTTAGGATATTTAGCATATGCACTCAACATGAATCCTCCAAGCATTACTAACATATAATCTGCTGTCACATGCAGCGATCTATTTTGTTGGACTGCATACAAATTTGTCTGTGCAACAAGGTTTCAATGAACTTTTGATCTAAAACAATCTGAATAGCTCACACTATGTAGCAGTTGATACGACTTCATCAGGAAGAAGAGAGCCTCGGTTGATTGCTGTATATAAGAGATTCAGGACAATATGAATGAACATCATATTTCATGTTCATCTTCAAAAATCAACACAGAAGGAGTAAGTTATCGATTTGCTGAGTCCTTTTTTGTTTGTTAGAATACATAAGCATATCAATTGATCAGTAGAAACTCTAAATGATTTCAATTATCAAGCAATAAAAGTACTAGTTCATTTTTACAATACGTAAACTTGTTATGATCAAAAGAGTGTATATATATATATATACATATATATATATGTATATTGAGGTCGATATTTCCAATGAACCTAGGTAATGGATGCCCAGCGTCCAGAAAAATGGACAGCCATAAATTAACTGTTATAACTCAAAGCCATATAATATGCGATACCTATTGATGATTTAAATTCACAGCTACAACACTCGTGTACGTCTTAAAACAGTTGTATGCAAATAAAACCTGTAGTGAAGAAATCACAGCAATATGATTCAACCGGACCGACGCCATACAGCCGCCATGCTGCAACTCTGCAGTGTACCGGTTCACAACACGTACTAAATATGTTTGGCTGCGCTGCCCGTTTTATGGCACACAGGCTGATGTTCAGGGTATCTCCTCATTATATTGTTACACTTCAATACTGCCAGGTAAATGATCTATGGCGGTTTTTCTAGCGTCCATTATTCTGGACGCCAGGTCTAAATGGGTTAAACGCACACACACAACCAGGTGAATGCGACTCGATAAGTATGTAAGCTCGTGTGTGCCGACCATGATGTGACAGTCGGTGAGGACTTTGTGACGCCGCCAACATGCCGCCACTGCGCGCGTCCAACGTGGGAAGGACATAGTCGTTGACGTTCAACGACACCAACAACTGCATCGGCACAAGCCACACACAAACGGTGGCGTACGACAGCGCCTAAACACACATACCCACACACAAACATATGCATATAATTATATATATATATATATTGGAAGTAAGCCGTGTGTGATACATATTTTGTTGAAGTCTACAGCGTTTTCTGTCTTGTTTCTTTTGTATGTGTAATTCTCTATTTGTCGCACCAGTTTTCTCTGGTCTTCAGAAAGTGTTTTCAGTAATACTGAGAAACTCGCTTTAGCCCATTTTACTCATTTTAGCGCTGCAATCGCTCGTGCGAGTTTTTGTTGGTCGCTGCTGAGCTTACTTAACAAATCACCAATGCGAAACGTTTCGGCGAAACCGGTCCCCATCTTCAGGGAATATGGTCCATTGTGTATGTGCTCAAATATGTGCAGAAATACTGCCGCATGATACCGACAACAGGCGATGGAAGCTCTTGAAAGCATTGTATTGCATTTATATTGCAACAATGCGCCCCAAAATTCACCGTGCAATTGGAAAAATGATGTTCTTGCCACCCAAACACCAAGCGGTGAGATGGACGCCCCCATGCGCGAGGTGCCAAAACGGCCGCGAGCAGAAGCATGAAACATGGAATGGTGAAATAGGTGTGAATTTGCACACTGCGCACATACGAGTACACAAGGTGTCAAAATAACACATACAAGCGGTGTCATGTACAAGCACACATACGACAACAAACAAACGGTATTTAGTTGACCATATTGTGCGAAGATGGAAACCTTTGTCTACGAAAAGTTACGCATTGGTGGTGAATTAAGAAATCTCCTCAGCGACCATGAAAACTCGCACGAGCCATCGAAACGACCAAGCGACCAAACGAGATTAAACAGTTTAATCTCGTTTGTCTGAATGAAAATATATTATTATAATTGGCAAAATGTGTAACACGTCTAAATGTGTCGAAGACACATAATAAACAACAACAACAACAAACATGTATTTAATATAGCGCACAAAATAATTACAAGTGCGCGACAGGCAATATACGACTGGAGTAAGTGGAAAAATTGGGTCGACTGTGCAAATTGGGTAAAGTGTAAGCATCCAGCGCAGAACAGGAACACAAACATGTAGCAATTATGAGTCCGGAATATGTAACGAAATGCGAAAGAGAGAGAAATAATTAAATCAAAGAAATAGGCAATTAAATCAATATAAATAGGAAAAATCAATCAATCATATCATTGCAAACAAGTAAACTTATGAAGACTATGAGGCCAAAGATAGGAAATGTTTGTGGAGTTCAGAGGAGAACGATGAGTAGGATTTCATTCGGAGGAGGCGAGGAGGAAGATAATTATAAATGCGGGGTGCAAAAAAAGAATGATTTCGACGACCAAGTGGACTGGTTCAACGCAGGGAGACAGATTAGAGGAGTAGGATGGTGACGTGAAGAACTCTCTTGAACCAGAAGTAGTGAGCGTAGATAGAAAGAGGGTGAAGGACAGAGAAAGATTTTGTACACCAAACAGCGAATTTGGAAGCGAATTCGGAAATGAGAAGTGAGCCAACCAAGGCGGTGGAGGTGAGCTGAAGTGGGCGTTTTGGGAAGAAGTTTAAGAACGAAGCGACAGGCAAGGTTGATAATGGATTGTTGATGGCGGATACTTTTGAGGGGAAGGTGAAAACACAAGGAGTAAGGAGTAAACAGTAATCTAGGCAAGTAAAAATGTAAGAATTGACGAGAAGAACAGCCGAAGATTCGTCCAAAAGAGAACGTATGGGATAAAATTTTCGGAGAATAAAGTGGCAAGAGCATAGATAAACAACAATAGCATATATATTAATAAATATAATACATATAAAACGAAAATTTAATACAATATTATGAATACCATGATAGTATATTATATCTTAACCATACCATTATCATTATCATAAATCAATTATCATCCATATCACATGACAATTTTATTATATTACATTGTATTATACGAGCCTATTTCGTACCATATTGTATACTATATTCAATAGTATCAATATCAATGCTACACCATTATTCATATCATATTTTCATATCATATCTAACATATTGAATTGCCCAATACCATATTGAATTAAAATATTGAATTAAAATCATATTGTTCGGTCAAAAAACTCTATGAAACAATGTTTTTTTCCGGCCGGAAATACAGTCAATAACCCATCACACCAGCCTCACTGTGTGTGTATGCGTGTGTGTTTGACACAATGCTATGTGGAAAATATACACGCAATACTCGGTATGGACAGGTATAGTCACTTAATCACACATTCATACAATGAAAACATCTGTGTTTATGTGTGTGTGTGTCGCGCAGCGTGACATTATTGCAATTTCTCACTCACACACACAAACTACAAATACATATATACATAAAGGTATACAAGAAACGTTCAGCTGTTGCAGTACAGCAAATCACGGCAGATACAAATACATTTCTGTACAATATGTCACAACCAATTAATTATATGCATTATTAACAACGACATACACACAAACACACACACACACTACTACTACTACGCGTTCTCACATGTATAATAAGCACGTGGAATATTATAGCGCATATACGGACCGACACACGGATCAAATGATACACAATCAATCATAGCACACCAATAATACACACATCTGCAAACATCAGTCATTCTACAGCAAGAATATTTGCATATCGAAAAATATTCAAATAAATTAATATTTACTACTACTTGAATATTAATTTACACACAAACGGTTGTGTGTGTGTGTGTGATTTGTATATATTTTTCACTAGCATTAAAACCCGCCCGTTGTGCGGAGCAATTCATAAAAATATTGCAAATTAAAAACAAATAAGGCAAACTCATAAAAACCTTAATCAATTAAAAAGTCTAAATTAAGTCTAAAATATTGCAAATTAAAAACAAATAAGGCAAACTCATAAAAACCTTAATCAATTAAAAAGTCTAAATTTCATTATTTTTAATTTTATTTTGACAAAATATTTTCACTCAGCCCGCCTCATATTTAAACCCGGCCGACGTGCGGAATAATTCAGAACTCAAACACCATCCGTTCTGGTTCTTGAAGTCAAATCCATTAGTTTTGTATATGAATTCATTCTACACGGTGAAATTGAACGTTTTATTGCTGCCCGCGGGACATTTTTATTTCATAAAAATGAGCCATCGCTTCGTTTGCGTTTGAAGCCCCTGATCATTGAACCAGCGAACAATGAACCAGCGCAATTATGTCACCTCATATTCAAGCATACATACACAGACAGACATATAATTTCTTCTTTATGTATATACTAGCATTAAAACCCGCCCGTTGTGCGGAAGAATTCATAAAAATATTGCAAATTAAAAATAAATAAGGCAAACTCATAAAAACCTTAATCAATTAAAAAGTCTAAATTTCATTATTTTTAATTTACATTTTGACAAAATATTTTCACTCAGCCCGCCTCATATTTAAACCCGGCCGACGTGCGGAATAATTCAGAACTCGAACACCATCCGTTCTGGTTCTTGAAGTCAAATCCATTAGTTTTGTATATGAATTCATTCTACACGGTGAAATTGAACGTTTTATTGCTGCCCGCGGGACATTTTTATTTCATAAAAATGAGCCATCGCTTCGTTTGCGTTTGAAGCCCCTGATCATTGAACCAGCGAACCATGAACCAGCGCAATTATGTCACCTCATATTCAAGCATACATACACAGACAGACAGATAATTTCTTCTTTATGTATATATATAGCATTAAAACCGCATTAAAACCCGCCCGTTGTGCGGAACAATTCATAAAAATATTGCAAATTAAAAATAAATAAGGCAAACTCATGAAGACCTTAATCAATTAAAAAGTCTAAATTTCATTATTTTTAATTTTATTTTGACAAAATATTTTCACTCAACCCGCCTCATATTTAAACCCGCCCGACGTGAGGAAAAATTCAGAACTCGAACACCATCCGTTCTGGTTCTTGAAGTCAAATCCATTAGTTTTGTATATGAATTCATTCTATACGGTGAAATTGAACGTTTTATTGCTGCCCGCGGGACATTTTTATTTCATAAAAATGAGCCATCGCTTCGTTTGCGTTTGAAGCCCCTGATAATTGAACCAGCGAACCATGAGCCAGCGCAATTATGTCACCTCATATTCAAGCATACATACACAGACAGACAGATAATTTCTGCTTTATGTATATATATAGCATTAAAACCCGCCAGTTGTGCGGAGCAATTCATAACATGAAATTCATATTCAATTCATAAAAAATATGGAAAAATAAAAATGAAATAGGGTACACTCATAAAAATATTAATCAATTGAAAATTATAAGTTTAATTATTTTTATTTCGACACAATATTTCCCCTCAGTCCGACTGAGTCATTTTTAAACCCGCCCGTCGTGCTGAATAATTCAGAACTCGAACACGATCCGTTCTGCATCTTGAAGTCAAATCCATTGGTTTTGTGTATGGATTAATTCTACAGGGTAAATTGAACGTTCTATTGTCTATAGTTGCTGCCCGCGGAACATTTTTATTTTAAAAAAAAAAACTTTTTTTAAATGAACCATTTGAAAATATGATCTAAAACACTTTTTTAAACCCACCCGTCGTGCGGAACAATTCATACAATAAAATTCATATTAAATCCATAAAATATAATGAATACAAATTGAAAAGCAAAAAATGTAACCTATAAATATCTTAACCAATAGAAAAGTCTAAATGTGAATATTTTTGTTCTTATTTTGACAAATATTATCCCTCAACCCGCCTGATATATAAATCTGCCCGTCGTGTGGTATAATTCAGAACACAAACACGAAACAAACAATGAAAGATGATGAAATCTTTTCATCAGACTGTTTCCAAACTATATTTATTACTTAACATCATTCCCCAATATCATTTGCTTAAGTACTATTTCACTTTTACCGCTATAATATTTATTGTTAAAATTTATATATTTTCCGCTATCATTAAAACCCAATATAACCTGAGTCAAACCTACCCAACCCAACCCAACCATTCAATCTTGACCGCTCTCAGCCTAGTCTGAGGTGATTTAACTTATTAGTTTGTGATCACAAAATATACTGATGCGATCATAATTTGTAATCAGAAGACTGAGATTATCTACCCCAGGGGTCCCAAACACGCGGCCCACCAATACTTTTCTCTCAACCCGCCAATATAGTATCGGGACCAAACTGTAAGGTAGCTAAATTCACATTTGTTGCATAATGCGATATAATTTTACACCATTATCATATTATCTCATAATTCCCGGTTAATGCTTCCACTAATGCATCATATTCATACAGTTGTTATTTTTTGGATTACATCGATAATGCAGCCCTTGATATTACAGCCGATATTATATTATGCAATCTATATTCTGCTACGTATTATTCCTAATACATATATCATCAGATCGCAAAATATATTTAAAGGTTCACATCATTCTCCAAAATCATTTGCTTAAGAGCTATTCTACTTTTATCGCTAGAATATTTACTGCTAGCAAAATATCATATACCTCGCTATCATTTAAACCCACTCTTTATAGATACATTTAATTCGCCCGTCGTGCGGAACAGTTCATAAAATATAATTAATATTCAATTCATAAAAAAATTAGTGCAAATTGAAAAAGAAAAACAAACCCACAGGAAAGTTATAGCTAATCTAAAAGTCTAAATGTGAAATTTATGTTTCAATTTAGAAAACATGTTTTTCCACAACACTATCAAAACAATGCAACCTTCTGTCATCTCTATAATTCCAGGTTAATGCTTCCGCTAAAACAGCATATGTTGGCATTACATGATATTGCAACCCATATCCTTATGCAACTTATGCTTATGCAACTTGAAATTAAACCAATTAAATTACACAGTTAAATTCAGTAGTTTACTTTGTTCCCAATAGCATTTTACCCGCCCGTCGTGCGGAACGTTATTGAGGACAATAAAGCCTTTATATTCAGTAGAGTGTAGCATTAATTAAACTGTACGCAATAAAACCACACCATCCATGCTTGGAGATAATATGATGCATTCTTAATTGTGATTGGGCTTCAGTGAAATTTAATCGGTGTATATTCCTGTGTAATCGCAAGTGCGCATAATAGCTGTCAAATTGGCAATATGTCCTTTTGACTTTACACCGCCGTAACTTCCTTCAGATACCCTTTGGAAAATTACAAATTATACCGTATTGTAGAAGAAAACATTTCTAGAACGATGGTATAATTTATTTTTATGTGTAACAAATAGTTACTGAGAAATAGTAGAAAAATGAATTAATTTTAGTCGCCCGGTGTTCAAGTGTAATTTTGGATGTATTTGAGAATTTTGCCAATTTTACACGTTTTTTGTATCATTTGTGGGTATAAATTATAGCTTATCTTGTAGAACACAAAATTCTCTACACAGTAGTATATTCCTGTGTAATCGCAAGTGCGTAAATTGTGATTGGACTTCAGTGAAATTTAATCAGTGTATATTCATGTGTAATCGCAAGTACGCATAATAGCTGTCAAATTGGCAACATGACATTTTGACTTTACACCGGCGTAACTTCCTTCAGATACACTTTGGAAAATTAATAATTATACCGTACTGTAGGAAACAAAATTTCTAGCACGATGGTATAATTAATTTTAATGTATGACAAATAGTTCCTGAGAAATGGGTATAAAAATGAATAAATTGTAGTCACCCGGTGTTCAAGTGTAATTTTGGATGTATTTGAGAATTTTGCCAATTTTACACGTTTTTTGTATCATTTGTGGGTATAAATTACACCTTTTCTTGTAGAACACAAAATTCTCTACACAGTAGTATATTCCTGTGTAATCGCAAGTGCGCATAATAGCTGTCAAATTGGCAATATGTCCTTTTGACTTTACACCGCCGTCACTTCCTTCAGATACACTTTGGAAAATTAAGAATTATACCGCATTTTAAAAAATACAATTTCCAGCACGATGATATAATTTATTTTAATGTGTGACAAATAGTTCCTGAGAAATAGGTAGAAAAATGAATTAATTTAGGCGCCCGGTGATCAAGTGTAATTTTGGATGTATTTGACAATTTTGCCAATTTTACACATTTTTTGTATCATTTGTGGGTATAAATTATAACTTTTCTTGTAGAACACAAAATTATCTACACAATAGTATAATTTTTATAGCTGTACCATTGCTGGTTTATGAGGAATAGATAGGGGAATATTTACCAAAACATTCACGGTTTCCAGTGCTAATTTTGCATTTTTGACTTTGTCATTTTGACTTCACACCGCCGTAACTTTTTTTCAATACACTTTGGAAAATTAAAAATTATACCGTGTTGTAGCAAACAAAATTCCCAGCATGATGGTATTATTTATTTAGTTGTGTGATAATTAGTTTTTGATACATAGAGAAAAAAGTATAGAAAATCGGACGCGTGGAGTATAAATATAATTTTGAATATAGATTGAAATTTTGTCATGTTTACATCTTTTATGTTCTATTTTCGGATATGAATTATAACCTATCTTGTAGAACAGAAAATTCTCTACACAGTGGTATAATCTGTTTGGCTGTACCATTTCTGGTTTATGAGGAGTAGATGGCAGAGCATTGACCACAATTTTCGCATTTTTCAGGGTTCATTTTGTCTTTTCACCGCTATAACTTTTTTTGATTTCATTTTTGAAATTTAAAATTTAATCTAAAGTGTAGACAAGAAAATTTCCAACGTGATGGTATAAATTGTTAGCGGGTAGGCTGAGTGGTGGCCGAATAATAGCTGATAGAAAATGGACCAAGGAGGGTCGAACACACACACACACACACACACACACACAGACAGACACACAGAGGATCTCTTTTATATATATAGATATAGATATAGCATTAAAACCCGCCCGTTGTGCGGAGCAATTCATAACATGAAATTCATATTCAATTCATAAAAAATATGGAAAAATAAAAATGAAATAGGGTACACTCATAAAAATATTAATCAATTGAAAATTATAAGTTTAATTATTTTTATTTCGACACAATATTTCCCCTTAGTCCGCCTGAGTCATTTTTAAACCCGCCCGTCGTGCTGAATAATTCAGAACTCGAACACGATCCGTTCTGCATCTTGAAGTCAAATCCATTGGTTTTGTGTATGGATTAATTCTACAGGGTAAATTGAACGTTCTATTGTCTATAGTTGCTGCCCGAGGAACATTTTTATTTTTAAAAAAAAAACTTTTTTTAAATGAACCATTTGAAAAAATGATCTAAAAACACTTTTTTAAACCCACCCGTCGTGCGGAACAATTCATACAATGAAATTCATATCAAATCCATAAAATATAATGAATACAAATTGAAAAGCAAAAAATGTAACCTATAAATATCTTAACCAATAGAAAAGTATAAATGTGAATATTTTTGTTCTTATTTTGACAAATATTATCCCTCAACCCGCCTGATATATAAATCTGCCCGTCGTGTGGTATAATTCAGAACACAAACACGAAACAAACAATGAAAGATGATGAAATCTTTTCATCAGACTGTTTCCAAAGTATATTTATTACTTAACATCATTCCCCAATATCATTTGCTTAAGTACTATTTCACTTTTACCGCTATAATATTTATTGTTAAAATTTATATATTTTCCGCTATCATTAAAACCCAATATAACCTGAGTCAAACCTACCCAACCCAACCCAACCATTCAATCTTGACCGCTCTCAGCCTAGTCTGAGGTGATTTAACTTATTAGTTTGTGATCACAAAATATACTGATGCGATCATAATTTGTAATCAGAAGACTGAGATTATCTACCCCAGGGGTCCCAATCACGCGGCCCACCAATACTTTTCTCTCAACCCGCCAATATAGTATCGGGACCAAACTGTAAGGTAGCTAAATTCACATTTGTTGCCTAATGCGATATAATTATACACCATTATCATATTATCTCATAATTCCCGGTTAATGCTTCCACTAATGCATCATATTCATACAGTTGTTATTTTTTGGATTACACCGATAATACAGCCCTTGATATTACAGCCGATATTATATTATGCAATCTATATTCTGCTACGTATTATTCCTAATACATATATCATCAGATCGCAAAATATATTTAAAGGTTCACATCATTCTCCAAAATCATTTGCTTAAGAGCTATTCTACTTTTATCGCTAGAATATTTACTGCTAGCAAAATATCATATACCTCGCTATCATTTAAACCCACTCTTTATAGATACATTTAATTCGCCCGTCGTGCGGAACAGTTCATAAAATATAATTAATATTCAATTCATAAGAAAATTAGTGCAAATTGAAAAAGAAAAACAAACCCACAGGAAAGTTATAGCTAATATAAAAGTCTAAATGTGAAATTTATGTTTCAATTTAGAAAACATGTTTTTCCACAACACTATCAAAACAATGCAATCTTCTGTCATCTCTATAATTCCAGGTTAATGCTTCCGCTAAAACAGCATAAGTTGGCATTACATGATATTGCAGCCCATATCCTTATGCAACTTATGCTTATGCAACTTGAAATTAAACCAATTAAATTACACAGTTAAATTCAGTAGTTTACTTTGTTCCCAATAGCATTTTACCCGCCCGTCGTGCGGAACGTTATTGAGGACAATAAAGCCTATATATTCAGTAGAGTGTAGCATTAATTAAACTGTACGCAATAAAACCACACCATCCATGCTTGGAGATAATATGATGCATTCTTAATTGTGATTGGGCTTCAGTGAAATTTAATCGGTGTATATTCCTGTGTAATCGCAAGTGCGCATAATAGCTGTCAAATTGGCAATATGTCCTTTTGACTTTACACCGCCGTAACTTCCTTCAGATACCCTTTGGAAAATTATAAATTATACCGTATTGTAGAAGAAAAGATTTCTAGAACGATGGTATGATTTATTTTTATGTGTAACAAATAGTTACTGAGAAATAGTAGAAAAATGAATTAATTTTAGTCGCCCGGTGTTCAAGTGTAATTTTGGATGTATTTGAGAATTTTGCCAATTTTACACGTTTTTTGTATCATTTGTGGGTATAAATTATAGCTTATCTTGTAGAACACAAAATTCTCTACACAGTAGTATATTCCTGTGTAATCGCAAGTGCGTAAATTGTGATTGGACTTCAGTGAAATTTAATCGGTGTATATTCCTGTGTAATCGCAAGTGCGCATAATAGCTGTCAAATTGGCAACATGACATTTTGACTTTACACCGGCGTAACTTCCTTCAGATACACTTTGGAAAATTAATAATTATACCGTACTGTAGGAAACAAAATTTCTAGCACGATGGTATAATTAATTTTAATGTATGACAAATAGTTCCTGAGAAATGGGTATAAAAATGAATAAATTGTAGTCACCCGGTGTTCAAGTGTAATTTTGGATGTATTTGAGAATTTTGCCAATTTTACACGTTTTTGTATCATTTGTGGGTATAAATTACACCTTTTCTTGTAGAACACAAAATTCTCTACACACTAGTATATTCCTGTGTAATCGCAAGTGCGCATAATAGCTGTCAAATTGGCAATATGTCCTTTTGACTTTACACCGCCGTCACTTCCTTCAGATACACTTTGGAAAATTAAGAATTATACCGCATTTAAAAAAATACAATTTCCAGCACGATGATATAATTTATTTTAATGTGTGACAAATAGTTCCTGAGAAATAGGTAGAAAAATGAAATAATTTAGGCGCCCGGTGATCAAGTGTAATTTTGGATGTATTTGACAATTTTGCCAATTTTACACATTTTTTGTATCATTTGTGGGTATAAATTATAACTTTTCTTGTAGAACACAAAATTATCTACACAATAGTATAATTTTTATAGCTGTACCATTGCTGGTTTATGAGGAATAGATAGGGGAATATTTACCAAAACATTCACGGTTTCCAGTGCTAATTTTGCATTTTTGACTTTGTCATTTTGACTTCACACCGCCGTAACTTTTTTTCAATACACTTTGGAAAATTAAAAATTATACCGTGTTGTAGCAAACAAAATTCCCAGCATGATGGTATTATTTATTTAGTTGTGTGATAATTAGTTTTTGATACATAGAGAAAAAAGTATAGAAAATCGGACGCGTGGAGTATAAATATAATTTTGAATATAGATTGAAATTTTGTCATGTTTACATCTTTTATGTTCTATTTTTGGATATGAATTATAACCTATCTTGTAGAACAGAAAATTCTCTACACAGTGGTATAATCTGTTTGGCTGTACCATTTCTGGTTTATGAGGAGTAGATGGCAGAGCATTGACCACAATTTTCGCATTTTTCAGGGTTCATTTTGTCTTTTCACCGCTATAACTTTTTTTGATTTCAGTTTTGAAATTTAAAATTTAATCTAAAGTGTAGACAAGAAAATTTCCAACGTGATGGTATACATTGTTAGCGGGTAGGCTGAGTGGTGGCCGAATAATAGCTGATAGAAAATGGACCAAGGAGGGTCGAACACACACACACACACACACACACACAGACAGACAGACACACAGAGGATCTCTTTTATATATATAGATATATATATAGCATTAAAACCCGCCCGTTGTGCGGAGAAATTCATAACATGAAATTCATATTCAATTCATAAAAATATGGAAAAATAAAAATAAAATAGGGTACACTCATAAAAATATTAATCAATTGAAAATTATAAGTTTAATTATTTTTATTTCGACAAAATATTTCCCCTCAGTCCGCCTGAGTCATTTTTAAACCCGCCCGTCGTGCTGAATAATTCAGAACTCGAACACAATCCGTTCTGCATCTTGAAGTCAAATCCATTAGTTTTGTGTATGGATTAATTCTACAGGGGAAATTGAACGTTCTATTGTCTATAGTAGCTGCCCGCGGAGCATTTTTATTTTAAAAAAATACCTCTTTTTAAATGAACCATTTGAAAAAATGAACTAAAAAATGGAAACACTTTTTTTTAAACCCGCCCGTCGTGCGGAACAATTCATACAATAAGATTCATATTTGAAGTCAAATCCATTGGTTTTGTGTATGGATTAATTCTACAGGGGAAATTGAACGTTCTATTGTCTATAGTTGCTGCCCGCGGAACATTTTTATTTAAAAAAAATTACCTTATCTTAAATGAACCATTTGAAAAAATGATCTAAAAAAACACTTTTTTAAACCCACCCGACGTGCGGAACAATTCATACAATAAAATTCATATCAAATCCATAAAATATAATGAATACAAATTGAAAACCAAAAAATGTAACCTATAAATATCTTGACCAATAGAAAAGTCTAAATGTGAATATTCTTGTTCTTATTTTGACAAATATAATCCCTCAACCCGCCTGATATATAAATCTGCCCGTCGTGTGGTGTAATTCAGAACACAAACACGAAACAAACAATGAAAGATGATGAAATCTTTTCATCAGAATGTTTCCAAACTATATTTATTACTTAACATCATTTCCCAATATCATTTGCCTAAGTACTATTTCACTTTTACCGCTATAATATTTATTGCTAAAATTTATATATTTTCCGCTATCATTAAAACCCAATATAACCTGAGTCAAACCTACCCAACCCAACCCAACCATCCAATCTTGACCGCTCTCAGCCTAGTCTGAGGTGATTTAACTTATTAGTTTGTGATCACAAAATATACTGATGCGATCATAATTTGTAATCAGAAGACTGAGATTATCTACCCCAGGGGTCCCAAACACGCGGCCCACCAATACTTTTCTCTCAACCCGCCAATGTAGTATCGGGACCAAACTGTAAGGCAGCTAAATTCACATTTGTTGCATAATGCGATATAATTATACACCATTATCATATTATCTAATAATTCCCGGTTAATGCTTCCACTAATGCATCATATTCATACAGTTGTTATTTTTTGGATTACACCGATATTACAGCCCTTGATATTACAGCCGATATTATATTATGCAATCTATATTCTGCTACGTATTATTCCTAATACATATATAATATCATCAGATCGCAAAATATATTTAAAGGTTCACATCATTCTCCAAAATCATTTTCTTAAGAGCTATTCTACTTTTATCGCTAGAATATTTACTGCTAGCAAAATATCATATACCTCGCTATCATTTAAACCCACTCTTTATAGATAAATTTAAGCCCGCCCGTCGTGCGGAACAGTTCATAAAATATAATTAATATTCAATTCACAAAAAAAATCAGTGAAAATTGAAAAAGAAAAACAAACCCATAGGAAAGTTTTAGCCAATATAAAAGTCTAAATGTGAAATTTATGTTTCAATTTAGAAAACATGTTTTTCCACAACCCGCCTCATATTTAAAGCTGCCCGTCGTGCGGAATAATTCAGAACTCAAACACGAAACAAACACAAAGAAAATTGATGAAAAACGACCAATAGAAAAAGTCAAATTTGTAAATTCTTGTAATAATTATTGACGATGTTTTTTCCCTCAACACTGCTCAAATTCTCACCCGTCCTTCGTGTGTAGTGATTCAGAAGTGTAACACTATCAAAACAATGAAACTTTCTGTCATCTCTATAATTCCAGATTAATGCTTCCGCTAAAACAGCAGATGCATATAGTTGGCATTGCATGATATTACAATCCGTATCCTTATGCAGCTCAAGCGTATGCAACTTGAAATTAAACCAATTAAATTATACAGTAAATTTCAGTAGTAAACTTTGTTCCCAGTAGTATATTACCCGCCCGTCGGGCGGAACAATTCATGTGTAAATATTGAGGACAATAAAGCCTTTCTATTCAGTATAGTTAATTAATCAAACTGTACCCAATAAAACCACACGATCCATGCTTGGAGCTAATATGATGCATTCTAAATTGTGATTGGGCTTCAGTGAAATTTAATCGGTGTATATTCCTGTGTAATCGCAAGTGCGCATAATAGCTGTCAAAGTGGTAATATGTGCTTTTGACTTTACACCGCCGTAACTTCCTTCAGATACACTTTGGAAAATTACAAATTATACCGTATTGTAGAAAACAAGATTTCTAGCAAGATGGTATAAATTATTTTTATGTGTAACAAATAGTTACTGAGAAAAAGTAGAAAAATAAATTAATTTTATTCGCCCGGTGTTCAAGTGTAATTTTGGATGTATTTGAGAATTTTGCCAATTTTACACGTTTTTTTGTATCATTTGTGGGTATAAATTATAGCTTATATTGTAGAACACAACATTATCTACACAGTAGTATATTCCTGTGTAATCGCAAGTGCGTAAATTGTGATTGGACTTCAGTGAAATTAAATCAGTGTATATTCATGTGTAATCGCAAGTACGCATAATATATGTCAAATTGGCAACATGACATTTTGACTTTACACCGCCGTAACTTCCTTCAGATACACTTTGGAAAATTAAAAATTATACCGTATTGTAAAAAACAAAATTTCTAGCACGATGGTATAATTTATTTTTATGCATAACAAATAGTTACTGAGAAATATTAGAAAAATGAATTAATTTTAGTCGCCCGGTGTTCTAGTGTAATTTTGGATGTATTTGAGAATTTTGCCAATTTTACACGTTTTTTGTATCATTTGTGGGTATAAATTATAGCTTATATTGTAGAACACAAAATTCTCTACACAGTAGTATATGCCTGTGTAATCGCAAGTGCGCATAATAGCTGTCAAATTGGCAATATGTCCGTTTGATTTTACACCCCCGTAACGTCCTTCAGATACACTTTGGAAAATTACAAGTTATACCGTATTGTAGAAAACAAAATTTCTAGCACGATGGTATAATTTATTGTAATGTGTGACAAATAGTTCCTGAGAAATGGGTAGAAAAATGAATTAATTTTAATCACCCGGTGTTCAAGTGTAATTTTGGATGTATTTGAGAATTTTGCCAATTGTACACGTTTTTTGTATCATTTGTGGGTATAAATTATAACTTTTCTTGTAGAACACAAAATTATCTACACACTAGTATAATTTTTATAGCTGTACCATTGCTGTTTTAAGAGGAATAGATAGCGGAATATTGACCAAAATATTCACGTTTTTCGTGCTAATTTTGCCTTTTTGCTTTTTTGTCATTTACACTTCACACCGCCGTAACTTTTTTTAATACACTTTGGAAAATTAAAAATTATACCGTGTTGTAGCAAACGAAATTCCCAGCATGATGGTATTATTTATTTTGATGTGTGATTATTAGTTTTTGAGAAATAGAGAAAAAAATATAGAAAATCGGACGCGTGGAGTTTAAATAAAATTTTGAATGTAGATTGATTTTTTTTCCATTTTACATGTTATATATTTAATTTTTGGGTATAAATTATAATTCGTTGAGTATAACAGAAAATTTTCTACACAGTGGTATAATTTGTATAGTTGTACCATTGCTGGTTTAGGAGGAGTAGTCTTCAGAAAATTGACCAAAATTTTCGCATTTTTCAGGGTTCATTTCGTCTTTTCACCGCTATAACTTTTTTTGATTTCATTTTTGAAATTTAAAATATAATCTAAAGTGTAGACAACAAAATTTCCAACGTGATGGTATAAATTGTTAGCGGGTAGGCCAAGTGGTGGCCAAATAATAGCTGATAGAAAATGGACCAAGGAGGGTCGAACAGACACACAGACACACACACACACAGAGGATCTCTTTTATATATATAGATATAATGCAATGAAAAGCGTGTTTCGCAATTGCAATAGATGAATATTATTATTTGAACACACATTTACATGTCTTGTTGAAGTCAACAGCAAATTCTGCGTTGTTCAGATTGTAGTTGAGGTTCACTAATTCTCACAGTCAGAAACTGACGATATATTCATCCGCGTCAAATGTGTGGAAAAAATTTAAGTTAGGAGAACAGCATCTTAACGCGAAACATGAATAAATTTGACAAGTGAGTGTGCCAAAATGGCAGTCTGGCATCTATAGATATCACGATAAAACTTCAAAACAATAAATTTCACATTAGCATCTACACGAAACCAACGAACATGGGAGTGTTTGAACGGCTCCAGTGAATGTTTTAAAAGGTGTGAGACGAGCACGGACACACTGCTCGAACTGGCAAGCGACTCACGACGACTCACGACGAGTTGGAGCGCTGTACCAAGTCCTTGTGAACAATGGTTAATCAAACAACAACGTATCAGCCGAAATAGCCAGAAAATTGAACTAGTTTATGGAAGCAAACAAAGAAAACAACATAACGAGAAAAGTGCATCACTCTATGCTACAAAAACTACATGAGCGCAGCGCACAAAGTCGATGAAAGCATAAATTATCAAAAAACACGTCATACCGGTAAACAACTGCAGCGAAGACAAATTTATCATCTACTATAAAACACAGAAAACCGCAAATATTGCGCTGCGCCACAGATGATAGAGCTGCAACATCATATGAATTACCGATACCAGTGCAATATTGAAGGTGCGGAACTAAATCCTGCATCGGCATGACAAGAACGACACTTTCGCGGCGATTCATTTGCCATCTGAACAGTGGCGCCATCAAGGAACACTGCAGAAGCATTCGTGGCGTGAAAGTCAAGATACTTCAGCACCACAGACGTTATTGCAAGGTAAAATGACAGTAGACGCCTGAAAACACTAGAAGCTATCAACATCATAGAACAGCGACCGCAAATAAATATACAGCTAGAAGGCGACGTGTTACCCACACAGATGCCCCCTGCGGCAGTCATACGTTGTGTACGCCCATGTGTTAGCCTAGAACCACCGGAGGGGGGGGGAGGAGGGGCCATGCACGCCTAGCACAAACACCATGTGATCTTAGCATCGAAGGCTGAAATCGTGCGCGCGCCTGTGCAACAACTTTGGATCCCCAAAGGGAAATGTCCCTCGGCACAGAGGTGTCAAATGCCATACGACGATTCACAAGTAGGTGAGACTCACACACAGGTGCTGATATGAAGCCCATGAATGACAACATCACACACAAAATATTGGCATTAATTTGACCAATAGTCTGAAGATGGAAACCGGTAGCTCTGAAACGTCGCAAGGCATGTGCAAACTATAAAAATTATCAGCGAAATTTTGTTATATTGAGCTGGGAGCTTGCAATCAAGTTCAGTCTTGTGTGTATCAAGGAATCGCACGCCAACACACGACGATTCACACGTAGGTGTGATTCACAGATAGGTGCTAATATCAAGCCTATAAAATGACAACACCGCACACACAACATTGACATTAATTGACCAACAGTCTGAAGATGGAGACCGGCTGCTCCGGAACGCCACAAAGTATTGGCCAACTACTGAGAAATACCGGAGCAAATAAACAAAAACTTGCATGAGGAATGGAAAATATGCGCAAAAAAACTGTGAGATATGAGCTTGCAATCCAGTTCAATCTAGTGTGTATCAACGAAGTATATGTATAATGTATACATATATATATATATATATAATAAATATATATACATACAATAATCTATATATATAAAAGAGATCCTCTGTCTGTCTGTCTGTGTGTTTGTTTGTCTGTCCCACCCTCCTTCGTCACATTTTCAGCAAGCTGCTACTCGGTAACCACTTGGTGTACCCGCCAACAATTTATACCATTACGTTGGAAATTTTCTTGTCTACACGATAGGATAAATTTCAAATTTTAAAAATAAAACCAAAAAAAGTTATCGCGGTGAAAAGACAAAATGAACCCTGAAAAATGCGAAAATTTTGGTCAATATTCCTGCATCTACTCCTCATAAACCAGAAATGGTACAGCCAAACAGATTATACCACTGTGTAGAAAATATTCTGTTCTACTCGGTAGGCTATAATTCATATCCAAAAATTAAATATAAAATATGTAAAAATGACAAAATTTCAGTCTACATTCAAAATTATATTTAAGCTCGACGCGTCCGATTTTCTGTACTTTTTTCTCTATTTCTCAGCAACTAAACATCACACATCTAAATAAATATTACCATCATGCTGGGAATTTTGTTTTCTACAACACGGTATAATTTTTAATTTTCCAAAGTGTAATAAGAAAAAGTTACGGCGGTGTGAAGTCAAAATGACAAAGTCAAAAAGGCACTGAAAAACGCGAATATTTTGGTCAATATTCCGCTATCTATTCCTCTTAAACCAGCAGAATTACAGTTATAAAAATTATACTATTGTGTAGAAAATTTTGTGTTCTACAAGAAACGCTATAATTTATACCCACAAATGATACAAAAAACGTGTAAAATTGGCAAAATTCTCAAATACATCCAAAATTACACTTGAACACCGGGCGACTAAAATTAATTCATTTGTCTACTATTTCTCAGTAACTATTTGTTAAACATAAAAATAAATTATACCATCGTGCTATAAATCTTGTTTTCTACAATACGGTATAATTTGTAATATTCCAAAGTGTATCTGAAGGAAGTTACGGCGGTGTAAAGTCAAAAGCACATATTACCGATTTGACAGCTATTATGCGCACTTGCGATTACACAGGAATATACACCGATTAAATTTCACTGAAGCCCAATCACAATTAAGAATGCATCATATTAGTTCCAAGCATGGATGGTGTGGTTTTATTGGGTACAGTTTAATTAATGCTACACTATACTGAATAGAAAGGCTTTATTGTCCTCAATATTTACACATGAATTGTTCCGCCCGACGGGCGGGTAAAATACTACTGGGAACAAAGTTAACTACTGAATTTTACTGTATAACTTAATTGGTTTAATTTCAAGTTGCATAAGGATATGGGTTGTAATATCATGCAATGCAAACAATATAAATATGCTGTTTTAGCGGACGCATAAATCTGGAATTATAGAGATGACACAAGGTTTCATTGTTTTGATAGTGTTACACTTCTGAATTACTACACACGAAGGATGGGTGTGAACTTGAGCAGTGTTGAGGAAAAAAACTTCGTCAATAATTAAAACAAGAATTTACAAATTTATATTTTTCTATTGGATAAGCTTTTTGCTTTTTGATTCATTATATTCTATTTATAGTTCCGCACGACGGGCGGGTTTAAATACGAGGCAGTTCGAGGGAAAATATTTTCCCACACATAAAATAAAAACATTCACATTTAGACTTTTCTATTGGTTAAGACTTTTTATGGGTTTACTTTTTCTTTTTTAATTTCTAATCATTTTTTATTAATTCAATATTCATTTTGCTTTATTTATTGTTCTGCAAAAAGGGCGGGTTTTAATGCTAGATGGTGATGTTGAGTTATAAATATATTTTTAAAACATTATGATAAAAAATTAGTCATTTTTCATTGCATTGTGTCAGAGTTCTGAATTATTCAGCACGACGGGCAGGTTTAAATATGAGGCGGTTTAGGTAAACTATTTTGTCAAAATAATATGAAAATATATAAATTTAGACTTTTTATAGGTTTACTCTTTTCTTTATTAATTCATATTTATTTTCGCTTATAAATTGAATACAAATTTAATGGTATGAATTGTTCCGCACGACGGGCCGGTTTATATGCTATAATTTCCATTCACTGTTATGTGTTTGTGTTCTGAATTATTCCGCACGACGGGCAGGTTCAAATATAAAGAATATTGAGGGATAATATTTTGTCAAATTTAAATTTAAAATATTCACATTTTGAGTTTTTATTGGTGAACGTATATACAGGTTAAATTTTTTGCTTTTGTATTTGTATTCAGTTTATTTTATGGATTGAATATGAATTTTACTTTATTAATTGTTCCGCACGACGGGCGGGTTCAAATCTATATATATATATAAATATAAAAGAAATTATCTGTCTGTCTGTGTGCGTGTATGCTTGAATATGAGGTGACCTAACTGCGCGGGCTCAATGGTATAGATCAGGGGCTTCAAACGTAAACGAAGCGATGGATCATGTTTATGAGATAATAATGTCCCGGGGTGGGTTTATATATGAGGCGGGTTGAGGGAAAATATTATGTCAAAATAAAATAAAAAATATTCACACTTGGACTTTTCTATTGAGTAGGACACTTATGAGTTTTCATTTTTTTTAATTTGTAATATTTTTGTATGAATATGAATTTTTATGAATATTAATTCTATTTATGAATTCCTCCTCACAACGGGCGGGTTTTAATGCTAGTATATATATATATATATATACTGGAATATATACTGTGTATTTCTCGCTGATCAGAATAATTGAACGGGCAACATAAGTTATTGAAACACATTGTGTGTTCAGCAAATACAAGAACGCACACAGACACACCGAGAAAGAGATGTATACACACTCACACACACACACACACGAGTATCCACCCAGGGTCGTAAACATGCGCTCGACAGTTATACGAGACAGAGAACGCAAGACAATATTGGCTAGAAAAACATAACACAGCAATGAGATGTTCAAAGCGTATGGAAACGCAGTTCGGAGGCATACCAAAATGCAGCTTCACAAAAAGAGAATCCTAACAGATGAATTTGTGAAACAGATAAATTAGTCAGTGTTATGCTAGTGGAGAGAGCGCTAAAATAGTTTACGAAATTAAATCCTGTAACGAAAACTGATGATATGTTACCAAATACGTCATGGAAAATCGAAAATTTTCGTTTATGCATGAGACCCGATGTGAACCGCATTATACTCACTATGTGTTTGTGATATATTTATTGTTATAATTATAATTCAAAGCAATGTACAAGGTGGAATGAGAAGAACGCGAAAGCTATAAATTGCACCACTGCAGTCCCCACGAATCATCATAATCCATACAAGTGTAGACCGTGTAGATCGCGTAGACCAACAGAAAGAGAGAGAGAGAGAGCAGCAATGGCAATAGAAAATAAAAATACACTGGAAATGGAATAAGGCGAAATTGAATCGGAACTGCTCACAAACACACACACGCACACACACAACAATGTACAACAACAATCAATCCGCAACATCATTTCACATTGCAATTATTGAAATAAATGAGAAATGTGCAATTTAAAAAAACGCGGAAGTGATGAATTGCTAGACTACAATCTACATGTACCTGTATCGGTAATGTCTGTGAACGTGGATGATACGGCAACTCACCTCACTGAAGGTATATCGTTGTTGATGGCAGTGTTCCACCGACAGATAATTACCCACAATCATCGCAACTGCACAAAGTGGAAAACACACACAAACACAAACATATAAGGATAAACGGAATTGCAAAAACATTATAAGAATACTTAACCTGTACCAACATGTTATAGGAATACATATCACATTATTTGTGGGTAATGAAAACAAAACAGCAAAACAGCAAACAAACACATTTTGTTTTGGTTTATATTTCGGCAACACCCCAATTACAGGTAGGAGTACAGACATAACAGAGGAATAAGAACACATAAAAATCAGATGTCATGTCATTCATAAGCCTGCATATTTCATTTTATTTGTATTTCATTTATTGCGACACTCATCCACTACGTGGTTTTCAGAAGCATCTTACAACATAGATAGTCATTATAAGTATACACAATAAAAGCATAGTCATACGTACCACGGTGTTGGAATAAAAGTTCTTTCAAGTAGTAGAAACATAATAAAAACGGTGGTCAAGTAAATCTGAGGCTCAAGTCTGGTAAAATAAAGCAGAGGCATACATGTTGAAGTTAAGATGATAGTTAAAATGTAGAAAAAGTAATATAAAAATACAGTGGCGTCATTTGGCCGTCAAAATCTTGTAAGCAGCAGCGGCTTTGTACGAGATAGAGAGAGTATATAGTCATACAGTCAGATTCAAACACACACACGCGCACACACACACAGGATTTTTAGAAAAATCCTTAGAACACATTTCTTCATCAACCAATTTTAGAACTGATTTCAACATACTGCGTCGGCTGGGATTGGCTGGCAATTGTGTGTCTGATTGTTTGACAGTTTTTGTAAATATCTGGTTTACTTGATCTGATATTTGTGCTTCCACTATACAATGAATGTCCTTTGTGAGTATGTGTAAGCGTGTGTATGATCATGAGTGTGTCAGAGGGTGTGTTTTGTGTGTGTGTGTGTGTGTGTGTGTGTGTTATATGTGTGTGTGCGTGTGTGTGCGCGTGTGTGTGCATGTGTGTGTACGTGTGTGTGCATGTGTGTGTGCGAGTGTGTGTGTGGATGTGTGTGACTGTGTGCGTGTGGATGTGAGTGTGTGCGTGTGTGACTGTGTGCGTGTGTGTGTGTGGGTGTGTGTGAGTGTGGGTTTGTGTCTGTGTGTGTATATGTGTGTGTGTGTGTGTGTGTGGTGCGTGGGTGTGGGTTCTGTAATGGAGAGCTTATACTTTCTCCTAGGCAGTTCTTTGCCACATGTCTTATTCACTTTCTCACTGTGTATAATCCATAAGTTGATATATGAGGCATGTATCATCCCATAAAAGACACACATCAGCCATCGTTTTGTATTCCATCCACATGAATAGTATGCAGACATTTGATCAAACGTGGCAATGCCTCCTTTGTTGGCATTATAAAATTAAATCACCTCAGGCTTTCCAGTGTCTCCGACTGTTGGCAGTGTGTGCATGGAAGACAGCATAAATACCATTTTTCCTTGGTCTTGGATGTTTTAATGACGTATGACACCAGATTCAGATCCTTTGTGAACAGGAACGCATATTCCTTCTTGTTTTCCTTCACTGTCCCCACAAGGGTCACGCTGCAGTTCTGAAGGAGACATGACACTAAAGGCACATATGTGAACCAGTTAAATGTGATTACGCTCCTTTTGCGCCCGTGGTATGGCTTGGTCAACTCTTTTGTGAAAAATGTCCAAGGCTTATATTTTCTTGGCATCTTGTCCCATTCTTCCCCAGGTAGGGGATCGCTCCCAATAATCACTTGCTCTTACTATCGTTTGCAAGAATTAATTTGCTCCCATATTTTGCCGGTTTGATTGGTATATACATGCGGAGCGGGTATCTGCCTCTGAATGCAAGCAGCTCACTTGGCGTGTACATTCTTCTACAATTTCCAATGAAGATGTCTCAGATTTCCCGAATGGGTGCAAACTTATCATCTTTACGCCTCTGCTGCCGTGTCTCAAGGTCATCGAATCGTAAACAATTCAGGAAACACTCTAAGCGACCTTGTGACATGGACACACCGTACAAGGATGGGTCAGCGCTCACACTCCACATTTCTGTGGTTGACAAATGACAATCTCTCTGACAGCCACTGAATAGCAGAATCCCCAACAGTGCACGAACCTCTGCTCCTTCAGTTCTGGAGTGCATCGCTGTTTTCCGGACATACGTGGCAGCCGCCAAATAAATTTTCTTGTTGGTGAATTTCGCAATATATTTTACAATTGTCTCTTCAAAGAACAATAGGAAACATTCTTCTAAGTTTTTCAGCCATGTGTGTTGGCCCTGGCGTAAAGGCCTCACTAATGTTTCTTGCAAGTGAGCTTGTGGCGGAATGCACCTGTGGCCGACAGCTCCACCTAAAGCCAGATGTGCTCGACAGTGTCGCTGTTTTGAAATCAGTAAGACAGTGGAACACATTTTTGCGGCATATATATCAAACAGTGAATACTGTACAATTTTTCACGCTGATCCCATATCTGGAGTTTGATTTTTTCTCCATGCTCTAGTTTTTTTGCAATAAACGTATTTAAAATGCACATAACTTTGTCATCATAGCGTTGACGTAGTGTATTAAGAAAGATATGTTTTAAAATATATTATAAATAAATAATATAAATTATATAAATAATATAAATATTATAAATAAATATATAATATAAATAAATATATAATATAAATAAATATATAATATAAATAAATATATAATATAAATAAACATATAATATAAATAAATATATAATATAAATAAATATATAATACAAATAAAACTATTAAATATAGCTGGGCAAAAACAAAGTGCTAGATAGCATAATTGTATTTAAAATATCACAATTTGAAGGAATTCCCCAAATGAACAGTGGTTATACTCGATATTATACTGGCAATATACTCTATATTATGACACTTGCCTTTATGAGGAGGCAAAGCCCGATTGCTATTTAATTGGCCATGAATTTGCGCTTGCAACTTCTGGATCTGTGGATAGTCTCAGAAAATTTGCGTTTGATGCTGCAGAAGTAACCTGTCATCATATGTTTGTCCCATCTCCCTTGGTAACGTTTTTCCATGGTCTTCAGGTCCTGATTGAAGCGCTGACCTTGCTCGTCAATTACAGCTGCTAGATTGTGAGGGGATGTATCAAGATGACTGTTCAAGTAATGAAGTTTGTCATTCATGATTTATCCATGGTCACGAAAAGCTAAAAACATACTCGCTACAAGGGTTTCATAGCTGAGATCTTTTTTGTTACCGAGAAACGTTGCTATCAATAAGCGGGAGGTCGGTGGCAAGAATATCGGTGAAAAATAATTGGATTGGGCAAACTCTATAATCCAACAGCTCCTGTCCACCCATCAATAAATGGATACGAGATATCAGCCATGTGTTGTGCCATGCATTCTGGGGAGGTGGCTCTCTCTAATTCGACTTCCGTCCTTGTGGCGCCATAGCGCAGAGAGGGCTGGTTATGCGGTTGCATTGAGCTGCATGGGACGCAACTGAGCTCATAAGCTTCGGCTTCTTCCCGTGTAGCAACTGTCATTTAAGCCTTTCACCTTTAATACAGTCATGCAAATGTAAACCATACAGTTCTTTACTTGTCATTCAACTTTCTGACAAATTCTTGATCACGCACAAGTGCACGAATCTGTGGTTCATCAAGCACCCCTTCCTTAATCTTCTCGAAGCACAAACTAGGGAGCACAGAAAATTTGTGCTCGAAACATTCGCCTTCAGGATTCAACGCCTTCACAAATTGTTCCATCAATCCAGCTTGATATGAATGGAAAGAAGTATATTTTATCGACTGACAATTGGATTGTGGACAATATTTGGCATATCTGCTTCCAGAGTCTCACACATGGATAATTTATTCTGGACCCAGTTATTGTCTTGAGCTCTACTTTCTCAAATGCACTGATAGCAGTACTTCGTAAATCCTTTTAGTTGATCTAGAAGGAAATTTACTATTTTGAGGTCCACACAAATTGTCCAGTTTTGCTTGTGGTATTTTAGTAGGCCAATCACAGTTTTAAATAACATAGGGCATACGCATTCATACACACACTCGCAAACTCGCACACCGAAGACACAGTGACTGTTGCAGTTGTATACATGCCACCAAACGAAAAACGAAAGCCTGGAGACAAGATGACTACGAAGACCTGAGGAACTCAACAGTTCATGGCATGAAATCCATTTTAGATAGATCCGAACGCAAAAACAAGAAAAACATAATCATAACCGGTGACCTCAACTGCAACATAAAGTGGAACGAGTATTACTCTGAGGGAACAACGAATACACTGAGAGATGATATGATGAAATTGACCCAAGACTTTTTTCTCACGCAGCACATCAGCGAAGAAACTCGGAAAAGAGGGAAATGTCAACCGTCAATGCTCGATGTAGTGTTTACAAAACGAAAGGAAGAAGTACAAAGTATCAAATATGAGCCACCATTTGGGAAAAGTGACCACATCGTGATCTCTTTCAACTATGTATTGACTAGAGATGTAATTTTGCATGGAGTAGAACAGATGCACTTCTTGGACTATAAAAAAGGAGACTACAAAAAGTTGAATGAGTATTTTAGAAATATAAATTGGGAAGAAGCATTGGAAGGAGACATTGATGTGCAGTATAACGCCTTTTGTCGTATATACGATGATGCAGTGAGAACGTATGTGCCGATCAAGAAACATACGAAGAAAAAAAAGCAATGGTTCAACAAAACTTCCATGGAAGCGAAAAGAGAGAGAGATAAACTATGGAAGAACTACAGAAAAGTCTTAGATTCTGATAGTTACGAGAGATACAAAAAGAGTAGAAACAACTATACAAAGGTCAGAAGAGAAGCACAGAAACAATATGAAAAATACATACTGGAAAAGTACAAGGTTGAACCGAAATCGTTTCACGGGTATATCAACAGCCGTACCAAAAAAAAAAAAAAATTCAATGTATAGCGGTGAATGGACAAAGATATACGACTGACGATGATATATGTGAGATATTAAACGAGCATTTCCAATCGGTATTCACAGATGAACTAGACTGCACAATGGAAGGAGAGTATTCACCGTCTAGAGAAATGGAGGCGATTGTGATTACCGAATATCAAGTGCAAAAAGAAATGGTGTCGCTGCAAAGATACAAATCGAGCGGACCTGATGACATAGCGAGCTATGTGCTGAAAGAATGCGCCGAAACACTATGCAAGCCTTTGAAAATAATTATGGAAAACTCAATAAGAAATGGCAAATTGCCAACACTATGGAAAGAAGCCAATGTTACACCGCTGCTCAAAAAGGGCAACGATGAAGATCCGAAAAATTATAGACCGATCTCGCTGACCAGTGTCGCATGCAAAATTATGGAAAAAATTATAAAAAACAGTGGGTCAATTATCTGGAAAGCAACCAAACTATTACTCAAAGTCAATTCGGATTTAGAAGTAATAGATCTACAGCAGCAAATCTTGTCAGTTTTTACAGTCGTATTACTGAGAATATACAGGAAAGAGGACAGAGGACAGACGCTGTTTACATAGATTTTGAAAAGCATTCGACAAGGTCCCTCACGATAAATTACTCTACAAGTTGAGGACCATCGGAGGAATCAACGAGGAACTGGAAACATGGATGGGAGACTTTTTGAAAAATAGACGAATGAGAACGTGTCTCAGAGGACATTTCTCGTCTTGGCGGAAAGTGAAAAGTGGTGTGCCTCAGGGCACTGTGCTCGCACCAATCTTCTTCATGATATATATTAATGATATTGAAAAAACCGTTCCGAGTGGCGTGTACATGAACTTGTTTGCAGATGATATTAAACTACAAACAAATGTGTCCTGCATAGAAGATTGTCAGACATTGCAAAAAGGTTTGGAAGAACTTTCAAGCTGGAGTACAAAATGGCAAATGCCATTTAATGTCGAAGAATGTCATGTTATACGCTTTGGAAGAGGGCAAGAACGGCCTTTCTGGAGGTACAAGTTAAAAGATATTGAGCTAAAGGACGTCTCCAAAGAGAAAGACCTCGGAATAATAGTTCACAGCAGCCTTTCACCAGAAAGTCACATTTCAAATATAGTCAAGAAAGCGAATAACAAGATAGCGAACATAAAAGCAGCATTTTCGTACATTGATGAGGGGATACTAGCTAAATTGATTACATCCACCATTCGGCCAACATTGGAATATGCAGAAATTGTTTGGAGTCCACATTTACAAAAACATATTAAAAAACTGGAGAAGGTACAGAAATCAGCCACAAAAATTTTAGGAAGCATCAAACATTTGGCATATTTCGACAGACTAAAAAAGTTAGGTTTCACAACGCTAGAAGAAAGGAGAGTTAGAGGGGATTTAATCTCAGTTTATAGATGTCTTACAGGGAAGGATAAAATGGAAAATCAGAAGTTGTTTCAATTCTCAAAATCTAATAGGAATCACAGTTTTGGCCTACAAAAACGCAGGATTAAAAAGGACATCCAAAAATATAGTTTCCCAAATAGAGCAGTAGATAGATGGAATAGATTACCAAGCGACATAGTACAACAGCCAACGACACAACTGTTTAAGAAGACATATGACAACTGGAAGGCGGGAGTCACGAGCCTCTGACTCATTCCTGCGAAGACAACTAGTAAGGACAACTAGTAAGAACACACACACGCGCACACCGTGGCAGGACATGTAAAATTTGCAGACACACAATCGTACAGGCACAATCGTACACACAATCATAACCTAACCCCGCACAAACATAAGCACACTAACATGTTCACATACTCACTGACCCACAGTATCTCACTCTCTCTCACCTTGCACCATCGCACAACAATATCTTAAAACATTTCAGCAGCACATTACATGCGGTTTAGCCAGTATAAGCATCGCAGGTAATATACCAATGTGACAACAATGGAAAAACTGGGGTGTGCCATGGAAAACTCTGAATGAAAACATGAATGGAAAACTCCAAATTGCATTAAAACTGGAGCATGCAGAGCTAAACGGAGTTCAGATTCGGATTCAGCAGACCAAAATACGTAAGAATGTTTGAAAAAAATCTATGCAGCAAACAATTCGAAGAAAATTGTTCCCCTGTGTGATTGATGGAGGATCGTCGTCATCACGGGGCCTTTTCCCCTCCAGCCGGCAGGGGTGGCAGCAGAGGCAGCAGGGGCAGCAAACATAGAAACAGCAGAGGTAGAGGCAGCGGGGGTGGCAGCAGGAGAGGCAGCGGGGGTGGCAGCAGGAGAGGCAACATAAGTAGAGGTAGCATGACGTCTGCGAGGCGTAGAGGTATGTGGTGGTCTTTTCCTTGCACGAGTCGATCTAGGCATGCCAACACCACTCTCATCACCCTCCACATCACTGGGTTTCGGGATGTAATCTTGATCGAAATCACTGTCATACAGAGTCTCCAATTCTACAACATCGTACTGTTCATCATCATCACTGTCGCTCAGATCTGACGTCACTGGTAATGCACCAGTAGTGTTCATAATGCTCTCTAGCTCGCCACTGGAGTAATGTTTATATGTTTTCTTACTCATATTCACTTTATCTTACTGTAATGTAATATTCAATACCCGCAAATAGAAAAACAACTTTAAAAACTCATCACAAAAATACACCATTACAAACCTCGGGTGGATTCCACCCACAAACAATTACACCTTTTATCACAAACTTCGGGTAAAAATCAACCGAATCCCGCTCTGTCGGAAAATTCTACAAATCAAGCTCACTCATACACGCTGTCCCCAGCACGATCCGCTGAGAACTGGAGTTATATGGAATCACAAGCCAGTTATTCATCCCGCCGAGTGGTGATCACGTAACCTGCCCGGCTTCGGGTGGAAATCACCCGGGGTTTGTGTTCTAGGGTTAAAGGAATAAATGAATATTGCAAAATACTTAGCTTTGATTGCATTAGACTATGAGTTCCACACTTCTGGTCTCATATACATGATACAGTTTTAGTCGTGTTTTGTATTTGGGTGTCATCAGATCAAGGTTTTCTCTTCTGGAATATTGCTGCATATATTGCTGCATATGAAACACTCTATCACCCCACTTAATCGACCTGAATATCCTCAGAAACAAGAAATAAATATGTAAGTACTTCATTTTAAACAATTAGTGCCGAAAAAGAGTATGGTAATATATATAAGTACAATATTTGAATAGAAATGAGCTTGAAAACCCCTAGTAAGCAGATTTAATAAGCCCTCGACAAATGGTTAGAGGCAATTTAGTGATGACAACAAAGGTTGCCACTCGGCGCTTGCTTGTATAATTTTTCAACTGACTATCAGTTGAAAAGAAAGACGGAAAGACTAACTATTAGTCTTTCCGTTTTTTGCTAATAATTTGCTCATAAATAGGCATTTGAGAATATATATTTGCAACAATATACTTGTGTGCTCCTCAAAACACAAAAAATTAAATTATACTGAAAAATCAAATAGTAAAAAATGAAAAATATTCTAGATTCAACCACTTAATTCAGCCAATACATGCACACAAAGCACGAATAACTAAAGGTGAATTAGGACAACATTAAATAGGGGAAATAAAACAATTAACCATAATAAATTAAATTTTTAAACAACGAAATTGAGCAAATATTAAACAAGATTAAACCAAAATTAACAAAACAAAATTGAGCAATTAAGCACATATATGAAATTTATGTATAAATTCCGGATTCATACTTTAAACATGGAAACTATTTTAAGATTTTCCTGATATTTTCAATAGCTGATGCCTGTTGCATGCCATATGGATGGACAGTTTCCACTGGAAACGCTGCGTGTCTCCTCCAGTTGAACAACTAGAAACAGGCTGTGGTCGAGGGCCGGATCCTGACATCACTTCACCATGCTGTTGTATGGTGTCTAGAACACATTCCCTTGTGAAACTATGTAATAACATTGCGGCCTTGTTTCTTGAATAAAATCCACGTATTCACCACCGTTGAACTAATTTGTCATGTGAGGAGAGGTCACCACCATTTCTAAGAGTGAAATTGCATTCATAATTTGCGACAGATCGGCCATGGAGATCCACTCCACATATTATTATATTATACACGGCAACAACAGCCGGCATATCAGTCACCAAATTCTATTTTACTTGTTTGATCCATCCAAAAGTATTGTGTCTCGCTTCAATCCCATGTCTATTGCTTATGATTGATACCGCTCTGGCGTACTTCTATCAGACAAGGCAAATCAAGTGGATGACTAATAATCCACCGTATTTGTTGATTGCACAAGATAATATGATCTCTTCCTTCGGTGCGCGATTAAGTACGCGAGAGTTGTTCCGTGAGAGATAGTGAAGAGAAAGAAATGTCGAATGTCAGATGATGACCAGGATGCAGTGAACATTTCTGAATAATACTTGGAACAATATCTGACAACTGACCACAACCTGTACTTTTCAGACGTGTTGCTGCCCCACCGTATGCCTCGGAATGAATGAAGAAGCCATCCGTTGAGCACATACATCACAATTTTAAGCCGAATATCACTGACTTCCTTCTGAATTATTGTCTGAATGGTAGACATCCGTAATGAGGAACCATGAACTCGTCAACAGATTACTCTTCAGATGTTAGTAATATCTGGATATTGTTTGCCAAGTCGAATATGGATCGTAAATTGTGATATGGATCTGACTTGTTGGTGTTAACATTTGAATTATCTGTAAGGTATCCCTCCCCATACTCTGAGCAACCATTGCATTGAAGATGTCATCATCCCGGAGCCAGTATAACCCAGTGTTTGAAACAGTAGATTATCCCGACATCATCATGATAGCTAACTAAGAGTAGTATTGATTTTCGAATAAGTAGCTGAAAATGACATCCAAGCGCTAAATAACCTCACCGGTCATGAACAATTTCAGGCATTGGGAGGAATATATATTTTGCACTTGAAAACATCTATTTACGCAAACAATTCTTATTTTTAAATTGTTAAGCTGTACTCAATATATATGTATTTTAATTCAAATTCCTCTCTATTAGTCCTGATTGCGCGTCTGGGAGAGTCTAAATTATTGATATCGTATTTACTACTGCATAGTCATTCGAACATTCATTGGAATATCCACATGGTGCACATAAACTTAACACAATTAAATGAATTATATGCACTTATTCACGTTACTCGTCATAGCACTATTTTTCCATACTCAATTTATCCATGAAAGAGGGCCAAGTACATCCCCAGATGGAAATACAGTATATTAATTTTGAATGAAATGAGAGTAAGTAGAGTGATAATAAGGATTCCTGTTTTAGACTGTACCTTTAGACCTATTCAAAAGACGTTTTTTTCAAATTCATGCCGATCAATGTTTTTCCCATTCTCCATGGTCTAAATATACTAAACATTTATTGAACATTAAACATTTATTTAAACATTTTTCAGCAATTATTTTACTTTTTGATATTGGCGATGCCTGCCTACCGAGCCTTGAAATGTTCTTCCTCCATTTCTGTGGAAGATGACCCAAATCCGATGTATTGTATTTTTCGTATAATTGTTGATGAAGTTGTTATTGTTGTTGAAGTTGATGATATTTGCTTTCGTATAAACGCAAAATATACATGATTATTAAATTCAATTCACCCAGTGGCGTGTGTCATTTCATGTGTATTGGCCATTGCGTCATTGGCCATAATAATGAAGTCTATTGTACTAGGAAGTGCAAGCAACGACGATTCACCCTAAACACAGGAGCACCAGGGTATATAGGTTATATACCAGGTGATATCACCTTCCACTACAAGGCAAAGCAGAATAAATAGTCGTCATAATTTGAAGCAAATTTTTATGAACGACTTCAAATATTTTTCGCCCGATCATTATGTGCTTCACTGGGACGGAAAACATTTGAAGGACGTTCTAGGCAAATCATGTACTGTGGAAACCCTAGCAGTACTTGTTTCTGGTGCTCCATACTATGAAGAAGGCAAGTTTCTTGGTGTGTCATTCATTGATAGCTTCAGAACAGGATTACAGGATTCTTTCAATGCAATGCTTCATTAGAGCTGATGGAATCATGGCGCATCACGGAAAAAGTTCTGGTTTAGTATTTGATACCGCGGCAAGCTACAGGTATCAACAAAGGTGCAGCAAAGTTAATCGAAGAACATTTGGGAACTAAATTATTTTATTTGGTGTGTCGACATCACATATCTGAGTTACTCGTTGGAGGTGCATGGGAAGCTGTCTTCTGCAGACAGTGTAAACAGTGCTGACAACCCAATTTTCAAAAATGTAAAGGATAAATGGGACAAGTTCAATAAGAGGTGTCAAAAGGTCTTGAACAAGGACAAACCTGATCTGAAACAGAGAAAAAACAGTACAATTTCAGAAGTGAAACATTTTCTTCAATGTGCAAGTCTGAGAGCTGAGAACCGATACTACAGAGAGGTGGCAAAGTTGACTCAAAATATCTTGGGTGACTAACCATCCCGTGGTATGCACTTGTCAAAGCCATGCGCCATGCACCAGGCTCGCTGAATGGCTATTGAGATATATTCAATGCAAATGTCCATGTTTTTCGAAGAGCTCAACTACAGCAGTGATGTTGTATTCAAGCTAAAGATATTTACTCAGTTTTTGACGCTGTTCTACACAAGTCACTGGGTGACCTCATCATCGGCTGCAGACGCGCCAAAACATGACCTGCAGTTCATGAAAGACATGATACAGTACAAAGAACATGAAGCAGAACTCGCGAATGGTGTCCTTAGAAAATGTTACAACCACCGTTGGTATCTAGCTCAGGAAGTAGTCTCATTTGTTTTATTCAGCTCGCGCAATTGCATCACCAAATGTGAAAAAAGTTACAACCAAGATATCGGAAACAGAAAGCCTGTGGAAAGTTATAGCAAAAGTAAGACGGTATTTCCTGTCGTTACCGCAAATACCACACTCTCGGACCTAGTGGTTCTCCAGTAGACCATGATTCTCACTTTTTGTTTTCTGCTCTTGATGTCATCAGTGAATGGCTTACGTCTCCTGTAGACACCTGGGATAAACATAGAGGTTACTAGATTGCGCAAAATTTGTGGCGTCTGTGAAAGTTACAAACGACGTTGCTGATAGAAGAGTAAAGTTAATTAGTGACTTTGCAAGTAAAACAACCACTGATCCAGAACAAAGAGCTTCTCTGCTACAAGTTGACGAATACCATAGCAGGAAGTTTCCCAACTTCAAGAAAGCCAACTTAAACAAAGACAAATTTTCTCTATAGTACCGTTGCATTTTTAGAGGATATATTAATGTAGTTTTGTGAATTTAAACTTAATAACCTTCACCAAAATGTTCAATAATTCCTATTTGGATGATAAACCCAAAATTATTCGATTGTTTATAAGTCTTATTGGAAAAATTAACATAGAACATACATTATTATCTGAGGTTTAAGTGCCTAATTCAAAATAAATGAATTCACATAAAAATTGTCAGTTTTCACTTGATATCGTGTATAACGCTGTAACATCTACTATAAGTATGATAACATAAAAATGCAGTGTATCGCATTTGGGTAATTTTTTTATAGAAAAGGAGCCAGAACATTTCACCGCTCGGGAGGCAGACATCGACGAGGTCAAAATTAAAATAATGATGATATTTGGTATATTCAGACAATGGGGAATGGGGAAAACATCGATCGGCATGCATTTGAAAAAACACATTTTTATAGGTCTACTGTACCTTGTACAGTAAATGTAAATGATTCACGACATCTTCGAAAATGTTGTGCATAGACAATCAATGTGTTCTTTCCACTTTAAGTTATCATCTACTTTTACTTCCAAAAATTTGGCTACGTGGATCTGCAGCATAATTTTCTCATCCACTTCAACTATATGCATAGAGCGTGACAAATGTCTGATTATTCGTGACTAGAACACACATCGTTACACAAAGCAGATACAATTCCTTACGTAACTTTGCCAACATGATTTATGATTTAACGACTCGAATACTTGTGATATGTCCAAGAATGTGGAAGCTACATATATTTTACTATCCATTTTAGAATTAATTTTAGATAAAAAACGAGGATGGACTTATTCGGTGGAACAATTCATCAAGCATATGTAGTAGAAACAATCTACCAATAGATGAGGGTAATAACGAAGACAAAATGACAATAGCTACAAGTTCAAGCTCGTGATGGAGCAAAAACTCAATGACTACATGACCTAAATATGTTGAAGTTGTCTGTAAGATTTGTGGATTTCATCCCAGTTTGCCAGACCAAGGGAAGCGCATGTACCTTGGCAGTACAGGCACCTGCTCGCAACGCTTTGCTGGACGTCCTTTCCACTTGTAATGTGTGATTCAATGGGGAAAGATCGAGACCTTGAGCCTTGAAAAGCTTGCAATCTCCATAGGAGTGATAGAAACCGCTCCGTTGGCACAAGGTATAGCGTCAGTACGCGCCGAGCGCAAAACAGCAGGCTTCGCACTCCTTTTGCGACCGGTTGCTTTTCGGGACGCTAACTTCACTGAAGGACAGCTTTTGTGGTGAGCTACCGTCCAGTCACAGGAAGTTTTCGGATTCGATGAAGACCACTGAGCCGACTCGCACCTCAGTAGCCTTTTCAGCCTTGCTAGATCGCAACTCAGCAGCCTTTTCTGCTGTGGTGCTGTGGTGGCTGCTGGCTGCTGTGGAGCAGCCGTTGATGGCTTTGAAGCAGTGACCACTTCTGGCTAGAGATGCGACCTAAAAAACCGACGGTATATTTATTAAAAAACCCGTTGTTTTTGCCAAAAAAAACTCGACCAAGAAACACATTTTTTCAAGAGTCATGCAAAGAATTCAAGTTATGGAAATGATATATTTGGGATGTTAAATTAATTATTTGCTATCCACACGAGATATTCATGCTATTAGTGACCCTATCAAATTGAATTATCGTTAAATATGTGTGGTGATATTTATATTATTTCTTATTTAGTTTATAATTAAGAATTAAGAATTACAAATATTAAGAATAATACAATTCAAGGATGGCGCTTGGAATGTTGCACTTGGTACACTTTCACGGTTTGTATGTGCTTCTGTGGGTCGCAATGGTATTATCGATGTACATGAGGGTCTATGTCATCCCGTAGTCACTAGAATGCTATATTTTGTCCGGTCGAAAGACTTGCCATTTTCTACTGATGAAGTTAGACGGGTGTGCACCGCGTGTAGAATATGTGCGGAAGTAAAACCGCGTTTTCACAAACCTGCTGACGCAACTCTCATAAAGTCGACTCGACCAATGGAGCGCTTGAGTGTAGACTTCAAGGACCCTCTGCAGTCAAGTTCTAAAATCATCTATTTGTTTACGGCTGTAGACGAGTATTCTAGATTACCATTCGCCATTCCGTGTCCGGATGTGACGGCTGGTACTGTTGTCAAGTGTCTTGACAGTATATTTTCACTTTGCGGAATGTCAGAATATGTACATTAAACCCGGGAAGAAATTTCTTATCGCACGGAGTCCATCAATATCTCAACAGTCGTGGACTCGCTACCAGCCGAGCCACCCCGTATCACCCTACGGGTAATAGTCAAGTGGAGAGATACAACGGTATAATTTTTGTGAGCTGTCCAATTAGCTGTGAAATCATATGATCTTCCAATGAGGAACTGGGAAACTGTTTTAGCACAGGCACTTCATTCAATTCGCTCTCTCATTTCTACCTCGACAAACGAGACACCTCATGAACGATTTGTTTCAGTTCCAGAGACGTTTTTGCCAAGGAACGTCTCTGCTCACTTGGCTCATGACACCTGGGATTGTGCTTTTACGTAGGCATGTGCGCTCTCGGAAAGATGAACTACTGGTAGATCAGGTAGAGCTCATTGAGTCGAATCCATCATATGCATTGGTCAAACATCCTGACGGTCATGCTTCAACGGTGTCTGTGCGTGATCTCGCTCCATGTCCTTGTGTTTCTAGAATGGAAATCATCGATAGTGCCGGAACAGCCCCCGCCTCACCGCCGCTGACGGAACATAACTAGACTCCACATCACGACCTTTAACTGACGGAGCATCATGCAGATGTATCTGGTGAACAACCGCCGGCAGCTGAACCAATCTGTACCTCACATCATTGAGCGAGTAATAATTGTGCGTAACATCGATTCGGCGACTTCTTGGACTGTACTTATCCGGCAATACGCTCTCCCACCCCATCAATACCTGATCGTGTCCGTAGGCCTTCTGATCGCTATGGGTGGTAATTGTAGCCCGGAGGAATGTGGTGATGTTTATATTATTTCTTATTTAGTTTATTGTATTATTGACATTCTAACTTATTAGTGTTCGTACTTATAATTACATTGTGTTTCATTATGACGCGTCTGATACGACGGCGCATCGTGTTATTTTCGTTCCTAGTGTGTTGTGATATTCGGTCATTGATGTTTCAAGGTATCTCACGTTTATAGTTCAATAAAACCTCTCTTTCAATGGAGTTATATTATCACAATTTATTGATCTAATTTTCGTAATGGAACGCGTTCTTTGTCCGGAAAAATTATCCATTGATCCACATTCGAAAGACAGCGAAAAGGCTTATACTCATAGGAGAAAAACGTTCGACTATTTCATATTGGAATGTGGGGAAAACGCCCCGGATAAATTCAGATATTTAACCCGATTTGTTTCTGCTGATGTGTAAGATTACATTCGGGATGCGTCTGATTTCAATGATGCCATTTCAAAACTAGACAATGTCTATTGAAGACGAAGAACGCTGTTTTTAATAGATACTTGTTGGCTACGAGAAAACAACAACCGAATGAGTCTATCAATTAATTTTTACTTGCTCTCCATCGTCTCAGTCGTGATTGCGAATTCAAAGGTTTATCCAGAAGAATACATACTGGAACTGGTACGTGACTCCTTCATCACTGGAATATATTCTAATGCTATACGCCAACGGCTTCTATAAAATGAGTCACTCAGTCTCGAGCAAGCGTGCATTCAAGCAAAAACGTTGGATACAGCCCAACAACACGCGGCCTGTTACTTGCCAACAGCAGATGTCTATACCGCAGCAGCGATATGTACACCGGGACAGCCTTCAGATGAAACTGAGATGTCTGAAAAAAAATAAACGTCGACAGTGGCTCCTACAACTTTTCCGAAGCGTACATGCTGGTTTTGTGGCAGCGGAGTTCATCCCCGCAATGCATGTCCGGCCAAATCATCCACCTGCTCGAATTGTCACAAGGTCGGTCACTGGGCGAAGGTTTGTAAATCTAAACACAATCCAAAACTGAAAACAGGTTTTGTGGCGTGCACTCACCTGTGCGCAATCGCTGCGGCTGCCCCGTCTTAAACAGTCGTGCCTGCCAGCTTGTGTAAAGGGTCATAACATCACTGCTATCGTGAATACAGCGAGCTCTGAGTTTCATAAATGGCAGCGTCACACGTCGCTTGGGCTTAAAAATTAATTCTCATCATCAAGGTAACAAACTGGCTCTGTCTTCAGTGGATGCCCCTGTGACGGGAATGTGCATTGTAGAGATGACATTGAACGACGTTCACTACTCTGACGTGATCCTGCTAGTAATGGAGAATCTCTGCGGAGATGTCCTCCTCGGCATTGACTCTCTGCGACAACATACTTCTCTGATTATGGAGTACGGCGGATCGAAACCCATATTGAATGTCTCTCCGGATAGAAACGCGAGTTGTTGTTTCACGGTTGCAAAAATACCGTTGACCTCAATACTCGCAAATATGAAAAAAGATGTCAAGCCGGTGGCTTTAAAATGGAGAACATACTGCTCAGAAGACCAGGCCTTCATTGCTCAAGAAGTTATACACCTATTGTCTGAGGGAATCGTTGAGCATGGCAACTCTTCATGGAGCGCCCAAATTGTCATCGTTCGAGATGATGAAAACAAGAGGAAAAGAATGTGTATAGACTATTCCAGAACAGCCAATCTATATACAAACGCCGACGCTTATCCAGTACCAAACATCAGTGAGATGGTGAACACCCTCTCACAGTACAGGAAGTTTTCTACGTTCGATCTCCGCAGCGCATACCATCAAATACCGATTATTGACTCCGATAAACCATTAATTGCTTTCAAAGCGAACGGTAAACTATATCAATTTCCCAGAATTCCTTTTGGAGTGACCAACGGAGTGGCAGTATTTCAACGAGTGATGGAGCGACTCTGCGAGGAAGAGAAACTCAAAGATACGTTTCCTTACCTTGACAATATTAAGATCGCTGGTCGTAATCAAGCTGAACACGACGAAAACCTTAATCGCTTTATGACAGTCATGAAAGAACAGAATTTAACCTTGAATGAAGATAAATCTGTGGTTTCTGTTGATTCCATCGATGTTCTTGGATATACCGTCGGACATGGCTCTATCAAGCCAGAAAAGAGCAGACTGTGGCCACTACTGAATATGCCAATTCCCACAAATGCGACCAATTTAAAACGTATGCTAGGATTATTCGCATACTACGCCAAATGGGTACCAGATTTTGCGTAAAAAGCTCACCCTTTATATCATGTTCGCTGTTTCCCACTAGAACAAGAAGCTTTATCAGCTCTGGATCATTTGAAACATTGCCTTGAGGACGCCTCAATCAGAAGTATCGAGGACAACACTCCTTTCGTAGTTGAATGCGACGTGTCAGATGTAGCAGTGTCGGCCACCTTGAACCAACGCGGTCGTCCCGTTGCATTCATGTCGAGAACGCTGAGCAAGTCTGAACAACATTATCCTGCGGTCGAGAAAGAGGCAACGGCAATCATTGTAGCTGTCCGAAAGTGGTACCACCTACTGGCCGGAGGTCCCTTCACAATCGTGACAGATCAAAGGTCAGTTGTTTTTATGTTTGATGGCAGAAAAACGACAAAGATTAAGAATAATAAAATTCAAGGGTGGCGCTTGGAGTTCTCCTCTTTGAGCTATACTATCCGATACCGCCCTGGGTCCCAGAACGTTGTACCTGATACACTTTCACGGGCTGTATGTGCTTCTGTGGGTCGCAATGGTCTTATCGATGTACATGAGGGTCTATGTCATCCCGGCGTCACTAGAATGCTACATTTTGTCCGGTCGAAAAACTAGCCATTTTCTACTGATGAAGTTGAACAGGTGTGCACCGCGTGTAGAATATGCGCAGAAGTAGAACCGCGTTTTCACAAACATGCTGGCACAACTCTCATAAAGTCGACTCGACAAATGGAGCGCTTGAGTATAGACTTCCAAGAGAGGCCCCTGGAGAGGGGCCCCTCCAGTCAAGTTCTAAAGTCATCTATTTGTTCACGGCTGTAGACGAATATTCTAGATTCCCATTTGTCATTCCGTGTCCGGACATGACTGCTGGTATTGTTGTTAAGTGTCTTGACACCATATTTTCATTTTGCGGAATGTCAGCATATGTACATTCAGACCGTGGAAGCGGTTTCTTATCGCACGAAGTCCATCAATATCTCAAAAGTCGTGGAGTCCCTACCCGCCCAACCACCCCGTACCACCCTACGGGTAATAGTCAAGTGGAGAGATACAACGGCATCATTTGGCGAGCTGTCCTGTTAGCTGTTAAGTCATATGATCTGCCAATGAGGGACTGGGAAACTGTTTTAGCACAAGCACTTCATTCAATTCGGTCTCTCATTTCTACCTCGACAAACGAGACACCTCATGACCGATTTTTTCAGTTCCAGAGACGTTCTTGCCAAGGAACGTCTCCGCCAACTTGGCTCATGACACCTGGGCCTGTGCTTTTACGTAGGCATGTGCGCTCTCGGAAAGATTAACCACTGGTAGATCAGGTAGAACTCATTGAGTCGAATCCATCATATGCATTGGTCAAACATCCTGACGGTCATGCTTCAACGGTGTCTGTGCGTGATCTCGCTCCATGTCCTTGTGTTTCTAGAAAGGAAATCATCGATAGTGCCGGAACAGCCCACGCCTCACCGCCGCTGCCGGAACAGAACTCGACTCCACATCACGACCTTCAACTGACGGAGCATCATGCAGATGTGTCTGGTGAACAACCGCCGGCAGCTGAACCAATATGTACTTCACATCAATCAGCGAGCAATAATTCTGCGCAACATCGATTCGGCGACTTATTGGACTGTACTGATCCGACAATCCGCTCTCCCACTCCATTAAGACCTGCTCATGTCCGCAGGCCTCCTGATTGCTATGGGTGGTGATTGTAGCCCGGAAGAATGTGGTTTATTGCTATTATTTAATATTTACTGTGCGAATATGTGCGTTGTGTACTATTGTGCACGAACACGAACACGAACATCAAGGCCGGCAGTTTCCATCATTGGTGAACTCGCGGGCAATCGTTCCTCTCGCTTCGTGCTCATGCTGCGTGCAACGAACGATAATGAGGCCGGTTAGCTTGTAACAAGACGAAACAGGTATATATTAAGCCGCAGCAGCAGATGAGACGAAGTGTCTTCTTGCTCTGTAGCCAATTGGTATCCCATTCTCAGGTGGCATGTTGGATTCGCGTGGCATCGTCATACGTGAAAAAAATGGCGATAGAACTCTCGGATGGTTGGGACGACGACATTGTCGACGATATATTTACACATTGTGTTATAGATCTGTTTGAGCGAGTGCGAAAAGAAGACCCTGTGCTATTTCTGTGTGGCTAATTCAAGGAGATGCAGCTAATGTGTGGGTTGATGCCAGCAGCGTGACAATTGGAGCCCCTGTCGAGGTGGACGGTGAATCGTTGGAGGATGGATGTTGGCTGCGAAAAGATGTTCATCACATAAACCTCAGCGAGCTGGATGTTGTTGTCACAGGCTGGGTATGGCAGCCAAGTTGAACTTTCACAAAATTGAGTTATTTACTGACTCAGCTACAGTGTACGCTTGGTTGATTGGGTTAATGTCGGCGAAGGACCGGGTTAAGAGCACTGCAAGCTGTGAGCTGCTGATACGCCGTAGGCTTGAAATAATTAGCAGTTTTCTAGAAGAATACAGCCTGACTCTGCGAGTGCACAAAGTGGATTCAGCAAGGAACAGAGCTGACCGTCTCACTCGTGTACCTGCATCATGGATGAAAACACGGTCGCCCATCTGTGCTGCTACAGCCACATACAATCTGTCAGACGAAGTGAGGAAAATTCATTGTGAATCTGGACATCCTGGAATACACAGAACGCGATATTTCTGCAGGCGGAAAAACGTGTTTGCGAATAAGAAAGATGTAGCTGAAGTTGTGCAAGCCTGTGAGGTGTGCAAGTCAGTCTGTCCGCTGGCAGTGAAATGGAAGAAGGGAACATTGTCGACGGACACTGTCTGGGAACGACTTGCTGCCGATTACACCCACGTTGGCAGTTATCTGTATTTATCCGTCATTGACTGCGGCCCGTCGCGTTTCTCTATGTGGAGGGAAGTGCGTTCGAGAAATAGCAGCGGAGCTGCCGCAATTTTCTACGATATTTTTCGTGAACGAGGGCCACCCAGTCAGATTCTTCTTGACAATGACACGGCGTTCCGCGGTGCACCATTTTTTGAAACCATGGCTGCTTGGGGAGTAACAGTCCGGTACAGATGCGCGTACAGACCGGAGGGAAATGGCATCATCGAGCGATGTCATCGCACTTTGAAGACCATTGCGGCAAAAAAGCAGTGTTCAGTTCAATAAGCGATAATGCTATACAACGTTTCGCCGATTGAATATAGTGGAGCACAACGACGACCAGTGGATTTTGTCTACAACTACAAAATGAGAATGGCTGATGAAAAGGTGGCCCAACGATCCCCATCTGACACGCGCTGCGAGTACAAGTCGGCCAGCGCGTGTGGTACGACAACCAAACGCGTGGGTACGACAACCAAACGCGAGGTGCAATGACCAGAGTATAAAAGGCGTTGTCACAGGGATTGTGTCCGAGGTGACTGTGGAAGTGGATGGCATGAATCGGCATGTGGCGGATCTGCGGCCCCGGTGTGAAGAAGACAATTTCTTGCCAGAGAATGAATTAGGAGAACGCGTGGATGATGCACCGATGATTGAGTTGTTCCCGAGCGTGCCTACCAGCGAAGCTGATGAAGCTTCTCACAGTCAAGAGTATCAGCACGAGAGACCCAGGAGACAGGTGCGGTTGCCGGCTAGATTCGCTGATTTTGTGATGGACTCTATGCATGGTGATTCTGTGAATCAGGAGATGTGAGAATATGTGCGTTGTGTACAATTGTGCGTGTGTGTGTGTGTGTGCGTTGTGTTAAAGTGCAGGTGCACTCCTGTTGAGGGTGTGTGTGCGTGTGTGTGGGTGTGTGTCAGTGAGAACGGTCAGTTGTCCTGGTGATGTGTGTTGGGACGGTTGTGTGTGAGTGTTGGGACGGTTGTGTGTGAGTGGTGTGAGAGGATATCGTGCGTTGGATTAGTTGTACGTTGTGTTATATCATTATATAACTTTTCGTTCGTCTCATCTGCTGCTGCGGCTTACTATATACCTGTTTCGTCTTGTTACATTTAGTTTATTGTATTATTGACATTCTAACTTATTAGTGTTCGTACTTATAATTGAATTGTGTTACATTATGACGGGTCTGATACGACGGCGCATCGTGATATTTTCGTTCCTAGTGTGTTGTGATATTCGGCAGTTGATGTTTCAAAGGTATCTCACGTTTTTAGATCAATAAAACTTCTGTTTCAATGGAGTTATATTATCACAATATGCACAATAAAAGTGTTATAATGTGTCTGAAAGCCCTAATATCATTGTTTGCACGGTACTGTGCGGCAGTTCTATGTACAGTACAGTTTTGCATTCAATTCTTGAGTTAATCATTGGCAGGGTTTGAGAACCGCTTTTTATGCTAAAATCTGAAACTGTAATAAAAAAACAACAGGTGGCATAATTTATTATTATTTTTTGCACATTACCTTTTTCCTACCAGAAATGAACTACGTTGATTATAATAAGTTTCATCATTTCATTCAGCAGATCAATTATTTGCAAATATAAAAGTACAAACACTGCAAATATTTACACAAATACTACAAATATGCACACAAACTTAGTGTCCCTAATGAGACTACGAATAAAAGCGGGTCGCATTAATCAGAGTGGCAATCCTGACCAGAAAAACGGGCAATATTTTCGTGTAGGAAAAAACGACTGAGGAAATATATTTAATGTACAAAAAGGTATTTGAACACAAATAACTACATCAAAGAAACCATCATCCATAAAACCAGTTATAAAAACAGGTCACAATTAAAAAAACAATTAATTTGGTTAAACTTTCCTTGATCTGCCGCCAATTTTTTTCTAAATATCTACATCTACGAAAAACATTTTTCAAAAAAATTATTTTGAAGAAAAAAACCATCGTTTAAAAAAACAGTTTAAATCAAGTGGTTTGAACAGCCGCTTATACCAGCAGGCTACTCGCTATACAAAAGGTATTTGAACTCACATCAATCAAATCTATCTTCCATAGGGACTGTTCTAGAAATCATTGTTTCATTAAAAAAGCGTTAGTTTAAATGAACGTTTGTCAAAAAACACTTGACCAACCAATTAACTTGTCTTGTTCTGCTGTCAACATTTTCTGAATCTGTACATTACTAAAACGAATTTAAAACCAGTGTGAAAAGCATGATTACATTTTTTCAAAAAAACATGGTTTCTTTAAAAAACACATGATTACTCAATGAATTTGTTTTGTTCTGCTGACAAATTATTTCAAATATCCACATCATTAAAACCGTCTCTAAAAACATGGGTTTTCTCAATGAAAAAACTTAAACCACCGGACCCGGATACACTTTCAAACAGTCTCCTGAGGTATTTATTGATAAATATTTTTTTATACTATTATCAAATTACCTTTGAAATAAGACACTTAAAGATGTACAATACATCAATTAAACTCGTTTCTATGTACTAAAATCCAACATCCGATGACAATTGGGGCTAATTCTGAAAAAAAATAAAAAAATAAAAAAACATTTTTTTGCAACAAAAAACCGCAACCAAAGAAAAACCGTTTTTTGCATCACTACTTCTGGTCACGGATTAACCGATTTGCGTCATTCGTTGATATCACCCTGATCACACTGAGGACTGATCAGTTTCTGGCACAATCATTGGATCCATGAAAAACTCACTAACCGTCAAATTTTCCATGAAGAAGTCGATCGACTTCGAAGACTGGAATGATTGCTTCATTATATTTGCGTACGAAAAACCACACTGGTAGGAACTGCGATTAACAGCACGCGCCTCACCAATATTGCATCTTTGGACATGTATGATCGCCAAAATATCTGTCATTGACCCACTCAGGGTAATCACGCCACGGGAGAGCGTGAACACTGATCTTACAGTTGACACATTGCTCTTACATTTGACAACCGTGTCACTTGAGCACTCAGCATTGGTGACCAACGACGAGCAACGACCGCACATTTCGGTATAATTGCATCGGCTACTAGTGTCCAAGCTGCTGACACCTGAAACACCGCATATGTTTGGAAACACAAGGACGGACCCTGGTGCGCTGACGAATGTCACCAGCCTTGATGGCATCAGGCACAATATCACTGTCGAACGTCAGGAAGGGGTGCGTAAGCAGCTCGCTAACTTGACGCCGACAAACTACTCGTTCCACATGGATGGCACCCTGGGATGATAAACCCTCAAACACTTCGTCATTGTCAACGGCCTCAACCGCGTGGCGGAAGATGACGCCTCTCGTGTGATCCAACTCCGCGCGTGCTGTCACCGAAATGGTGGTGTTCATCCAGCAGCTTTTTTGACCTGAGCCCATGCAATGCCTGAAGTTTGTCGCCAATATGACGCAAGTTGCTGCCGATGTATTGTCTACTTGACCAGCAGATAAAAATACCTCTGCCAGTTACTCTCGACAGGCACATCGCCAACGTATTTGAACTCGTCCAGATGCCGGAACAATTTCAAGGTGTAAAATTGGAGGTAATCGTCTGTGCCGGCAAAAACTAGCACCAACGCGGTGAGTGCAACAATAGAAATGTCCGCACCGACACTCAAAGAACAGCCGCCTATGGCGACATTGCCCGATGGCCCGAGGGACGACAGATGGGTGGTTGCGTTTTTCAGAATCCATGAATGATAAATTCATATCAGCGTACATGGTCACCCACCTCTGCACGGGGTCATACTGGTGGGACGGGGTAAGCTATCATGGGTTGCCACGCCAGCTGAAAAATCAAATTCGGACCAGTTACCCCCACCGGTATATCTGGACTGGGCAACTACATCCCCACAGCAGAGCAGCAGTCACCGTACACAGCGGAACCAGCTCGAGCACCACACATCACATCCTTGACCCTCTTGAGCCCGATCTAGTCACTCGTGCTGGCGTCGAACAAATCCATCCACTGCCGAGAAACAAACAGCGGCCCGCCGGGATTATACGCTTAGGCCAATCACGAGTTTAGAGTCATATCATCTCTTCACCCTGGATGGCATGCCCCTCAGAAGCCAGGGTCCTTTTACCGATCCGATGAGGGGTTTGACAGACGGCCGTTGGCTGTTTAACAGCTCATCCACCAATTGACAGGTGATGAATTTTCTTGCTGAGCGTCTAGCCGTCCTCCACACCGGCAGGCGGCAGTGGGGAAGTCAGGTTAGCCGACATTTTGACGATGTATCTAATTCAGTGACTCTTAACCAGGGTTGGGTGATTTAAATCAAATTGATTTAAATCAATTGATTTTTTTATAAAAAATCAATGATTTAAATCAAATTCAGTTATTTAATTCATTTTACCAATATTGTGCGGTTTTACTAAGTGATACCTTACCGGGAGTGGCTTATTCAAATCAGGCTGGTCTAAATGGTTTAAATCAACCAATTTATCAGTGGCACAAATCAAACACCATTAGTGGATAGTTCAGAATCTACATTAGTGCTGTTCACCGGATTTTACATTTATGTAAAATCTGCGAAAAAAATTGCATTTGCATTTTTTCAAAAGGTACGTATTTTTTACATATATCACTTGATGGCTTCACATAATTAATTCACTTATATGTGTCAGTAAAATTGCAGAAAAGTTTCCTTCTTGATATGAATTTTAGTATTTATAACATTTGCTAATAGCTTGGTGCAATGCTTAATCACATTGGTAAAGTAAAAGCTGAACACTAAAGTATGCACATTATATTCAAAACATCAAAAAACATCATGACAAAAGTGGACAAGACACGTCATTTTGTGTGGAATTTGCGTATCCTAATTCATAGCCTTAAACAAAAAAATGACTTGGCAGACTTCTTTGTTCCTAAGCGGTTCCTCACTTTGAAGTGGACCAGCCCATAGGAGAACACTCTCTCCAAACCGGAGGACGAGGCAACTGCTGTCAGTAATTGCCGCACCGAAGTCATGACTTCATCATCTAGAAAACTCCAGTGTGATTCCCACCACTCGATGGCAGACAGCTTTTCGGTAACAGATTCAGCGAACTTGAACTGTTATAAAGGCGGCGACTTTGCCTGCAACTTCATAATGATGGGCACCAGCTTCTCATGCTCCACGTTAGCGTACTCCATTGCAGAGCGAATCACTTTTTGAGACAGACGTCTCCTTGCAATGAAGTCTACCTTGCAATGAAAGATTAAGCATGTTGGCGAACAGATTACCGTCGCACATCATCTAGTGCAGTGGTTCTTAACCGGGGGTGCTCGCACCCCTAGGGGTTCTAGACCCATTCTTAGGGGATCCGAGGATGCCTATAAAAAATAAAAATCAAGTAAGAATGGTAATAATGACGTTTAATACACGAAAAAGTAAAAAAATATAAAAATCTGATATTAATCAAATAAATCCGATTTTTTATTTCTTTAAAAAAAAATCACCAACCCTGCTCTCAACCATATTGGAGGTACTGAACTCCACAAGTTCCATACATGCATTCATCGAACATTAGTGTTTGAAGTCTTATAAGAAATATCCCAATTAACGACCGATCAAGACAGCCATAAGTGGGCACTTAGAACTGAGCAGCAGCGAAGGACCAGCAGCAAGGCGATAACTGACCAGATACGTCAAACTTTGGTCACATTTTACGACAAATGATGCATCACGTAAACAGCTGCCATAAATACATTAGTAACAGTTACAGTTGGATACAATTGCACTAGCGATTCAGACAACCAAGATGGGATCCTCTCGAACAACGCAGAAAATATCCCTTCAAATAACAAAGGAAAGATACCTTCGAACGATATGAAAAATCTAACCTGATAAGTACACAAAACAATTTTGACAGCAAGACCTGTTAGTTACATCAAGTTAGTCGTATCTTCTTATGATCGACGATAATTGTATAAGTTGTGTGTCCATTGAAATACTAGTCGAATGTATTCCAATGCCTTATAAAAATAATAGCATCTGAAAATGTAGCTACAAATATCCCATGGAAAATTCACGCATACTTTTTCATTAAAGCTTGGTAATTTTGAGACATTAACATCGATAAATTGGTGATTATTTCTTTTTTCAAATTGGTAACTGTTACTATTTTTCACATACCTAATAACTTGAAATTATAACGTTTTTAATAAAAGTTATTTCACGTATCTAGTATGCATGATACGAAAACCATAAAAAGCTCAACCGACCAAACGACAGAACAAACGGCACCGACAGCAACTGGCAACACGGAAACGTTCGGGCCAGACACAGAGCTGCCAGATGGCCGACTATGTTGACAGTGGTCAGTGTTGCCGGAGCTGATTCGAAGAACATCATCAAGATGTTGACCACCACGGCCGTCTGCCACACACACACACACACACACACACACATATATATATATATATATGAAGAAAGAAAAGAAAACACAAATGACTGCCACCTTTTGTCAAACGTTTCGGTCTTGAGACCTTCGTCAGTGAATATAAACAGATCAGTTTATATCGCCAGTGAATATAAACTGATCTGTTTATATTCACTGACGAAGGTCTCAAGACCGAAACATTTGACAAAAGGTGGCAGTGCCGCATGTGTCTGTATGTTTGTGTGGCATGCATTCTGGAATGTACCATGTAGATTAAGTGACGTGTGTCTGCGTGCGGCATAGCTTGTGTGTGTGCGTGTTAGCTTGCGAAAATAGTTAAGCCAATCACAGTAGCCTCGGAGATGCGACCTAAAAAACGATGCTTTTTTAAAAAAACGTTTTTTTGTCACAGAAAAACATCGACAACAAAAAAACACGTTTTGTTTTTTTTGAAAAGTAATGCCAAGAATTTAAATTAATGAAATAATATATTCTGGGATGTTGAGTGAATTATTTTTGTAAACGTATATGCCCTATCATATGACCTATACGTATGGCCCTATCATATTGAATAATCATTGAATATGTACAATTATATTGTCATAATGTGTCGGAAAGTCCTAATGTTTGTTTGAACGGTACTGTGCTGCACTTCTAAGTAAAGTATAGTTTTGTTGTCAATTATTGAGTTAAAAATTATTGTGTAAGAAAACAAGGCATAAGAACCGTTTTATAATACCCTATTGATAATTGATTGATAATTATTGTTATGCTTCTGTAGCTCAACCCTTCATAGAAAGTATTAGCGTAGATTGGTTTGATATCGTGCAAAATTCATCCCGTATATGCATTCTACATATATTATTTCGACATAAATAACACACAAAATAGTTTGGTTCTACTACAGTGAAACATCAATATAAACACAAGAACAAACAGGACATAACACGTAATACGCTCAACGGCAAACACATTTTACAATACAAACAAGCACAGGTATACACACACTATCGCACCAATCAGTGAAAATATTCCAGTACTAGATACTGGTGTCGTTGAATCAATTGCTAGTCCTCTGCAGTCTGTTGAACTTTCATAATCATCTGACTCTGAAGAGGACTCAGGTACAAACTCAGCGGTTCTGCGTGATTTCGAGGGTTGTGGTTCAGGCTCGACATGTCTGGTGTCATCGGTGTCACGCAGTGCCAGATTGTTGTAAAAACTTGCCGTGTAAATATACAAAGATGTATTTAATACAATAATTAACGAACAATAACACTTCACTCAATCTACCACATTCCACGCAATTCATCTCTCCTGTTAAATCGATAACGCCAAAACAGTTTAAATTGCACGACATATAAATGAACAACTCCCGTGCCAAACATCACAACGGCACCTCTTAATAATACTAATTACAGCAACACTCTCCCCAGATAACAACTGTTATCTCATTCGCATGTGTATCGTAACGGACGCCTCCTTGTGCGTTCCGATCTCATTAGCACCTGCGGATCTCCGTGGTCTTCTGTTGATATTTTCGTCTGCATCATGATCCATTCTAATCATCAATTCTTCGTCAGTTACTTCAGCACCTGTGTCAATTGTGCACTCTTCACTCTCTGTTCTCGGTCGGAGATCACGAACATGTCGTGGTACACCATCAATTGCGACTGAGTTGTTTGAAATCAGTTGCGTCACCATCCCTTTTTCATATCGTCCATTACATCTTACTCCCGGAAGTCTCACCCACACTGCGTCACCAACTTTGTATCGACATTCACTCACTTCTGTACCACTGGAATCATCTAACAAATCAACGTCCTTGACTCTAACTTCATAGTTGAACAGAACATCTGCCGGACACAGAGAAGAATTTTCGCTATCCACCGGAGCCACGTTGTATCTGTACACCGCCTCGGTGATTGTGCAGTTCTTCTTGGCGGCAATGGATTTGATTGTGCGATGACAACGCTCACTGATACCATGACCTGAGGGCCGATATGCCCACCGAAATCTCAAATGCACTTGACATTCGTCAGCGAATTGGGTAAAATCCCGACTTTTAAAAACAGTGTCGTTATCCAATAATAATTCCTCCGGGGCTCCACGCTCATAAAATACACTCTTCATTTGTTGCACAACATAGTACGCATTATGAAGTCTTAGCTTGCGCGAGATTGCGTAGCGCGAGGGACCGTGATCAACCAGGGTCAGAAAATGTTCTCCCTTGACATGAGTAATGTCCACTCCAGCTCGCTGCCACGTCTTGCTCACTTGCAGTTTTCCTTTTTTCCATTTGACCGGGGCAGGATCAATAGATTTATACACCTGGCATTGCGACACAACTTGTGAAACCTGTCGCTTAGTAACAGGAAGTTTGGCTCTCTTAGAATAATGCAATGTGCGTTTCACTCCGGAATGACCAGTAGCATTGTGTAACTTTTTTATTTCTATAATTGCATTGTTTCCCTGATCTTGAGTGCATGCAGCTGAGACAGGTAGTAGCCGGCCTCCATCTCTCAAAACTGAGTCTTCATTGCGATCGCGTCGTAGCCACACCTGTGGAACTCTCGTCAATGGATCAGCGCGATTGAACGCTGAGCTCACGTGGTGCACATCCACTGATAACTGCACGCATGGGAGCGCCTCATTCACTGTAGAGAAGAGACCGGCGCTGACGTCTCTCCTCCTTGCTCGTTTCCCGACTTTGGATGTCGCACACAGCTCAAGGCAATATGCCCCTCTTCTCCGCATCGGAAGCACACCACAAAGCGCTTGTTTTTGCGACACGTTCTAGCAAAATGCCCCGATTCGCCGCACAAATAGCACCGTGGTGAATAAGTACTAGCGCTGTTATTTGTGGTGGTCTTTCCCACGACACAAACACGAAATTTTGAGCCGACACACCTTCGCTCATCATCCAGAACTACTCGCGCGCGTTCCAACATACCCTCAAGAGACATGCCATCTAGCTTTGTGTTGGCTCGGAGCACGTGACGTACATTCTCAGGTAATCCGCTGATAAATGCGCACGTGAGTGGTAGGTCTCCATGAATGCCACATCTAGCGGCCAACTTCTCCAATTCAGCCAAGAAAACATCTGCTGATTCCCCTTCGATGAGACGACGGCTTATTAGCTGGTCATACGAGACATACGGGTCAGCACCGAAAGCCTGGATCAACGCTTGACTGACTTTCTCAGTGTCCATTTGATCGCTGTCTGAAAGTCTGTCGACAACTGAATATGCGTCTCCAGACAGCCTCATTTGCACCACTGTTGCAACATCGGAAACTCTCCTGAGGCGGCATATCTTCTTCACCTTGCCAAGCCACTCAGTTACACCTTGGCTCCCGTCGAACTCCGGAATCAGTCGCAAGTCGAAATCTCTTTCAATAACTGGTTTGTCCTCTGCCATGATGTCAAAAGCCGAAATGGCTTGTTGTAAAAACTTACCGTGTTAATATAAAAAGATGTATTTAATACAATAATTAACGAACAATAACACTTCACTCAATCTACCACATTCCACGCAATTCATATCTCCTGTTAAATCGATAACGCCAAAACAGTTTAAATTGCACGACATATAAATGAACAACTCCCGTGCCAAACATCACAACGGCACCTCTTAATAATACTAATTACAGCAACACAGATATTGCCCGATAAACACCAGCTTGGCAGCTCTGTCGGTTGTTAAGCGATTCCTTCTAGCGATTACTTCTATTCCTTCTTCTTGAACTAATGCATGTCTGCTGAAGGATCGCTCAACAGATGTGCTGGATGGAGGCAGCTGCAGAATACCGGATACAATCCGAGAGAGTTGAGTGGAGTTGCATATGCCATTCCACCAACTATCCGGCGAGGTTTTGTGGACAGCAGTCCAGATGAATTGTTTGGCAAACAGTTTTGTTTTAGACTTGAAGTCTGCCAGCTCAGCCACAATTTGAGACGAATCCACATCTTGCCGTTGAGTGGCAAATTTGTGGATCTACTCCATCGCATCAATCTGAACAACAGTGTTGATAAATCCAATAATTAAATAGCACTATTTCAAACTTGATTTAGGTGAATTAAAACTTTGAGTATTGCAGTGGAACAACAATGGTACCACGAAAATAACCGCATTTTCAGCTAATTTGAGCGAAAAAGTATCGCATGAATGTTGAAAAAACATTTTTCTAAATCTGCGTGAAAACTGCATCCTTTCCACGGTGACTTCAATTACAATTCAACAATCAAACAAACAAACAAACAACAATAATTTTAAAATCAAAGGCAGCCAATTAAACGCTACACGATCGCAATTCCACGACAAAATGGATGTTTCAACTTGACTTCCGGAAAAGGTTTTCTCATTGAATCCAATAAAATATACATTTTCGGAATCAGCATGAAAAAATGTATCTACCGCAACTTGGTACTAGTTAAGCTTTTGGAAAAGTAAAGAATCCACACATTCTAATGCACACAAGCATACATGACCAAAGCTGTGATCACGGCACATCGATCAAATTTGACGTGTCGCCCACAAAGAATGTGAAAACCCATACAGGTGTGAACCAGGCGAGAAAGATGCCTGCTAAGTTTGTTTGTATCGAACGAAATGTGCGTGAAAATCCTGGATGGAAGTCAGATTGTGTGGACATTGATGAATCCTGTCATATTTGTGTGGAAACCGTGTTTTCACTCAGAATCTGTTATGACTGAAATCAGCAGGCTGCCTTGGTTTTACGCGGCTAAGGACAAATAATTTGTCAGTCAAACTGCCAGCGCCAACATATCAACTAGTGTTTGAGCTGTTTAGTTGAATCTACTGAGGTCCACCGTGTACACTTGAGCGGTGAGTAAAATTAGATTTTGCTTTATTTCTATACATTATCATGCATAAATGTTTAATATTAGAAATTGATTCTACTTAATAAAATGGCATTTTTATCAATTTCCCTCTTATTTTTTAGTTTCAATTTATTCTTGTAGTGCTCCAACATTACTAGCGTAGCAGAGGGCCTTAGTGACCTTGCGATTATTACGAAAATGTTCACAATATTCATCATTGAATCTAATAATTATCACTCAATGAGGTCGTTAAGGGGACTCTATTATTGAACTCGGCGTATACTTTATCATTTAAGCATTTAGTCATACGAATAACTAACATACTTCTTCCCAAATGCTACATTATTTTAACCCGAGAACGCCCATTATATCGCTAATATGGAATTGTTGTGAAATTGCCAATATGCCTCGATATAGAACTATTCAAATTCATGTTTCATATTTTCCATTTCACGTCTCCCGAGAAGTGAATCCATTATCATGGTGGAGGGACCGAGCGTTGTTACTGCGTCGACTACATGAAGTGGCGACAAAATATTTGTGCACACCGGCATCTTCCGTTCCATCTGAACGTTTATTTTCAAAAGCCGATGAATGGATATCACAGAGACGGAACAGTCTCAAAGAAGAAAACATAAATATGATTCTCTTTTTGAATAAAAATATGTAATATATACGCGTTTTGTGTATGTGTGTGTGAACGTGTGCGTTACGGAATAAGCGAACGTTTTCGGGCAATAGCCGAAATCAAATTATTGTTTGTTTGAGATATTATGTAACAGGTGATACACAAACATTGTTTATATTGGAAAGTACATTGACTATTTAGCACATTTTTGCAGCATTAGCCACATTATTGTGTCAGCATTGTATGCATTTTTCTGTTGTTAAATATAGAGATGTTAATGCCTTGTACATGTCTTCATTGAATATTAATGCTTTTCTTCAAATTACAGGGCCGTAGTCAAGAGTTATATGCCTCACTCACCCAAAAAAACAAAATGAGGATCCCCCACAAAAATGCAATTTATGAAAAGTTGAATTTAATTTTGTGAGAATATCCACTATAATGAAACTGATAGAACTTTGACTTTGAATAAAATTTTGCATTTATATAAGCATTTGTTATTTTCCCAGTCACACGTTCATCTATGTCAACTCTCTTTTGTGTCTTCTCTCTTTGGGTGATCTCTAAACATTGAGTGGTACACTACCTATGCGCACAGAAAATATATTTTTTCATCCAAGCGGAACCGGTTCCAACGGTTCCACTGCCCTACGGATCCTGAACCGTGAGTATCAATTTTCACGGTTCCTGCCCAGCCCTACTACACAGGCATTGTGCGCTGGTGCATTCGAGCGCTACATGAACGAATTACAAAACAGCTGCACAGAAAGGAACACACGAAATTATGCTAATACGCACATACACACACACACGTACATGCATACAGCAGTATGCAAATATCTCGCTTGTAGTGCGAGCTAGCGATATTTCTATAATATAATTTCACTGTACACTACACTCGGTGTCGACTATTCAGCTTTCTCGAGAAAGTCATGTAATTGTTTTCTGGTCATGTCTGGCCCTGCTATTGCTACTATACATGCCCAAGCATGTATAAATCCATCGCTAAAGACATTCACTTGAAAGCTAACAAATTTCAAACATAACACTGGCCTGTGTTTCAAAACTTTTTTCAAAAGGTCGGAGGTTTCTCAGCTGTTTTATACAACTTTCGTGTGCTGAATCCGAAAAAGCTATCCATTTTTCTCAATTAGCTCGAGTTTTCACACTATGTCAAAGATAACAGCTCACACACTGATGTATTAATATGCATATTGGAGTGGGCATACTGATACATTTTGCCCCAAGGTTGGATATTTCTCACCTGTTCTAATACAAGTTTCATGTGCTGAATTCGAAAAAGCTCTCCATTTTAATCTATTAGCTCGAGTTTTCACACTGTGTCAAGGATAACAGCTCACACACCGATGTATAAATATTCATATTGCAGTGGGCTTACTGATACATTTTGCCCCAATTCCCACCCTTCTCTCCTGCTGCATGCATCATATCTAATGTGTTTTTGTATTTCCAGGAGTGACCCGAAATCATGAGTCGGCAGTGTCGGAATCATCCCGACAGATTCTGTTAGATTCTGTCGAAATCAACCCGACAGATTCTGATCAGATTATGCAGGGCCTACGAGCCTGGAAGAACAAGACCCGGAAATCCTTGCCGTTCGGCATTCCCATGGTATGGCGGGAGGGAAGGGATCAGACAAACGACTGCTACTCCTGAATGACAGATCTGAAAGGAGTAAATCGGAAGAAACAGAAGCATGTAAGATATCCGGATGTGCCATCAGCCATCAAGCCAATCCCGCATGGTCCACATGTCCCCATTCCTGAACCCAATGTCGACAGCGAGTCATCGTCCGCCCCCGATGGGGATGAAATGGACGCAGACTCATCTGGTGCATATGAGCCGACCGAGAACGACCGTCCGGTACCCTTGAACCAAGAGGAGCTCAATGACCTGACGATAGACCTGAATTTGTCAAAATAATCTGCTCAGTTGCTGGGTTCTCGGCTCCGCGAGAAACGATTGCTGGCGCCTGAAACGACATTATTTTGGTATCCGAATCGCGAAAAAGAATTCACAAAATACTATACCTTCGACGAAGAACATTTTTTAGTCTACTGCAACAACGTCGCGGGCCTAGTAGAAGCAATGGGCATAGAGTACAACCCGGCAAAATGGAGGCAGTTCATAGACTCCTCCAGTAGGAGTCTGAAAGCAGTTATTCTGAACAACGGCAACAAGTTCGCGTCGATTCCTCTTGGACACTCTGTGCAGCTGAGTGAAACTCATAACAGCAAGGAACTTCTGTTGTCTGTCCTAAACTACAAATATCATAATTGGCAGATCTGTGGTGACCTCAAAGTAATAGGAATCGTCCATGGCTTGCAGGGCGGCTACACGTTATATCCATGCTTTCTATGTCTCTGGGACAGTCGTGCTGACAAACGGCACTATGTGCAACGCGACTGGCCATCCAGGCAAGCCCTTGAACCTGGCTCCCACAACGTGCAGTCACGACCACTGGTTGATCCAAAGAAAATCCTACTTCCACCACTCCATATCTAGCTAGGTTTGATGAAGAATTTTGTGAAGGCGCTGGATAAAGAAGGACGGGGCATGGAATTTTTGGGACAATTTCTTCATGTGAGCAGAGAGAAGCTGAAGGCTGGTGTACTGAACGGTACCCAGATAATTGATGAAGGATACTAGATTTGAAAAATGCCTGGGACAGTCTGAGCTCTCTGCGTGGCTGGCTTACAAGTCAATCACCGCCAACTTCCTGGGTAACCACAGAAGTCCGGAATACGTGAAAGTTGTCGATGAGTTGATGGATAGTTTTCAGCAGCTTGGTGCTCGAATGTCTGTAAAGATGCACTTTCTACGGTCCCATCTCGATTATTTCCCAGACAACTGGGGTGATTATAGTGAAGAGCAGAGAAAGTTTCCACAAAGACATACGTGTGATGAAAGAACGGTACCAGGGTCGGTGGGACGTAAACTTCCTGGCGGACTATTGCTGGTGCTTGAAGAGGGACGTCCCATCTGCTCAACACATTCGGAAGTCCGTGAAAAGGCCATTTGTTTCGAAGTAGCGAGTATGTACTGTGATCAGAACACACTTATGGTACATCAGTTTGCAGTTTAAACATATATCCTTCTGTCGCATTAACTTTAGTAAACCAATCAGCAAGGTTTTGTTCATATGGGCGAAATAACGTATCTCAAAATATCGAGCTAATCGAGCAAAACGGATTCCATTTCCGGAATCAGCGAGAAAAGGTGACCTAAAACCAGTTGAGAAACCCGTGACCTTATGAATCACGCAGACCAGTGTAATCATACGCGATCTTAATCGACCATAGCACGTTATATTCGTATATTTGATCCGATCGGCAGCTCAATGAACTCTATGTTATCAATGGTATTGTGGATTTGACTTAACCCTCTATAACCCATGTTACATATATGTAACATATGTTTCATAAGTTTGTTTCAAGAGTATAACATACTAAAAAACATTAACACTAAAAAATGTGACCACCAAAACCACGAGTAACACCAGTACAACATAAAAATCACATATTTTGAGAAAATACGACACTAGAGCTTGCTGAGGGATGGAGGGAAACAGCTGATGCACAGGATACATGATACAGGATTCAGGATGGGTTCTAGAAGGTTAGAGTGATCATTTGAAATCAAACTAGGGCATATCAGCAGTGACTGAATAAAAGATTTATTATATTTATTTAACTTTATATTTATTATATTTATTATGTTTATTTGACAGTTTCCGTTTATCGCTCGGACAGTACAGACGTGTTTTATTTCTCATGTAAAAGTGCTGGTTTTCATATTCATATTTGAGTGAAAGATTGATTTTTACAATAATTCTCATGAATACTGAAATTTTGTAAATAACAAAAATGGAAAATGGCAGCATCAACCGCCAAGAGAAAAGTGTGCAAGGATTGCAATAAGAAGAATGAGGAAATAAAGCATCTCAAACAAATGGTGGAAGACGCGAAGTCGGCAAATGAAGAACTGTCAGAGATGTCAAGAGACGATGTCAAAAGATGTCAAGAGACGACCAATTGGAGCAGAAATTGGATTTGATGTGCCAAAAGGTGGATAAATTGGAGAGCAGTGTCTACAGTGTTGGGAGAAAAGCTGAAGTGTTTGTATCCGCCAAAGGCGAGTCAGGTGCATTCGATGTGTCAGGAAAATGTGTCAGAAAAAAAAGGAAACAATTTGTTGGCGGTTCAATCAACATACAGAGAAACAGTGAACAAAAAGGTGAGATCAGTCATTCAAAGCATCTATGTTGAAAACACAGAATTATCTAACAATGGAAATATTGTCATGGATTTCCCTACGTAAATTGACCATGGAATATTTGTTTCTTGGTGGAATGAAAATTTATATCGTTCAGTCTTCTCGTTGTCTTGGTGTAATAATTGATGCAGATTTGACTTTTAACTATCATATTTCCAAGGTTATAAGAACTTGTCATTTAAAACTGAGAAATTTGTATGCAATTAGGAAGTATTTATATCGAGATTCATTGTCTGTCCTTGTTCATATTATGGTTGTCACTCATCTTGACTATTGCAATAGTATTCTTATACGGATTCCACACTATAAATTGCAGAGACTGCAGACAATAATCGCCTTGCTCGATTGATATTTGGTCTACCAGCGCGTACTCCAACATCGCATTATCTGAAACAACTTCACTGGCTCTCTATCGAGGAAAGAATTGTAGTTAAGGTTTGTTTGCTGGTGTTCAAGGCACTGGTCTTTGGTAAACCAGAGTATATTCGTGAAATGAGTTCTCCCAGAGAGTTGATTGATAGCAGGGTGCTGACGAAGTCTAGCTCACGCACTTGAGAGCTGGAGGAGCCACGTTTGGTGAACGATGGCTTGTCCAAGTCATCTCGGTCGTTTCGCTATGCTGCACCGAGAGTGCTTAATGCACTTCCTTTGATTGTAAGGAAAGCATCCACTGTACTGTCCTTCAAACGGGCATTAAAACATGTTTATTTCAACGTACTTATCATTGCTAGATTTTTTATGCTGTTATAGTATTCTAAAGGGAGTCAAGAATACTGTCATTTGCTCTATTGCTCTAATTACATATATTTGACGATATTGTCTCGTATTTGTGTTATATATATTTGTATGCTTGTGTTATTTGTGTGTTCATAGTGCCTCTGAAGGAGTATAGATATAAGTGGCGCTTTATAAATAAAGGCTGTTGTTGTTGTTTTCAGAAATCAAAAATTGGATCGTACTATCGAATTGAATAGGAAAACATGAAAGCATGAAAAAGTAGTTGGTGTCACCACGAAGTTTATCTCTGTATTAATAATTTTGTAGTGAACAAGAAGTACAAAAATATGGTCTCGCATTAAAGTCAAACTGCAGGACATGATAATATTTCAAGGAAAATGTCAAAAACAGTGGCAAATAATAGCAAAGCATCACTATCATATATTCTCAACTTAACATTTATAACTGGCAAATTTCCGGATAAACTTAAAACTGCTAAGACGATTCCAATACACAAATATGGTGTCTGAGTGTGTGATAGTTTGTGCAAGTAAGAATGTATATAGGTGATCTTATTGATTGATACTGTTTGTGTCTTTGAAATGTGTCTGTTATCAACTTTTGCGTTACACTACCGTGTATTTGAGAAATAGTGTAGAACTGTGTCCATCTGAGCTATAGCTCCACGGGCTGTAGCCGGAGCAATGTTTTATTTAACGTTTAATCGTTATTTGGAAGTGTTTTAGTGTTTGGAAGTGTGAATCGATAAAAAAACACTAAGGAGTCACCAACATAGTATTTATCTCAAGTTTGTTAAGTATTGTTACCATATTATAAAATTTATCTTCATCACTTTTCTTTTTGTCTCTTTTGGCATTGTCACTCATTTCTGACTCAAACCTTTACTACAACTGGTGTTGGTCCGCCAGGTTGACCGTTCACAAGTCACTCGTTTACACACAGCGTCCACCACAACCAACAGTCAACACACAACGATCACAGGTCATTCGCTCACGCACAACCGTCCACCACAACAGCCGCACAACAAGTTTGTGTTCATATGTTTGTATGTGTTTTACATAGTTTGACTTTGAGCGTTGTTGCGAGTGGAAGTGTTTGGTTGAGCTCCGAGTATTGTGTGGAATTTCTTAAAGGCTACCAGGTTTTTGATAGTTGCAGTGTATGTGTGGAAGTACTGGGGTCATCGTGGAGTGTGGCCTCGCGCGCGGCACTGTTTTATCAAGGGTGTTATGGGCCGTACAAAGCTGTGAAATTGCTATATTTTGAATAATTCTCCGTTTAAACGGTCCCAATAATCACCTACACAGCAGCACCGAAAAACCGAGGAACGCCAAAGCGACCGCGGTCACAGCTGGACCACTACGAAGCCAGAGCACGCTTCGTCAGAGTTAAGCGCGCCGATGGCGATTTGGCAGAGCTTTCCGTCCGCCGACGCCCAATGACTGCCTGGCTGAGCACAACGACGCTGCGTAAGGGGAGCTGGAGCCCACACACCCACCAGTTTTGGATGACCAGCTCAAGACACAAACCGTTGGAACAGAGCTGTCCTTCAAGGAGAGCGAGGTCCGCAGCGTCATAAATTCGATTCCCAAAGACTCTTGCTGCGGACTAGACAGGATTCGGCCGCTGCACCTCCGTCAGTTAATCGCTCCGCAAACAGTGTAAATGACGTCCAGCTTTTGCGGGACCTAACGGAGCTGTGCTACTGCTGCGTACACGGTCGCATCCCCGACTTCGTATTCGACGCTTTCTACAGAACGCGACTGTGCAAAAAATCCGGCGGGTTACGCCCAGAAGCATATTTCAACTTGAATCCGTATCCTAGTGGGTGGACTGCTGGTAGTAATTTTAAAAAAATTAAATACTATCTGAAATATTGAGATTTTATATGTTGTGTATACGTTGTTCTATCTAGGTCAAATTATCACCATCATCGTCTATTATAAAAAATGCATTATGCAAAATGCAATATGTTATTATATCCATTATATTTATCTACTTTTTATTTACTGCTTTCAATTGTCCCCTCATAAATTATAATGTATAAAATGTAGTAAACAAAATATGCATACATAAATCATTTCCTGGATAATCAACAGCCGATCCTCAACACTAGAACAGCCAAGATATTTGTATAACGACAACAGCCAAGACCCGTCATGTCACGCAGATTATTATCAAATTGTAAGTGTTTTTAATTAAAGTATCTACCTACCTACAATTTTTGTACAACTCTTGATCTGGCAGAGATACTTGCAGATTAACGAACATCTCTTGTGGGAACGATACGACAATCCTGAATAGAACTGCCTAATCTCGAAAAGCAAGAATTGCATGAAAGTCGCTGTTTCCAGTCAGGAAGAACGACTCTTGTTATGTACCAGGCAAAAAGAGCCAAATCCGTTTCCCTTATGTCAACATTACAAAGAGGAACTATGTTGGGGAATTCGACGAAGAAGCCGGAAATCATCGTCTATTACGATGAGAATAAATGCGGTGTAGACATACTGGATTCAATGTGCCGACGACTTTCTACCAAAAGTGGATCCCGACGTTGGACCTATGCAGTGGTCTGCAACATTCTGGATATGTGCGCTAGCAATGCTTGCATTACCTATAAATCTCTAACAGGAGCGATCTGTAACAGAACAATGTAAAAATGTTACCGTTACTCTGATTGAATAGATGCTAAGCTGAAAGTGGAAAATAATGCATTTGTATGTATATATTATACGCTCTAGTGATTTATAATGACAATATAATCCTATATTTGTGTTTTGGTATTTTCAAATTAAACATAGGTCAAACCGCAGTGAAAAATTCACAGAATTGATTTCAATCTGATTTGCGTCAATTGATGCATTTCGGCTGTTCTAGGTATAAATAATACTCATTCGGAAAATTTTATTATATTTTTATTAAATGCGAAATAAATTAGCTTTGGATCAATTCAGATTTCATTTTGATCATACAAGGCTTTCATGTTTATCAAATGAAATTGCAAATGGCAGTGTGGTATAGTTGTGTCCGCCTATGAATAAATCAGTTGTTGGTTAAAGCCATCTTTACCTCGCATCACGCGATACGCGACATTCGATATTGGTGGTAAGTGTTCCTACGCAATTCCTTTTGATAGTCCATATCACAATGACCGTGACAATGACAGGCTGTAAGACAACCGCTGGTAAGATAGCATTTCAGAGGGAACAAGGTTCGCCAGACATCTACACGTCTTTCCGGTGTGGATCATCAGCCTTTGGCTGTTGTTGGCGTATTACCTACCACCGTCTCCGTCACAAACTGCACATCTGATGAAGATTATACGTTATCCACACACAGACGTCAGGTTAGCAGGATCGCTCAATAGCATGGGTCTGACGATACATTCAAAGCATGCCCATTCTTATCACAAAAAAGAATGCGAAGGAAACACTTCCACGGCAGCATCACATGGTGGCCTGGATTAGATGAGAACATACGCCAGATGATCAACAATTGTGCGAGAGGTCAGTCAAGCGACAGGGTTCTGTGAAACATATCCAGACGCAAAACTGCAACAAGTCGAGCATCCGGCCAAAACGTAGTAGACGTTTGGACTCGGCATTGTCACACAATGAATTAAGTGTTCTTTATTATTGTATTATTATTATATCAATTTTTATTTTGTTTTGTACTGTAATGTAATTATTTTTATTTGTTATTATTTTATTTCAATTACCCTGATTCGTTCATTTTATGTTCTGAAGCTGATGTTTTTGAGGCAACCCAATATTGGTCCACGTAATGTCATACGCCTACTGGTACGTCTGGCCACGGGTGTATTAACCATCTTGGTGAGTAGAATGGAATTGGAGTCATTCAGTTAGGATATCTAGTGTGGTATGCTTGTGTTTGCTTATCAATAAAGTAGTTATTAGTAACACAATACGCGACATTACACTACATTACATTACACTTTGTCTCTGAAAACCCACTGAAAACTTGACAAAATTGACACAATATGGCGTTATGGTTAACACTCCAATGTGTTTTCATCTAAAGAGATCCAGTAAATATGAAAAACTATCCATCCTATAATCGCCGATTAATAAGTTGAAACACTTGATGTTTGACGAGATCAAGTCTTTTGTAAGAGATAATCTTCGGTGAAATCCGCTTTGCTTGCTCCCTGAAAACAACATCCACGCACTGGTGAAGTCAGAGAACGAAAAATCAGAAGAAACGGATTGAAGGCTATTATCACCAGCTGGATGGTGCGAGTGTAGTTCTCTCCTTATTTTGTTATCCGTCTTCATAACTTCAATCACTACATCAAGTGGATATAGTTACTACGAGTTACTTGTACAATATAGATATACACCATTTTAACGCTTCATGTACATCACACGATGGTTTGTTTAGAATTGTTTGAGATCAAATTGTGATCATTCCAATCCTTCACCCCCAAATTGTGTAAATATGTCCATGATTTAAAAAGCAAACGAAAATATTCCTCAAAAAAAATATTATCCAAACAACTGGGATGCTGAAATATGGTTGGTGCTAATAGACGCCGTGGACCTGAGAGGGCAAAAACCACCGACAACCAAACATCCGACGGACGAAGCGAAATGCCTGAGATCGTGATCGAGATTTCACACCGTGCTGTTGCGTCGGAAGCGCCCGCAGCAACGATATAGCTCGCGCAACGACGCACAGCACGCCTGTCAACCACAGAGCAGGACGCCGCCGGGGACGCGATGCCGCTTGGTCGAAATGTAGGGTTACCTACAGCTTCCGGCACTAACATCAACAAGACGCGAACACATTCCCCGAAAAGCTACTGCCGAAAAATGGTCGCACTTGGTACAGGTAGTGGAATAATTGAAAGACTAAAACGATAAGCTTCCCTTCGGTCTGCTCATCGGGACAGGTAGTTTCAGGGCCTTTAATGCTATCGATGTGGTGTCCAGTGGCTACAAAAACTATTGAAAGGTTGAAACAGCGCTACATGGTGGGGACGGCAAGGAAATTACCGACCCAGACGCCAAAAAATACCGTCCCGGGCGACAGATAGCCTTGCCATGCCACTGATTTCATGTTATAACATTTATATTCTATCATTTCAAATAGCTTAAAATATAGTTCGTGTTACGTAGTTCGTATTTGTATTGTATCTTTGTATATAGTCCTTGCGAAGCCAGGGGGTGCGAGAACTGATGGCTGACTTGAAAAACGTGCGAACACTGAAAAAGGTTGAAACGGTCCATATCTATACGAGCGATCGCCGGCGGCAAAGGGTGAAGCAGACATAGCAGAGGGCGAAATGGGTAGAGACGCCAAGATCGGCACACAGATAACAGCGCGAAGGAGCGAACGAAAACAGCCACGCCATCGCCCATAGTGCGCGATGGTACAACGACAACCTACCCACACGACCGCTGGCGAGAGACTGACGGGATATTGCGCAATACAACCCACACACGACACAATATTCTGCAGTTTGCACAACATATTTTAAAGATTCTGAAAATCGTACAATATCGCCCACACACCATAAATATTCTTGCGCAACCTGAAATATTGTCCAATAATATTGTGCGTGTATGGGCCCCTTAAACAATTGTATATTGGATTTGACTAAAAGTGACATCTTTGTTGTATCACGAGAAGCTTTGCTACATCTGTCAACGCTAACAATCGCCATGGAATGATATGCGCATCCGTGCTACATGCCACCAATGGTGTATTACAACCTGTCATTGGAAAACTACCAGTCACCGCTGCACGGCTACGCACAACCTCTGGCAAGTTACACATTGTCAGAGGCAAATTACAAACTGATAACAGAATATTACGTGCAGCCTCTTGCGCGATATTACCCGCCAAAAGCAAGCTACGAGCAGCAATTCTACGTATATCCCCTAGAGAATATAACCTGCACATCGTGCCAACACACAACATTCAAACTACCAAATAGAGCGTCAGGCGGGATATGTTACGCCACAGACAAATGACCCAGAGCAGGTCAACTATGTACAGCAGCCAGAATATAGCCATAAACTCCTCCCAGACAACGACCAGGAAAATTTCACATCGTTCCAAACAAGGTTTAGTCCCCCACACAAACTCTATCCACGAAGTGTACGAGCGACGACGAAGAACTCATTGACAGTGTGGTCAGCGAAATGCAGCGACACAGAAAGAGTGGAAGGAGTGCAGCAGCATGGCAGTGTATCTTTTGCTCGAAGCAAAAGAGCGAGCGTACATCACACTTGAACGTGGAAAACACTATCGGAGGCTGCAACCAAGTCGAAGATCACTTCAGTGGCATCGTCAATACTGAAATGTCCATCATCTCTCTCCTTTGCTGCTCTCCTTTGCATCTGATCTCCTTTGCTGGAATGTGGTTCAATAATATTACCACAAAACACAATGCCCTCTCCTCACCATAGCAATGCAGGTCGACTTCGCTGAGCTGAGGATGGCGTGCAGCTGCGTTGTCTAAAATCGATTCTGGGATGCGCACTGCTCCCACTGCAGTGGCCTCGGCCATAAGAAAAACAGCTGCACCCCCCCAATGCCCCTATATAACGACAATGTGCTGGGGCACACCATTTTTCCAAATGACCGAACAAGACAAAAACACTGCGCCAATTATCCAAAGCATGATCGCCCCGCCGGCCATTAATCATTTTCGCCTGAGTGTCACTCCGTCCTTACCGTCAAGAATTTGATCCAACGACGAACCATTGCGACTCCTAACCCCTGGTTTCCTCTTTCCCCATGTTCCCTGCATGACTACCCTCAATTCACTCTACCCCTTCAACCACCAAACGTCTAAATTAACTCCAACACTCCATCATCATGATTTGTTCACTCCATCATCATGATTTTAGTATGCTGCTCATCCTCTACTATTTTCATGTTGGTAAACATATCTTTTTAGTTTATTTCGCAACCCAAACACGATTGTAGACATCGCAGCCTCCTTTTCAACTTGGCCACTCCCAGCACTACCCGCCCTTGGTATAAAACTGGTATATCAACACGAAGAGAATTTTTTTCTGACAACTTCATACTTATAGGCGACTTCAACATCTGTGTTAATCGTCATAAGTCTCAAACGTCTATCCGTGATTTGCTTTCCATGTTCGACTCGTGAGATATAGTCATCTTAAATTCATGTCCTACTCATACTTCCGATAACCGCCCGATCTCATTATTTCCACCCCTACTCCTTCAAAACCCATTTTCCCTGACATTCTCACCCACACCAAAAATCCCTCCTATCTGCCCACAGCCTTATCGAATTCCATATATCTGCACCTAGATCTTCAAAATTTTACCCTAAGGCAGGGTTCCTTGACCGTTGATGTATGCACACCCAAGACAAGCCTAGTTCCCAAAGAATGAGATGATTCATGTGAAAAACTAAAGAATATATATGTTCTACCTACGACTATACAGGAAAACATATATAGTATACCTCGTATACCATATATTTTTGCGAGTGTGCGAATATATGTCTTAATATATTTTCCTAATGAAGGGACAAAGTTCCAAAAAATGTAACACATGATCCTCGTATTTGGTTTGAATGAACGAGGGAAGGACGAGTACAGGACGCGTAGGCGCACCAAGAGAGTAATATCCTCAAGTCTCACACCACATCGCTTGGTCCATCCGCGTAATTAACACCTATATTTTTCTGCTCAAGTTAGTTATGTTTTCCCTGTTTTATACTTCCTTTCTTATAAATGTATATTATGTATTGTTGAATTGTATTGTGGATTCATATAGAATCAATTGTGTTGTAGATTGGACTGAAGTGACAGCTTTGTTGTTTCACAAGTTGTTCTGCATCTGTCAACGCCAATATTCGCCATGAAATATTATGCAACTCCGAGCTAATGGTAGATTAATACCTGTCAATGGCAAGTTACCAATAAACGTTGTACTACTACCTATAGCATCTGACAAGTCAGCATTTGCCAAAGGCAAATTACCAACAGATTATTACGTGCAGTCTCTCAATGGTCATGCTCCGCCATAGGCACGTTAAGAACAGCAGTTCCACTGATACGTATATTCCCTAGAGATAAACGCTCCACGACGTGCCAACGTACAACAACAAACCATCTACCAAGTCGAGCCTCTGGTGGGATATGTAGACAGACAAACGACCAAGACCTGGTAAACTGCGTACAGCAGCCAGTATAGTGATGAAATCCTTCCAAACAACGACCAGCCACAGCTGAACCCCTTTGATTAGTCAATGACAAGCTGCGCTCTGCAAGAGGCAAGTGAACAACAGTTGTACAACTAATCACAACTTCTGGCGAATTTCCGACCGCCACAGGAAAATGATATTGACCCAGAGAACCATCTTGTAGGGCCTAAACAGTAAATTAAAAAGTATCAAAAATATGTACAACTCAAGTACAAGGTCGAGTCTCTGGCGGGACATGTTTCGCCAAAAACGTAAGACACAAAACAGGTGAACTACGTACAACAACGTGTTCCTAGCTATAGACTACGAGGAACGTTCAATAAGTAATGAGAAAATGTCAGGAGACATTCAATTTGTTATGATCAAAATCATTTTAAATGGAGAAGTACGCATGCATATACTCTACAAAATTACTAACTAGCAACTTCCTATGTTAGCTGGTCTGAGCGCTGTGGTGATCGTGGTGAAGCCAATCTGATCCGGTTCGCCGATCTCCGAGCACGCGTCACGATGCAAGGAAAAATGAAACAACGTTGCGCCATAATAATTATGTGTTAAACTTAAGAAAGCAAAACAAGAAGCTTATGGATTGTTTGAAGGGGGTGAAAGGATGGGGATGAAAGGTTGAGCCAAGCAAGTTTCTAGCGGTGGTTTAACAGGCCTAAAAAGGCAGAGATGAGCAAGTCACAAGGAAGGTCATGGTCATTTCTTTCTTTGACTTCCAGGGACTCAGTCACATTTAATGGGTTACTCAATGTCAGTCTGGCAATAAGGAATACTAGCTTACTGTTGTGAAAAGGCTCAAGGAGAAGATGAGGAATAAGAGGCCTCAGCAGTGGAGGAGAGGTCAGTGGTGGTTCCAAAAGGACAATGCCCCATGCCACAAGTCAACCCTGGTGACCACTTGGATGGCCGACAGGGGAATGAAAGTGATACAACACCCACCCTACAACCCTGACCTAGCTCCTTGCGACTTCTTCATGTTCACACGTATGAAAGACAGTTTCAGGGGAGCTAGATTTCAGTCAACAGAGGAGCTGAAAGATGCACCGGAAAGTTACCGGAAGGGACTTGAGAACAAGGACTTTGAGGGGGTCTTCCAGGAATGGTAGAGACGCATGCAAAAGTGTGTAGATGTGAGAGGCCATTATTTTGAAGCAGACAGAGTTTTGTAAGCTTATGAAAATAAATAATATTTATGTTGAGGTTTTCTCATTACTTATTGAACGTACCTCGTACTTCAACCCAGCGTCCAACAGCAATTTAACAAATTTCAACAGTGATAAACAGGCTATGTTCCGTGTCATGCAAAGGAATAGTATTACTACAACTCACAGTCTCTGGCGGGATATGAACCGCCACAAGCTGGCTACCAGCAGTTCAGCTACTACGTGTATCCCCTGCAGGGATATCAGCCTGCACAAGCTCATTATGCACAACAAGTACACTGCTACGTGAAGAATCAGCCTGACTATGCTCAGCCTCAAACAGATGAACAGTTCCAAACAGCTCACAACCTCAGACGAGTTTCGAACCGCGGCCAAGTGAACAACAACAGTACTACAGCAGACTCGAGTAGCCTCTGGGGACGTATCAAATAATCCCCAGGCAAATATATGATAAGAGATCAACTACTGCGTAGAGCCTCTGGCGAGCTATGTACACCGGAAGACAAATTACCAACATGTCAGAGAATATTACGTAATGCCTAAAGCAGGAAATTAACTGCTGAATACTGTTTGCTGAGTGAACAATTAATTAGCCAGCAACAACTAATATTTGTTATGTACTTATTGTCTTGTATATATGTCAGTGTATATAATTTAGTATTATGCGTGTGCCAATTCAATATTTCTTATTAGCGTAATGGTAAATAGTATTGCGTTGTCATGGCAACGCAATAGCAAATAATCTGAGAGACCGGAATTAGTTGTTTTGGTAAAACGTGATGACTGTGAAGTGGAGTTGTAATTTGTACTGTTAAACCTTGTTTATTGTTTCTTGTAACAATGTTTATATAATCAACCGACAAGCTATTTCGGCTACGGAAGTGGAAGGCCTCAGGTTGATTTATATTGTTGGAAAATTTGACGGAAGTGGAGAGTTGGATACATGACTGGAAAAATTGACGCTTGCGGCGCATTTAAGGTTAAATGCCTAAGTGGCACCTGCTGCACGGGAAGAAGCCGAAGCTTATGAAAATACAGGCGTGCCCCGTGCAGCTCGCTGCCACCGCAGAACCGACCCTCTCCACGCTATGGCGCCACAAGGACGTAAGACGTATTAGAGAGGGCCACCTCCCCAGAATGCATGTCACAACTCATGACTGATATCTGGTACCATCATTTTCTACTGGGTGGACAGGGGCTGTAGGATTATAGAATCCGCCCAATGAAATTCTGCTCCACCGGGTTTCGAACCACGGACTTCCCGCTTGTGAGGAGGGTGTGCTAACCATTCCACCACGGAGTCCACAAATTTGAAAGGAGTTTCTGATATTGGCGGTTTGATTCCGCTATTTCTTGAAGGTAGTGCGTGTCATTACTATCAACAAGTTGACAATGAAGACAAGCATAAGGAGGCTGTTGTAGTGAACGCACTTCGCCAGTCGTTTGGACTCACAGAGTGCGCCTCTTATGCTCGGTTCACAGCACGTTTTCTGACAGAAGACGAATCACTGGACGACTATTTGACTGATCTGCGTCGGCTGGCTACTTGCATTGTAGGTGATGATGGTGGTGATCGTTTTGTTGCGTGTCAGTTTCTGTCGGATCCGCCTGTGCACGTGCAGGATTCAGTGAGAGCGCTGCATGGAAAAGACTTGCAGCTTGATGTATTGCCCAATTATGCCAAACAGGTATCGGCTGGAGTGCGCACTGAACCTCGCATTGTCGAAAATGCCTTTGTGGTCCGTGCTAGTGGAAAGCGGTGCTTTAATTGCGGCAAGATTGGACATATTGCTCGCTTCTGTCGCCAGAAGACAAAGTCAGAAGACCGGCGTGAGTTGACCTGCTACTCTTGTGGTCGTAGCGGCCACATCTCACGAAACTGCACATTTTCGGGAAACGCCCAAGGGGGGACGGTGTCATGTTCAGTGTCATCTCCAGCCGTTCCCCCGAAAAACGAGCAGGACCAGTGATTGAGATGCATTGGTAATCCAAACATATTACAGCTCTGGTTGATACGGCGTGTATTTATTCAATTGTGTTAAACCGTTCGCTGACTAGTGGTTTGATTAAATATCGTGGATATTAGAGACTGAGAATAATGAATGGCAAAGAGATGAGTCTGCAGAATTACGCCAAGTGTTCCGAGTTGAGGGCGGTGGACGGTTCTGTGGTACTAACATCATTAAACATGTGGATTGATGATGACCAGTGTTCGTCGTATGATGTTATTATTGGCATGGACGCCATTAAATTAGCAGGTGGAATGAATGTAGGCACGTATGGATCCGTCAAATTGGGTAATGAAAACGGTAGCGTGATGTACGCGGAAGCATCTTTAACTGAAAATCTCAAAAATCCTACTTGTTACAACGTGGTGGATGACATGCGGAGTCAAATATCAGTGAATGACCAAAATTTGCAGCTAGGTTTGACGGTACAAAGTGGATCGTTAGGTGTAAATGGAAAAATGAAGCGCCAATGCTCAAGCTTGCGGATCATAATTATCGAGTCAAGGATGAAGACAAAGAAGCGCTCAATGTCGAAATTCAATCCTGGATAGACGAAGGAATTGTGATGCCTTACGAGGAGCATAAACACGGTCCACGCCGGTGGGGGCAGTGATACCATTGTTTGCCGTTGGGCAAGAGTTGAAAAACAAAGTGAGGTCTGTGTTGGATTATAGGAGACTTAATGATTATATTGTGAGCGCACCTGGGCTTGACACGGCTGTATGTGAAGAGACATTACGTGTGTGGCGTTTGTTGGGAGCAAACGTGTCAATGGTCGACTTGAAGCGAGTTTATTTACAAGTATTTGTTGAGGAAGAGCTATATCTTTTCCAGATTGTAGAACACCAGGGAAAAAGATTCGTTATGACATGATTCGGGTTCGATTTAAATATCGGACCAAAGGTTATGACTGTAATATTAGATAGAGTATTTGCAGAAAGTGGAAAACTTTATGACGCGGTCGATCATTATGTGGATGGCATTATTGTTGATACATCGAAAGTGTCAGTCATGGAAGTCATTGAGAATTTGCTCAAATTTTGCCTACATACAAGAGAACCTACTGACCTCAGTGGATCACGAGTGTTAGGAATTCATGTTGAAGAAATCCCATGTGGTATCCAGTGGATGAGAGACGGCGTGTTGCCCGCTCTACCAAGCGAGTTGACCAAACGTGCTCTGTTCTCATTGTGTGGCAAATGGTTTGGTCACTTTCCTTGTGCACGCTGGCTGCGTGTAGTATGTGGTATGATGAAGCGACACGAAGGACCACATAAAGTGTGTGGAAGAGTGTGTTGAGGAAAACCCGCGTATTACGCTGAAAGAAATAACGGAGACACTTCGTCAGCAATTCAACGTACAGGTTTCCAAGGAGTGTGTTCGCCGTCAGCTTGAAAAGATGCTTTTCACAATCAAACAAAGACGGTTAGACCCTAAAAGGGCAAACTCAATACACAACAAGCAGAAACAAGCAGAACATGCAAGAAGATTGTTGGAACTGCAATCCAACATGCTCCCGTCATATATATGGACGAAACCAATTTCAATATGTTTATTTCGCGCAATTACGATCGATCAAGAACCGGGTCACGATGCACGACCGTCGCAGCTGGTAGTCGTGGAGCAAACGTACATGTTATCGGTTGCATAGCCAATCAAGGACTTCTACATCATCAAATCCGCCGAGATTCGCACAAAATCAACGATGTGAAGGAGTTTGTGCGCCAATGTCTCCAGGCAGCAAAAATGACTTTTGGTGGGCCCGTGGTGCTTGTGGTTGACAATGCACCATGTCACAATCAAATTGAGCCTGTGTTCGCCGAGGACGAGTACAAACCTCATCATCTGTTACGTCTGGCTCCATACAGTCCGATGATGAATGTCATCGAGATGGTGTGGTCTCAATTGAAGAGCGAGGTGAAAATAAAACTAGCAGACCAATTGCCAACTATTTTGAATAGCAGATATGATGCCACTTCGCAAGCAGAACAAAGATTATCGGCATTGGAGGCAACAATTTAGGAAGGTTTAGGAGATGTGAGCGCACATAATAGCCCCCGTTGTATTGCACACGTTCAACATCTCTCGTCTGTACTGGAGATGAGAAATGTGTTCTTTTATTGTCACCGTGTACATAGATAGACTGAAGTTTGTTTCAAAAAAAACAAATATGTGTTTGTTATTTGTTTCTTTGAATAAATGAAAAAATGTATCATAATTTGCCTCTCGTAATGATTTACAGAAAACAATCGCAGTATTAGTCAGAGCTGCAACTGCAAAGTCTAAATTTTTTAATGCAATGGCAATGCAATGCAATGGCAAATAATTTGAACTCGCATATTCCTAATTTGTTCCATTTCATATATCATTCAACATGGAGTTAGATCGCAAAAGAGAGGAAATTTCAACGTTACATGCTCATAGTTAAGTATATAGTTAAAGTTATAATTGTTTTGTCAACAAATATCCGTATACTTGAAGTGTTATGGGCAGAGCCGTAGCAACCACCCCCCGTACCCCCCGACCGGGGGGCCCCGAATGTTGAGGGGCCCCAATTGCTTCACGTATATTATAATTTATCATATTTATCATGTATAGCCTTTACCTTTTTGCCCAAATGTTTTCACCTGAGCTTGTATTATGTGATTATGTCTAATAAATAGATTAATTATTTGGTGCTATATTTATAATGGGGGCCCCATAATTCCTCGCAACGGCTCTGGTTATGGGTGATTTATTCTTATACTTTTGTTTACTCTTATAATATGATTTATTCTTATGCAGTTATTACTATTTGGATGAATTTTTGAAGCATATAGAATATTCCTATACTATACAAAACAATCGTTTGCTAATAAGTGCGCTTAATTTTAAATCCAGATACTTAATACTGAACACTTAAGGATTTTCTACTGGAGCTAAATTAGCTAATTCAAATTACTGCAATTTCATTGCTAAATGTACAAAAGTAATACACAGGTTTGTCATGCTAATTGTATTTATTAGCTTTTATGTGTTAATACATATATTTTTCTTAATTCATTAACATAATGTAAGTAAAGGGAAAAAACGGTCTCATTTTGAAGTTGACTATTCTCATTTTGAAGTTTATTATTCTCATTTTGAAGTTGATTAGTCACATTTTGAAGTTGAAATGGTATAGTTCAGCAGCTTTCACATCTGCTCCAGCCAAATCTTCCCAGCTGAAAATCGCTCTGTTAAGTACAATAATTAGGTCTACTGACCTGATATTTCTAGTAATGACTAAATTCAGTAATGAGTAAATGTATAATTTTTATGTATGTAACATCTTCAATAACTCAAATACCATTTTTGTCCACATATGATTGACCAGAAATTTTACATATTTATACATGTAAATTAGATTTTAGAAAATAAATGTCAGATATAATTAGCCCGAGGCATGCAGTTGTCCACTGAACCTCATGGACAACAACCTTTGGGCGCAATTCTTTACAACACTCAAAAATCATACAAAACACCGACCCGGGTTGCCCTATCAAACAGTCCGCTGTAAAGGATCCACGCAGAGTGTTTGTCACTGCCAAATACATAGTTATATCTGCTGCTAGCGTTGCAGTACTGCTAGTATACTGTGTGGAATTTGAACAAATGTCAGATGAACATTTAAAAATAGTCTGCCAACCGCCACTTTTCCCCATCTATCCTGAATTAAAATACATGACAAAGACGTAGATGTGGATACTCCACAAAGACGTGGATACTCTACAAAGACGTGGATGCCTTTGTGGAGCAAAGTTTCCCCTAATCGGCACTCTCAAAAAGTGAAAAGGTGTGTATAAAAAACAGTCCTTCTTTCTGGTGAAAAGCATGCACATGACAGCATATTTGCTCGATGCTAGATATTGTCGAGCTTAACCTTACACCAGAGAAATTAGTAAGTACCTATCGCAATTATTTTTGTTTGGGTTTTTCAAAAATTGTATCTACAATCCAAGTTTATGGTTCCACTATTGTTTCACTGCATTTTTAATATTCTAGTTTACCTAAATCAAGTCTGGAACACTGATATCTCATTGTTTGCTTTATCCACACAGTTTTTCAGATTTTTGCGATGAAAGAAATTCACAAGATTACCACTCAGCGACAAGGTGCAGTTTCACCTCAAATTGTTACTGAGCTGGCCGAGTTTAAATCGAAAGCGAAACGATTCGCTAAATAATTAATCCGGATTACTATCAACAAAACCTCGCCGGATAATGGCTTCTAGTACAACGGCTTCTGCAGCACTATTCAGCTCTCATGCACTGAATCCGCTCATCTGCAGCTGCATCCATACAGCACGTCTGGTAAGCGATCCTTCAGCAGACATGCATTAGTTCATTCTGCTAGAAGGAATCGCTTAACAACCGACAAAGCTGCCAAATTGGAGTTTATCGGGCGATGTCTGGCACTGGGTGACACCGACGACATTAATCATCCCGAGCTTAAACCACAGTATACTCAACATCACGCATTGCCCCTCATTTCATACTTAAGTCCCCCTTAGAGTCAAATGATTATTAGAGTTCAACAGATTTTGAAGAGGACTAGCAAATGTTTCACCGACACCACCGTCCAGTAAAACATTCGTCCGATCCTCCGAGCGTGCGAGCGTCCACTGTTGTATCAGTGTGCATACTATTGTCTGTAAATATTGTTTGCGCATGTGTTTTATGTTTATGGTTGATTGAAATAAAACTAAACGAGTCCATGTTACTAACGTCAAAATAATATATGTAGCATGCAAATATATAAGAGGAATAAATTTTACGCGATATTCATACAATGTACGTATAAACTTCTTATGCAGTGCCAAACCATGTAGCATAACACTAAAGGTCAGCGTGATACTTCTTCATTAAAATATTCATATACCATGACGGCCACTTAATTCGCAAGTACAGTCGGCCCTTCAAATAGCAGACTCGTTGGGACCGAAAAGAATCCGCTATCTGGAGGTTTCCGCTATTTGGAGGGGTTCTCTGCAGCAATCAGTTATCAATCATTTTACACAAACTATTCCCTTATTATTTACCATTTAGCATCTTTATCATATATTTCAACCAACATTTTTCATTACCCCAGAAAATCATTCAGCTGTGCGGCGTGTTTCTCTGGACGGCATGGATTTGGTATGCTGCAGTTTGCAAGAGACCCGTTTCATCAATTTGAACAAATCAGAACTTTTCAACCGTTTCAAAATTTTGAACTAGTATCCGATGCAACCGTAGTTGGAATTGACAATGTTACAGGAATGTCAAATTCCTGCACGAATCCTATGCGAGAGTCTCACCAATATGGGTCCTAAGGGGGCCGCCTAGTTTGCCTATGCCTAATAATAAGCCTGTGCATATGTATATGACTATAGCCGGATTAAATAAGTCATTCGTTCGTACCAATCAACCTGCAACAGTCAACTGTTGTCAGTCAACAAGCTGGAGTCAATATATTCCACTCATCCTAAATGTAAAAATCACACAGTTTTCCGCTAGTTGGAGGTGTGCTATATGAGAGGGGACCGATAGAACACTCCACTATTTGGAGGTATCAGCTATTCCGAGGTTTGAATTCCGCTACTTGGAGGTGTGATTAACATGTATTTGATAGGCTTTGACCGGGACCAAGGAAGTATTCCGCTATTTGGAAGTCCACTATTTGGATGTACGCTATTTGGAGGGTCCACTGTATTAATTGTATAATTTTTAAATAACCCTAGAAATAAGATACGTGAAGGGACAAATATTCATATTGAATTAAATTGAATTCAATTCAATTTAATTGAATTCATATTTAATTCATACACTCTTTTTTGTATATATTGAAATCCATTATCCGAAGAAAATTGGGTGGAGACCTAAAAATCAAAGTAACAAAAAACTAAAAAATAAGTTTGCGAAAAAAACTCGACCAAAAAAACGTTTTATGCATCCCTAGGTGCAATGCAACACGAGGTTGAGAAAGTATTGACGTCTAAGTGTTAATTACATTTGAAGCATTAATATACAATGCTTGCCAGTTATCGTAGATTCCGGCTATTAATCCCATATTATCATCGAAAATTATATTCCATATATTCTATGGTGGACTTAATGGCCAGAGCTATCTATGGGTACAAAACTCGGCCAAATTTTTACTTATCCAAAAGAACAAGATTTATCATAATTTGAATTATATCAATGTTAATGTTAAAGTCCAAATATGTACAATAGTTTGATGAAAACCATAAATTAACACGTAAATAATAGAAAGGGAAGGATATTTTTAATATATCGTATATTTGGAGCAAACAGAGCGTCTGAAAAATACTATCGGAAAAAGTTCAAATTTTTGGTGGACCTACCTAATACAAATTTGTGTATTGGGCCGTACTACTGAAAACCTAGGTGACATTTGATGCAAGCGGTGAGCCGATCGATTGCGGCAGCAAATCCCTGCCAGACAAGCGGGTTTATCCATAAATTGATGATTTTCAGGTACTGGGAGAACCCCATCAACTGCGACAGGCCATCGTGAGGGACCCGGGCGTCCAGACCAAACCATCCAAATGTCGGTGGCAGCCCCAGCAACGCCTTTCCTTTCTGAGTTTTCAGCTGTCGTTGGGAGCACACCTGAGTACGACTTTTCTGCCGGCGGTGCAACGTCCTTCGAATGGTGACAACGACTGGCGGGGTATTTGGCATTCGTACTCCGCACCCTGCGCCAGCCGTCGCCCTTGGTGACGGGCACTTTCTACACTCTAAGCAGGGCGGCGGAAACAGCAGCCTACAACGCCGCAGGGGCGCCGCTCACTCGGCCACCACGCACTGATCACCATCGCCACCGACGCGTCCACCAAGGCCACATGTATTGTCACACCACGGCAGACATTCACGGTGAACCTGCGCGCGGCAGTCCACAACATTTATCTCGGCGAGATGCAGGCGGTCCTCATAGCGCTCATAATCGCCAAGAAGGCATCACATGGAATGTTCACATGGAATCTCAGCAGAATGCTACGTTATCTCTGCTACACATCAGCGAGGATGACCTTCATGAAGTGAGCCCTCGTGACTTCCAGACGGTCCAGAACGTCTCCACCTGAAAATGATAACTCTTTTTCTTTCCTCAACCGTTTGTGCTTCGCCGACTAGTAATGAACTCACACAATACATTTGCCCGACTGAGTCCAACCTAAATGATGGGTCCAACGATGGTCAACTGCGGTCCAACGACGAGGATAACATCAATGGAGTGTGCTATTTTGAACTATTTGATCCGCTGCCACCTGAAGATGACATTGCTCATCTTCCGTGGTAAACCTCATTTGGCCGGTCGTATTAGTCGTACTACACAAGACTGTTAGATACCGCGGGGTACTACAACTGACTTTGCCCAATGAACATATTAGTCACAAACACCAGTATATTATCATACTCTGCAATAGTTCACCTCGGCCATCGTAGTGTCAAAGGCGTAGCAACGGTGGTGAATGCGACTGCGGCTTGTGGCCAATATGTTCACATTTCACCATAGCGAAATTTCAGTTATTTTCAACACAACGCATGAGTTTGTGTATAATAGGCAGCTAGCAACTTACGCAATATATGTGGCTATTGGATTGTATCATTATCCACCCATAATATACAAGTTAGGTGTGGTTTGACTGTGTTGTGTGTGAGAGAGAGAAAGAGTGTGTGAGCGCGTTTGAGTCGTGTTGAAAGTGTTGTCGGGTTGTGACAAAATGTGGCGCGGGTGGGGCATTGATGCCCACGCGAGCCTATCTGTTAATACAGTTTTAGTTTTATGTTCTTCTTCAAGCTATTTCGGATCTTTTTGTTTTGAAATTATTTTTGTCTGCGACTCGGCTTTATCAGCGGAGACAGTGCCCTCCGGTATCAGCAACAACCTGGAAGACGTGATGGAGGTGGTCGGCAGCGTGTCAGGTTACCGTGTACAGGGGGACGGCAGTAGAGGATGGTGCTAACAGGAGGCAGCAGAGGAGCTGCAGCCGAGGGTTGCTCGTCGTCCCGCCTGCACTTGTATTGGACTCGTCGTCGGGCAGCTGTAAGATCGCTGGTAGAGGCTGCTGGTGCTGGAGGGCAGGTGAAAGAAAGGAGCTGCTGAAGCCAGAGTAGGAAACGATCGACGACGACGGCGTGGCCAATCCGATTAACAGCTGTCAAATGTGCAAGGCAGTTTCGAGTTTCGTAGCCATCTATTCAATGACGGCAGTGTCCTCGGTCATTGACAACTGGTTGGTCAAATTTCGCACTTCGCTGCTGAAAAATATAAACAGCAAGCCTTCACTTTGTAGAGCGCTTTCAAACTCTGTTTCTGATCGCAACCAGTCAAAAGTCAGGTTCAGTGTAATTGTGCTGAAAAGCAAAAGCAGAGCCAATAAGGGCAGAGTAGTTGGCGACGGCACTATCTGCGGCCCCATTGACGCAGGTACGTGCCACCAAATCCGGCGGAATGATGGTAAAATGTGCCACCACGGACTCGGTAACAAAGGTAGCAAGAGCATTGGACGGAAGCCCTGATATTGAGGTGTCAGTTGTGAGCAAACCCAAAATGCAAATGCCGACACCAAAAAAACTGGTCAACGTTGCGAAACCTCCTATGGAATACCTAGCTGTCTCATTTCGAGTGAAGACTTTCTCACTTCGCCCCTGCGGTCAGGGGATAATAATACTGCCGCCGTACCCGCTGCGTGTCGTGAGAGGCGACTAAAAGCGGACCCTCTCTTTCTTCCCTTCGAGGAACTACTGTCAGCACGAGGGCGATGGAGATTATTCAGCAGATTTGGTGCCCCCTGTAACGGCATCTGTCTTCTGTCCTATCCTTCTCCCGGAGCTAAAAATAAAAAAATAATAAATCGAGTGAAAAATGAAAGTATTGCTCCCGTGACCGACGCGGATTTGAAGCTAATATATATAACTAAGCCGACACAGGTATGTTCCCATGCAGTCTCACCGGAAGAGCGCCAAGGAATCAGAACTGCTGTCGACCGTCTGTATGTGTACCTATGATGTTACCAAGTGTATGATAGATACTGGGCTGTTAGCTGTACGCACTACAGTAGACCGGTAACGAATAAGAGTCGTTGTGCAGCAAAAACTGCAGTCTGTGACCACTGAGTTGGTCTCCACGTGACTTGCGCATGCCCAGGCACTTAAAGGTGAGACTTGTGGCAGATTCCATACCGGCGAGAGGGGGCGGACAGCCAAACCTGGTGTGTCAGTGAGCTCATCCAATTGGGGTAGTGGTCACTGCCATGATATCGACGTCGACAGTCCAGCTCGTCAACGACTTCAATCAACGCGATGGAGGTATTTGATTGCGATACAGCTGAAACTAGCGCGGTGGTCTATTTTTCCCCATTTTAGTTTTTTAACAAATATGTTTAGTTATTTGTATGAATGAGAGTGGGGGTGTGGCGTGAGTGCATGAGCGTGCGTTTGAATGTGGGTGGCTTGTTCGGTTATATGGTGCTCACTGAGCGCACCACGTGGTGGCATCATGCTTCGAAGTTCGTTATCTGGCAGAGACTGGCTATTTGCACAATAAATGTGTACGTCTTTGCTCAGGATTGTCAAATTTACTGTAAAACCTTCAATATCGCTTCCAAATGGCAAAATATTTTGACAAACCAAAATATTGTGCAATAATACGGACCGCCTAGAGGCCAACGTAAAAGCATTGTGTAATACACATTGCACAATAGTATTGGACGTCTAGCGACCGCTTTCAATTGAAATAGCATAATCAGTTAAAAACCGCTCAAAATATTGTCGCGATCCAACGCCGAAGTCTGCCTGGAGTCCATCTATGGGTGGTACGTCCAAAAACGTTTAACTGTGAATAAAAAACCCGATTGGTTATCGTCAGTAAAAGAGAGCTTCTCAGAAAAGCGGACAATTTTAGCTTGACCATTTATATCGTCAAAATTCAGTCTCAACATTCAATAAAACTACTGGGCGTAACATTCGACCAGACTCTAGCCAAAGAAATTCACGTTGATCACGTTGTAAAATGCTGCAATGCCTTCATATCTACTCCATCCAAGCTGCGCAAAATTCCGACTTCAATACTGTCCAAAAGGCTCGTAGAGTCGCTGGTCTTACCGACACTCAGATATTGAGTGTCAGTTTGGGGAGGAGCATCAATCGCCGGCAACTGGGTGTAACCAGAGGATGTGATGAGATTGGGACTCAGCTGATATTCGCGAGGCAAAAGCATGACAGTGTCTCTTCAGCGTTGTATGGCCTTGGCTGGCACAGTATCTGTGAGATGGTGGGGCGAAGCGATTTTATGCTGACCGGGGCGTCGCTGAACAATCCTTGTGCACCATTAAATCTACGTTCCCTCTGGAAGTGCCGGCGACAAAACTCAGTTGCGTACGGCAATTTTGCCCGCAGAGCAGCTCGCGCATACGGGCGGCACCTGTTTCTAATTCATATTTGGTTTTTCCTTGAATCGTTGATATTACCCAGTCTTACCAGAGGTTGCCCCATAATTTATTGGTTTTATGTTTCATCCATTTATTTTCCTGACTGTTTTGATGGCAATTATCTATTATTAACGTACTTATGCTTATGTCTGTATAACCATACATGTATGAATGTTTCTTGTCCATAAGACCCACTACGTGGAAGGACGTGAAATTCAATACAACACAATTAATTATGACTAAATTAATTATGACTGCCCCAGTAAAAACTATGTGAATTGAAATCGCCCAGCATTACGAAGGGGGATAGGAATGAAAAGGAACGCTTAGCTGTTGTTTGCAGTTCGTCTCCTCGTAGCTGCAAGTGGCAAGCTGCTCTTTCAAATGCAATAAACCTACATGTCAGTATGTCACTGTCCAATCATTTTTGTCTAAATTGACACTGTCTCGCCATATAAGTCTGACCAAGCGCATGAGCATGAATTTTGTTGCTACGACGGAATCCATAAATCAAAGTGTACGCCTGAATGCCTCGACATATGTAGCTCGGCATATGCCCACGTCTGTTGTTGGATAGAACTCAGACCCTGAGAGTCACCGATCTGAGCTTCTTATCACGCAGGTAAGGAAATTGACGACTAAGCAGGCTGAAGAGCATGCAACCAAGCAGGATGTAAAATCTGTTCCATCCGAACAGGCGTCAGGGTCTGCAGCCTGGGGGGGTGTCAGGGTCTGCTACCGCGCGGGCGTCCGGGTCTGTTTCCATGCAGACGGCAATGCCTACTCCAAAACTGACCGAAACGCCTGCCCCCGCGCAGACTCCTGCCCACGTGCAGATTACCACGCCTGCCCACGCGCAGATTACCACGCCTGTCCACGTGCAGACTGCAAAATACGCACCGAAGATGCCGTCGTCCAGGTGGTTGACAAGCAACACTGAGTGGGAAACTTTGCCACCTAAACTCCGTTTCTCGGATAGGCGGAAGTCGAGCGCGTAGATTCATATATGATTTATGTATGATTCAACTCGATCCAAACGACATCGGGTCAACCACTCCTCAAGGTCGTACCCGGGGTGGATCTTGATATAGTGGTTTTATAGTAGACAAGGAAGTAGACATTTCAGTATTACCACCGCGGATAATCAACAGGGGACTGCAGACCACAAACACGCAGTTATCGGCAAGCGGTGCCGCCATCATTCAATATTGTTAGAAATAATATTGTGTGGACAATGCGTTTTGCTTGAGGAGGTTTGCGCCGGATCGTATGGTGTTTGCTACACCGGCAAACCTTGTAGCGTGTGTTGTATTGTGCGCGTTGTACGTAACTACAATTGTACTCAGTGACCGTTAGCATGGCAACGCGGCGGTTGTGTTGTAGCGCCTGTTCTGTTGATTCGGGTGTTGTATTGCGCGCAGAGTGTCTGTATGTTCAGTGTTTGACATTCTGCATTACTATTGTACTCGCTTAGTGGACTGCTGACTTGGCTGCTGCCTGCTTGCCTTGGCTTTTGGGTTTTTGAGGTTGTTATTCGATTAGTATTCGCCAATATTCTTGCGTTGTGGAGTGTTGACCATTTGAAACTCTACATAAGACATTACTGTACTTGAAGTCCGCATAGACGTTGTCATGAATAGCCTCAGACACAATTGCCCAAGGAATTTTGTTATTGCGGATGTAACTCAGCCACTACTGGGTAACGTTTTTGGTGATCCTTCAAAGTTGTGGTTCTTGTGGATCCAGATGTATACGGGATTCTACAACACTCATGCGTGTCCAAACGCAAATAAGCCCTTCTTCCTTCACTTGTCCCGTCATCAACGATACAAAATGGGTAGCAAAACTTGTCCGCCAGCTATTTGATGAGTTTCCGGAGCTGATTGCACCCAAACAGATCTGTACTGGTAGCAAAAATTCTGTGGTGCACAAGATTGATACTGGCAGCGCGCCTCCAGTGAAGACTACACGTAGACGTTAGACTAAGAAACAGAGGGCAATCAAGGCCGAAAAAGATTCTCTGTTGAAAACCGGTGTGATAAAACCGTCAGACTATGCTTGGTCGTTACCAGTACACACGGTTGTCAAGGAATCCGGCGCCTGGTGATTAACAAGTGACTACAGAGCAATAAGCTCAATTTAAAAAATAATAACTACGTCACACCACGCATACATGATTGTGAAATCAAATTGAGTGAACCAGAACTCTTCTCAAATCTATACCATTTACAAATCAAATTTACAAAACTGAAAATCAATTTTACAAAAGTATATTTTACAGGTATTTAACAATTTTACAAAAATATATTTTACAGGAATTTAACAAGAATGAATTTAATAAAAATATCAATTTAACAAAAGTGAAAGTTTAGTTTGCGAATTATGAATTTCGTGTTGAAATATAAATAAAAAAATGTATTTTATTATTAATATGAAATCATTTGAAGAAGTCATATGATATTCAATATCCTAGGAATTTCAGCTTCATGTTTAATTTAAAAATTTCATTTTAATTCTGGTTATAGTTGGCAGCCTTATTGAACAGTACTAAGCACTGTTACGGCTTTCAGCCTTATTCATGATTGATGAGCGTCTGTGGGTATATTTGAGTGTAAGTGTATGTTTGTCTGTGTGCCTCTGTGCCTGCATGTGTATGTGTTAGGGCATGTCTATCAGTGTTATGAGTATATAAGTGCTATGAGTGTCTATGAGTGCTAAGTGTGTATGATTGGCTATGTCTATGAGTGCACGTGTATGTGTTAGGCAGGTTTGCTTCAGTGTGTGAGTGTATGTATGTGTGCCCCGCATGTATGCTTGCTGAATTGGTTTTAGCTTGCGGCGGTGCGTTCTTGACCTGTTAATCGCTGATTGGCTGTTTGGTGGACTGACGCCACTTGTGTTTGTCACTTGCGGTTCGTACTTGAAACAGTTAGTTAGTCAGTGTGAGAAGTCTATTGAGTGAGTTCAAACGTGCAATACACACGCCATGATTACGTCCACATACATATTTGAGCCCGCATTGTTCGTTGAAATGGGCGTTGAAGTGCACACAAGCACCATCAATAATTATTCTTATAAATCGTGTTATTCCAATCAATAGAAATATGCTGACAGAGATCGCGTCGTTAATGCACACGGCAGCAATTGGCGAGACGTAACTCTGGCATTGGGAATCAAGTTGAATACCGCATCCAAATGGCTGCAAATTCATCAGATTACGCCGAAACCAAAAGGAGATTCAACGTGTCGCAAGACTCCTGAGATATTAGAATTTCTTCTTGTGAGTCTAGAAAAAATACTTCCATCACACTGAGAGAGCTTGTTACATGAGATTGAGAAATTTCAAGTAAATGTGTGTATGTGTGTGAACACAGGAAAAATTGGCTCGATGTGGAGCAAATAACCCTAAAAGCGTCAGACAACACGTCGATAATATGAATTACCCTGAGACAGAGTTTGTTTGGTTTAAACCATGGTTTAAACCAAGTGTTTTTTTTATAAAAAACATGTTTTTTAAATTGTTTTTTGACAGAAATTATTTTTCTCATATAGGAATGATGAAATATTTTCAGAATTAGTAAATGAGTTCATTAATAGAGTTTTAAATCTTCATACATATTACTTTTGGCATGATTTTATGGGTTTGCACGATATGGGAATTTTTTTATTAACATTTTTGGTTTTTGCTAGGGAAACATTGTAGTTGGTATTTATGAGAAATCCTAAATATTTACGACAAAACATTTGAGTTTCTATGAAAAAACACTATTTTGAGAAACCTCTGAGTTTAAAAAAACTGTGTTTACTCTGAAAACAAACATGAATTAACCTCCATGGACAAAACGATTTTTAGTCACTAGGTTTTCATAAATAAGGCCACTGGGTATTTGGTTTGGACTTTGCAAACATATGTGGGTGTTTAAAATCGACTGCTTTCGCAATTGGACGCGGTTTAAAACTTTCGTTGCCTATAGATGCTACAAGGTGAGATTCAAGATCATGTGAGGGAGACTAGCCACTCTACATAATCCGACCCGTGCCATGGGCGCGCCAAGACCATACCGGAGCTAATAATGTCCGTTTGAGACAATCCGCTAGAGGCCGCTGAAACTGGCCGTTTGAGACATAAAACTGAAACTGGCCGTTTGAGACATAAAACGAGAGCGCGGGGAAAGTTCTAAGCAGAGCCTGTGATAATAAGCCGTTCCTCGCGATTACCGTAGGTTAGGTTTGGTAAGGTTAGGTTAGGTAGGTTGCTTAGGTTTGGTTAGGTTAGGTTAGGTGACAAATACAGCATGTTCCGCCAGCAGCATGGTCCGCCTACTGCTCGTCTCGTGCAGCTTATCTGGCCGCTCTCTCTGATGCTAAGTGCTCTTTCTACAAATCTAAACTGACCTCACTTTCGGTCTCACAGAAACTGCTCTGGTCGACTCTAAACACTATTTCTGGCCGTCGTTCCACATCTACAACCTGTTCAACCACTGCTTCTGAATTTGCAACGTTCTTCTGGAATAAAGTGAAAACTACAGATGACAGCATTCCAGCTACACATCACAAAATCACACACTCTACTTCATCAACTACTCTCTCTTCCTTTACTCATGTCGTCCTCTCTGATATCCTATCCTTACTTTCATCAATAAAAATATCTGCCTCTCCCGCCGATCCTATTAATTTTAAGGCCTTCTCTCACTCGATTACTCTATTCGCTCCCTATTTTTTGTATATAGTAAATCTCTCATTACTTCATGGTTCTTTTATACCTGAAAAACATGCTATTGTCTACCCAATTTTGAAAAAACCAACACTTGATTCTTCCATCATCAAAAATTATCGTCCTGTTTCAATTATCAATCTCACCTCCAAGTTGTTAGAATCCGTTATTTTCACCCAACTTTCTCCTCTTATTAACGATGTTTTAGATCCTTACCAGTCTGACTTCCGACCCTTCCATTCAACTGAGTCTGTTCTCACATCTGTTGTTGACGTTGTGTTATCTCATTTCTCCTTCCGCCATTCTGTCCTAATTGTTATGTTGGATATGTCATCAGCGTTTGATTTAGTAAACCACAAAATCATGCTTGATGATTTATCGCATCTTGGTCTCTCTTCCAAGGCATTTTCCCTCATGCGCTCTTATCTTTCAGGCCGTTCTTACTCCGTTAAATTTAATTATGTTGTTTCCGATCGTGTTCCTTTAAATTCAGGAGTTCCTCAAGGCTCAATTCTCGGTCCCACTCTTTTCAACCTGTATATGTCCTCACTGTGTCCTATTCTAAAACGTTATTATGTGGCTTTTCATATCTATGCCGACGACATTCAACTGCTATGTCCACTTCCGTTTCACTGCTCATCCTATATGTCTGAACTTCTATCGGATATTTCATCATGGGCTGCTTCTCGTCGTCTTCTCATAAATTCTACTAAAACTGAATTCATGGTTTTTCACCCTCCTCGTCTAACTCCACCTACTCTTCCATTTCCTTTACGTTCGTCAGTGCGAAACTTGGGTGTAATTATGGATTCCTCTCTCATCTTTAGCAATAATATTAGTTCTGTCACACGTACATGCCGTCTTATTCTACGCGCGCTGTATCCCATACGTCCATTCCTCGACCAAGCGTCTGCCATCAAGCTCATCAAAACACTGGTTTTTCCTCGTATAGATTATTGTATTGTTTTATATTTCAACACTCCGCGATGCTATTTGAAACCATTTCAGACGGTGATCAATCAATGTTGTAGATTTGTCCCCTCACCCGTTGTTCGTGTTCATACATCTCATCATTTGTACAATCTTCGTTGGCTACCTATTATTCCGCGAATTCATTTCCGTCTCTCCTGTATTATTTTCAAACTGCTGAACGGCATCAATCAGCCTGAATATCTTGTACGTTTGTTATCTCGTGTCTCAAATCCCATCACCCGTATTTCACGTCCTCTACAATATCCTAGAGCGTTGTGTGAATCTCCCTGGTCAGCAAAATCATTTACCTTTTTTGCCCCTCGTTTCTATAACTCACTTCCATCTCATGTCCTTCTATCTCCCTCTTTCTCTTCTTTCACTTCATCTCTGCGCACATACTTATTCTCTAAATCTTTTTATCGCTCATCTCATTGCCTTACACCATATGCCAAGATTTAGCTGCTCAAAGTGCACCCTCATCTTTTGCTTGCCTTTGTTTTTTTGCATTCACGTGTTTTTTTGTGTCCTGTAAGCAATTTTTCTATCTCCTATCTCTACCTGATTATCTTTGTACTGAAAATGTGTGTGGATTTCTTATTCTTACTGTGTGTGTATGTTTCATTCTGATGATTATTTATTGCGCTCAATGTTTGTTTCATATTGCGTCGACGTGTAGCTTTTGTTTTTTTTCTGTGCTATTTTTGTTCTTTTGTAATCGCGCCATTGTTGCTATGTGCGCTAAATCAAATACATGTTGTTGTTGTTGTTGTAATCCAAGCCAATACAACGCCAAGTTTCAGCGCCCTCTGTAGGATTTTGTCTAGAATTTCAAATTTTAGCACCAGCACTAGTTAAACTTGTGTGCGCCTATGCTGCCTGCCGGACTAGGACGGCAAAGAGAGAGTATGAGAATTAGGCCTCAAAATGACACTGCCGCTAACGGGTCCATATCCTCCTGTGAGTACATTTTTAAGATTTTATTTATATCTTCTTTAAACATTTACAAAACTCTTGGTAAGTGGTACTAAAATATGTTAAACTATATACCAAATAGCATGGTACAATCCTTTTTTGATGTGTGTGTGCAAAGTGTACAAAACCAAATAAACCAAAAAAAACAATGTTTTTTTTGGTGTTTTCTATCAAAAAACATGGTTTAAGGATTTTTTTAAACCCCGGTTTTTTTCAAACCCTGCCCTGAGATCAAGGCAGAAGGAAAGGTGTACATGGACAAACTTTTTCAGCAGCGTTCAGAGATGAAAACTCTAATACATTTTTATTAAACGAATTTCAATATATTTATCGATGCAAAGGGCCGATCCAAAATTAGTACAAGAGCTGAGGTTGTTAAAACTTTTTGCAGAGGAAGCAATGTTCACTGTATCGGAGCAATAAGTAATAACATCGTTGGCCTTTTCGATTTCACCATCTGAAGTACATCAGAAGTCATCCGAGGTACTTCCAAGCGTTCGATTTAATCTTCGGAAATCATCGGAAGTGCTTCGAACACACTCTTGTGGAAACCCCGAATATTTCAGATGTTAGCATTTGAGGCGCACACGTTGTTTACACGCGGATTTTAGCGTACATTGACTTGTTTTAGTTCATTGTGTTGTGTTGGGTTACTGTGCGCTTTTCTGTGGTTGAATTGCGTTTATTTGGTGTAGACATGGAGTCCCAAGCAACGTTTCATACATGTGAAATCTGAAATAAATTATATAATAGTGTTTTTGAATGTTTGAACCATATGAGTAGTTGCCAAGTTGTTGGCAATGATGGCCGACCAAGCAGAGGCGACTATCTGCCGAAAATTTGGAGTGCGTTTACTCTGTTAGTTTCGTTTTTGTTCGTTACCACTCAAGTATAGAGATGCGACCTAAAAAACGATGTCTTTTTAAAAAACGTTTTTTTTGCCAAAAACCATCGACCAAAAACACGTTTTTTTGAAGTCATGTCAATAATTAAAATTATGGAAATGATATATTTGGTATGTTAAATGAATTATTTTTATCAGCACATGAGTTATTCATGCTATTAGTGGCCCTATCAGATTTAATTATCATTAAATATGTACAATAAAATGGTAATAATGTGTCTGAAAGCCCTAATATCATTGTTTGCACGATACTGTGCGGCACTCCTATGTACAGTACAGTTTTGCATTCAATGATTGAGTTAATCATTGTGTAAGAAAACAGGGTTTGAGAACCGTTTTTTCTGCTAAAACCGAAACTGTTTTAAAAAAACAACAGGTTCCATAAATTTTTTTCTTTTTAACATATTACCCTTTTCCTACCATAAATTAACTACGTTGATTACAATCACTTTCATCATTTCATTCAACAGATCAATCATTTGCAATACGTATAAATGTACAAACACTGTAAATATTTACACAAAGACTACAAATATACACACACACACTTAGTGTCCCTGATGAGCTACGAAAAAAAGCGGGTTGCATTATTCAGAGTGGCAATCCTGACCAGAACAACGGACAATATTTTCGTGTAGGAAAAAAATGACTGAGCAAATATATTTAATGTACAAAACGTTATTTGAACACAAATAACTACATACTTTCCTAACTAGCTACTACTTTACTAACTACTTTACTTTACTTATTAACTAACTACTTTACTAAATACTTTCCTTGATCTGCCGCCAATACTTTTTCAAAATCTCTACATCTACGAAAACCGTTTTTCACAAAAATATATTTTGAAAAAAACATGGTTAAAAACAGTTTAAATCAATTGGTTTGAGCAGCCGCCTATACCAGCAGACTACTTGCTATACAAAAGGCATTTGAACCTACACCAATCAAATCTATCTTCCATAGAGACTGTTTTAGAAAGCATTGTTTCATTAAAAAGGGTTATTTTAAATATACGTTTGTCAAAAAAACATTTGACCAACCAATTAACTTGTCTTGTTCTGCTGTCAACATTTTCTGAACGTGTACATTTATAAAACGAATTTAAAACCAGTTTGAACAACATCATTGCATTTTTTCATAAAAAACATGGTTTCATTAAAAAAACACATGGTTACTCAATGAATTTGTTTTGTTCTGCTGACAAAATATTTCAAAAATCCACATCATTAAAATCGTCTTTAAAAACATGGGTTTTCTCAATGGAAAAAACCTATACCACCGGACCCGGATGCACTTTCAAATAGTCTCCTGGGATATTTATTGATAAATATTTTTGTTTTTTATACTATAATCAAATTATCTTTGAAATAAGACACGTAAAGATGTACAAAACATCAATTGAACTCATTTCTATGTATTAAAATCCAACATTCGATGACAATTGGTGCTCATTCTGAAATAAATAAAAAAACAACTAAAAAACATGTTTTTTGCACACAAAAACGCAACCAAAAAACGTTTTTTTGCATCACTACTCATGTATCATATATAATTTTAGTGTCTACTATTTTTTACAATCGTTGACTCTTATGACTCGACGTAACCATTTTTCAGAGTGAACTTACGCGTCCGAGAAGGCCCTCAACGAGCTCCTCAGGAATTATCAGCAGAGTGGGAATGTTTCAAAAAAAATGTGCGCAGATATAGCGAATGATCTGTCCGAGAACGCTCCCGGTGCTACTGCAGAAAAGGTCGAATACAAATGGAAGACGATGCTGCAGCAATATCGAAAGGTTGTAGTGAAAAAAAAATATATTAGCGCCACACTCGATTACATCATGGTTGTTATATTTCAAGTATTTCATCCGTATTTTGCGCTCAAGTTCGTGTATTAAAAGTAGTTTGTACATATTTTCCTGCATGTAATTGACTTTTGTGTTGTGTGTTGGTTATAGGTGAAGGACAATTCCCTTTCAGACAGGGGAAGACTGCAATTCAAGCATATGGAAGCGTTCGTTCGCTATAGAGCAAAAGGCCCACAGTGGAGTCAGTGTACGTGAGGTCTTCCACTAGAGGAAGCAGCCAACACGAATATAAGAGCCCATCGCCTGTCGAAGCAGCAGCACACTCCGTAGCTGATGGGAAAGCAGCAAAGGGAAGTCCAGAGTCCAGCAAAGCAACCACCCCAAAACGAGGGCTCAACTGACAATCATCGACCGCTTTCATGGAGGAAGTGAAGAACCGTGAACGGAGACACAACGAGAGAATGGAGAAGCTCGAAAAAAATTTAGCCGGGTACGACAAAATCATTGAGAATCAAAATCGAGTGATGAGCAACCAGGACAAAAATTATCTAGTTATTATTAGGGCTGCCAAAAGTTAATAAAGTTACTTTTTCACCTAAAGGTCACTTTTTCATAAGCTACCTAGAACTGCATTAAAAAAATTGCACGATAATTATTAAAAAAGTTATTAGGTTACCAAAAGTTACTTTTTCATCGTTGGGTTACTTTTTTTGCTTTTAGGTTACTTTTTTATCGTCAGGTTAGCTTTTGTTATTTTTCTTGTTATTAGATCACTTTACCACAAAGTTTGGTGACTTTTTGCAGATAAGAGGCACAAAAACGGTATATATGAGGATAAAATAGGAAAAGAGATGGAATATTAGGTCTGAAGATCAAGAAATGTCAAGCTTTTGGCTGTTAGGATTTAGCAATTGGTATTCACCTTAATATCTGTGCTACTCGATATTTATACGTTTTTGGGTACGCATAGTGTCATTCCATTTTAGAAAATGTCCACGAACCGGAGGGTGTCGTGAGATGTTTGGAGCGTGGTATAGTACGATGTGTGAGCTCTCTATACCAGGTACTGCAATGTAGTACTTGACAGTACGCATTTACTTGAACGGGAATTAGTACGCGATTTTCAGGGCGTGAGATAGCGTCATTTTCCCACGTTTGACATTGATAAGACTGTGAGCACAGGGTGCTACATATAGGAGGATGGGGGCATTCACACATGCAGTGTTTAAGCTCACACTAATATACAAGCTGTAGTACGTGCTATTTGATAAACAGTTCCATTGAAACAATATAAAGAACATTATTGCGAAAATTAATATGAAATATTTACATTTGCAATTAGTGTACTTCACTTTTGTATTAGCTTTCCACTTTAAATTACATTTTGATGGTTATGCTCCTGTTTGCGACGCTAGCCAAATAATACTTTTGGTGGTTTGGTGGTTATGGTCACTTTTGGTGGTTTGTTATAAAAATGGTACCAGATCGGAGAGAGGGTGGAAAAATAGTAACAACAAAAGAAGGACTGGTATATTTTCTTCCTTCAGAGCTGCAAACAGAAATTGACGATTTTTGAAGGAGGTTATTTTTACGAAGGTTAGGTTATATTTAGGTTACTTTTTATAGGTTGTTAGGTTACTTTTTATATTCAAAAACAAAAAACAAGCAAATCGTGTAGTTGATATAGCGCACTAATCAGCAAAGGCATGATAAACATGCGATAAAGCCATACAAAAGTGATAATAACATTAAAACGCATAGGTTATTTTAGGTTACTTTTTAGGTTACTATTTCTCGAAAATAAAGTTACTTTTTTCTGATTTTTAGGTTACTTTTTTGACAGCCCTAGTTATTATGTACAAACTGTGCTTTGTATGTATTCAATGTGTTTTTATGTGTTTCATATTGTGTTATTATGTAAAAACTGTGCTTTGTAAGTATTCAATGTGTTTTATGTAATAAAATGGTAAGAAAGTTGTTTTGAACTTTTTATTATTCGTCTTATGTACAGCTCAAAAATTGTAACCTAAATCAAACACAGGCATGCGTATGAACACATGCGTATGAACACATTACACATTACAAACGTATGAACACATTACAAACTGCCTCTTTGTTCAAGACCCAAATTTTTGCTTATTCCACTCATTATTTGATTCTCATTTTACAATATATTGATGTACGTTGTGGAGTTAAACGTCCGCAATTTTCAAGCCATTTCGGCTTTTATAGTTGATTTGTTTTATTGAGGTTTTTATGGTAGGCGTTTGATTTTGCTTCGGATTAGTGTAGTTTTGGTTATTGAATGGGATGAATCGACCAATGACTTCAGCAGCGGCGGTGGTACTGACCCTTGGACATCAGTGGCAAAGTGGAAGACAGAGGTTGTGTTCGGCGGGGTGGCAGGAGGGAGTACAGGGGGACGGCAGTGGAGCATGGTGCCGGCAAGGAGGCAGCCGGGTAGCTGCGCCGAGGGTGCTCGTCGTCCCGCCTCCGTTGTTGCTGGCTACGTCGCAGAACTGGTGAAACAGTCGGAGGAAGCTGCTGGTGATCAAGGAGGCAAGGAGCTACTGAAGCCGCAGGAGGTGTCGTGACCCGGAAGGCAAGACGGCGGCTTGTGTGGACGGTGGATCACGGCCGGCTGCGACAGGGTGCTGAAGAGCACAGATGGCGGCGGGAGCACGGAGGGTGCTGGGGCCGAGGTGTTGTACCCTGTCGCGGCGGCCGGTGATGCAGAAGACGACAGGCTGCGGCGGAGCACTGAAGAGCACGGGCCCGGCCGGAGCGCTGGGGACGCTGGGGTGTGACGTGTTGTGCTTTGCCGCAGCCAAGTGCGTGTTTCTGGTGGAGCCGTCGAGCAGAATGGGCCGGATCTGAATTTTGCTTGGTTGTGTTTGTTTACCTCCGTGCTTATATTCGCGTGTTATTGTGTTGATGTGTCGGTATTCGTGTCTTGCCGTGTTAAGTTGTTTCTTAAGAAACAGGGGGACGTGTAGAGGTTTTCGTTGTGTGTGTGTGTGTGTGTGTGGGCTTATGCTTATTGTGTTTGCTGGCGTGGTGCTTTGCGCATTGTGTACGTATGTGTAATTTGTAATTTCAAATGTATTGCCATCATCATCAACAAACATCAGTAACATAGCAGTGATGAGAGGCATCAATTCGTCGAGTCACAGCTCCCTGACGAACGAATATCAAATACAATTTTCACATGAAATTATGAACAGTAATGGCAAATTTGATTGGTAAAAATACAAAACGAAGACAAGAATTAAACACTCATATATAGCAAGCTCATAGTTGAAAACACGGTTATACACGACAACGAGAACAGTAACTGCAGGAAGAGTTACAAAAAGCACAAAACCGTACCGAGTGCTTGGTGACTTCAACGTTGGTTTTGCAAAGTCAGGTAATGTTTCTTAATTTTGGTTTTAAATGCAGCATATGTTGTTCTAGTGAGATCAGATTTCAGTACAATAGGAAAATGGTTAAAAATTCCAGGTCATTTGCAAAGTATACTGTTTTTGAAAAGAGTTGTTCGAAATCCAAGGCAACTAATATTAACAGCATTACTCCTGGTTGGACGGTGGCTATTGACAAATTCAAAGCATCTCCATGTTTCATGTTTTTATAAATGCTAAGAAGTGTATATACTTTATAAAGATTTTGGAAATTAAGGAGTTGTGATGTCTTAAGGCATTTTTCAGTCGATTCAAAAAATTTCAACAAAAAAAATACAGCGAAAGAATGTCTGTGTGTATACGAGTGTGTGTGAGTACGTGTGTTTGCAAAGTGCAGCGTTTGCACAGAGCTGCGTCTGCAAGGTACGTTCTAGGTATAACGTGGCGGTGATCGGGTGTCGTGTTGAGATGTAAGGATGTGCGTCGAAAGTCATGTTGGGGCGTGTTCGCTGGGTGGTGTGGTCCCATGCCCGCCTGTCTTTCAATACTTGTTTCTGTGTACGTTGTGGAGTTGGATTTCGGCAATGTTACAATATTTTAAATAAGCATAATAGATATTCATCAATTTCAAGAATAGTTGAGTTTGATGTAAAATGCAAATAAATATACTCACAAAAGCCAAACTGAATCCTCCCCATCTGACGAAGAAATCAACTCTTCGACTGCTGAAATGAAGAACTCGCTGTTCATCACACAATATCCAAACGAAACTCGCCCAAACAAATAACCCAACCAAACTAAAATGAACAATTCCCATTTTTGTCTCAAATGTCGAAGCAATACCAGGTATGTCACACTTCTGAAGCGTTCGATTTGCGCAATTATCTTCGGAATTATTCCGAAGCTGAAATCGAAAATGTCGCGTGATTCGCTTTGAAACACAGAAGATCGTTCAAGCGAGCTCAAGCAGACGCCTGGTTACGACAACTAGTCGACCAGTGCATGGCGGATGTTGTGTACAAGCCCACATTCAAAATTGAGTTCATGTATCGCTCGCCAGTTCATGCATCGCTCGAGTATGTGATCAGTCAAGACGAGGATCTCATATTTCTGCGGCTGGCACTGTATTCGTACCTCCTGAGACCCTATCGAACTCCTGTGGAGTTCACTCAAGGCACCACTGAAGGAGCATCTACGTAGCATGGTGTCCCAATTAACCCATTAGCCGGCAGTGATATAAAAATATATCACCAATTTCAACTACTTTGTTCTCATTATTGTTTTTTTATATAAGGAATATACTTCGTTTGTTATAATATTTTGACATTGTACTTATGATATTATATTTTAAATCATAACTTTGGAGTTTTTAACTTGTTCTAATAGAACATGAAGTAGACCATTTTACCCCTTTTTCGGTGGTTCACTTTGTTGACCCACAGGATAGACACACGACCTCGAGTATAAAAAAATGGAATAACAAATATATGTAAATGTAATAACAAATATATTGTTAATATTGTCAGTAGCCATCATATAAACACACAAATAAACTCGTCGTCGTGTGAAAATAGTATCAAGCATCAAGGTGAAGCAGTCACTTTCTGGTACACAAAAGTAACGAAGACATGCAGGTACTGATATATTGTATCGTCTCTTGGTCGCACAGGGTACATTTATAATATTTAAAATATACTTCACGCAGGCGATTATAATAACGCATGGTGTTGCGTAGAAAACTGTTGATAACGTCACGGTGAAAATGCACTCAATTGTGTTTCTGTAAAATTTACCATGTTAATATATTAAAAATCTTACGTACAACAGCAAAACGCTTGTCATATTTGAAGTCAGCGTAAAAACTACACTATAAACCGTCACCACACCGTACCGGATATATATAGCTTGTTTATCAGTGTAGATTGTCTATCAGTAATGAGTGGGGTCTGTGTGAGGTCACGCGTCACAAAGTACAGCGCTGTACTACATTACATTATCAAAACAATGAAGATAGCAATATGCATATGGATGTGGTATACAGGTGGGACAAACTCACATAGATGGACCACTGCAGCACCTTCTTGGCGATAGCTGTGTGCTCCTCTACCAGTTCCGAAGCGTAGTACAGGAAGCACACTGTCAACAAACGACCAGAAACGATGAACAACGATGATCATGAAGCAAACCATGTCCGCATGTCCTAAAAATATTATGTCCATATTGTACATATTTACGGAGTGACGAAGTTTGTCATGGAGACTCGCCAGAAGCATGGGTGCGTCATAGAGTTTTTTCACAAGGAAAGTGGTGCACCCATTGACATTCACCAGTGCCTGCAGAAGATCCATGAAGCAGACACGGTAAATGCGACCACAGTTAGTAGATGGGTCCGTCTTTTTTATAGCGGTGAATTTCCTGCTGGAGCGCTCGAGTGATGGCAATCAAGCGACTGACTTTTGGACTCTGGTTCGTAGTGGTGACATCACATCCAGTGATGACGCGGTCTTCAAGTCTCCAGCATAAAAGACGTTGAAGACGCAGGCAGCAGCGGACAAAGTGATGCGCACCGTCTTAAGGGATCGTCTTTATTGGCATCATTTTCATCGCTCTAAAACCGACGAAGTCATTTCCTGTGATCACATTCACCCTGTCTGCTTCATGGACCTTCTACAGGCGTCGGTGAATGTAAATGGGTGCATCCGCTTTCTTGTGAAGGAATTTATTAACGCATCTCTGCTTCTCATATCATCTCTGATCCATGAAAAACTTCGCTTATCATCTTTGTCACGATGTAAATATCCACAATAAAAAAATTAAAACGTTAGGACATGCGAGTAAAGATCAAGTTATGATACGGTCCGAATTTCAAGTTCCTACGATCATTCGAAGCGGAGTTGAAAAATAGGAGGCATTACTTTTGGAACGCCTCTCGTGTTTTATCAACATCAAATCCTCGAGCAAAAATTAAAGATCCCATCCAAAAATCAAAGATCAATGCTCATAAGAATACTGATTTTTCCTGTAGAAAACGCAATTAAAATATAAAAAACAATCGAATATTTCTAGCCACCTATGAATGACACATCGCCACCAAATTTTATGCAGATCCTAGAGATTTCGCTAAAAGTACATATGAAAGGCATTGATTTTTATATGAGAACAATATTTGTTGGTTGAAATTGAATGATTAAAAACAAACGAATAAAAAAGCGCAGGTTACATAGACATCTGTACACTAACCGGATGAATCATTCGGGATTTGAAAAACGCAATTCACAATCTTGATAGAAGTTAATACAGAGAGAGGAAGGAAAACATGGAAACCAATGAGAAGAAACCTGTTGCTTCAAAAACATGACAAACCCAGCTTCGAAAACATGGTAAAAATCTTCTTAAAACAATCTTCATGAAACATATAACGCTATACACATAAGCATACAAACACACACATACGCGCACACGCACATACATGCAGACAGTTGTGCAACGAACAGTTATAATATGTTGTGAAATCCCTACATCTTCATATCATTTTTACCAGCTGCAAACTGGTAAAAAACCAACTCCCCACGGCTCAATAAACCATAATAAAACTGATACAGCCAAACAAATATCGAATAATGAATAGTGAACGCTAGCAATGAGTGGCGAGGCCAATGAAGAAAATTATCCTAAAAACTGAAACCAGTATTGTTCGTGAATTTTATTCTTAATTCTCTGCACTTATTTGAGTTCCACTTCTCGAAACGAAGTTGCCGAACTACAATTTCCCCATGCCTTTTCGAATTATAACCGCGCCTTATAGCCCGAGAAATACCGTAGATGTTACAATTATGGGAACCACATGATAAGACATTTAACCTCAAGCCAACAAAGCTGTAGAGAAGACAAGCAAAATTAAACATAATGCGGTTAAATTGTCATCCAACAACTTATTTTTAACACAAAATACTGCATTGGTGAGTATTTCGAGACAAAGGATAGAGCTCTATCGAGGGATAGAGCTTGACTTCCATCTCTTCCTCTGCTTCCTATTCTAATCCTTCTGTTATTTTTTTTCCTGTAAAGAGTTTGGCATATCATTGGTCTATTCCTTGTACTCTTGCTTCCTCACTCTCTCAATCACGTACTACCTCCATCTAAATTGCATTCCCACTTTTACAAAGCCTTGTCCGTCATTAATAACACCATTTTCCTTCCTACTTATCATTATCCTAGAGTTAACTCCTTCTCGTGGTTAAACTCTAATCTTGATTGTCTCAGACACTCGCTCCGTGGACTTGAACGTAACTGGAATCGCTCCCATTCACACACCGATTGGCTTGCATTCTCTTCTGCTCGTTCTCGCCAATCTGGCCTCTGCTCTGGTCACTCTACTGAAACCCTCCTGCTTTCCTTATCCACGTTTATCTTCCATCAGTTATCTTACCGCCGCTCTGTCCTACTTGTGCTCCCAGATATGCCATCTGCTTTCCACCTTGTCATTCTACTTCTATCGATGATCTTTCTCATGTTGGTTTTTATCTTGAGTTCTCATGGTCTTGTTGAGCTCTTCAACTTCTCAAATCCTATGTTACTAATCGCACTTACTCTACCAAATTCAACTAATCCTCTGAAAATTTCCATCTTCTTTCTCATGAAACGCAGGAGTCAATATAGGCCCTTTTTTAATCTTCACATCTTTCCATTTATCCCCATCCTTGATGAATTTTCCATAACGTATCACATTTACCACGATGGCATACAGTTGTTTTCGCTTGTCCGCCTCACCCCTCTTCCCTTTCCGATATATTATATGTTATCACTTCCTGAGCCACTTCTCGCCGTCCTCGTATCAATAATTAAAATTCTAAATTTGTATTGTTCCATCCTCCTGGGCTTTCCCCGCCCCTCCTCTCGTTCCCGCTGTCGTCTACAGTCCGTGATTTCATTGTTCTTATCGATTCCTCTATTTCTTTTTCCGTGAATATCATTTATGTTGCACGAACCTGTCGTCTAATTCTCCGATCTTTATACCCCACCCGTGCTTATCCTCATAAATCATCTGCCCTGAAACTCGCCTGAAGCCTTAATTTTGTCAAGAATTGATTACTGTAATTCCGTCTACTTCTATATTCCTCGCTATTCATTGAACGCTATCCAGCCTATCATCAATCAAAATTGTCGTTTTAGTATATATCCCACTCGCATTTATATATTACGTATCGCTTACGTATCCCTGCTCTCACGTTTCTCGTTTCCTTCACCGGCTTTGATGACTCCCTATCATTCCTCGGATCCACTTTCAAATATCTCACATCATTTTCAAACGTATACATTCTAACCAGCTTATAATATATCTATGCTTCACTCCTTACTCTCACCTTTCTTCTCGAACCCCTCCTGTTTTATATTGTCCTCGTGCTACCAATTAATCCACTAACTCTTTTTAGTTGTTTGACCATCGCATTGATAACTCCCTTCTTTCATCCATCACATCTTCCTATTATTTTACCTTGTTTTCCACTGTACTTTACAACTACTTCCATGAACTATCATATTATCCGCCCTCTTTTTCTCTCTCTCCTGATGTGACCAAATGATCTGCCTCCTACCATAATTATTCTCTCTTCATTCTGTCTTAATACTTACCACGGTCTCTTACACTCATCTGTCCTAATCATATTCATCTTCACCCTATTCAGCACCTATTTTCCTATGTTTCTCTCATTTCTCCTCATTTTGTTATTTTCGTGTGAAAGTTTTACATGTGTGTCAATATTTACTGTTTGTGACGTTTTCTAGGGTTCTCGGTTTTTCATACAGTTGATCACTTTTTGTCATACTGATGTGTGAGTGGTTTCTGTTTGTCTGGGGAATTCCGTATTCATGTCATTAGTGTGTTCGACGAACCCATGAATTTCCTATTATTAGTATTGCTTACTTTTAGTTGACGCACTGTATCTTATCTCCTACTTGGCCCTCGCATTTTCCTTTGTTGCTATGTATCTTCGTCTGTTTTCATATTTTCTTTCCATAACAAAGATTTATTTCCAACCAGCGTGTGCTTTATTTTTAATTTATCTTTGAAATTAAGGTTTCTGCCCTAAAATGTTGTAGATTGTTTTCATGGCTGTATCTGTATGCGCTGACCTAACTTTCATCCATTACACAGGGGAACAAATTTTTTGCGGCATTTATATCAAACAGTGAATATTGTACAGTTTTTCACGCTGATTACATATCTGGAGTTAGTTTTTTCTCAATGCTCTAGTTTTTTTGCAATAAACATATTTAAAAAGCACACAACTTTGTCATCATAGCGTTGACGTTGTAGTGTATTATGAGAGATATGCTTTAAAATATATTATTGTAACAAACAAAAAGAGACTAAAATATATTACAGACAGACGCGCGCGGGCATCACTGCCCCACGCGCGCCTACAAGACGTTACGCTACAACCGCACCACGAACCAGACTCCAAGCTAACACCGTGACACACGGGAGCATACACACACACACACACGCACAGTCCTCACCCGCCGCAACAACCAATCAGCGGCGAGCCGGTCAATCGCTCGCCGCCGCGGGACATGCATACTCGACAAACGCATACACACACACACACACACACACACACACCGAAACAACTGCGCACACTTACCGACACAGCTATACACACTCGCTCACACACTCTCACACGCAATATACAATTCAACCATACACGATCACATATAGACACACTAACACGTTCACGCACACACACACTCTCTCTCACTGCACACGATCACACCACAATTATAAAACTATTTAATTTAGCTGGGCAAAAACAAAGTAAGTGCTAGATAGCATAAATGTATTTGAAATATCGTAATTTGAAGGAATTCCCCAAATGAACAGTGGTAATACTCTATATTATACTGGCAATATATATACTCTATATTATATATACTCTATATTATGACACTTGCCATTATTAGGTGGCAAAGTCCGATGGCTATTTACCTGGCATGAATTTGCGCCTGTAACTTCTGGGTGTGTACATATTCTCAGGAAATTCGCGTTTGATGCTGTAGAAGTAACCTGTCATCATATGTTTGTCCCATCTCCCTTGGTAACGTTCTTCCATGATCTTGAGGTCCTCATTGAAGCGCTGACCTTGCTCGTCACTTACAGCTGCCAGATTATGAAGGTATTTATCAAGATGACTGTTCAAGTAATGGAGCGTGTCATTCAGGGTATATCCAAGGTCACGAAAAGCTAAAAACATACTCGCTACAAGGGTTTCATAGCTGAGATCTTTCTTGTTACCGAGAAACTTTGCTGTCAATAAGCGGGAGGTCCGTGGCAAGAATATCGGTGTAAAAGAATTTCATTGTGCAAATTATATAATCCAACAGCTCCTGTCCAACCAGCAATACATGGATACCAGATATCAGCCATGTGTTGTGCCATGCATTCTGGGAAGGTGGCCCACTCTAATTTGACTTCCGGTCGTAAGGCGCCATAGCGTAGAGAGGGCTGGTTATGCGGTTGCATTGAGCTGCATGGGACGCAACTGAGCTCATAAGCTTCGGCTTCTTCCCGTGTAGCAACTGTCATTTAGGCATTTAACCTTTAACACGGTCATGCAAATGTAAACCATGCAAGTTCACGAATCTGTGGTTCATCAAGCACAGTTTCCTTGATCTTATCGAAGCACAAGCTAGGGAGCACAGAATATTTGTGCTCAAAACATTCACATTCAGGATTCAACGCCTTCATAAATGGTTCATAAGTGACTCAACACCTTCATAATTTTATCGACTGACAATTGGATTGTGGACAATATTTGGCATATCTGCTTTCAGAGTCTCACATATGGATCATTTCTTCTGGACCCAGTTATAGTCTTGAGCTCTACTGTCTCAAATGCACTGATAGCAGGGGTACTTCGTGAATCCTTTTAGTTGACCTAGAAGGAAATTGACTATTTTGAGGTTCACACAAATTGTTCAGTTTTGCTTGTGGTATTTTAGTAAGCCAATCACAGTTATAAATCACATAGGGCATACACACTCATACTCGCAAATTCGCACACACACACACACACGCACACCGTCGCAGGACATGTACAATTTGCAGACACAGAATCGTACAGGCACAATCGTACACACAATCGTAACCTAACCTAACCCCGTACAAACATAAGCACACTAACATGCTCACATACTCACAGACACACAGTATCTCACTCTCTCTCATCTTATACCGTCACACAACAATATATTAAAACATTTCAGCAGCAAATTACTTGCCGGTTAGCCAGTATAAGCATCGCAGATAATGTGCCGATGTGACAACAATGGAAAAACTCCAAATTGCATTAAAACCGGAGCATGCAGCGCTAAACCGAGTTCAGATTCGAATTCAGCAGACCAAAATACGAAAGAATGTGTGAAAAATCGTATGCAGCAGAAAATTCGAAACAATTTGTTCCCTGTGTTATCCGCCTCTGCTAAAAAGGAGAATAGCAGCTCGCGCAGTGATAATGCCGGTGATAATGATAATGCCGGTGATACTGTATCTGTTTTCACGCGCAAAGTACGCTGTGAGCGCGGGTCTGCCTTAAGTAGAAAAATGAATGTTCACCGATGTGCCACTCACATGCTGAATGTGGTGAGAAGCAATGTGCTTCCTCGTTTTTCTATTAGTAACTGCGTCTACACATAGTGTATCCTCTAAGCACGAGGCGCGATGCATGCTAACCAATGGTTGACCAACAAATTGCCTGCGGTGGAGAGCAGTGACCATTCCCACTGCGGAGAGCACGGCGCTAGAGTAGATACTGACTAATTATGGTTGGTTCATTATTGAGACTACTACAGTTGAAGAAAAATATGGAAATTGTGGTTTAACTGGCTTCAAGTTATCGCAACACTCAAAATGAAAAAGTCCTCCAACGACTGCACGGCATAGCGAACGAGGCTACTTTACGGTACAATGAAAATATTTAATTATATGTTATGCCTCGTGTATGTATAACGAGCGCTTCATATTCCTCGTTTCGTTCGGCGCTCTTTAGATACTTATTTGAATTATCATTTGATTACACTTCTCTTACCCTTACCCTTACTCCATGTCTGGAATGAGTCTTCCAGGCATTCACTTATTTTGGCGTATAATCGCATGATATACAGTACCGAGGGGCTTAGATATTAATTTAAATTCTTTTCCATCGAAAGCTGTGAAGATTAGAATATAGCCGACGGTCTATCAAAATAGGCGCACGTGTTTGTTTGGCTCTATTCATCCGAACTTACGCCAAATTACCCTTTTGCCTACTTCTGAGCTTAACCAAGAAAAGTGTATCGGTGCTACTATTCGTTGGTCTGTGGCTCGTTGCTGCTGCTTTTTGCGTCCTTGGACTCGTTGCGGTTTAATTGCGTCATTCGTGCGGTGTTGCGGACATTTCGAGTAATACGAACGATGTCATGCGGCGATCAGGACAAATGCTACGTCTGCAAGTCCTCCAGTGGCGACTCCTCAAAGTGGATCGGTTGTTCCCTTTGCGACGGCTGGGCCCACATAAAATGCGCATCCCTTGTGGGCATCCGGGCTGAGATGATCAAACAGGTAAATTGGGTCTGCTCGCCATGCCTGACAAAGGCTAAATTCGCCCTTAACCTTTCCGACAGCGTGTCCAGTATCCGAGACCGTCTTGCGGGAGTTGAGTCGACACTCAACTCGATTCACTCATCATCTCGGCCATTTGCACCACTAGCGACAGAAAATCAACCAGCGAGACCCACTCACACCGTGGTTCTAAAATCCCGTGATAAATCGCCGGTCTGTCCGCGCAAGGTTGCCTCCGCTCTGTGCGATATTCCGATCAAGTCGTCCCGGCGTGCGGCCAATGGTGGCTTCGTCCTTCGTTGCTCCTCGTCTAGCGATGCGGCGCGTGCCGTTCACTGCGTACGTGAGGCCATTCCGCAGGTCGACGCTCATCTGCCCAGGGTTGCGCCACTTCGTCCCAAGGTTACGGTAGCGAACATCCCTATGGGGTTGGAGCCATCTACGTTTGTCGATCACCTTCGCCGTAAAAACACTGCCCTTGCTGGGATACCTGATAGTGATTTGCGTCTCCTTTTTTTCACTGGCGTTAGGCACAACTCCCAACATGCGGTTCTGTCGGTGACTCCGTCGGCTCGCGCTGCCCTTACGTCCGTTGGTGACAGACTGTTCGTGGAGTTGTGTTCGTGTCGCGTGTATGATCGCTTTTGGGTGGCCCGGTGTGCCCGCTGTGCTGGACTAGGCCACAATGAGGCCAAATGTTTGCGTGCGGAAATTTGCGGCTACTGCGCTGGCTCTCATCGCTCTATCAACTGCGACCGCACAGCGCCGCCGAAGTGCAATAACTGCGCAGTCTCGTCTCGCCCCCACTCGCACTCATCGTTTCTCTCGTCGTGTCCTTCGTTTGTCTCTGTTCGCGAATCTATTCGTTTGCGCACTGCCACTTCTGATGACCTCCTGTTCCATCCCTCGACTGTGGCTTTGTCCTCTCCACCTTCCTCTCTTCCTTCTTCATCGTCCTCGCTTCAATCGTCCGCCTGACTACCTTCCCTTCCATCCGCGCCGTCGTCCCGTTCCTCTGCCCCCTCGCCTTCCTTTCACCATTCTTCCAACTCCTCACCTGATGTTCAACCTGCTGCTTCTTCATGCTCTTCTTCATCTTTTTCTATCGGTTTCCTTAACATAAGATCTTGTCGAAACAAATTCACCTACCTTAACCACCTTCTCTGCTTTCATGTCCTTTCAATTCTCTGCCTAGCCGAAACCTGGCTATTTGAGTCTGATATTCCATCTTTCATGGCTAACCTTCCTTCTAACTTTTCTTTTCTTCACAAATCTCGTTCTGATTCTAAATTCTCTGGTGGTGGAGTGGGCTGCATCTTTTCCAAATCTCTTCCAATATCTCTCTTATCTGATCCCATTCCTCCCCCTTCTTCTTTCGAATTTCTTCCACTCTGTATGTCATCAAGTCGCTCCTCTCATAAATTCTGTATTCTCGTTATCTACCGGCATAATCACCCCCGGTCTACTCCTCTTTTCTTCTCTGAATTCTCCTCGCTCCTTGACGCTATAGTTTTTTCTTTCTCCAGCCGTTTCATTATCCTTGGTGACTTTAACTTTTGGGTTGACTGTCCCTCTCGCTCCTCCTTCGCATCGACTTTCATTTCTATTCTTGATTCTCATGGTCTAGTCTCCCCTGTTTCCTCTCCCACTCACACATCGGGTCATTCTCTTGATCTAGTCCTTTTCCCTTCTCCAGTTCTTTCTTCTGATGTACCGCCATCCGAAGTCATTGTTCTTCCTCCTGATCCTCTCTTCTCTGACCACAGTCTTATCCTTACGTCATTGCCGGCGTGTAAATCCTCTAATCCTCCACCAGCATTCACCCTTTTCAGAAATTTCAGGAATTTTAATCCTCTTACGTTTCACAATCTTCTATCTAACCATTTCCCTTTGCATGTTCTTCACTCACTCCCTCCGTCTTCAATTTATCCCTTCTTATACTCCACTTTGTCTGATATCAATAACCTCATTTTTCCTCTCTCGTTCCGCTCCCACCGTCCTCGTGTTTCTCCTTGGAGCTGTCCCTCTCTTACTTGTCTTAAGCGCCGTCTCCGTGCTTTGGAGCGTATCTGGCGACGCACTCGGCTCGCGGATGACTGGTCGGCCTTTTGCTCTGCTCGTTCTAACTATATTTCCTCCCTATCCTCTGCTAGGCAAGCTTACTACTCCTCACGCCTTTCCTCTCTATCTCGCTCTCCCAAAGCCCTCTGGAATATACTCAACTCTCTCTGCGGTCTCCGTCCTCCCTCTGCTAGTTCTTCTCTCACTGCTGACGAACTCTCTTCCTACTTCGTGAACAAAATTGAATCTGCGCAATCTAAAATCCCTCTCGTGAATGTCCCTCTCTCTCGTACTACATCCCACTGCCAGCTCTCGTCTTTTTCTCAACTGGTCCTCTCCGACTTCCTTTCTCTCCTGTCCACATGTAAATTCGTTTCCTCTCCTGCTGATCCCATTAATTTCCGAGTTATTGTTCCATCCTTCAACTCCTTGATTCCTTACCTACTTCACTTAGTCAACTCCTCTTTCTTGCACGGTGATTTTCTTGCCGACAAGCACGCCCATGTACATCCTATCCTCAAAAAACCTTCTCTCGATCCTTCTTTATGTAGTAACTATCGTCCTATCTCCCTCCTCAGCTTTTCCTCCAAACTCCTCGAATCTGCAATTTTCTCTCAGTTATCCCCTTATGTCTGCAATGCTCTTGACTCTCACCAATCCGGTTTCCGCCCTGGTCATTCTACTGAATCCGTTCTCATTTCTGTCTCCCAAGGTATTCTTTCCTCCTTCTCTTATCGTCATTCTGTTCTTCTAGTTCTACTTGATATGAGCTCTGCCTTTGACTTGGTTGATCATTCTATTCTCATCGATGACCTCCTCCATCTCGGTGTCTCGCATTCCGCTCTCTCACTACTTCGTTCTTACTTGCATGGTCGCACTTTTTCTGTTAAGTTCAATTCCTCCGTTTCCACTGTGCTCCCTCTTAAGTCCGGTGTTCCTCAAGGCTCTATTCTTGGTCCTCTCCTTTTCAATGTCTACATGTCCTCTCTTTGTCCCATCCTTAGGCGCTACTCCATTCCTTTCCATATTTATGCAGACGATATCCAATTCTATCTCCCTTGCTCTCTCTCGCATCCTAATACCTTGTCTGACGTACTTTCTGCTATCTCGACCTGGACCTCCTCACGTCGCCTCCTCTTGAACACTTCTAAATCTGAATTTATCGCTCTTCATCCTCCTCGTATTGCTCCTCCTTTCCTCCCCTTGTCTCTTTCAGTGACTGTTAAAAATCTCGGTGTTATTTTTGACTCTTCCCTTTCCTTCTCAACCAATATCCTTTCTACAGCTCGCACTTGTCGCTTGATTCTTCGCTCGCTTTATCCCATCCGTCCCTGTCTCGATCAGCCCTCTGCAATCAAGCTTATTCATTCTCTTATCTTCTCCAGGCTCGACTACTGCAACTCACTCCACTTCAGCTGTCCTAATTATTCTTTAAAAATTCTTCAGCGCGTAATGAATCAGTCCTGTCGTTTTGTTTTGCATCCTATCTTCTGTCGCCATACTTCTCCTTTTCTGTTTCAATTCCGTTGGCTTCCTATTAAATCGCGCATTCACTTCAAAATCTGCTGCATAATATTCAAACTCTTACATGCTCCTAATCAACCTTTATATCTTTCTGATCTGCTCTATCCCTCTTCTAATCCCACTTCCCGTCATTCTGCTCCTCTATGCTGTCCTCGCGCCCTCAATGAATCTCCCTGGTCTTCTAAATCGTTCTCGTTCTACGGTCCTCGATTATATAACTCGCTCCCTTCTCATATCACCTCCTCGCTCACGTATCGATCTTTTACCTCTTCTCTACGTAAACATCTTGTCGAAATTTCCTTTGATCCCGTGACTCATTCCTTGACTCCTTTTGCCTCTCTCTGATATGTGTGTGAGCGGGAATGCATGTATGTTTGTGTTTATCTATGTTTTAGTCTAATTATGTTCATTGTACTCTGTTATTGTGTCCTTCAATCACTCTTCAATGTGTTCTTCTCATTGTGTAAATGTGTTCATTGTGTTATTTGAATCGTGTTATATTTATTCATTCATGTTCTTTTTATTGTTTCTGTAATAACTGTTTAGCTTTGTCCGCTTGTACATACTGTTTAGCTGCTGCGCGCCCGTGTATGACAGGCGCTATAACAAATACATTGAATTGAATTGAATTGAATTGAATTCGTATGTTTCAGTCTGATTTCTTACGCTTGCTCTGAGCTTTTCATCTACTTGCTATTTGTGATGTATCTTACTATTAAGTCATGTTCCCTTTTGTCAGTTACTCTTGTGCTTGTTCATGTTTTGTGTTTCAATTTGAATATGTTTGGCTTATCCTGCTGTTTAGCGCGTGTTTTTCACATGCGCTATACCAAATAAATGTTGTTGTTGATATAAATGAAATGTTGTTGCTTTGGCACTAAATGTTGGTCACATATACACTCCAGAAGCCTCATAACACATTCAACACACAAAATGACACATATAAAACATGAAAAACAATTAAACGAAACTAATATTCACAACTCAAACGTACAATCCTGAATAAACTACAGTAAATAAAACACAGTGCATGAAATGTGTCAACAAGTTGGATTACTAGCTAATTTATAAATATAAATATAAAATAAATGGGAACGCACAATATAATTCATGATTATTTTACTACATAGTGGACAAAAAGCAAAGGTAGTACCCGAAGATTCTTTAAACATAACATATATATGAAAATCTTACCAATGCACAAGACGACAAAACAAAAATAAAAAATTGTGGTGAAAAAGCACAAAATAGATAAAAACCACATTGTTCACAACGACCAGACACGTATCCACCTTTGAAACCACACGGCACAAACGTATCAACTGCGTTCAAATCGCCAAGCGGCTTCTCGTGTATGAAATCAAATTGGATGTATGCAGAAAAGGCGAATAAGAAAATAACTCTATAACAAATTTAAGCAGCTGTAACTGTTAATAAAAGTCGTAAAAGTATCTTCTAATCTACTTCAATTCACTTCTACTTCCTCAGCTATTAAACTGATTCATTGTTTCATCTTTTCAAGAATCAACTACTGCAATTCTATTTATTTCCATGTACCTCGCTCCTCTCTGAAAATCCTGCAACATGTCATTAATAAATCTTGTCGTTTCGTGTTTTCTCCTTCCCACTTTCGTCATACCTCACCCTATCTCTACAATCTTCGATGGCTTCCGATCATCCCTCGCATCCACTTTTAAATTTGCTGTCTTGTTTATAAACTTTTGCATGACCCTCGGCAGCCTACATACCTCTCGCAGCTTCTTACACTCTCTGATAACTTTCTTTCCCGTCATCCACTTCCTTTATCCTGTCCACGAGCCCTCAATGAATCTACCTGGTCTAGTAAATCCTTCCCTTTCTATGCTCCACGTTTGTACAACTCTCTTCCCTCCCATGTTATCTCCTCCACATCCTTATCATCGTTTTCCTCTTCTCTGCGCAATCATCTCTTTGATAAATCTTTTGATCATGACCATGGGCGTAAATTTGTGTCGAGGCTCGGGGGGATGACAGCCATCATGTATTAGTGTTCAAACTTGACTCGGTTGGCCAATTGCATGAGACCCTCAACTATTTTCAGCCTATTCAATTACAACACACATACCTCAATGAAAAGTGTATTGCGTAATATAATTATTTACATATTCATAACTTCTTACATTTTTCGCCTATTGTCATTTACCTTCCATGCTGATTTTGGTGATAATATACCCAATAAACTGAACTCAGCATAATTATCGGGGGGTATAATTGCATATTCATACCCCCCAGCCAATTTGTCGGGGGGTATATATACCCCCTATACCCCCCGGGATTTACGCCCATGATCATGACTCTCACTCTCTTACTCCTTACGCTTCGCTCTGAGCCGTCATACCGTACCCGTCTCGCTTGATATATTTACTAGAAGTATTTTTGTTGTTGTTGTTTTGTTTTGTTTTTTGTTTTTCTGGCTCTTCCTTACTGCCATGTTTCAATTTTGCGGTGTGTGTGCATGAGTATGTTTGTGTGTGTGTGAGTGTGTGTGTGTGTGTGTGTGTGTGTGTGTGTGTGTGTTTGTGTGAGTGTGTGTGCTTGTGGGTGGGTGTATTGTCCGCATGTTTGTTTTCCCTAAGCGGCGTGTCTTACTTATTTATTTATATTTTTGCACCAAGATTTGTCTTTTCGCGCGTGTGTTTTAATGTGCGCTATACAAATAAACGTTAATAATAATAATAATAATAATCAATTCTCTCCGCTCATATACTACGTTTGAGATTTTTCCGTTCATTTTCTTCATTACTTAATGTTATGAAATCTTGGCTATTTTTGTGCGCTCATCTGGCAGCGCTGTGGGTATTTTCTGTATAACAACAACATATTTTGTCTTTCACCATCGTGTTTTGCGTGCACATCTCCGGGTATATTTCTGTATTAAATATTCTGTAAATAGCTCATTTTGGGCAATCATTTTGTTTAATTGTGTACTTACAATTATCCTGTATATATAACGTTTTATGGTTCACATATCCATTTGTACTTTCTTTTGTTTCAGGAGATGTGTGTTTTGTGATGAATAAAGCCTATCGTTGAGGCCAATCTTTCATAACAATTTATTCATCACAAAACAATCCGATAAGATGGAACGCTTTCTCAAACCAGAGAGGTTGGACTGTGACCCGTCCTCGTCTTCAGCGACACAAGAGTGGAAACACTGGTTCAAAACTTTCGAGCTTTTTCTGACAGTCGTTCCTCAAGGAAGCGCCAACAAGTTGGGACTACTAGTCAATTTTGTGTCTTCAAAGGTGTACGATACTATTTCTGACTGTGATACGTACGAAAAAGCTATCAAGTGTCTCAAGTCGCAGTATGTCAGACCATCAAACGAAGTGTTTGCCCGTCACCGACTGGCCACTCGGCGTCAGCAGGTGGGAGAGTCTCTTGACGAGTATTTTCAGGCTCTCAAAGTTCTCAGCAGAGAGTGCAATTTCCAGGCCGTCACTTCAACAAAATATTGTGACGAGTCTATACGTGACGCATTCATTGCTGGACTTCAGTCGTCAGCTATACGACAGCGCCTCCTGGAGAATACAACATTGGAACTGACTACCATATTTGACCAAGCGCGAGCTCTAGAGTCGGCTCGGAATAACTCTGTTGTCTACGGTGAAACTCATGCGGCATGTGTCCCGGCCGACTCACTCTGTGAAAATAATGACACCACTGCTGTTACATGTGCTGTGAGTGCGAAATGTTTCTTTTGTGGTTTACAAAGACACCCTCGCTCAAGGTGTCCTGCTCGAGAAGCTGTCTGTCATAAATGTCAGAAAACTGGTCATTTTGCCAAAGTGTGTCGTGGAAGGCCGACAACAGCTGCTGCAAATACAGACGTGGATTCTGGCGGCAAAATGATAGCATCTACTACGTCGGCAGCCACTCCGAGCTCATTGTCAAAGGCGGCTGTGAAGGTTTTAATTGCTAACGAGGAGGTTGACGGTCTCGTAGATAGTGGTAGCTCGGAAAGTTTCATTCATCCGTGTCTCGTTAAACGCCACTCGCTAACTGTTCAGCCATCACCCAGTACTGTTTCCATGGCTTCAACTTCGTTCTCCACGCGAACGTCTGGACATTGTCTGGTCAATATCAGAGTTAATGGTCGACAATACGATAGGGTGCGTTTGACAGTCCTGCCTCAATTGTGTTCAGATATTATTCTGGGTCAAGATTTTCAGCAGATGCATGACAATGTAGTTTTGAAGTACGGAGGAGATCTGCCACCTCTCGTTGTCTGTGGATTCAGTGCCATGAAAGTGGACCCACCTGAACTTTTCAAAAACATGACAGAAGATTGTCATCCGATTCCAACCAAGTCCAGGAGGTACTCACATCAAGATCGGTTGTTCATCGAGAAATAGACTCAGCGGCTGTTGAAGGAAGGAGTCATTGAACCGTCAAATTCTCCTTGGCGTGCACAGATTGTTGTGGTCAAAGATGGCACGAAGAAATGGCGCATGGCTGTTGATTATTCGCAGACAGTAAACAAGTTCACGCTTCTCGACAGCTACCCTTTACCACGAATTGTCGATACCGTGGACAAAATTGCGCGTTACCGAATTTTTAGCACGATAGACTTGAGGAGTGCGTATCATCAGATCCCGATTCAGAATGAAGACAAGCCATATACGGCGTTTCAAGCTGGCGGCCGTTTATATCAGTTTACTCGAATTCCATTCGGAGTTACGAACGGCGTCGCCTGCTTCCAACGGATCATGGATTCTTTGATTCAGGAAGAACAGCTCTCTGGGACGTTTGCCTACTTGGATGACGTCACCATATGTGGTATGACTCAAGAAGAGCATGACTCAAACCTTGAAAAATTCATGGCAGCGGCGAAAAGAAGAAACATCAGCTACAACGATGAAAAATGCTCATTCTCGACGAAGTGTCTCAGTATTCTAGGCTATGTGGTGGAAGATGGCAAGAAACGCCCAGATCCAGAGAGACTTCGTCCTCTACGCGAATTATCTTTACCCAAGGACAGAAAGTCACTGAATCGATCATTGGGTTTGTTTGCGTATTATTTGCATTGGATCCACAACTACTCTCAGAAGGTTCACCCGTTAAGCAGCACCACTACTTTTCCAGTCTCCAAGGAAGCTGAGATCGCTTTCGAAAAACTCAAGGGTGAAATAGAAAATTCAGTAGTGCAAGCGATTGATGAGACACTTCCTTTTGACGTGGAAACTGACGCGTCCGACGTGGCGATCGCCGCTGTACTGGCCCAGAATGGACGCCCTGTAGCGTTCTTTTCAAAAACATTTCAAGGGCCAGAGAAATTATACGCATCGGTGGAAAAAGAAGCGCAGGCCATCATCGAAGCAGTCCGTCACTGGCGTCATTATCTAACTGGAAGACGTTTCATCATAAGGACTGATCAGAGATCTGTGAGCTTCATGTTTGACAAGCAACATAGAAGTAAGATAAAGAACGACAAAATTTTGCGTTGGCGTCTAGAGCTGTCCTGTTACGACTACGACATTGTTTTCCGACCAGGTCACGAGAATGTGACTCCTGACATAATCTCCAGGCCTCATTGTGGAGCAGCCTGCAGTGGTGCCGATGCGTTGAGGTCTCTCCACGAAGCTTTATGTCATCCTGGCGTCACTCGCCTGTGTCATTTCATCAGGATCAAGAATTTGCCATATTCTGTAGAGGATGTTCGACAGATCATCCGGTCATGCAAAGTGTGTGCCGAAGTCAAACCAAGATTTAATCGACCTGAGAAGACTAGTCTAATTAAAGCAACACAACCATTTGAACGTTTAAATATAGACTTCAAGGGACCTTTACCAAGCACAGATAAGAATTGCTATTTTCTGAATATCATAGACGAGTATTCTCGTTTTCCGTTTGTGTATCCATGTTCGAACATGACTGCCGCTACTGTCATCGACTGCCTTGCGCATCTATTCTCCATTTTTGGTATGCCGGCATACATACACAGCGACAGAGGATCGTCTTTCATGAGCAGGGAGGTTCAAGATTTCTTAATGAGAAAAGGAATAGCGTGCAGCAGAATAACGAGCTACAATCCACAAGGAAATGGTCAGGTTGAGCGTTTTAACGGAGTCATATGGAAAAGTGTTTTGATGGCTCTGAAGTCTCGTGGTCTTCAGACACAGCACTGGCAGACTGTTTTGCCGGATGTTCTGCATTCTATACGCTCGTTGTTGTGCACATCTATCAATTCAACTCCACATGAAAGATTATTCAACTTCACACGACGTTCTTCTTCAGGTGCGTCGGTTCCTTCTTGGCTCTGTCATCCAGGTCCTGTTCTTCTGAAGCGCCACGTACGGGCAAGCAAAAATGAACCTCTTGTTGAAGAAGTGGAACTCATACAGGCAAATTCACATTATGCTCATATTCGAAATCGAGCAGGTGTCGAAACTACCGTATCTACAAGACATTTGGCACCATCACATATTTCTACTGATCGTGAGTCTACTGTTATCTCCAGTGATGCTGTGAATGAACCGGCGACTCGAGCTGACGCGTCGAGCCCTACCACTCCGGCGAATACTGATTTTTCAAACTCAGATCCTTCCGGACCACAGGCATCCAGACACTCGGGTGAGACTGGTGGCGAAGCAAACGACGAAAGTAGAGTCGAAGCTGGTGATGAGGTTCAGACTGTCCGAAGGTCGAGTCGCGTCCGTAGACCGCCCAGTCGTTTTGGAGACTATGCTTGCGATTTTTAGAGGGGGAGATTGTTATGAAATCTTGGCTAGTTTTGTGCGCTCATCAGCACAAAGCGCTGTGGGTATTTTCTGTATAACAACAACATATTTTGTCTTTCACCATCGTGTTTTGCGTGCACATCTCCGGGTATATTTCTGTATTAAATATTCTGTAAATAGCCCATTTTGGGCAATCATTTTGTTTAATTGTGTACTTACAATTATCCTGTATATATAACGTTTTATGGTTCACATATCCATTTGTACTTTCTTTTGTTTCAGGAGATGTGTGTTTTGTGATGAATAAAGCCTATCGTTGAGGCCAATCTTTCATAACACTTAAACACTTGAATCCCACAACAACAACAACAACATATATCTAATATAGCGCACATATTTATACACAGGCGCGAAAAAGACACAACCGACAGGAACATCACAGCGAGCAGGGAGTAGGCACAAATAGAAAAATGAAAACACTTTTGCAAACTGTAAAATGCTAGATTGGCTATCAGATAGCTCATCCGCCCTTTAAAAAGGTTTTGTTTTTTTTCCTGTCGGGTGTCTAGCCACCCTCCTCACTGCAGAACAATGGTGGAGCCGTTTTAGTCGCCGACGGCTCCACAATGAATCTGGTTGTACTGGAATTACACTGTTACCAGAAGTAGGGCGAATCCTGACCAGACAACGACGAATGCAAGAGATGCAAAAACGGGACAGCGAAAGCAGATAATTCACATTGATTAAAAAGACAAATATCAAGCAAGAACAACAAGGGTACAACACAGGACGATCAGCACGAACAGCACACATATATCCAAAGACAAAGCATACATTGAATCATCAAAAGAACGAGTGAGCAGATGTGACAGATGTACAGATATTCATGAAGATCAGCAGAAAAGGATCGGAATGAAGACTTATGGTGAAGGTAAAATGAAAGCGAGTTATAGAAACGAGGAGCAGATAATTATAAGGATTTGGATGAACAAGAAGATTGATTAATGGCAGGAGGACAAACTAATGGCACAGGAATGCGACAAGAAGTACGATTATTGAGAGTCTATAGGGAACGGAGATATGAAGGAGAAGAGGGAGAGTGGATATGCTTGAAGACCAGACAACATACCTTATAGCGGATACGAGAAAGAGCAGGTAACCAGCCGAGCTGCCGGATATGCACCGAAGTGGGAGTTCGCGGTGAAGCCTTCGCGGGGAAGCCTAGTCTTGGGCCAAGACTAAGTACACACAGACATACACTTAAAATACATACACACCAGGCACGCATACAAACGAGCGAAACGTACACACACAACAGGACACACTAACACACGTTCGCAAACATACACTTGCACTTGCGCATACGCGCATACGCAACTTGCACGCCTCCACATACCTCTTTGTGCCTGCTTATCTTTCATTTTTGTTGTTTGCTACATTCTGTATGTTGTTACAGGTCATCCCGAATCGGTGCTTAGTTGGAGTTGGACAATTGGTTATATTCGTTCTTTGCCAGATGAATCCTTTGCAGTTTTTCTCATTGACTCCTATACATTTTCTCGTTTCGTCTTGTGGAGGTGTGCGAGTTGCATTGAGTGTTTTTCGTTGGACGTTTGTACGTTTGCGAACGTATGACATGTGTGTGTGTGTGTGTGTGCGTGTGTGTATGAGTCTACTGAACTATACCTTTTACAATTTCATTTGTCCCAACTGAAATCTAAGTTGTCACAGCTGGAATAAAAAATTTCCCAGCTAGAACCACAATATATGTTATTGATTTTAAATTTAATATCGAACTTAATTGTTATCAGTACATTTGATTGTATTTCACATGAAAAATGTAGCATTAGTCGAATAACACAGATATGTACTACGTACTATGTAATTATAACAAATAGTATACCATTACAAAGACATTGAACTGATCTATTGAATGGTGTTTGTTAAATTGCCATGCAAATTCTCTAACAATGTAAATGGAGACAAAGGTGCAATTGTTTAATGCTGCGGTAAACTTGTACTATTCAATTTAAATTTACGCCCCTTAAAATCATTTGAATTGTAGTAATTCCAGCACCATTAGATTTAGCGTCTTCGAAATTATTGAAATATATATACTGATGTATAATTTCTGGAAAAAACTGCCGAAAAAAGCCATCCCAAATGACCGCCGTCAATTGACGTCTCCGGTCTGTAGGGACGCCTACAAAAGTAAAATAATGGCAAACGGCCTCAGCGATCAAAACCCGTGCGTACGGTAAGACTCGTGTGTGTATTGCTTGCGCCACCGATGCATAATAAACAATTTAACATGTAGCAGATCGAGCACATACATATTTATATATAACATGATAATGCGATATAATGTGATGATCAAATGAATACATAATAATATCAATGACAATAAAATAAAGATAAAATGCACTGAGTGTGGCGCATCGGCTACAGCTCTCCCCCAGGTACTTCACAGTACTGATTCACAAGAACCGACCAGGAGGGCGAACGGGTCTAGAGCGGCGTGACCATACGATACGCGGCGGCTGGACAGGCGAACTCTGGCCGTCGGTGGAGGCGTCTGGCGCAGTTTGAGGGGCTGATTGACTGGCATCACGATCATCTGTAGAGATCGGGGGAGAGTCCGCACCAGACTGATTGTCGCGCACCAGAAACGCCGGCTTGAGGCGGTCTACGGCGACAGTGTCGGTCTTGCCACCGTAGTCGAGCACAAACGCTTTGTCACCGCGCTCCAGCACAGGGAACGGACCGCGATACGGCGGTGTCAATGGCGGCCGATGAGCATCCACGCGTACAAAGACGTGTGTAGCGGTGGCCAGTGACTGTGACACGAACGGGGAGGTGTCGTATCGGCGGTGCCACGCCGTTGGAGTCGGACGAAGTCGCTGGAAGGCAGTGGCCAGTTGAGACGCCACCTCACAGGCCGGGCGAACCTCGTTGGTCTGCGAAAAGAACTGACCAGGCAACCGCATTTTCTCGCCCAACACCATCTCCGCCGGCGTGGAGTCTATGTCAGGCTTGTGGGCGGCACGAAGACCCATCAAGACAACAGGCAGTGCAGTGAGCCAGTCGTTGTTGTCCATCAATGCGGCGGTAAGAGACGCTTTTAACTGCCGGTGTACACGTTCCACCAGGCCGTTCTGTTGCGGCATGTACGCGCACGTTGTGGACAATCTGACTCCTAGGAGTGACCAAAACTCTCGCCAAAGGTCCGAAACGAATTGCCTGCCACGATCAGACGTCACACAGAGGCACAAACCAAATCGCGCTACCCAGTCAAGCAGAACCCTCGCACAAGAAGCTGCGGTAGCGTCAAGCATCGGCAGGGCCTCCGGATACCTCATGAAGCGGTCGACGATGGTGAAAATGTACTGATAACCATTGACAGCTGGTAGAGGACCGACGACATCGACGTGGAGTGCTTCAAACCGTCCGCTAGGTGTCGGCGGTCTACGCAGGGCAGTGTGTTGGTGACGAGCGATCTTACATTGTTGACAGCGAACGCACGTCTTCGCCCACGATGACACCTTGGCCCAAATGCGCTTGAAGACGTATCGTTCAGAGACGAGGCGCTTTGTGACACGGGCACTTGGGTGATGCAGATTATGTATCGCGCGATACACTTCGTGCTGCAGTGACTCAGGCAGCAGCGGCCGATCAACACCAGTGGAAACGTCCACCAGCAGTCCAGACGGAACACCCTCGACTGGACGTACTTCCACGCGAAGCGAAGGACAAGAGGCAAGCTCGGCGACATCTGCGGCACTGTGTTGAGCGAGCGCGAGGCGCCTGACATCGAGCGAGTGTTGAGCGTCCACTGCAAGCTGAGAGACGTTTCGTGTTGCGTCTGACGGAGGCCTACTGAGACAGTCCGAGACAGCGTTTTCGGACCCTTTGATATGTCGTATGTCCGTGGAAAACTCACTCAGATAAGCGAGCTGTCTTTGGACACGAGCCGAACGTTCGGTGGTGCTGGTGAAGGCATGCACCAATGGCTTATGGTCGGTCCACAGCTGCAATGCGGGCCGGCCTTCAAGTAGATGCCGGAACCTTTTGACCGCACTGAACAATGCATACAGCTCCTTGTCACCAGTGGACCATCGTAAGGCAGCGCCTGTGAGTTTGCGGGAGTGGTACGCCAACGGTACCCAATGACCATTCTGGAACTGTAGCACAACAGCTCCCACAGCCAAGTCAGATGCGTCTGCCACTAGCTTCGTCGGAGCATCCGCCTGTGGAAATGCCAAACATGAAGCGGCAGCCAGCGCTGATTTCGTCTTCTCGAAGGCGGAGACTTGAAGAGGTCCCCACACGAAACTTCGTTTGTTGTTCGCCACCTCATGAAGGGGCTGGAGAGTTTGAGCCAGCCTGGGAATGAACCGGTGGAAAAAGTTAATCATGCCTAGGTACCTCCTGCACTCAGTGGAACTGGTGGGCGGCGGCATGCTCACGAGATCAGCAATTTTGTCTGGTAAGGGCTCGATGCCACGTGCAGATACTTTGAATCCAACGAACCGCACAATACGCTGGCCAAAGACGCACTTTTCTGGCTTGATGGCCAGGCCGGCCGCTCCGAGACGGCGAAAGAGTTCTCTCAGATCTCGGCGGTGAGTCTCGACATCTGGAGAGAAGACGAGGACATCGTCGAGGCAGCAAAATACGCGTGGCATGCCCCGCAGCACTGTGTCCATGAGGCGCTGGAGAGTTTGGGCAGCATTACACAAAACGAAAGGCATACGCGTATACTGAAAAAAGACCAAATGGAGTTGTGATCGCAGATTTTTCCTGATCGTCTGGTTGCAGAGGAACTTGAGCAAAAGCACGCGGGAGATCAATTGTGCTGAAATAATTCGCACCACTGAGCTGATCGGCGAATGATTGAATGTCGGGAACGGGATACCTGTCGGGCACCGTGATGGAGTTCAGTCGCTCGTAGCACCCGACCAGTCTGAAAGCCGTGCCACCATCCTTTTCAACGAGGTGGATGGGACTGGACCAGCACGATGACGAGGAAACCAGAATGCCCAGATCCACCAACTCTGATAACTCTTTTCTGGCAGCGGACAGTTTGGCTGGCATTAATCGACGTGGGCGGGCGAACACTGGATTGCCTCGTGTGATGATGCGATGCTGGACACCAGGCACCTTCACAACGGGAAACCCGTCAGGTGGGGCGACGAGCTGCGCGAAGTCGGCTGAAGCGCGCACACCGGCGAACTCCGGTCCGTCACATGGTCGCTGTACAGCACTGATGTGAGTCAGCACAGGGTGTGTTGTGACGATCGACGCGTTGCTGCTGGTGGACAAGAATGTGGCGCTGTCGATTAGCTTGTGCCGTTTCATGTCCACCACAAGACCAAATTCGCGGAGGAAATCCGCTCCGATTATTGCGTGTGGAACTGCTGCTGAAATAAATCCGAGCGAATAAGTGCGCCCGAGTCCCAGATCGACAGTCAAGCGATGGTTGACCTCAAAGACTTGGATGGATGTACCGTTGGCGGCACGTAACTTCGGCTCGTCGAGGGCCGCCGCTGATGCCGTTGAACGAGCTGGCAGCAGAGAAACCTCGGAACCGCTGTCAACCATGAATTTGCGGCCGGACATGTCTGTGACGAATAATAGGCGGTGATTTTCACGGCAGCCGGACGTGGCCATTACCGCCGGCTGCAGTGCCCGTTTCCCGCCATGTCGGACGTAAATGAGCACGAGCCGAGACAACGCCGCGCTGCCGGCTGCTCGTCTTTCGGTTGCTGTTGTCGTCTGGGTGTCGACTGAGCGCGCGAGCGAAAACTTCTCGTGGCCGCCACTAGAGGCTCCTCGTCTGTCTCTGTGGCTGTGTATGCGTCGCCGGTCACCTGTGCCGCAAGCGAAACGGTCGCCGCTGGCTGGTAGTGAGCGTCTGCGCGCAGTGCAGTGTCCCGCAAATTGTTGGAGACCAGCCACTCGCGACAGAGCAGTCGGAGGTCTGACGGCATTCGACACAGAAACACCTCTTGGATGATTTCGTGTTCTGTGTCGTTGGGGTACAGTGCCGCGAGGTCGCCGTACAATTCCGACGGTTTCCGAGAGCCCAGTTGTCGCGGAAGATTCTCCAGACGCTGTAGTTTCTCAGCCGGAGTGAGCTCTAGTCGCTTTCGCAGTCTGGCTTTGAGCAAATCGTAGCAGTTGCTAGCGAGTGGGTTCTGGGTTGCAAGATCTTTGACCATCCTGAAATTGGTTCTCGGTAGCATCGCCAAAACTTTGCGAAACATGGTGGTCTGACATTTTATGCCACTATCGGCCATCAAATTATCGCACATTGCGATCCAGGTGTCCACATCCAGTGGGTCGAAAACCGGGAGGTCGACCTTCACCGAACCCATGGAATGAGAGTGATTACTACGAGGCATACTATATACGAATCCGCAATACGACTGAAAAGTATTGGCAAAAAAAGAAATATACCGGGGTCACCACTTGTAGGGACGCCTACAAAAGTAAAATAATGGCAAACGGCCTCAGCGATCAAAACCCGTGCGTACGGTAACAACAACAACAACAACAGTGTGTATTTGGTATAGCGCCCATCATCATAGGCGCGCAGACGAGTACTTATACAGATAAACATGAAATATAAACTGGCAATGCGAGCATGGGATCATACGATAATAATATAGAGCTCGATCACAAAACAACAAAATAAAACGCGGATTAAATCAAGGAGAAAACGCAGAATCAAACAAACAACTACATATAAGAGAGATCAGAGGGAGGCGAAAGGAGTCAAGGCGTGAGTGGTGGGATCAAAGGATAGATAAAAAAGATATTTACGAAGAGAAGCAGCAAATGAGCGATATGAAAACGATGACGTGATGTGAGAGGGGAGAGAGTTGTAAAGACGCGGACCGAAAAAGGAGAAGGATTTGGAAGACCACGCGGACTCATTTAAAGCGCGAGGGCAGGCTAAAGGGGCAGGATGTCGAGAAGAGGGGGTTTCAGAGAGAGAAAGTAAGGCATAGAGATACGTAGGTTTAGTGGGACAGTGCAACAGTTTGAAGATTATGGAGCAAATTTTGAAGTGAATTCTAGATTTGATGGGAAGCCAGCGGAACTTGAAGAGATAAGGAGAAGTATGGCGGCAGAAGGCAGGATATAAAACAAAACGGCAGGATTGGTTCATCACACGCTGGAGAATTTTCAAGGAAGATTTAGGACACTTGAAGTGGAGCGAGCTGCAGTAATCCAGTCTAGAAAAGATGAGTGATTGAACAAGCTTGATAGAAGAGGGCTGGTCGAGGCATGAACGGATAGGATAGAGAGAGCGGAGTATAAGGCGACAGATGCGAGCAGTAGCAAGAATATTGGCAGAGAAGGAAAGTGAGGAATCAAAGATAATGCCAAGGTTTCTAACAGACGAAGAGAGAGATATAGGCAAAAGAGGAGGCGACAAACGAGGAGTGTCAAGAGCAAGAAATTCTGATTTATCAGTATTCAGAAGAAGTCGACGGGAGGAGGTCCAAGAAGATATATCAGAAAGTATACCAGACAGAAGAGCAGGGTCAGAAAAGGGACAAGGTATATAGAATTGGATGTCATCAGCATATATGTGAAAAGGGATAGACCAGCGTCGAAATATAGGGCAGAGAGAGGACATATAAAGATTGAAAAGAAGAGGACCAAGGATAGACCCTTGAGGTACACCAGAGGTAAGTGGGATCGAATTAGAGACGGAAGAGTTGAACTGGACAGAGTAAGATCGATTATGCAAATAGGAGCGAAGCAAGGAGAGCGCGGAATCAGAAACACCAATGTGAGAAAGGTCTTTAATGATAATTTCATGATCTACAAGATCAAATGCTGAGCTTAAGTCAAGAAGGACAAGGATAATGGATTTTCGAAAGGAGAATGACGACAAAATACCTTCAGTGACCGAGATGAGGACAGATTCAGTACTATGAGAAGGACGAAATCCGGATTGGTGAATGTCAAGGACGTTACAAATGAAAGGAGATAACTGAGAAAAGATGGCAGATTCCAGGAGTTTGGAGGAAAAACTAAGGAGGGATATAGGACGGTAGTTACAGCATAAGGAAGGTTCAAGCGAGGGTTTCTTGAGGATAGGGCGAACATAGGCGTGCTTATCAGCAAGAAAATTTCCATGTAAGAAGGAGGAGTTAATAAGATGGAGTAAATAAGGAGTCAGGGTGTCGATAGCAGGAGCAATTATACTGAAGTTAATCGGATCAGGAGGAGACGAGAGAAATTTACGGGAGAAGAGAAGAGATAAGAAGTCAGAAATTTCAAGATGAGAAAAGGATGAGAATTTGCATAGGGAGGTGGTATGTGTGACGAGGAAGTAGAAGAGTTCACCACTTTGTCACATTTTAACCTAACTTTTTTGTGTATACCTAACCTAACCTAACCTAACCTAACCTAACCTAACCTAACTTTTTTTAGTTTTTTTTAACCTAACCTAACTTTTTTAGTTTTTTTTTTTAACCTAACCTAACCTAACCTAACCTAACTTTTTTTTTTTAACCTAACCTAACTTCTTTTTTTAACCTAACCTAACTTTTTTTAGTTTTTTTTTTAACCTAACCTAACTTTTTTATAGTTTTTTTTTAACCTAACCTAACCTAACTTTTTTTTTAACCTAACCTAACTTTTTTTTTTTAACCTAACCCAACTTTTTTTTCTTTATTCTATTCCTAACCCGACCCAACCCAACTTTTAGTTTTATTTCTTATTCTTCCTTTCTTATTATATTTATTCTTTATTCTATGCTCAACCTAACTTTTTTTTCTTTATTCTATACCCAGCCCGACCCAATCCAACTTTTATTTTCATTTCTTATTCTTCCTTTCTTATTATATTTATTCTTTATTCTATGCTCAACCTAACTTTTTTTCTTTATTCTATACCCAGCCCGACCCAATCCAACTTTTATTTTCATTTCTTATTCTTCCTTTCTTATTATATTTACTCTTTATTCTATGCCCAACTTTTATTTTTTATTTCCTATTCTTCCTTTCTTATTATATTTATTCTTTATTCTATGCTCAACTTTTATTTTTTATTTCCTATTCTTCCTTTCTTATTATATTTATTCTTTATTCTATGCCCAACTTTTATTTTTTTCCTTTATTTCTATTTTATGTCACGATACTCATTATATCGGGATCGCCAAGTCGATGTTTGGCAGAGACGTGAATATAATAATTTTCAATCATACTTGAAATATATATAAAAAACGGTTTGACTAAATCGGTCGCAAACACAATGTTCCAATATGACGATGAATCACTCGCCACGTTTATATAAAGTGTCTGGTTTATGTCAAATACTGCGGTAAGGATTAAAATGCCAGATGAATTCATTGGCGTCAAGCCAAGGATGAATATTTTGAATATATTTACCTGATACACAGGTATGGGATTAAAACATTTGCCGGTAACAAAGACCAAATTTACACACAATTTATGTAAATGTAGCCGAAACGAATGCTTGTGAATCACTAGCTACGTTTATATAACGTGTCTGGTTTATGTCAAACACTGACTAAATCGGATTAAAACGCTATTCGACTGTGTCGGAATTGATACAAAAATGACTTGCAACGAAATGACCTTTGTGTATTTTCACTTGATACACAATTATGGCAAATATACAAGTGGAAATCATGTAGAATCATATTGACGACACGATTCAACGAACACATCGTGAACACAAATGTTTGTTGAATCGTGTCGTCAATATGATTCTACATGATTTCCACTTGTATATTTGCCATAATTGTGTATCAAGTGAAAATACACAAAGGTCATTTCGTTGCAAGTCATTTTTGTATCAATTCCGACACAGTCGAATAGCGTTTTAATCCGATTTAGTCAGTGTTTGACATAAACCAGACACGTTATATAAACGTAGCTAGTGATTCACAAGCATTCGTTTCGGCTACATTTACATAAATTGTGTGTAAATTTGGTCTTTGTTACCGGCAAATGTTTTAATCCCATACCTGTGTATCAGGTAAATATATTCAAAATATTCATCCTTGGCTTGACGCCAATGAATTCATCTGGCATTTTAATCCTTACCGCAGTATTTGACATAAACCAGACACTTTATATAAACGTGGCGAGTGATTCATCGTCATATTGGAACATTGTGTTTGCGACCGATTTAGTCAAACCGTTTTTTATATATATTTCAAGTATGATTGAAAATTATTATATTCACGTCTCTGCCAAACATCGACTTGGCGATCCCGATATAATGAGTATCGTGACATAAAATAGAAATAAAGGAAAAAAATAAAAGTTGGGCATAGAATAAAGAATAAATATAATAAGAAAGGAAGAATAGGAAATAAAAAATAAAAGTTGAGCATAGAATAAAGAATAAATATAATAAGAAAGGAAGAATAGGAAATAAAAAATAAAAGTTGGGCATAGAATAAAGAGTAAATATAATAAGAAAGGAAGAATAAGAAATGAAAATAAAAGTTGGATTGGGTCGGGCTGGGTATAGAATAAAGAAAAAAAGTTAGGTTGAGCATAGAATAAAGAATAAATATAATAAGAAAGGAAGAATAAGAAATGAAAATAAAAGTTGGATTGGGTCGGGCTGGGTATAGAATAAAGAAAAAAAAGTTAGGTTGAGCATAGAATAAAGAATAAATATAATAAGAAAGGAAGAATAAGAAATAAAACTAAAAGTTGGGTTGGGTCGGGTTAGGAATAGAATAAAGAAAAAAAAGTTGGGTTAGGTTAAAAAAAAAAAGTTAGGTTAGGTTAAAAAAAAAGTTAGGTTAGGTTAGGTTAAAAAAAACTATAAAAAAGTTAGGTTAGGTTAAAAAAAAAACTAAAAAAAGTTAGGTTAGGTTAAAAAAAAAAGTTAGGTTAGGTTAAAAAAAAAAGTTAGGTTAGGTTAGGTTAGGTTAGGTTAAAAAAAAAAACTAAAAAAGTTAGGTTAGGTTAAAAAAAACTAAAAAAAGTTAGGTTAGGTTAGGTTAGGTTAGGTTAGGTTAGGTTAGGTATACACAAAAAAGTTAGGTTAAAATGTGACAAAGTGGTGAACTCTTCTACTGAGGAAAGCAGAAGAAGGAATTCTAGATTGGGCGGAAATGATTTTGCTTGTGAAATAGGAGGAAAGCTCGTTGGCGGTTAGAGAGGAAACAGCTGAGGGCGAGCGAAGGCCAGAAAGGGAGTTGAGTGTGTTCCAGAGAGCTTTAGGAGATCGAGAAAGAGAAGAAAGTCGAGACAAGTAATAAGCTTGCTTGGAGGATGCTAGAGAAGAAATATATAATGAGCGAGCAGAGCAAAAAGTAGACCAGTCACAAGAGAGGCGAGTGCGTCGCCAGGTACGCTCCAACGCCCTAGAACGACGTTTCAGACGATCAAGGTTAGGATTATTCCAAGGAGACGAACGAGGACGAGAAGAACGGAGAGTCAGAGGGAACAAATGGTTGTTAGTGAGGGATAGAGTAGAAAAGAGGAGAGGATAAATATCGGAGGGAGGAAGAGAGTAAAGAATATGTAGAGGAAAGGAATTTGCAAGAAGGGTCTGAAAGAGAGAAGGGTAAAAAAATTTGTAGTTGCGAGAAAAGGTAGGGGAAGGCATTGAATTAGGAGGTCCGGAGGCAGGAAGTGATGTAAGAATGAGACTATGGTCAGAGAAGGAAGAGTCGGGGGGAAGAACAAAAACTTCGGAAGGAGGAGAATCAGTAGAGAGAACAGGAGAAGGGAAAAGAACTAAATCAAGAGTGTGGCCCGAAATGTGTGTGGGAGAAGAAACAGGAGATACAAGACCATGAGAATCAAAAAGAGAGATAAAATTCGAGGAATATGAGGAAATAGCAGGACATTCGACCCAGAAATTAAAATCGCCGAGGACAAGATAACAACTAGAGAAGGAAGATTCAATAGCTTCAATAAGAGAGGAGAATTCAGAGAAAAAAGATGAAGTAGTGCAAGGATGATTATGTCGATAAACAATAAGAATACAAAATTTAGGATAGGATAGGTACGACGAAAGGCAAAGAGAAATGAACTCAAAGGAAGAAGGGGGAGGAATAGGATCAGGTAGAAGAGAAATAGGAAGAGACTTAGAAAACATACAGCCCACTCCACCTCCAGGGGATTTAGGATCAGTTCTGGCCTTATGGATGAAGGAAAAATCGGAGGGTATGTTAGATAGAAAGGATGGAAGATCGGTGTCCAGCAACCAAGTTTCGACAAGGCATATAATGGATAAGAGATGGAAGGAGACCAGATGGGACAGATAAGTTGTTTTGTGGCGGCAGGATCGAATATTGAGGAGTCCGACAGAGAGAGATGCTGGAGAGTGTTGATTGGATTGTACTAGAACTGGGGGCGGAGGGAGAGCTGAGGAAGAGTTATCACAGGGGAGAGAATCAGAGAAGGATGATGTTGGAGGAAGTAGTCAGGCCCGAGAAGAGAGATGTTGAGAGGAAGACGGAAGAGACGATGAGGCTGGAGCGGCAGGAGAGGAGAGGGAAGAGGGTTGAGGCAAAAGATCATCAGATGTAGCAGTGCGATGACGAATTGAGTTGCGAACTGAGATGAACGAAGGGCATGAAGATAGGAAAGCAGAATGAGCGTGTGGGCGAGAGGAGGAAGCACAGTTGTTGCACTTATCCGGGAGTGAACGGTCACATTGAGAGGAACGATGGGGTCCTGCACAGTTGCCACACGTTTCGGCCCGCAAGCACCTCGCTTCACTGTGGCCAAGCCCCGCACAACGTGCGCAGCGGGAGACCCAGTAGCGGTCGTAAACTGGGCAAGTACGCAGTTCCACGAAAAGCCGGTCACCCACAGACCGGATGGCCGCTCTGGCGGAGGGTGTTATCGAAAGGACAGCATGGCGAGTGTCGTTCCGAATTCGGGTGAAAAAGAGCAGTTTCACAGCGCTATCATGTAGAGCGCCCAGAACAGGGTTTTTTCGGCGAATAAGCTCAATGAACGAGTCCGGCTCGAGATCCAGTGGCACGTTGGCGAGTGTGACCTTAGGTCTGAGAGATGCCGCTTTGGTACAGTGAGCATCAATCTGGGGATCAGCTGACCGCACACAGTTCAGCGCTCGCTCGGCATCGTGGGAAGAGGCGCATCTGATGATTAGCCCACCCTTCGCAGATTGTCTGGACGACTCAACTGGGACATCGCGAAGCAACGGCGCGATCATCTTGGGACGCAGCGGTGATTTGCCTCGAGATTGTAGGACGACAGCATAAGTGGGCCTCTTTGCCGGAGCAGCCACAACATCAGAAGTCAACTGCTGTTGCTTCCCACCAATCGAGCAGAGCGTCGACTCAACGGCATCAAGCCGCTCCCGCATGCGAGACACATCCTCCTGGATCTGAAGCGCCAGCTTAGCCTTGGATAGGCACGGTGTGCAGACCCAATTGACCTGCCGTATGTGGTCCGCTTTAACGCCACTCAAGGATGCGCATTTGATGTGCGCCCAGGTGGAACAAAGCGAACATACAATCCACCTGGCCGAGTCGCCGGACGATGTGTTACACACTCGTGTAACACATCGTAAGACTCGTGTGTGTATTGCTTGCGCCACCGATGCATAATAAACATTTTAACATGTAGCAGATCGAGCACATACATAATTATATATAACATGATAATGCGATATAATGTGATGATCAAATGAATACATAATAATAGCAATGACAATAAAATAAAGATAAAATGCACTGAGTGTGGCGCATCGGCTACAGGTCCTTCTAGTGTTAATTGTGGAAATATAACAATAACTGAACCATGATCGAAGCAAAGTTATGCAATGCCGCAAGATTGATTTCTATGAATCTTTTGATATGCTTTTGCGGAAATATATTTCAGATCCCGTCTCATGAGAATGTTTCAATATATAAAATAATTGGAGTTGTACAGCCTTGAAAGTATTTCACGTGATTTACGCGCCAAATATGTAAGCAATGCACAATGTAAATTGCTTTTCTATGTGATTGTCTGTTCGCATTTCTGTGTACTTCTCTAATCGCTTGTGTGTGCAAACGTTTTACTTTGTGTACTACTAATAATACGCATCTATATTCTGCTTGCTAAGTGCTTAGCGAAGGTGGTATTACCGGTTAATTCTTTGATATTTGTTGTTGTTGTTGTTGTTGTTGTTGTTGATATTTAGTATTATTTGTTGATAAAATACTGGAGTGTTTAGTAGATTCCAGTCAAAAAATGTCCCGACTCCACTAATGTAAGCCTATAACACCAGCTTAGGTCAATTAAAATTTCACCGGGAGAATAAAAAAGCTGAAATCAAACTCAAACGTGTAAGTGTTCAAATGTTCCTGATTTACCGGGCAGTTACCGTCCTATTTCGCTTATGTCTATCCTCTAAACTTCTGGAAACAGCCATTCTTAAGAAACTCCGCCCATTTTCGGCTCTTGACACTCTCCAGTCCAGATTTATTGTTCGGCATTCCATGGAAACCTTACTATTATCCCTTCAAAACGATATCCTCATCCACTTCTGATTCATCTTGTGATTCCTTGCCGCCGTCAAATCATATTCATTTTAATCCTTCACGTGTTTTCCAACATTCACTCATCGATCATTCTTTTTCAGCAATCAACAACAGCAATCTGGACACTGTTGTGCTGGTACGATAGCTTCTCTATGCTTCGTACGATTTTTCTGTGTTCAGGAGACAACACACTCAGTTGTTCACTGAAGTTTATTCCTCGAGGTACTTTTCGGCTATCACTAGCCATCGTCAGGAGAAGTAGATATAACACAATACAATACACAGCAAAATACACAATATCAAACAGTACAGCTTCAAGACGGAGCCATTGCCAGGCACTACCGCCAGCAGCATCAAATGAAATTGGACCGAAAGACTATGATGAGAAAACCGAAATCATTTACAGGGAAAATGACATCCGTAGGCTCAAAATAATTGAAGCTGTATTTATTAATTAATATAAATGTGAAATTAACATTCAGCAACAGCCAGATGTCGCTCTCCCATCCATGCGACACCAATCGACCTTGGCACATAGGTGCTAATTTTGTAACAACCGTTTGCCGCATAGGTTTCATTATGTAGGTGTCACATTGGCACATGAGTGATATATTGTCCACCTCGTTTATAAACACCGTTTATCCTGTACTGTTTGATATTGTGTATTTTGCTGTGTATTGTATTGTGTTATATCTACTTCTCCTGACGATGGCTAGTGATAGCCGAAAGGTACCTCGAGAAATAAACTTCAGTGAACAACTGAGTGTGTTGTCTCCTGAACACAGAAAAATCGTGCGAAGCATAGAGAAGCTATCGTACCAGCACAACAGTGCCCAGATTGATGTTGATTTCAACAAATCGTGCATACATAATGGCCTCCTTCCAATATATATATATATATATATATATATATATATATATATATATATATATATATATATATATATTATAAATAAAATATATATATATATATACGTGTGTGTGTGTATTGCCCCACGGAGCTAGTGAGAGGGAGAGAGTTTGAGAGTTAAATAGAGTGCGGGACAGACGCGTGTTACCATGGCCACTACTCTGTCGGCTTTGCAAGCTCAGACGGAGCATAAGCTGGCGGTCACTCGCGACTACATCACGCAACCACGGCTCAGTGAGAACTTACCACACCACATTATCATGTCTCATTACCACACCACATTATCATGTCTCATTACCACACCACATTATCATGTCTCATTACCACACCACATTATCGTGTCTCATTACCACACCACATTATCATGTCTCATTACCACACCACATTATCATGTCTCATTACCACACCACATTATCATGTCTCATTACCACACCACATTATCATGTCTCATTACCACACCACATTATCATGTCTCATTACCACACCACATTATCATGTCTCATTACCACACCACATTATCATGGCTCATTACCACACCACATTATCATGTCTCATTACCACACCACATTATCATGTCTCATTACCACACCACATTATCATGTCTCATTACCACACCACATTATCATGTCTCATTACCACACCACATTATCATGTCTCATTACCACATTACATTATCATGTCTCATTACCACACCACATTATCATGTCTCATTACCACACCACATTATCATGGCTCATTACCACACCACATTATCATGTCTCATTACCACACCACATTATCATGTCTCATTACCACACCACATTATCATGTCTCATTACCACACCACATTATCATGTCTCATTACCACACCACATTATCATGGCTCATTACCACACCACATTATCATGTCTCATTACCACACCACATTATCATGACTCATTACCACACCACATTATCATGTCTCATTACCACACCACATTATCATGTCTCATTACCACACCACATTATCATGTCTCATTACCACACCACATTATCATGTCTCATTACCACACCACATTATCATGTCTCATTACCACACCACATTATCATGTCTCATTACCACACCACATTATCATGTCTCATTACCACACCACATTATCATGTCTCATTACCACACCACATTATCATGTCTCATTACCACGTCTGAGTACCATGCTCTGGTGGCCTGCATGAGTTTCACACCTCAGTATCACGGCTACATGTGTGTGTTTGTATGTTTGTATGTGTACAGGCTTTTACACAGGCGTTGTGCTACTTCTCTCCTCTTTGTCTTCCGTCTTTCATGTCCCCTTAATTGTGTGTGTGTGTGTGTGTGTGTGTGTGTGTCATTGTGCTTGTGCCAGCGTACAAAACCGTTGTGGGAGTGAATGGGCCGCTTGTGATTCTGGATAGTGTCAAGTTTGCCAAATACGGCGAGATAGTCAACCTGACACTGGGCGATGGCAGCGCGCGCCAGGGTCAGGTGCTGGAAGTGAGCGGCGCCAAGGCCGTCGTCCAGGTGACGTCATTACATTCACATTACATTCACATCCGCATGGTCAGATGCATTCGCTTGCATTAGTATGCATTATTTTACATATATACAAATTGAAGTACATTTATGTACATTGAGTTACTCATACGCGTTCAAATTCAATATGTGCCTCACTATTCTCTACGGTTCTACTCGAGAATGGCCCGCATGTTATTTTATGCAGCGTGCGACATACGTGTGAGGCGGAGCTAATGCGATCGTGTAACTAACTTTCTCAACGGCTGGCTCGTATTGTTTTCCATAAATGACTGGCGGACATTCCTCGGGTGGATAATATTGCCTGCTATGGTGGTGAATGTTAAATGCCTCAAGTGACAGCTGCTATACGAAAAGAAGCCCAAGCTTATGAACACACACAGGTGTGTCCCGTGCAGCTCGCTGCCATCGCACAGCCCACTCTTTCCACCCTATAGCGTCACAGGGACGGAGGATGGTACTAATTGTACTAATTATAAATTAATAGCGTTGACGCTTGACACTGGCGTGTTCGTTTGAGTTTTGTCCACTGTCGACCTTCTCTCGGCTGATCGATAGATCGTTTGTGGAGAGGAATTACCTGGTGGTTGTTGAGCGCCACCAGGCCTCCTTCTGTACGTGTTCATGTAGAAGTAGTATACCGCTCGGCAATTGTCACAGAGTTTCCCAATAATGGCGTGGTGGGAGTTTTCCACTTGATCAGTACCTCGTTCACTCCATGCCGGAGGCAATAACCTTGAATGACTTCCGCTCTCCAGTTGTGATGCGGTACAGAAGTGATATATAATAACCCTATCAACCCTGTGAGAACGGCACCTTGTGGCAACAATTGAAAAATAGACCAGTACCTTCTGATTGAACGAAACTGCGGCGGGTAGTTTGAAAAGTACAATGACATGCCGTTCAAATAGAGGTTTTACGGTACGTAATATCACATTCAAACACAGTGACGAATGCTATGTTTGCGTGAAATTGTGCGGGGGCAAAGCCTCACGGTCCCGGCTGGCACACCACAGGTCCGGCCGCCACACACGGGGCATCGCGGTGACGGTCAGCACAGAAAACTGCACGGCTGCGCGCACACTAAACCCGCCTTGCGGTAACACCATTCTAGAGGCCTTCATTTCATCATCACTTATATGTTTCCCGTGTGTGTGTGTGTATGTGTGTGTGTGTGTGTGTGTGTGTGTGTGTGTGTGTGTGTGTGTGTGTGTGTGTGTGTGTGTGTGTGTGTGTGTGTGTGTGTGTGTGTGTGTGTGTGTGTGCAGGTGTTTGAGGGCACATCGGGCATTGACGCCAAGCACACGGTGTGTGAGTTTAGCGGCGACATTCTGCGCACGCCCGTCTCGGAGGATATGCTTGGCCGTGTGTTTAACGGATCCGGCAAGCCCATTGACAAAGGCCCGCCGGCACTGGCCGAGGACTTTCTCGACATTCAGGGTGAGTGTGTCTATTTATATGTGTGTGCGTGTGTGTGTGTGTCGAATACTCTTGATTTCGGGTGTGTTTGCGTGTAATTTCCTGTATGTGTATATGTTTTATTTGTATGCATGTGTGTGTTTGTTCGTGCATGCGTGTCCACGTATATGTGTGTGTGTGGCTGTTATGCAGGTCAGCCAATCAACCCATGGTCGCGCATCTATCCCGAGGAGATGATTCAGACGGGCATATCGGCCATCGACGTGATGAACTCCATCGCTCGCGGCCAGAAAATCCCCATCTTCTCGGCGGCCGGGCTGCCACACAACGAGGTCATACTCAAAGTCCGGCGTAATCGTTGTCGTAGTAATAGTCTAGTAGAATCGCAGTTGTAGTCAGAGCCGTTGCGAGGAATTATGCCCCCCCCCGAAGGCAACACTTGGGGCCCCCATTTTAAATAAATCACCACATAATGAATGTATTTATTAGACATAATCACATAATACGTGAAGCAACGGGGCCCCCAACATTCGGGGCCCCCCGGCCGGGGGGTACGGGGGGCGGCTGCTACGGCTCTGGTTGTAGTCATTGTCCAGTTTAGTCGTAATTGAATTTATAGTCGTATTATGTTGTAGTTAAATTATAATTGACCGTGGCTCAGTGATAGTCATAGTTCAGCTATATATAAGTGTGTGTGTGTACTCACCTAATTGTGCTCCTAGTAGGAAATGAGCTGCGCTCGGACTGTCCTGTCTTTCCCGATGTCTATCCATTTTGTGCTTAAACTCACCTATATTTGGCTGGCTTCTACGATAGCATTTGTTCCAGATATCGCCTGAAAGGAAAACAATACATTGTGTGTGTGTGTGTGTGTGTGTATGTGTGTGTGTGTGTAGATCGCTGCGCAGATTTGTCGACAGGGCGGTCTAGTCAAACTGCCGAGCAAGTCGATCCTGGACGATCACGACGACAATTTCGCCATTGTCTTTGCCGCCATGGGAGTCAACATGGAGGCAGCTCGGTTCTTCAAGCAGGATTTTGAGGTGCCTCTCGTCCTACTGATTTATCTGTTTCTCTTTTTATCTTCCACCTCTCCGTCACTCTCTCTGTACTCTTCTCCTTTCGTCCGTCTAATCTATCACTTTCATTCAAACTTGCTCTTTCGTTTTGTCCTGTCTTTTCGAATGTTGTGTGTGTGTGTGTGTGTGTGTGTGTGTGTGTTCGTTCATAATATTTACTATGTCTGCTGGGTGTGTATGTGTTTAAATGCATATGTATGTGTATGTGTGTGTGTGTATATATATATACACGTATACATGTGTATGTGCGTTTGTGTGCGCGTGTGTGGCGTGTGTTGTGTTGTACAGGAGAACGGCAGCATGGACAATGTGTGTTTGTTTCTCAACCTGGCCAACGACCCGACCATCGAGCGCATCATCACGCCGCGGCTGGCGCTGACCACGGCCGAATTTCTCGCCTACCAGTGCGAGAAGCACGTGCTCGTCATTCTCACCGACATGACCTCGTACGCCGAGGCGTTGCGCGAGGTGTCGGCGGCGCGCGAGGAGGTGCCCGGCCGTCGCGGCTTTCCTGGCTACATGTACACCGATCTGGCGACCATCTACGAGCGGGCCGGTCGTGTGGAGGGCCGCAACGGCTCCATCACGCAGATTCCCATTCTCACAATGCCCAACGACGATATCACGCATCCGATTCCCGATCTGACCGGCTACATCACCGAGGGCCAGATCTACGTCGATCGTCAGCTACACAACCGGCAAATCTATCCGCCAGTCAACGTACTGCCGTCGCTCAGTCGTCTCATGAAGTCGGCCATCGGCGAAGACATGACGCGCAAAGATCACGCCGATGTCTCCAATCAGCTGGTGCGTGATGCCGGCTCTTTGGATCCAACTATCGGGTTTGAGCGTGTAAATGGTGTCATTAGATGATTGGGTAATTGAGGCGGTGATAGTGGGTAAATGAAGTTATTGTCCAAGTATATGTTTGTGTGTGAGTTTGTTGTTACCGGGGTAGTTAGGCGTGAGGATGAGGGTGGTAAAACTGCAAGATATCTTGTGTAAAAACAGAAAAACATTTCTTACAAGCATAATAAGATATTTCGGTGATATTTGGTAGGAGTGGGGGAAACTATTCTATGGGAAATCAGAAATATATTCGTTGGGAAGGCAGTAATATATTGACTGGGAGAATTGGAGATGATAATGATTGATCTGTATTTGTCTATGTGTGTGTGTGTGTGTGTGTGTGTGTTTGGCAGTATGCATGCTACGCCATCGGCAAGGATGTGCAGGCAATGAAGGCTGTGGTAGGCGAGGAGGCGTTAACGCCTGATGACCTGCTCTACCTGGAATTCCTCACTAAATTCGAGAAACACTTTATCACGCAAGGTCCGAGTGGTCATGTTTTTCATGTTTCTTGTTTGTTTGATTCTCTCATTTATGTTTCCCCGTATCTTTGGGCGTGTTTCATTATCACTAACGTAAGTGCTGAAGGAAGTTGATGGAAGTGAACGTATAATGAAACACTTTGTGAAGTCATACATCAATGACGCTTGTTTGACCATTTTGAACAGCTGAGTGCGAATAATCCCACAAACTTTCTGGTCCAAATAATTTCTTTTGCTTCATTTTCATCATTTGCAATTGCTTTCTGTTGATTTGCTGGATTTTAGTTCATGGATTCATTAATTCCATATGGAGCTGCGATAATCTCAGCATTGTCGGATTTACACAAATACCACACAAATACTTTAAGCCGAACGAATACTTTAAGCCTATGGCGAACAAAATGCTCACAGAAAATATATTCTATGTTATATATTCCTCAACAAATATATTATATTCCTCTATTCAATTCCAAAACAAACAGCGCACGGGAAAGGGAATGTCGCTAAAGCGCAATGATTGCCTAATGCCTTCTGCTTCAAGCCTTCCGAGTGAAGCGCAGTGAAGTACTTCACTCCAACTTCAGCATTGATAATGTAACACTGTGAAGCGCTTCCTAGCGCTTCAGCATTGATAATGAAACGCCCTTTGATTCCAGTGGTTTTCTCATTTCCAAATTCGCTTTTTCTCAGTGTTTTGTCGTCTTTCCTGTGTTTATTTTGTTTTTCTCTCAATCATCTTCATCATCTGCTTTCTGCACGTTTGGACTGAATCAATCTCATTGTTAGCCGTTGTAGCTACGCACACACAAGCAAACACACAGACACACTTATCTGTTCATTTGGTATTCTGCCGTTGAATTTCACTTGATGTTGTGGTTTGTTTGCTGATATTGTCTTCTTGGACGTCAAGGGAGGAGAAAGTCGGCATCTGTCAAATGTTATCAGTTTTGTACTGGACTTTCTATTCGATTACACGTGTTTACACACATAAAACATTATTGAACTTGAAGTGTATTGAAAACGCACACACAAGCATAAGTTTTTATGTGTCTAAAGTATGAAATATAATATAATCAAACGCGCAAATAATATCACCTTAATATATAGAATAGAAACAAATTCTTAATGCAATTATTCCTCTGATAACACCCAAAAACTAGCATTTCAGTTCAACACTATTATGAGACATTAAGAACTTGTTTTACAATATTTCAATAATTATTAGTCCAAACACTTTCTATCTGTGAGCCATTATGTAGAATTAGTCTTGAATAAGCTTAATTTAAGTATATCTTGTCAAGCATTTGAAAGCAATATTAAATCTCCTCGTTCTCTTATTTCTTTCAATGTAGGCAGATTCAGCCTACCAATTCTCTCCGTGTATTTAGGACTTTTAAATTATCCAATTGATTATTTATCGCTTTTTGTACCCTTTCCAGTATACCCATATGCTTCAGTAGGTGAGGATTTCATATACTAACTGTGTACCGGACTACCAGCCTTACCAGTATGATAATCAACTTTGTGATCATGTATGTGGGTGTGTATATGTGTGTGTGTGTGTGTGTGTGTGTTCAGGCTACTACGAGAATCGCACTGTGTTCGAGTCGCTCGACATTGGCTGGCAGTTGTTGCGTATTTTCCCAAAGGAAATGCTCAAACGCATTCCCGCGTCAACAATCGCCGAATTCTATCCGCGCGAAACCAAAAGCACGCGCGACGCTGAAGCCATGTAAACCAACAACTATATCTATTATTAGAGGTGGTGCTAATATCGCTATACTCGGCGCGGCTTGTTCTATAGATGGTGCTGCTGTCTGTGTTTGTCAGGTTATAGCTGGAAGCCGTGTAGATTTTAATCACCTGTATTACGCATGCGTGTGTGTGTGTGTCTAATGTATGAATTTGTCCAATGTGCATTCCAATATACCGAACCATATTTATATATATGGATATATATATATATATGTGTGTGCATGTATGTGTGACCTGGATAGTGCAGTTTTCCATATACAAGAATTTTCTAGGAATTGTATCGGTTGTTTGGTATGTTTGGTTTTCTCATTGGTGTGACAGTATCTACCTTTTTCAATTGGTTTGATGTGATTTGTGTGTGTGCGTATGCGTGTGTGTGTGTTTGAATCTATATAATTATATAAGTATCAATATACGTATGCTATCGATGTGGTTGTTTGAGATTTATTAGATATTCTAGACTTGACGTTTGACCAATTTGCTGATTTAATTGTTCTCGCGACATCAAACAAAGGAGTTACCAAGCTGGATAATTTCTGATTGCCTAGACACACACACACAGACACACGCATACACATACACACACAGAGAGAGAGTGGCAGGCGTACGACTGTTTGTTTGGTTTCTTCTTAAATGCCTGTTTGTAAATTCTTGTATGTTTTATAAGTACGAGCGGTCCTTGTTTGGGGAGCTTTGTCTGATGGATTGTAGGCATTGGCGGCACACAGTTTCTTTCTTCCGAAAGTCAGCCAGAAAATGAGACCAATTGGTGAGTAACGAAGGGCGGCACTCTCCCGTGCAATATATAGCGGATATTATTGCATCTGTAAAACCACCGCGTATAGACGTTATTTTAAACGACTGTGTAAAAGTGTCAGTCCTGGACATCCACATGCTTGAAGGAGTGGCCGGATTGCTGCTCTCGTGGCTCGTTTGCCGGGATTTGAAATTAATCCCAAGCTGTTATATGTGTAGGCGTGTATGTGTGCTAACTTGTATCTGTGCGTGTGAGTGTTCGTGCGAGTGTGCGTGCTTGCTATGTATGTATGTATGAACGCGTGTGTGTGTGTGAGCGATTGGCGATGTTTGTATGCGTGTGCACTGTTGTGTTCATGGCGAGTTGTGTTTTAGCTTGGAATTTGTTTTGCGTTTGAGCAGTTGTATTTGAGTAAGCGGTCGATGCTGGTGAATTGTGTGTTGGCGCCTGGTTCGTGTGTGTAGTGATATTTTTAACAGTGTTGTAGTGTCTTACTTGTCATCCTTGCTCCATCATCCTCATCAGTATATCACACAAGAGATTACCCGTCACAAATTCAGACATTGGCCGATCAGCAATGGTGCAATTCACAAGCACAGCATCCCAGTGCACATACGATAGCTCACCATGGAGGAGATTGTAAACAACACAGTGATCGTTGACCAAGAGCGTGACATTCGGCGTCTGAAATTGCGCCGCTAGTTGTCAAAACGCAACGCTCGAGATAGCGCAACATGTTCGAGCATGTACAGAATTGTATCACTGTCACCGAAGACATCTCTTTGTCATTAGTTTGCAAGACTCAGACAGAACAGGGTGTTTTTTGTTGTCATATTGATAATATATCAAGTGTTATACAGTGCTAAACTTTGGCTAGGGATGAGATTGCGGAAAAAATGGAATGTATAAAAAATAAATAATGGCATTGATTTATATTTGGTCTTTTGTCATAGCATATTGAATTGCCAACAAGACTGAATAGATTTCATGGACAATTTGCAACCAGAAATACTATCAGTATTAGCTTGAAAATATAATTTTTGCATTGTTGCGCAAGCGCAACGAGCGGCCTTTAAGCCCATCAAGCTGTTAAGGTGTGGGAAATATGTTTAATGTTTGTATGTCTATGTAAGTCCTTTGTCAGTTGTCTCACTTCCCTCGTCTGTCCTGGCCTGAGTGACGCAACTCCTTGCCCGTTGCTGATTGGCTGGTCGGTATGTAATCGCGAATACACTAGCCAATCGTCATTCGGGTCGGACAATAGTATAAAAGTCATGTGACAAGTCAAGTTAACAGCGCTTGCCAGGTGAACAGTCGTCATTCAGCAGTTGCCTAGTGAACTTGATCGTGACAGTCTTCGTTTCGTCAGGGGCGTGCGTAGTGCGGTCTTAGAGTTGAATGAGCCGTGCTACCTCGTCCAACTTGCCATCGACGTGATTACGAGGTCGAGGACCGCCCGGAGGACAACTTTAGGCAACCTAAGAGGTTAGTCGCTCGGGCCAACGATTCATTGACTCACGACGTTTTTCACAGCGAAAACGCAACGAGCGGCATCTCTTCCCAGTCAGTTAATCATCTATCACACCTGTATCAGTTAATCATCTATCACACCTGGTGAAATTTCTGTCGTTCGTGAATTGCATTGTTCCATTGTGAAAGGCGTGCATGATTATGCTTTAATTGTTTTGTATTTATAACTGATGATAATTTACAAATTGGTACATTAATATTTTAAATGTAATTTGGTCGAATGATGCCAATGGTGATCTACGCGCGGATCGGCCTGATAAGTGCCAGCTAACAAGCACCAAGGCCTTCAGAGAATAAAATCGAGGAGTATAGAATTGTTTTCAGATGAGGAGGCCAATATCGTTGCGACAAGCTGGAATGACAACGGAGTAGTGACTATATTCTCTAGTGAGAACGGTGTTCTTCCTTTCGTAAAAGCTGGCCTATTATGCGAAAGCAAGAAGGGAATACACGTGAAAATGCCCAATATTATAGATTATAATATAATATAATTGAATATTATAGAGAAGTATAATTGGTACATGGGAGGATTTGATCGTCTGGATCAGAATGTTGCTAAACACAGAGCCTCAATCAGGGGCAACAAGTGGTATATTCCGATTTTATGGTACCTTTTACATGTCTGTATGAAAAATGCGTGGCTGTTTGCAAGAAAAGGCATCTATACCGAAGATTTGCTTTCATTCACAAGATTCGTCGCACAGGACTGGCTAAAGACTTATGGAAGACGAGAGAAGAATCCTAGCAAGTATCATAATGAATAGTGGCAGCTCATCTGAAGGCTTGCGTTACGATAATTTGGGTCAAGTCATTGTTAAGACAAGCCCTGCTTCTCCGCAGATGCGGTCATTGCAGGAGCCAAGCTGTGCACCTGTGCAAAAAATGTAAGGTACATTTACATACCAAGTGTTTCATTGAGTTTCACACTTGTAATATATGTGTGTGGTATGATGCAGCCTGTACGTAAGCTAATAGCGAACCCGAGGAAACTCAACACATAAACACCCTTCAATAACTTGTAATAAATGTGTGTTTTTCAAGTGTTTTTCATCGAAAGGAGAACACACGACTGATCCTTAACTATTCTGAATTTGTTTTATGATATTTTATTGTTAAATAACTGATAAATTACGATATATATCGTCATTTAATGACACCAACATAATTGAGCATTAGACTATTATTATTATGATTAATTACAGGCAAATCCAGTAGCATGGGAAGAGTGCAAGCACTATTTCCACCCTAAGGTGGCCCCATGTACCGGAAGCGCCCAAAAGATTCAGAGACAAAGAGAGTTTGAAGGGAAAAAGTCTAGAAAGAGAGTTAGAAAGAAAATAATAAATAAATAACAATAAATAATAAACCATCATCCGATAACAATCCATAATGTCACTCCGCCCACGTTCCTCAATAAATAATAACAATCAACAATAAATATGTGATTCAGTAAATAACAGGCATCAATAAATAAGAATAAATATTAATAAATAAGTAATAAATAACAATCAAGAACAATACATATGATTCAATAAAAAACATCCAACAATAAATATAAATATGATTCAATAAGTAACAACAACACAAATAAATATGATTCAATAAACAATACCACCAATAAATATGATTCAATAAACAGCAACAACAATAAATATGATTCAATAAACAGCAACAACAACAAATATGATTCAATAAACAACAGCAACAATAAATATGATTCAATAAACATTGAAACATATGATAAATATGAAACAATAGACATTGCCAAATTTCATTACCGATTATTGTTTTCATAACATTGCCGTGGGTCCATATGTCGCTCGTTGCATTTTCGCAACACATGTTTTTCACGCTTCCCAGCAGCTATAGACCAATATCTCTTCTTCCTCTCCCATCCAAACTCCTGGAAGCCGCTATTATTCCACAGCTGCGACCTTGTATATATTCAGTCCCTGATCCTTATCAATCCGGTTTTATTTCCAATCACTCCACTGAAACTGTTCTTCTTTACCTCTTAAATGACATATTAACTTTTTTCTGCCGGCGACTCTGTTCTCTTTATTTCTTTAGATTTATCTTCTGCTTTTGACCTCGTCGACCATTCTATTATCTGTCAAGATCTTGCTCACGTTAGTCTTTCACATTCTGCCCTGAATATTTTATCTTCCTTTCTGACTGACAGGACCTTTGTTGTACGCTCCAATTCAGATTTTTCCGCTCATGTACCTCTTAATCCGGTGTTGCCCAAGGCTCTCTTCTCGGTCCCCTTCTATTCAATCTTTATGTTTCTTCTCTTGCCCTATTCTTCGCTCTTATCCTATCTCATTTCATATTTACGCGGATGATATTCAAATTTACTTTCCTTTCCCTTTTTCTAAACTTGGTCTGGTCGGCCAACTCTCATCACATATTTCTGCATGGGCGTCCTCCAGAAATCTTCTACTGAACCCTGACAAAACGGAATGTATTTTGTTTCATCCCCCCAGAATTGCCCCTTGCTTATTTGATCTGCTTCTCTCGTCCCACATCCGAAACCTGGGTATATTTTCCGATCCTTCCCTCGATTTCTGCAAACATTTATCGCACATCTATCGTTCCTGCCGTATCACCCTACGATAATTGTATCCGATTCGCCCATACATTGACGAGGCATCCGCTCTTCTTGTGAATTCTTACATCTTCTTACGTATTGACTACTGCAATTATTTATTTTTTCATCTACCACAAAAGTCTATTCGCTCCCTCCAGTCTATCATCAACCTCCCGCGCAGATTTGTGTTACGTCTCCCTCTCGGAACAACTACCTCCGCTCACATTCGCAATCTCGGTTGGCTGCCTGCTGTCTCTAGAATCCACTTTAAACTATGTTGCCTTGTATATAAACTTCTTCACACGTCTTCTCCCCCTGCCTGCCTGTCTTCGCTACTAACCTGTAACACCAAGCTTTCTAGCTGTCGTCCTGTTCCCCTAGTCTCCCCTCCTGCTCTCCATGAATCCAACTGGTCCGCTAAGTCGTTCTTTTTCTCTGCTCCGCGTATATATAATTCTCTACCGCCTATAGTATTGTGGCCAGGTCCAGGGATTGGCAACACTCATTTGTCTCACCTGCGTTTGTTTACGTCCATATATGACGGTAATCAATATACATCGTATCGTGTTCTCGTGTGTCGGCTACAATGATGACCCCGCTATTTTTGTGAAATATTTCATCGTAAGTTGCACAAATTTCCTCTCTTTAGAGCGTGTATATATTATTGATCCGCCTGATCATAATTTCAACTTTTAACATGTCCGAGGAAAGAGCCGTAGTAAACCTATCACAGTCGTTTTCCGTCCGTGTTGAACTGCCCGCGTTTGACGCCGCAGATATCGACACATGGCTTGCAATGTGTGAGAATTTACTCATAGATGGAGGAGTTACGAAGGCCACGACAAAATTCCGAAAAGTGTTGGCAAAACTTCCGCCGCAGTATTTTCGTCTGGTGAAAAATCTGGCCGTCACCAACCCGCTTCCAGCCGATTGTTACGACAAGCTGCAATCGACACTGAAAACTCGACTAACAATATCAGACGCCGAAAGACTCAGACGACTCGAGGCTCTTCCCATGCTTGGAACGAAAAAGCCCTCGTCTCTGTACGCGGACATAGAGGTACTGTACCCGCACGATACAGAGCACAGCATCATCAAGGAGCACTTCCTGAGGCGGCTTCCCGACACGCTGCAGATACAGTGCAGAGAAGGCCTACTGACCTCAAAATTGTCAGAAGTAGCCCTGAAGGCAGACAGTTACGTGACAGCTTCCTCAAACGAGGTTTTCGCGGTAAACACCGCCGATGGTGACGACTGCGCCGAGTGTCCCGCCGAAGGTTTGGTGGCTGCGGCACACCGATCAACTGCTCCACCCACTGCTCGCCGCCAAAGAGACAGCAGTCGCCGTGACCCGCAGCATCCGCGCCTGCATAGAAGAGAGACACAACGCAACTCAGCTACCAACTTTGTCGACCGTTGGTGCCGTATACATCGCCGGTATGGCCCAGCTGCCCGAAATTGTCTTGGAAACTGTTCGTTCGATTCCGACTTTAAGCATCGTTCGGAAAACTAGCAGGGCAGCCCCCGGCGTCGCCTGCTGCGGGCTGCCACAATTGTTGCCGGCTCCTCTACATGCGCGACTCCACGTGTCGTCGCTGGATGGTGGATAGTGGAAGCGAAGTATCTATATTACCTCCGTCCTCGTCAGCATTTCTCACTGAACACGTCGGCGCCCCCCGTCTTCTCGCGGCCAACGGTTGCCCGATCAAAGTGTTCTCCGTAGGACACAAAATGACTCTCGACCTGGGACTTGGTCGAAAGTATGAGTTCAAATTTCTGGTCGCCGACGTCCCAATACCTATAATGGGCGCTGATTTCCTTCGAGAGCTCGGCCTTGTGCCAGATATGAAAGACTCACGTCTCCACGACTGCTCGACACATCTTTCCGTTTCATGTTGTCACGCAAGTCCATTGTCGAGTGAACCACCCATGACTATAGCGGCAGTGAAATCCGCTGGAGACAACTCATTACCTGCTTGCGAACTCTTTACTTCACTTCGCTCATCTAAACAATTTATATTGCTATGTTCACCGTCCAGCGCGAATGTGGATACGCCGTCATCTGTCACCGAACACATGATCATCACAAACAGCCGCCCTGAGTTTGCGCGCGCCCGCCGACTCCCTCCAGACCAAGTTCGTGCGTCTAAAGAGGAAGTCAATGACCTGCTGTCACGCGGAATCCTCGTGCCATCGTCCTCTGAATGGGCCAGTCCGATCCATTTGGTCCGGAAAGGGGATAATACCAGCTTCAGGACAATCGGTTGTTACGAACGTCTCAACGCTATAACAGTGAAAGACCGATATCCTGTTCCGGATGTTCAGTCATTCGCCGACCAGTCGAGTGGCTCCACAGTTTTCAGCAAACTGGATTTGAAACGAGCCTGTGCTCAAATACCAGTCCATCCGGCACACCGCCACAAAACTGCAATCATTACGCCGTTCGGCCTGTATGAATACACCCGCATGCGTTCGGGTTATGCAATGCCGCGCAGACATTTCAGAGGTTTATCGATGGTGTGCTCCGTGGACTTCCGCGGATTTTCGCCTACATAGACGATGTTCTTGTGTATTCGCCTGATTCGGAAACGCACATCAAAGACCTAACTGCTGTGCTCGACCGTCTGCAACTTCACGGCCTTGTCATCTCTCCCGAGAAGTGTGTGTTAGGTACATCCTCCATCGAATTCCTCGGTTATACAGTCTCCAGCGAGGGTTTGGCTCCGATGCACGACAGAGTGGATGCACTCAAGCTTGTGAAGTCGCCACAAGACGTCACTTCATGTCGCCGCTTCATAGGCATGATAAACTATTACCATCGCTTTATTCCACGCCTCGCCACGGTACTTTCACCACTACATGAACTAGCAAATCGAAAGAAAAACGAATTTACATGGGAACCAAAGCATCAAACTGCCTTCGACAAGCCGAAATCCATGTTAGGATCAGCAGTAACACTCGCTTTTCCACGCCAGGACATTCCCATCCTCGTCGTCGCTGATGCATCGTCCACAGCCATTGGTGCCGTTCTTCAGCAAGAGTTCGAAAACAAGATAGTGCCCCTCGCCTTCCATTCAAAAATGTTGTCAATCACACAGAAGAAATGGAGCGCCGGTGACCGTGAGCTTTTTGCGTGGGTAAGTGCTGTCCGGCGTTTTCGTCACCTTCTTGAAAGCCGTGCGGACGTCCAACTCGTAACAGATCACAAGCCACTGATCTACGCATTCACCTGGAAAACGGATCGTTCAGCACGTGTGACTCGACAATTAGCCTTCCTCAGTGAATATTCTACAGACATAAGACATGTGAGCGGGGCAGCCAACGCAGTATCGGATTGTCTAGGTCGATCACATCAAGTCAGTGAACCATCGGAGTCCCCAATAGTCTCAACGTGCTTCAACATTGCTCAGCAAGAAGTTAACAGCACTGAATTGGCCAAACGACAAAGCGAAGACCCTGAAGTAGCTGCCTTGTCTACGAATCCATCGTTGACCATCAGAAGACTACAAGTCGCAGGAACCGAACAACCTCTGATTGTTGATGTGGTCACTGGCTCTCATCGTCCTCTCGTTCCGACTTCACTTCGCCGACCCACATTCGACCGCCTTCACCATATGTGTTTGTTCGTGTGGATGCTCACCGCGGCTCACTAGACAGGCCATACAAGGGTCCCTACCCGGTTAGGGATCGAGGACAAAAATCGTTCCTTCTCGATTTGGGCCATCGTACTGACAATGTCGCCATCGATAGGCTGAAACCGGCATTCCTGGCAACCGAGGATTCTCGCACTGACAACCTACCCCCGGTATTTTGTCCCGTTTCTCAAACGACAGCATCGGAGTCGGATCGCGAAGCAGAGTATCTTCCGCCACCTGAGCCCTCCACTGTGACCACTCGCACTGGAAGAGAGAGCCGGCGACCTCACAGGCTGGCGGATTACATTTGACCTTCACGCACATGTCTTACATTAACAATGTTCTTATTGCGAATGTGTATAATGTTGAGAGTTTCCTGTTTGTGTGTATCCGGTGTTTCTGATTCAATGAGTTACAAAAAATTTGCGCAAAGTAGAGCGAGATCCTGTATATTTGCATCCGTGTGTTTTACCTGCATGTTTGCCATGTAATCACGAACCTCTTGTATCAGTGCCTTCCCGATGTGTCAGGTTCTTGGAGGGGGGCTGTGGCCAGGTCCCGGGATTGGCTACACTTATTTGTCTCACCTGCGTTTGTTTACGTCCATATATGACGGTAATCAATATACATCGTATCGTGTTCTCGTGTGTCCGCTACAGTATATCTATATTGGAGAGGAAATCTTACGTGTCCTTTTCTACCTCACTGCACAAATATCTGCTATCCTTGCCATTCCCTCTTACTCCACCTTTTAGACGCCAATAGCCCTCATAATGCTATTTGCTCTTTCTTGTGCCCCCACCTACTGTAACTTGTTCGATAATTTTGTTCATTAAATCTATAATTACCACTTGAGATGAGCCCCCTCCATAATTGTGTTTTGGATCTGTCAGTGGTGCTCCCGTCTGTTTTACTTGTATCATTACTGCCTGTATATAAGAGCGTGCACATGTATGTGTATATAAACATGTACTTGTATAATGATTGTCCACTTACTCCACGAAATCTTCCTTTTGCTTATTATCTTGTATGTTGACTTTCTTCGACAGCTTATTTTGACTTTCCTCTTTCGAGCAACTTAATTATTTTTTCCTTTTTTTCGCCCATTTGTATGTTATATTTCGCGCCACTGATTACTTTGTGCGCTATAGCAAATACATCTGTTGTTGTTGTTGTTGTTCCTTAATATGCATCACTTTAAATCTGTTTTGGAGGCGTTTTTATGTTTAATATATTATTTGGACCAAATATGTTCAATTCCTACAAATTACAAAACTTTGATTTTTCTCGGCTAATATGGGTTAAGAGCAGCCATGAACCTGCAAGTTGAGTAAAACGGCGTTCTACCGACTCAGAGAAAACTACGGTCTGAGGTAACTGGGTGCGCCCCTGCTGAGGCACAAGCGTGCCCACGTCGCTAGCAGTTAGCACCAACATATTGCGAGTTGTTGGTCTCTTTTGTCAAGTCTGTTCAGCAATTGACCGATATTTTGTTGGCGTAATATTTCGGAGTTAACTATCTCCATTCTCACACACTGGTAGACATTGGTGGTATTTATTCCTCGAGACGTCTTTCGGCTAACATTAGCCATCTTCAGGAGTTACACTGACCAGCAATGAAAGCAGACAATTCACAATGGTGAAAAGGACAAATAGCAAGCAAGAATATCACGGATACAACACAGGACGAACAACACACATATAACCAAGGACCAGCCATACATTTAATCATCAAGATAACGAGTGAGCAGATATTTATGAAGATCAGCAGAAAAGGATCGGAATGAAGACTTTCAGTATATTCGTCTTTGTTTTTGATACATCTATTCTCTTTGATGCATTTGTGCATGCATTTTTGAATATACATTTGCGTACGAGTGTGTGCATATGTGTGTCACACCCATGCCCGAACTTATGAATATTGCAAAGACTCGGCGATAAATTCGTGTCTATTTTTTAAAGAAAAGCCTCACTTGCAGCGGAAATATCTTTATTTGCATACAAATGCTGCTGTCCTATCACACACACACAAACCTATACACACACTCACCGATACACACACACACACACACACACACACACACACACACACACACACACACACACACACACACACACACACACACACCGATACACACTCACAACGTACACATCACACAGACGCTTTCACATGCACATTAACACGCACACACACCCATGCACGCACGGATACACATATACACAATGGTCCTTATAGTAGCGATCCTAGAATCAGTACAGAGCTGTGTTATATCTACCATTTTTGTCATTTTCTACTATTTATTACGTTTCCTCATGTTAAATGATTTATACTAAGTAAATAAGTTATATATATATCAAGGTGTTAATATACTTGCATTTATATATTTGCATCCACTAATTTGTTCGTTTATTATTTCATATATTCGTACGTTTATTCACTTATATTTGTTTATATGTTGTTTTATTGTCATTTTTGTAAATTGACTACTATTGAACATTCGGCTTCACCTGGTTTCATTCTAATGTGCTTTTAACATTAGGTTTATCAAGCCCGGTTCTATCCGAATATTTCCATAATAATTTCCAGCATTAAACTGTATTGTTCTTCTCTTTTCCTGTCCTTTGGTGATCAATCTTTATGTGGATATGAGTCATTCATCTATAGCATTCTCGCTCTTCCTTTCATTTTGTACATTTATTGTAATTATATGAAAGAAACCAAAACACTAAAATATATTACAGACAGGCGCGCGTGGGGCAGCGATGCCCACGCGCGACTACAGGACGCCACAGCCCTGCCATGCTTCGAACAATACTCCTCAAACACGACTCCACGCTCACACCGTGATATACGGGAGCACACACACACACACGCACAGGCCTCACATCCACAGAAACTACCAATCAGCGTTCTAACTCCTCCATCGTCATCAGCATGTCCACTCTGTGGTACTCTCGGTGGCACTACACTTGAACATTATTGCCTACAATGTCCGGCCCTCGAAGGCATGCTGCCGTCAGGTCCACATGTAACTGTGATTGATGTCTGTCGCCACCTTCTCGCACGAGAAAACTTGGAAATGCTTCTGTACCATTTTCCTCGTTTTGGAGAATATCAACATGTATTCTGTTCGCTTACTGGTATTCGGTTTGCTTACTGGTTCGCTGTCTGTTCGCTAACTGAATTGTTATGTTGACTGTTACTTCAACTGTTACTTTAACTTAGCTATATGTCGTTCTGTTAACTGAGTGCGTTCCCTTCTACACACATGAGTTTATTAGAAGCACATATGTACGTGTGTGTATGTAATTATGAGTGTGTACGTCTGTATGTCTGTGTGAGTGTGTGTGTGTGTGTGTGTGTTTGTGTGTATGACTGTGCGTGTTTGTATGTAATTGTCGCATACGGGTGCATATGCGTGTATGATGGTGTAATCTATTATGTCCATGTTGGTAACTTGTATACTCTGTTCATGTTTGTGACTTGTCACCAATTTGCTTGACGTGGTTGTAAGCAATAAATTGAGTTAAAAATGAAATAAAAAAATCAGCGACGAGCAGGTCACTTGCTCGCCGCCGCGGGGCATGGACACTTGACACACACACACACACACACTCGCTCACATACTCTCTCACGCAATACACAATTCAACCATACACGGTCACACATAGACACACTAACACGTTCACGCATTCAAACACAATCTCTCACTCACACACTCTCTCTCACTGCACACCACATAATATTAGCAACATTTATGCGTCTTTTATTTTTTCTTCTTGTTTTCATATATTAACATTTATTATTGTCACTGTCGGAACTTGTAGCCAATTTTGTTAGTATTTAGGAATAATCTATGATCTAAGATGCTGTTTGATAGCGCCATTGCTCAGGTGACAAGTCAGCCGCCGCGACAGAGTGGTTGTTGTCATACCGATATAACTGTGGACCGATATAACTGTGGACCGATATAACTGTGGACCGATATAACTGTGGACCGATATAACTGTGGACCGATATAACTGTGGACCGATATAACTGTGGACAGATATAACTGTGAGGTCCGCACCCCTCAACGTTGCACGTGTTACGGTAGACAGCATGATGCTGTGGCAGCTGCGAGGGCTTTTCACACTCTGGCTTGTTGTGTAGTGGATATACAGTTTTTTGTGATTTGTAATATATCACGAGCTTCAAATCATTATTTTTATCAATAGCCCATACTTTGTTGCCAATTATACTCGTATCTTTCAAGACCCGTCTTTCGACTTTGTGCGATGTAGAAAACACGTTTTTGTGTTAAAATGCGAGGAACTTTGTGTCAGTGCAGTCTGGAGCTGTCGCTGAAGTACTCGTCAAGTGTATTCGTGATAACCTCTGCACCTCACTCTTATAAAATCCATTGTTGACAAACACTTGAATTATGTGTTCAGTTCTTTATGCGTTGATTGCCAGCTTAAACAGTGGGTCAGTGCTTGCCGCTCATATTCTGATATTGTCGAGCGTGTGTATCTTCTGGGCATCAGCACCGTTCAAACAATACATCATGGTGAGCATTGTGTATACTTTAGTTTCGAGCTGTCCGTCGTTCAACTGAATTAGCACGTCTAGAAATATAAGCCATTTTCTAAGTCTACTTTGGTGAGTGTTAACGTGCTGCTTGCAATTTTTCAAATTCATCAGGTGACTTTAATTTCAATGAAATATCTCGACATAGCGGCAATACACAGATGGTCTTTTGTTGCCAAATATTGTCGCTTTGGCGGAACCCATGAACAGCATTTTCACACCGTTCACAAGCGCAAAATTACGCGAGAGGAAATTGCTGGCGGAACTGAGATTTTCGCCCATTAACACATCACAGGATTGGGACTTTGGAAGGTGTTTTCACTATCAAGCTGAGGTCATCCATGAATTATCAGCTTGAGGAAAATGGAATTGTCATCTCAGCGAGCCCCACTAATCCGTAGAGACTCGACGCGCCCCTGCGTCAATAAAGGCGAGACCGACCGCGTTAATCCGCGTTGATTAATTCCGCAGCCGCTGATAGTTCATGCGGTCAAATAGCACATAGCTGAGAATTAGCACCTCAATTATGACGACATTATAAAAGACTTCATTCAAAATTAATACACTGACATTTGATAGAGTCTGACTATGTGGGCCGGTAGCTCCGAGACTTTACCCAACATTGGTCGGACAACTATTGAGGTGTCTGCAGCGAAGATCAGAAGCTAGCAAGGAGTATTGAGTTGTCGAGAAAAAACATTGCAAATTGTGATAGCTGTAGTGTGATTTGATATGATTTGACTTGAAGTTGAAGTTCTTCAGACACAGTCTGAAGACGTATATACAGGGGGTCCTCGACTTACGACGGAGATCCGTTCCTACGTCTCCGTCGTAACCCGAATTTTGACGTAAATCGGGACACATTACATGTATATACGTAAGCCTATATAGGCACTGGTCACTCACATATGTTAATGCAGTATGCATACATGTGTATACAATACATCTAAAACATAAGCAGACAATTATATGACGTGCATGTAGACATAAGTTGAGCTAAAGGTATATGGCAGACAAACTGCAAAAAAACAAGACAAATTCCTTACCTTACAAATTCAAACTTTATTTTCTCACGAAAAACTCCCATGTAACACCATACACGTAATCAAAAATAAAAACATCACTCAGGACAAATTCGATAGCTTCAGTTCACACACTTTTCTCAAGTCCTTCTGTGGTTGGCTTGCATCCTGGAAGGGTTTTTGCAAGAGGGAGACACACGCTTAATGTTGAAAGGCTGGATAAGTTGCAGAAGGTGCTGGAGATGCTGGAGCAGATGTGTCAGAAGTGACTAAAGGAGCTGGAGAGTCTGGAAAATGTAAAAAGTCAGCTGATGAAGAGGGTACAGGGCCTGTTGCGGGCCTCTCTACTTTCTTGAGGAAGCAATCAAGGCTAGTCGGGACGGTTTTACTCTTCTTTTCCTTCAATATCTCCTTGTAGATTTTTTTTCTCTTCGAACTCTCTTTCTCTCTGAATCTTTTGGGCGCTTCCGGTACATGGGGCCACCTTAGGGTGGTAATAGTGCTTGCACTCTTCCCATGCTACTGGATTTGCCTGTAATTAATAATAATAATAAAAATTGTAACAGGCCAGACAATCCATGCCCCCTCGGTAGACCCTACAGTATCTGGCAGTGTTGGGGTCCTCAGCTTCAAACTTTGCCAATCCTTGCTCTATCATTGCAAAACCGCCTGCCAAGCCTTTTATGGTAAATCTCTTCGGTTCTGGGACTCGTGTCTCTTCCTCCTCTTTACCTTCCATTATCTGCTTTTCCATTTCAATGAGGTCCTCAGGAGATGATTCCTCTCCATGTGGTGTCAACAGCTCTGTGACATCATCGGTCTTCACCTCCAAATGAAGCTGCTTACTTAAGGAGACAACGTTCTTGGCAACAGCCGCAATCGGCTGACAGTCTTGTATTGGAGCCCTTTAAAATCAGCGGCGACCATGATCTTTATTGGGAAACGTCCACCCACGACAATTTGTGCCGCTTGAGTATCGCCGAAATATCTTCTCGCATCTGCACAGCCTGTCTCACCCAGGTGTCTACAAAACAGTGAAGTTAGTGAAAGAAAGATATTTCTGGCCGTCATTACAGTGTGACGTGAAGTAGTGGGTGAGAGAGTGTGTTGATTGCCAGCGGGTAAAAACCAGCCGCCACACCAAGCCGCCAATTTCTCCATTTTCAGCAGCTGCCGGTCGTTTTGAAACGGTTCGTATTGATATCATCGGTCCACCAGCGCCTCAGTGTATGCCCGGACATCCGTTCGTAAATCCACTGCGGTACATAGTAACATGTGTAGACCGAGCCACAAGATGGCTAGAAGCAGCACCCTTGAGCGATATTACGGCAGAGTCAGTCGCCCGAGCATTTGCCACTACATGGATGTCACGCTTTGGTGTGCCGGTCTATGTAGTAACTGACCGAGGAAAACAGTTTGAATCAGAACTGCTCAACAATCTTGCCAACACCATCGGATTTCACAGAATGCGCACGACAGCATATCATCGTTAAAAGCTTATAGGCCTCAAGTGACAGCTGCTACACGGGAAGAAGCCGAAGCTTATGAACACACACATGTGTGTCCCGTGCAGCTCGCTGACACCGCAGAACCGACCCTCTCCACGCTATGATGCCTCAAGGACGGAAGACGTATTAGAGAGGGCCACCTCCCCAGAATGCATGACACAACACATGACTGATATCTGATATCATCACCTACCGCTTGGTGGACAGGGACTGTAGGATTATAGAATTCGCCCAAAGAAATTCTCCTCCGCCGGGTTTTGAACCACGGAACTCTCGTTTGTGAGGCGGGTGTGCTACCACTACACCACGGATCATCGTTCATAAATGATGACATATGGTCGTCATGATAATAAGAGTTGAGATGACAGTGATAAAAACACATGAACAAATACAACAGCCACCTCTGTTAAAATAATAGTAATTAATATTATTATAACAGAAGGACAGTGATTGTTGAAAATACAATAACGAAAATAAGTAGAAAAATACGTAATACAGAAATGTATCTATCGGTATAATTATTTGTATTATTAACCCTCTAGAAGCCATGTTACACATATGTAACATTTGTTTCATAAGTTGTTTCATAAGAGTATAACATACTAAACAATAATAACACTCAATTATGTCACCACCAAAACCCAGAATAACACGAGTGCAGCATAAGAATCACATCTATTGAGCAAATACGCCACTACAGCTTGCTGAGGGATGCAGGGAAACAGCTGATGCACACAGGATACACAGGGTATCACCTTGGCTTCTGGAGGGTTAATATACGAAGTGAAAGGCAGTGGTTGTTTGGCTCACTACGAGCTGCAAGGCAGGAGCTGCAAGGCAAGGCAGGAGCAGGAGCTACAAGGCAGTGGTTGTTTGGCTCACCCGAGCTGCAATGTTTTAATTGAACGTCGACATCGCGTCATAAAAGCCGCAATCATGGCGAGAAAGCAGATCTGGCTCGAGGCTCTTCCTGTCGTTCTACTCGGGATTCGTATGTTGCCATCATGATCTGGAGTATCGCCATTTAGCGCGGTAAATGGCAGTGAAATTATGTGTCCCAGCATTTGCAGCAATCGCGACAGTTCCGGTGCTGAACAAACTCAGTTTGTTCGCGAGCTCACGAGACACATGGCCGAAGTTGATTTCCGAGTACTATCAGTAGGATCAGCGCACAACAATAGCAACATGCATATATCTGTTGACCTCGAGAAGTGTTAACACGTGTGGGTACGTGTCGATCGTGTGCGGCATGCACTGGAAGCGCCTTATAGCGAAACATTCCGGGTGCTACAACGCAATTCACGAGTGTTTGTCATTGAATTGCCGACAGGTGAGACTGAAACCGTGTCTGTGTCTCGATTCAAACCCGCTTCACTGCCACAGCATTCGTCGTCGAAGGACAAAAGCTCTTCGAAAAAGCTGAGACCGCCACTGCAGTGTTCTGACTCTTCTGAAAACAGTGCTGTACAGCTAAATTCTCCAGTGATAACACGCTCTGGTCGAACCGTGACCTTCAAAACACACCCAGACTTTGTCTATTTTAGAATTATGTATTGTTTTACTGTGTTATATTGTTTGTATTATATCACTAGAGATAGCCACTTGTATCTACTCGTGTTTTGCATACTCGTGCGTATTGACGCACTGGTGTGTACTAGTTATGTATTGTGATTTAATCGCGCGCATACATTGGTGAACTCCTTTCACTGGCGGGCGAGTACTGTGGTGATAACCACACTGGTGTGTGTGAATTGTCATATGTGCATATTGTATATTGTTTATGCCGGTCTTATGTGGCTAACTCAAGTGTGTGCTTGCTTGTGTGTTAGTTCTTGTTGGATATGTCAAGGCTTGTGTTGACTCTATGGTGACTTTGGCTAAGTTCAGGTCAGCGTTAGCTGTTTGTGTATGTGAATGTGTGCGTGTGTGTATGGTATGCTTGTATGCGTGTCTGTCAATGAGTGTTCATGTCACTTCCTTGTAACTATGGCCTATTGGTATGTATGCGTGTGTGTATATGTATAAATATGCGTGCGACCGATTATAAAAGTTCTTTCTTTTCTGGCTGTGTGACACAGCCAGAAAAGCCTGTGTCGGTTGTGTGACAGCCTGTGTCGCTGAGTGTGACCAGTGATTATATTGTGATTGTGCCGGTTGCTCTTGGACCGAGACGACACTTCAGATGAAACGGAACATATTTTTTCGAGTTTTATACAATCCAGTGGAAGAAAAGGACACAAGATAATATTGAAAAAACGAGGTGCCGCAGTAATTTAATGCAAAGCTGGACAATTGTGGATATTGAGACGGGACAGTCCGAGCCAAAAAGCTCTTCTCCCGTATCAACAAATCGGTGAATATATATACTAGCATTAAAACCCGCCCGTTGTGCGGAACAATTCATGAAAATATAGCAAATTAAAAATAAATAAGGCAAACTCATGAAAACCTTAATCAATTACAAGGTATAAATTTCATTATTTTTAATTTTATTTTGACAAAATATTTTCACTCAACCCGCCTCACATTTAAACCCGCCCGACGTGAGGAATAATTCAGAACTCGAACACCATCCGTTCTGGTTCTTGAAGTCAAATCCATTAGTTTTGAAATAGGGTACACTCATAAATATATTCATCTATTGAAAATTATAAGTTTAATTATTTTTATTTCGACAAAATATTTCCCCTCAGTCCGCCTGAGTCATTTTTAAACCCGCCCGTCGTGCTGAATTATTCAGAACTCGAACACGATCCGTTCTGGATCTTGAAGTCAAATCCATTGGTTTTGTGTATGGATTAATTCTACAGGGTAAATTGAACGTTCTATTGTCTATAGTTGCTGCCCGCGGAGCACTTTTATTAAAAAAAAAATACTTTTTTTAAAATGAACCATTTGAAAAAAGGAACTAAAAACACTTTCTTAAGCCCGCCCGTCGTGCGGAACAATTCATACAATAAAATTCATATCAAATCCATAAAATATAATGAATACAAATTGAAAACAAAAAAATGTAACCTATAAATATCTTAACCAATAGAAAAGTCTAAATGTGAACATTTTTTTTTTATTATGACAAATATTATCCCTCAACCCCAGAGCCGTTGCGAGGAATTATGGGCCCCCCCCCCCCCCGAAGGCAACACTTGGGGCCCCCATTGTGAATATTGAATGCATTTATTAGATATAATCACATAATACGTGAAGCAAAGGGGCCCCTCAACATTCGGAGGCCCCCCCCCCGGCCGGGGGGTACGGGGGGCGGTTGCTACGGCTCTGCTCAACCCGCCTGATATATAAATCTGCCCGTCTTGTGGTATAATTCAGAACACAAACACGAAACAAACAATGAAAGATGATGAAATCTTTTCATCAGAATGTTTCCAAACTATATTTATTACTTAACATCATTCCCCAATATCATTTGCTTAAGTACTATTTTACTTTTACCGCTATAATATTTATTGCTAAAATTTATATATTTTCCGCTATCATTAAAACCCAATATAACCTGAGTCAAACCTACCCAACCCAACCCAACCATCCAATCTTGACCGCACTCAGCCTAGTCTGAGGTGATTTAACTTATTAGTTTGTGATCACAAAATATACTGATGCGGTCATAATTTGTAATCAGAAGACTGAGATTATCTACCCCAGGGGTCCCAAACACGCGGCCCACCAATACTTATCTCTCAACCCGCCAATATAGTATCGGAACCAAACTGTAAGGCAGCTAAATTCACATTTGTTGCATAATGCGATATAATTATACACCATTATCATATTATCTCATAATTCCCGGTTAATGCTTCCACTAATGCATCATATTCATACATGTGTTATTTTTTTGATTACACCGATATTACAGCCCTTGATATTACAGCCGATATTATATTATGCAATCTATATTCTGCTACGTATTATTCCTAATAAATATATCATCAGATCGCAAAATATATTTAAAGGTTCACATCATTCTCCAAAATAATTTGCTTAAGAGGGATCTAGTACAATATTGCCCTATGAACATATTGGCCAAAAACACCCGCATGCTCCCATACTCTGCAATAGGGCAATATGTTCACCTCGGCCAGCGTAGTGTCAAAGGCGTATCAAGAGCGTTGAGTGCGACTGCGGCTTGTGGCCAATATGTTCACTTTTCACCATGGCGAAATTTCAGTAGTTTTCAACACAAGACAAGAGTTTATACACAAGTAGCTAGCACCTCACATACTGTGGGGTTATTGGCTAGGCTCAGTAATCTAAATTGACTTAACCTGACCTGACCTCACCTAACCTAGCCAAGACTAAACCTAGCCGCACAGTATGTTAGGTGCTAGCTACTTGTTGTATAGAAACTCGTGCGTTGTGTTGAAAACCACTGAAATTATGCTATGGTGAAAAGTGAACATATTAGCCACACGTCACCGCTGCTCGTCGTGCGGAATACTTCAGAACTCAAACACGAAACAAACACAAAGAAAATCGATGAAAAACGACCAACAGAAAAAGTCAAATTTGTAAATTCTTGTTTTAATTATTGACGATGTTTTTCCCTCAACACTGCTCAAATTCACACCCGTCCTTCGTGTGTAGTAATTCAGAAGTGTAACACTATCAAAACAATGAAACTTTCTGCCATCTCTATAATTCCAGATTTATGCGTCCGCTAAAACAGCATATTCATATAGTTGGCATTGCATGATATTACAACCCATATCCTTATGCAACTTAAGCTTATGCAACTTGAAATTAAACCAATTAAATTATACAGTAAAATTCAGTAGTTGACTTTGTTCCCAGTAGTATTTTACCCGCCCGTCGGGCGGAACAATTCATGTGTAAATATTGAGGATAATAAAGCTTTTCTATTCAGTATAGTGTAGCATTAATTAAACTGTACCCAATGAAACCACACCATCCATGCTTGGAGCTAATATGATGCATTCTTAATTGTGATTGGGCTTCAGTGAATTTTAATCGGTGTATATTCCTGTGTAATCGCAAGTGCGCATAATAGCTGTCAAATTGGTAATATATGCTTTTGACTTTACACCGCCGTAACTTCCTTCAGATACACTTTGGAAAATTACAAATCATACCGTATTGCAGAAAAACAAGATTTCTAGCACGATGGTATAATTTATTTTTATGTGTTACAAATAGTTACTGAGAAATAGTAGAAAAATGAATTAATTTTAGACGCCCGGTGATCAAGTGTAATTTTGGATGTATTTGAGAATTTTGCCAATTTTACACGTTTTTTATATCATTTGTGGGTGTACATTATAGCTTATCTTGTAGAACACAAAATTCTTTACACAGTAGTATATTCCTGTGTAATCGCAAGTGCGTAAATTTTGATTGGACTTCAGTGAAATTAAATCAGTGTATATTCATGTGTAATCGCAAGTGCGCATAATAGCTGTAAAATTAGTAATATATGCTTTTGACTTTACACCGCCGTAACTTCCTTCAGATACACTTTGGAAAATTACAAATTATACCGTATTGTAGAAAACAAGATTTCTAGCACGATGGTATACTTTATTTTAATGTGTGACAAATAGTTCCTAAGAAATAGGAAGAAAAATGAATAATTTTAGTCATCCGGTGTTCATGTGTAATTTTGGATGTATTTGAGAATTTTGCCAATTTTACACATGTTTTGTATCATTTGTGGGTATAAATTACAAATTTTCTTGTAGAACACAAAAGTATCTACACAATAGTATAATGTTTATAGCTGTACCATTGCTGGTTTATGAGGAATAGATAGCGAAATATTGACCAAAATATTCACGTTTTTGTGTGCTAATTTTGCCTTTTTGACTTTGTCATTTACACTTCACACCGCCGCAACTTTTTTTAATACAGTTTGGAAAATAAAAAATTTTACCGTGTTGTAGAAAACAAAATTCCCAGCATGATGGTATTATTTATTTAGATGTGTGATAATTAGTTTTTGAGAAATAGAGAAAAAAGTATAGAAAATCGGACGCGAGGAGTATAAATAAAATTTTGAATGTAAATTGAATTTTTTTCCATTTTACATGTTTTATATTTAGTTTTTGGGTATAAATTGTAGTTTGTTGAGTATAACTGAAAAGTTTCTACACAGTGGTATAATTTTTATAGCTGTACCATTGCTGGTTTATGAAGAGTGGTCGTCAGAAAATTGACCAAAATTTTCGCATTTTTCAGGGTTCATTTTGTTTTTTCACCGCTCTAACTTCTTTTGGTTTCATTTTTAAAATTTAAAATTTAGTGTAAAGTGTAGCCAAGAACATTTCCAACATTATGGTATACATTTTTGGCGGGTACGCCAAGTGATGGCCGAGTAGCAGCTCAGAGAATATGGACCAAGGAGGGTGAGACACACACACAGACACACACATACAGAGGATCTCTTTTATATATATATATATATATATATATATATATATATATATATATATATATATACGAGGGGTCAGAAATTGGATTTCATTTGGATCTAATCAAATTGAAAATTAAGCATGATTACATGCTCGCGGCTCACGATTTTCTCGCTGGTATTCTCGTATGACATTCATCTAACAAGTTGTTGGTTACTTGGTTACCTGGCTACACTAGCATTATGCATTTATATGCAAACCTAGATTTATATGAAAATATTTCTCTCAAATCGATCAACGCATGCAGTAAAGTGTGTATACATTCAGAGACGTTTTCAGCAGTCGTTTTCAAAATGCCCCTCCAATGATCTCATAATAACCATATTTATGATGGTCTATGCACATTGTGTTAATTTTTATTTTTTCGGTATTATGTGCTCTTTCAAGCTGACTTTCATAGACATCTCCTGGTTACGCCCCTTTGTTCGTTGCATGTCGCTCATGAATGTTAATTTCAGCCCTATGTGTGAGTGCATGTCTGCGCATGTGTCTGTGTGTGTGTAGTGTCTGTCTTTTATTTTTGAAAGCTGAGTTTCTCCACATTCCTGACCTGTTTTGCAAGACTTTTTCAAGACTTTTTAAGACACATTTCAAGACCTGTTTTGTAAGACTTTACTAGTGTGCCCTTTTTGACGCTGAATACTTGAAAAAGTATAATGCTGGATAAATTCCCTTTCGGTCAAGCATATGAGAATCATTTTTTAAATCATAATCATTATTATATACATCTTCTTGTTCTCTTCTTTCTTTCAATTTAGGCAGATTGGCAGCCTACCTAAATTGTTCGCGACTTCTCGGAACTATTTTGTTATCGCTTTTTGTTGTTCCTGTGGAAAAAACACAAAACTAAAATCGATTTACAGACAGGCGAGCATGGGCATCACTGACCAGGGCATCACATCAGCGCGCCCACAGGACGTCACACTACCGACACACCTAGAACACGACTCCCTACCGTCTCACTCAGGCTCATACCATGACATACGGGAGCACATACATTATTACATTACATTACATTATGACATTTATATCGCGCTTTTCACCCGAGGGTCTCAAAAGCGCTCAAACACACACACACACACACACACACACACACACACACACACACACACACACATACACACACACACACACACGCACGCATACACACACACACACACACACACACACACACACACACACACACAACAGACTAGTACATATACGCACAAACACAAACATACACTCACAAACACAAACATACACACAAACACACAGGCCTCACACCCACCGCAACAGCCAATCAGCGGCGAGCCGGTCACTCGCTCGCCGCCGTGGGATATGAATACTTCACAGCGTGACACTCATACACATATACAAACACATACTTATTCACACAGTAAGCGACACAAAACGCAAACGCGAATCAAACACACAACTACAAGTATATACACTTTGTTGTCACCAATAGAAATTTTCTGATTTTACGCAGTTCTGCTTGGCCACTTGCATGGGCGTATATCCTGGGGGGTATGGGGGGTATATATACCCCCCGACAAATTGTCTGGGGGGTATGACTATGCAATTATACCCCCCGAGAATTCTGCTGAGTTCAGTTCATTGGGTATATTATCATCAAAATCAGCATAGAAGGCAAATGACAATAGGCCGAAAATACAAGAAATTATAAATATGTGAAGAATTATATTACGCAATACACTTTTCATTGGGGTATGTGTGTTGTAATAGAATAGGCTGAAAATAGTTGAGGGTCCCATACAATTGACAAACTGAGTCAACTTTGAACAATAATGCATGATGACAGTCATTCCCCCCGAGCCTCGACACAAATCTACGCCGATGGCCACTTGTATTGTTTAATTGTGTGACTACATAGAATAGACGCACCATGAGACTCACCATGCGCTGCATCACTATATTTCCAAAGATGTATCGATACGTGCACAGATATATACTGCAGTCAGTCAACTAGCAGGACGACATCACAAATACAACTGCACTGAAACTCTCGTATTCAAAATATCATTGTCGTAATACTGTTGCTCGACACATTGACACACATAAGTCACACACACACACACACACACAATGCGTCGCCACGATTGACTGCATCAAAACAAGGCCAATATTCTGTAATACTACACGCGTCTATTTGAAGCTTACGCCAGCAAAAACCAATGCACACATGCACAATCACACCAGCATACGCGGACACTGGCATTACAAGGCTTTATGTGCAAATTTCAGCGCGCAGGTATTGTTCGGTCCAGCAAAGACAAACTACAGTCACGACACACTCTAAAACGCTCACACAACCTCTCGCACACACTCTCACTCTCTCTCTCTCGCAGCGTACACAATGAAACCAATTTCTCCAGTTTTCCTCGTGTTGATTTTGATTGAAGCCAAGCTTACTTATTCACACTGTACGTCAAGTTGTGCGTAGGGGCAGCACAATAGGTAGATTGCCTTGGTACGTCACTGATGTCTGATAGCGACATTCCAAATGGGCAATATATGTTACCAGACACACTCGGGGTTAATTTCGTTAAAAGTTCTAAGGTCTAATCAAGGGTTCTAAATCAAGGGTTCACAAACTTTTTCGCTCCGCGACCCCAGGGCAGATCCTGAGGATTCCATCACCCCCCAGTAAAAATAAGAGAAGTGAGATAAACACCTATATACTGAATTATTATCACATTTAACAACAACAGCATGTATTTGATATAGCGCACTTTCGAGGACAAAGACGCGAGCAGTAATAAAAGGAAAGACACATGGAAGGCGATATGGAAACAAAATCAAGGAGTACAAATCGACAGAAATTACATAGGTGCCTGCAATATAGAATACATACTGTAATGAAAGTTATTACCTGGCAACTTTATGAGAATTCAATTACCTGGCATCTGTTTACTTTGTGTTGTTACTGTTGTTGTATATACTGCTGATTGTCTCGTCGCTGTGTGTAGCTGTTTGTTTGTTTACAGCATGATTCTATACGTTTATTATTGGTAGAAGTTACGTTGATTAATATAATGAAAATTCTGGACATTGAAGTATTCACTACAGATTAATCAACGTAACTTTTGACGGTTGTACACAACGGTCATGGATAAGTTTATACGGCCTCGTGCTCTGGATATCGACCCAGAGTCCCCTCAAATGTGTTTATTTTACATTATCAAATCTATATTCAATCTATAGTCATAGTCTGTACAAATGACTACTCTAGTCTGTGTTGGGTGTAGGGTTGTCAGTGTATTATGTGTATATACTTGAAGTGTGTGAATGTGTATGTGTGTGTGTGTGTGTCACAGGTAGTGTACGCTTCACGTATTGTGATGAATCGGAAGAAATTTAATATGTTCTTGATCACGCAGAGCGGAAAGTGTTTGAAATGTTTTCTTAGACAATATACACTCACACCACAAGTTTGCACCCGTTCCCACCCGTCTGCAGCAGACGAGTGGGATATGTGGAGTAGCAATTTCGAAGCATTCGTAGAGGCCATTGACACCGCATTACGTCCTGACAAACTGAAACTTCTGAGAGCTCATGTGTGAAGTCGGCTTTCAAACTTGTCAAGTCAGCTACTAGCTACAGTGCAGCAATTGATGTGTTGAAAGAGCGCTTCGTGAAACCTAAAAATGAAGTGTATGCGAGGTACTGTTTAGCTACACACAAACAAGCTGCCGATGAAACACTGAACCACTTTCTGGAGAAGCTAAAAGATATGGCAAAAGAGCGCAAATTATCTTCGTCTACTGCTGAACAAGTGGAAGAGGCGGCCATAAGGGAGGCGTTTATCACTGGCATGTCATCGATCATCATACGACAACGACTGTTAGGAAACTTCGAACTGGACTTAAAGTCAGCGGTGAAACAGGTTCGTTCTATACAAATGGCTCAAATACACTCGGAGGCGCACTATTCTCAACAAACCATGGCAGCCGCGACAAACCCGCCGAAAAACGTCACAGTCAAGCACAGCACAGAGAGCGACAGTGAGCAAGTGAGCCGCACAGTGAACGCAGTGCTGTCCCGTACTAAAAGGTGTTTTTTCTGCGGCGGCGATTTTCATCCAGGACGGTTTTGCAGAGCGAAGGATTGGGAATGTACCAAATGTGGCAAGATTGGCCATTTCGCGAGAGTATGTCAGTCCGGCTCAAAAAGGGCACAGACAAGACCGCAGTCAAAAGCATTTTCTGCGTCAGTCGCCGCCTCGGACAGCCGTAAATTACAGGGCTTGACCAAAGCTGTTACAAGCGTACTGTTGAATGATGTTTTTGTTGATGCATTGATTGACACGGGTAGCTCGAGGAGCTTTATCAGTCCCGAAACAGTTGAGACAACCGGTCTAAAAATATTGCCTGCTTCAGGAACTGTATCTCTGGCCTCAGCTCATCAGACCTCAGCAATTCATGGATGTTGTCGGGTCAGTATAGCATTGAACGATAAAAAATATGAAAATGTGCAACTTTGTATTATGGACAAATTGTGCTCAACTGTTCTACTCGGCCGCGATTCTCTGAGACAGCATAGTTCTGTTTCAATACAGTTTGGCGGTGTTCAGTCTCCTCTGGATATATGTGGCTTGGCAGCGGCCAACATAGAATCACCCAGCGTGTTCAACAACCTGACTCCAGACTGTCAACCGATTCAAATCAGGTCTCGAAGCTACAACATCGACGACAGGCGTTTTATTAAGAACGAAGTCAATCGCTTATTGGAAGAAGGGATTATCGTTCCCAGCCGAAGTCCTTGGCGTGCTCAGATTGTCGTACTGAAAAATAGAAACAAGTGTCGCCTCGCCGTTGATTATTCACAGACAATCAACCGGCTTACAAATCTCAACGCCTATCCTGTCCCAGCCATCACAATTATGGTTGAACAGATATCCAAGTACAACTATTTCAGCCGAGTGGATCTCAAGTCCGCTTATCACCAAGTTTCGCTGTGACATGACGAAATTTTTTATGGCGTTTGAAGCCAAGGGACGCCTCTACGAGTTTACGCGAATACCGTTTGGCATCACCAACGGCGTCGCATGTTCTCAACAAATTTCGGACGACATTATTCAACAAGAGGGCTTGAAAGGCATATTTGTGTATGTGGATCACATAAACATTTGTGGACATTCAAAAGAAGAGCATGATTTCAACTTGCAAAAGTCTTTTTCAGCAGCAGACAAGTATGGATTAACAATCAATCAAGAAAAAAGCAAGTATCTTCTTACCAGTGTCACGACACTTGGTCACATAATCGAGAATCACCCAATTCGACCGGATCCTGAACGCATGCGGCCTCTTCTCGAAATGCCGGCTCCGAAGAACTTCAAAGCTCAACAGCGGGCCTTGGGACTCCTGTCACATTACTCGAAATAGATACCAAACTTCTCCGAGAAAATCAGGCCTGTGGTGAACAACAAAACATTCCCAATGGATTCCAACACTCTTCAGTCAATCGAGGATCTCAAACATGAAATATCTCAAGCGTCCTTATGTTCCATCGACGAGAATGCATCGTTTTTCGTTGAAGCTGATGCGTCATCAGAAGCTATAGCGGTATCCCTGACACAAAACGGGAAACCGGTTGCATTTTTCTCGAGGTCCCTTGCGCACTCAGAGCTCCACCACTCAGCGATTGAACGCGAAGCTCGCGCCGTTATAGAAGCGATTCGAAAGTGGCGGCATTTCTTGATCGGAAAACGATTTCAACTAGTTACAGACCAGCAATTGGTGAGGTATATGTTCGACTACAAGAGCAGAGGAAAGATTAAAAACGATACAATTCTTCGCTGGCGGATGGAACTTGACTGCTTCAACGTTGACATCACATATCGCCCTGGCTCTCGAAATCTGGTAGCGGATGCATTGTCACGTGCTCCCTCCGATGTTTCGGCAGCCATGGGGGAGACAAGAAAGAGTCTGAAAGAGATTCACGACTGTATGTGCCACCCTGGGATAAGACGATTATGGCATGTGGTTCGCTGTCGTAATCTGCCATACTCCCTAGAGCAGTGGCTCCCAACCTTTTTCTGCTTTTTACCCAATTTAGCATCCCATATTAAGCATGTTACCCCTTTGTTGCTGTACATGTTACTGTAAGCATTCACACACACACGCACGCGTGCACACACAACTATATATAACACGCCATATGAGCCATACAATATCCACATAATGCAAATAATAAACATAATATGCTAAGTTAACATTATTCCCAATACAAGGTACCGCAATGTCTTCTTGAATTTCAGAATTCTTAACATTTTCCTGTCACCCCTACATTACCCCCAAACAATTGCTAAATTATCCCCAGGGGTTAATTTACCCCCAGGTTGGGAACCACTGCCCTAGAGAAAGTAAAATCAGTGATCCGGAGTTCTTCCACCTGTGCTGAAGTCAAATCAGGATTCATCAATCAAGTCGGTACATTGATCAAGGCGACACGTCCATTTGAAAGGATATCAATCGATTTTAAAGGCCCACTACCTGCCAAAAGAAGAAAGAATAGGTACATTCTGACGGTGGTGGATGAATACAGTCAATTTCTATTTGCTTACCCGACTGAGGATACATCTGCAGTGTCGACTATTGAGTGTTTATCATCGTTCTTCTGCACTTTTGGGCTACCCGAGTACATACATACTGATCGTGGCGCGGCCTTCACTTCCTCCAAGTATCGAAAAATTTTGCTGCAGCGAGGTATTGCCACTAGTTATGCTTCGGCATACAACCCACGCGCCAATGCACAAGTCGAACATTACGAGGTCCATTCAAAAAGTATTCGACCTTTGTCCACAAAGAAAAAATTGCACATTTCATACAAATTTATTCAATCATCTTCAAAGTACTCCCCTTGGAAGTGCACACCCTTTTCCCACCGGTGCTGCCACTGCTGATAACATCTCTGGAATTTTGATTTTGAGGTGCTGTAAAGCTCTGCTGTCGTTTTTCTCATTGTTTCTTCTCTTGACTCAAAACGCTTCCCATTTAGGGTTGTTTTCAGCTTAGGAACAGCCAGAAGTCACAAGGTGCCATGTTTGATGATTAGGACGGATGCCGAACAAGTGGAGTGTTGTTTTTGGCCAGATACGCTTGGATCAGGTGGGCAGAATGAGCAGGTGCATTGTCATGGTGAAGTTGCCAGTTTTGCGCCGCCCACATTTCCGGTCGTTTTTGTCGTACAGCATATCGAAGGTGTCGCATAACATCCAGATAATACTCCTTATTAATTGTCTGTCCTGCTGGTGCGCCTTCATGATGCACAATACCAATGGAGTAAAAAAAACATGTCAACATGACCTTGACATTGCTGCGAACCTGTCGTGCATTTTTAGGTCTTGGTCTCTGTCCTTGCTTGAAGCGATTATTCCACTCCTTTATCTGTGTTATACTCATGGTTTCAACGCCAAAAGTTTTTTGAATGTTATGTATAGTTTGCACTTGTGTATCGCCAAGCTTGTAGCAGAACTTAATGCAGTAGCGCTGCTCGATGCGTTCTGACATGTTGTGTAAGGACAATAATCCGACGAGCTCGTGTTGGACATCTGCACTTTAGCCCTCACAGGCGGGTACTGCTACACACTAGAGCATTTCAAATTTGCACGCATGGCCATTACGAGTGCTGTAAACTCCCACAAAAATATGTTGCTGATTGGTGAAATAATTGTACTTTTATGGACCAAGGTCGGATACTTTTCGAATGGACCTCGTATAGCGGCATTTTATGGCGTACGATACGTCTTGCACTTCATTCCAGGAATTTACCGTTCGAGGACTGGGAGATGGTTCTTCCAAACGCCCTGCATAGCATTCACTCTTTGCTTTGTGTATCGACTAATCAAACACCACATGAACGTTTCTTCAACTTTCCTCGGAAAGCAACGTTCGGTCACGCACTTTCCACGTGGCTATTACCGCAACAACAAGCGTTTCTGAAGAAGAGCTTGGTCGCTTCCAAGTATGAGTCCTCTGTCGAGAAAGTAACATTGCTACACGTGAATCCTCAGTATGCCCGAGTACAGCACGCCGGTGGTAAGAGACTACAGTGCCTCTTTGACGCCTCTCACCGCCTGCGGAGTGCGAGAGTGTCGACAATTTATGCAGCGAGGAGAAATTCACAGTGGACCTTGCATTACCCACATTGGGTGATAAAGGCGGTACGAATGCGGGGCAACCATTTCGATTGACGAAACTGATCACAGCCAAGGAGGTGCGTGAGAAGTCTGCGGAAAAGTTTTCCGAAACAGAGACGCCTTTTCCTTCGGGTAATCTCGGTCGTGAACAAGACACAGATCCGGTTACCGCCGTCGTGAGGGAGAACATCGCCTCCAGATTACCAGTAGCTGAAAGATCTGTGCGAAAATTCGAGAACAGTGCTCGAGGAAGCTCGAGGACAAGAACAAGACCGGCCTATTTGAAAGATTACGTTTAATGGCATGATTCTGATACTAGAGGGGGAGAATGTAGTGAAATGTATTGTCTGGCAACTTTATGAGACTTCAATTACCTGTCATCTTTGTGTTGTTACTGTTGTTGTATATACCGCTGATTGTCTCGTCGCTGTGTGTAGAGAAGTGAGATAAACACCTCTATACTGAATTATTATCACATTTAACAACAACAGCATGTATTTGATATAGCGCACTTTCGAGGACAAAGACGCGAGCAGTAGTAAAAGGAAAGACACATGGAAGGCGATATGGAAACAAAATCAAGGAGTACAAATCGACAGAAATTACATAGGTGCCTGCAATATAGAATACATACTGTAATGAAAGTTATAACCTGGCAACTTTATGAGAATTCAATTACCTGGCATCTGTTTACTTTGTGTTGTTACTGTTGTTGTATATACTGCTGATTGTCTCGTCGCTGTGTGTAGCTGTTTGTTTGTTTAAAGCATGATTCTATACGTATATTATTGGTAGAAGTTACGTTGATTAATATAATGAAAATTCTGGACATTGAAGTATTCACTACACATAAATACACACATACACACATGCGCACACAAGCATATACATATACACATATATACATACACATGCAAGCATATATTCAACAACACCAACAACAACACCATATATTTAATATAGCGCACATATTTATACAAATGCGCGAAAAAAACAACTGACAGGAATATAACAGCGAGCAGGGAGTAGGCACAAATAGAAAAATGAAAACACGTTTGCAAAACTGGAGCATGCTAGATGGTCGCTGGCTATCAGATAGCTCATCCGCCCTTGAAGCAGGTTTTGTTTTTATTCCTTTCGGATGTCTAGCCACCCTCCTCACTGCAGAACAGTGGGGGAGCCTGCTTAGTCTCCGACGACTCGACCATGAATCTGGTTGTACTGGAATTACACGGTTACCAGTAGCAGGGCGAAGCCTGACCAGACAACGACGAATGCAAGAGATGCAAAAACGGGACACAGCAACGGAAGCAGATAATTCACAGTGATTAAAAATACAAATGTCAAGCAAGAACAACGAGTGTACAACACAGGACGAACAACACGAACATCACACATATAACCAAGGATCAAACATACATTCAATCATCAAGAGAACGTGTGAGCAGATATTCATGAAGATCAGCATAAATGGATCGGAATGAAGACTTATGGTGAAGGTAAAATGAAAGCGAGTTATAGATACGAGGAGCAGATAATTATAAGGATTTGGATGAACAAGAAGATTGATTAATGGCAGGAGGACAAACTAATGGCACAGGAATACGACAAGAAGTACGATTATTGAGAGTCAATATGCAACGAAGTGGGAGATCGAGAAGGAAGCCTCAGTACAAACCGTCACGCAAGGTTGATCACTGCTTGGAATTGGCGGATAGATTTCAAGGGAAGATGGAAAAGAGTGAGCTGCAATAGTCGATCTTAGAAAAGATATAGGAGTTATCAAGAAGACTAGCGGATGAGACATCAATCGACGAGCGAATAGGGAAAAATTGTCGGAGTAAAAAGCGGCACGAGCGGGTAAGCTGAGAAAAATGAATCGAGAAAGAAAGGTTAGGGTCGAACAAGACACCCAAATTGCGCATTTGATTGGCTAGCGGAAGGTTGATAGAGTGAGGAGAAATTGGAGGAGGGTGAAACACTATATATTCTGTTTTGTCGGGGTTGAGAACAAGTTTACGTTAAGCAGCCCAAGAAGAAATATGGGTGAGCAGCATAGAGACCAAATTTGAAGAATGAGGAGAAGGAGAAACATAAATTTGGATGTCGTCAGCGTATACGTGAAATGAAACTGGATAGCTGCGGAGAATAGGACAAAGGGATGATACGTTCAAGTTGAAAAATAAAGGACCCAGAAGTGAGCCTTGGGGAGCCCCAGAGGTGAGAGGGAAGTCGCACGATAAAGCTGCATTACTGCGAACAGCATAGGAACGATGGTTTAGATAAGAGGTAAGGAGAGAAAGTGCAGTAGATGTAAGGCCTAGATGAGCAAGATCATAGCATAAGATTTCGTGGTCGACTAGATCGTAGGCAGCAGAAAAATCTAAGGAAATCAGAAGCACGGAATTTCCAAATGAAAAACTAGAGAATAGGTCATTGACGAGGCAGAAAAGAAGTGTTTCGGTAGAGTGCTGAGATACGAAACCAGATTGGCAAGGATCGAGAACAGGCAATATGATAGGCCGTAGTTGAACAAGGATGGCAGATTCTAGAAGCTTGGAGGACAGAGATAGAATAGAAATTGGACGATAGTTGCATGGAAGAGTGGGATCAAGATTTGATTATTTGGGAATCGGCAGTATAGTGGCATGTTTGGAAGCTAAGAATGAACCGTGAAGGAAAGAAGAGTTAGCCATATGTGTGAAAAGTGGAGTAAGGAGGATAATAGCATCAGAGAGAGCAGAAAATTGAATGGAGTCAGTGTGACATTTAGACCTCTGAAGTTTGGTAAGAAAACGTGCTGTGGTAGACGGAGCAATCGAGGAAAAATATGTAACAGTGCTAAGGCAAGGAGGAGCTTGGAGACATATATACACATATACATAGGCATAATTGTACATATATATATACATATATAATGGAATAGAGAAAAGAAAGCAAAGTATAAATTATAAAAAAACATAGGAAATATATATAGAAAATAAAAATAAGTGATAGATGGCCGTTGGCTAGCGAGAAGCTGTTCCGTCCTTGGACAGGTTATATTTTTAGTCCTGCTGGGTGTCTAACCACTCTCCTCACTGGTAGGAACCAGTGGGGGATCCGGTTTGATCGCCGACCACTCGACTATGAGACTGGATAAAATAGACTGGCTGTACTGGGCTACACAGTACCAGTAGCAGGAATTATCCTGATCAGACAATGAAATTCAATTCACAATATATATACATTTAATACTTAAATTTCACAATGTATACACATTCAATACTTAAATGTCATCGTAATTAAATTTTTTCGAAAATACAACGAAAAAACATCATGTGTATATAACATGGAATTGTTGCGAATTTCGATGGATGCAAATTTTGATCAGGCGGTTCTCACAACCACCTGAAGGGGCCTCGCGACCCCCCTAGGGGTTTGTGACCCATCTGTTGGGAACCTCTGGTCTAAGTGGACCTTGCACATTGAACAGTACATATTTATATCAGAAGCAAGTACTGTTGCTCAATTTGTTGCTCCAAGTCTGCTTGGTAAATATGAAAATTAAATAAACAGTGATTAAAATTATTGCAAGCTACAAATTCAATGTAGAAATACACATGTCTATATCACTTGGTGTTATGTCTATGCAGAAGCAGCATGCAGACATGCATTCATGAATGTCTGCAATTCGTCTGCAATTGTATACATTGTGAAGGAATAAGAAGGTGGAGTGTAATTGTAATGTCGTTTACGTCCATTGTTATAACTGCGTATGTGTGGTGTGATCGTGTGCAGTGAGAGAGAGAGCGTGTGTGAGAGATTGTGTCTTAGTGCGTGAACGTGTTAGTGTGTCTATGTGTGACCGTGTATAGTTGAAATGTGTATTGCGTGCGAGAGTGTGTGAGCGGGTGTGTATAGTTGTGTCGACGTGTGTGTGCGTGTTTTTTTGTTTTTTTTAAACAAACAAATATATTTACAAACGTGTACACCATTAACAACACACACACACACACACACACACTAACAACACAATACACACACACACACACACACTTGGTGTGTGTTACTTGGGTGTGTGATCAGGTTGAGTTGTTGGTTGTTGTTTTTGGAACACTAACATGTGGGGCAGTGAAGCCCCACGCGCGCCTGTCTATAAATATATGTTAGTGTTTTTGGTTTCTTACAAGCTATTTCGGCTTTTTTGATTTGAAAATACCATTTGTCTGCGACCCGGCTTCAGCAGCGGAGACAATGCCCTCCAGTATTAGCAGCGGCCTGGAAGACGTGGTGGAGGTGCTCGGCGGCGTTTCAGGCTGGTGTGCAGAGGCATGGCAGGAGAGCATGGTGCCGGCAGGAGGCAGCGGGGGAGCTGCGGCCGAGGGTTGATCGTCGTCCCGCCTGCACTGGTGTTGGACTCATCGCCGGGCAGCTGGAAGTTTGCTGGTGGAGGCTGCTGGTGCTGGAGGGCAGGTGAGAGAAAGGAGCTGCTGAAACCGGAGGAGGAAACGATGGACGATGACTGTGTGGCCTGCGTTAACGGCGACGTCACGAATGTCTGCGGCAGGGTGCTCAACAGCACGGGTGGCAGCGGGAGCACGATGGGTGTTGAGGCCGCGGTGTTTTACCTTGTCACGCCAGCCGGTGATGAAGAAGAATGCAGGCTGCGGCGGAGCACTGAAGAGCACGGGCGAGGCGGGAGTGTGGTGATCGCGGGGGCCTGCCGTGTTGTGCTTCGCCGCAGTCACGGTGTGTGTGTCTGGTGCAGACCGTCGTCGGGTTTGGTTGTTTTTGTTTGTTTGTTATGCGTGTTTTTATTGTATTCTCTATGGTTCGTTTATGTTTCTTTAAAAACAGGTGGAGGTGTGTAGTGATCGTGTGCAGTGAGAGAGAGAGTGTGTGTGAGAGGTTGTGTCTGAGTGTGAGAACGTGTTTGTGTGTCTATGTGTGATCGTATATGGTTGAATTGTGTATTGTGTGCGAGAGTGTGTGGGCGATTGTGTATAGTTGTGGAGGCGCGTGTGTGTGTGTGTGTGCGTGTGTGTGTGTGTGTGTTTGTCAAGTGTTCCTGCCCCGCGGCGGTGAGCGAGTGACCGGGTCGTTGCTGATTGGTTGCTTCGGTGGATGTGAGGCCTGTGCGTGTGTGTGTGCTCCCGTGTGTGACAATGTGAGCGTAGAGTCGTGCTTGGGGAGTGGTGTTGGAAGTGTTCTCGGGTGGTGACGTCCTGTAGGCGCGCGTGGGGCAGTGAAGCCCCACGCGTGCATATAAATATATGTTGGTGTTTTTGGTTTCTTACAGTATGTTTGGTTTCAGTGTACAATTGGTCTGTCCGTATGTGCGAGCGCGTGTTTTCGCTACCGCAGACTCGAGAATCGACTGCATGGATGGCGTGATAGCGATCGTAGTGAATTGCAGTCGGCCTATGCCAATAGATGAGTTTTTTGTCGATCACGGGTTTCTCCTGTAGGGTTGTCGCCGGTGATACATGAGCGTGTACGCAAATTATTGCTCAACTCTCTGCACAACGTCCATCCGTGGTTGGGACCATGAAGTCACTCGCAAGATCGCTGGTGTTGTGGCTTGGACTGGATCAGGCAATCGAGCAGCGTGTGTGGTCGTGCGATCTTTGTCAGAGAAACCGGTCGAGGGATCGTTTTGTTCCAGAGCAATCATGAGTACCACTTTCTGGTCGGTGGCAGCGAATTCATCTCAATTTTGCCGGACCTGTCGAAGGCAAGTTTCTGCTGATCGTGGTTGACGCCTATATCAAACATCCAGAAGTTTGCATTTGTGTTTGTGGCGCTACTGGCTAACTGCCAAAAGCAACACAGATGCTGTAGTTACAGTTATATTTACTATACACTAACAGTACATAACAGCCCATAACAATACATTATAAAATCATGTACAACACAGAGCATACAAGTGCAATATACAGGTAATACAATCAATCAATATGCGCAGCTATACACACAAGAAAAAATAGGCGCAGCGGGCCACAGTGTAAATACGCGCAGCGAGCAACAATGCTGCGTAAGCACAGGGCACACAGTGACAATAACGTTCGCGTTGCAAACGTGCAATATTTATATAAACTACAAAAAAGCAGAAATGGGCGACACTCCCAGACAGAGGTGTAGTCACTCTCTGAAAAGGGCCACCGGCTAATATCTAAAGCAATGCTAGTGATATTAGCCTTAGCGGGCGAACAACGAACGAGTGAGCAGAAGGAATACCCCTTCACTCTAACGTTATGCAATACCCGAGTGACAGGATACGCCAAACTACCGAGACAGCGAGGGTAGCTCTGCCAGACCCGAAATGTTCGGCGTATCTGCCTTTAGCGGGCGAACAAAGAATGAGCGAGCGGAATAATAACCACTTCACTCTAGCGTTGTGCAAGACCCGAGTGGCAGAATACACCAAACTACCGAGACACAGAGAGTAGCTCTGCCAGACTCGAAATGTTCAGCGTATCTGCCACTGATGCGAAACACAGGTGCCTCTTTATACGTACATACATGACGTATAATCACGTGGTTCTAGAACATTGTTTCTTAACCTGGGGTGCTAGCACCCCCAGGGGTGCTGAAATCGATTTTAGGGGGTGCTGGGAAAAGCTGATTATTTTGCGGTAAAATATCAGTATTCCTAGCATGGAGTGGCCAGTAATAAAGATACTTTTTTTGACAAATGTACTGTGTATATATATATATATATATATACCGGTATATATATTATAAACATAAATTCAACCTGATTTTCAACTGTGTTAACGCATCTTAGCCTGTATGTCTGTGTGTGAAATTGTGATTGTGCATTATGGGTGTGAGAGAGAAAACGAGAAGCGAACGAGCACGTCTTATACAGGGCCGCGCTCATGATTTTGCAACAGCCAGCAGGCAGTGGGCGCCGCGCAGCAGTGAGTCGCAGGGAAATAGAGGGGAGAGGCACTTTGTCTGGCCAGAGTGTGGTTCCCTGCTAATTCTCCGTCGCCTTTGTACGTTGCTGTGTCTTTCCTGTGCTTATTTTTCTGTGCCCCTGCACACGCATATAGACAGTGCCATGTATTGGTGTTTTTTTCTATCAGAGTATTTGTTTTATCTACAGGTTTGTGTGATATTTCAATGCCGAAGACACACAAATGGAATGACGAGTATGTCACGTACGGCTTCACTGCACTCTTGGACGATCATGGAGGACCAGATCGGGCATAATGCATGACCTGCCATTTCATTATGTGCAACTCTACTTTGAAACCTGCTAGACTCCGAGAACACCAGGCGAAGCATCCAGCTGCTGAACATGAACAGAACCTTGAGGCTCTCCAGGCTAAGAGAGCTAGATATGACCAGAAAGGTACCCCGACTTGTCTTCAAGCCAGTGCAGAAACCACTTCTACAAGCTTCCTATGAGGTGGCATACCAGTGTATCAGGATAAAAGCTTCGCATTCGGTTCCGGAAAACCTGATTAAGTCATGCGCTATTCGGATGGTAGAACTGGTCCTGGGAACAGAGGTAGCCAAGAAGATGAAGGACGTGCCTCTGTCTAATGATGTCATCGCAGGGAGAGTTGCAGAGATGAGTTGCGACATCTTGGACCAGACTGTTCAGGGGATTAAGGACAGTCCCGTCCGCATTAGTCTGCAGTTGGATGAATCCACTGATGTTTTCTACATGAGTCAGCTGATTGTGTATACCAGGTACATCAAAGATGGTGAAATTAAAGATGAATTTCTCTTCTGCGAGGCTTTGCAAACAACGACGAAAGCAGCAGATATATTCCGACTCGTGGAAGAGTTTTTTGAGAAGCATCAGATCAAGTGGGAGAAAATAGGCTCGGTCTGCACAGATGGCGCCCCAGCCATGATGGGGTATAAATCTGGCTTGGCTGCTCTGTTAAAGGAGAAGGTACCAGATATAATTGTGAATCATTGTGTTCTCCATCGCCATGCTTTGGCGGCAAATACATTGCCACCTCACCTCAAAGAAGTTCTGTCTACCTGCGTTCAAGTTGTGAATTTCATCCGGAGTCGTCCTTTAAACCACAGAGTTTTCAAGTTATTTTGTGAAGAGATGGGAAGTGTGCACCAAGCTCTTCTCCTCCACACAGAAGTGCGGTGGCTCTCCCGCGGAAAAATGCTGCCTCGTATTGCAGAGCTAAATAATGAGATTGCAACATTTCTCCGAGATTATCAGAATCACTTTGCTGAAAAATTCGAGAATGAAACGTTTATCTATTCTCTCTTTTATCTGGCAGATATTTTCAGCCATTTAAATTACCTCAACTTGTCCATACAAGGCCTGCTTGCTAGTAATATTCTTTGTGCCGAAAAGGTAGAAGCCTTCAAGAGGAAGCTCTCACTTTGGAAGCGTCGAATCCAGGGAGGGAGTGTGGGAAGCTTTCCTATCATTGAAAAGAAATTAGGGGATAAGACAATCAGCCCCATGCTTGAAAAAAATGTTGCTGCTCACCTCTCGCACCTTGAGACCACCATGGCAAAGTACTTTCCCAAGGATCAAACATTTCCAGAATGGATTCAGCAGCCCTTCCTGGCAGACATGAGTGATACTGACAACCTGAAGGAAGAGCTTATTGGTCTGAAGGTGAGCCAGGCTTGTCAGACAAAATTCCGTAAATTACAACTGTCTGGTTTTTGGTGTGATCAGTTGGTAATGTGCCCTGAACTGGCGAAGGCAGCGCTGGAGAAAATAATTCCATTTCCAACTACCTACTTGTGTGAGAAGGCATTCTTCACCGTGCTCCTGGTGAAAACTACTGTCCGGAATCGCCTTAAAGGTGAGCTGCTACACAATATGAGGGTGGCTCTAGCCAACACAAAGCCTCGATTAGAGAAGCTAATGTCACATAAGCAGCAGCAAAAATCGCATTGATGAGTGTGTTTGATTGTGTTTGAGTTCTTCAATTTCTTTCGGGTTTCATATTGTTTTTACCAATAGGACTGGCATCCTTAATGTTTTTGTTTCGGAGAATGAACAAAATAAAGGATCATGCAGTACTTCAGTTCACTTTACTTTATCCTTTTAGTAACACGATGTCAGCTAAAGTTAGGGGGTGCTGGACTGCCTTCACCTCACTATAGGGGTGCTGAGGTAGAAAAAGGTTAAGAATCCCTGTTCTAGAACATTCTCGAGCCGGCGCGCATACCAAATATACGGTATGACTCCGCTCTGTGCTTACAAACGCTGTTGCTAAGTGCGTGAGCAAATGTCAGCACTCCCAGATGCCCTAAATTTAGCAACTAAAATTAGCACCGGACAAACGCTAGTCACTAGGCACAAAGCGTAAAGCACAGAGCATCGACTAAATACAGGGCATAGAAATATGAGTCACGCAAAATCATTGATCAACGCAAATACGGTAACGCAATGTTATTAAAATATGCACATCGAATCATGAAAAATAGAATTACAAGAAAACACAAAACTATATAGATGTGTACGCCACATGTTCTACATTTATGGCATGTGTCATTGATCAGTTACGAACAGCGTTTGCAGCTCATGGACTGCCGGAAGTTGTCGTGACTGAAAATGCCACTTGTTTCAACATTGTCGAAATGTTTTTTCTATCAATGAATGGAGTCAATCAGAAATTTTTACGCTGAACGGCCTCACTGACTTGACAGTGAAAAATGTGAAAACGGGTCTAAAAAAGAAGACACCGGCGTCTCATTTAAACAAATTGTCTCGCTGATTGTTTAGCTACCGCAACATTCCTTACAGTGTAACGGACGACCACCGGCCGATATTTTGTTCAAGCGTAAACCGAGGACATATCTGGACCTTCGCTGGGCAAAGCCAGAGTCGGAAGAGCGGCGTATATCTGGAGGTAGTCACTTTCAGTCGGAGGACTCTGTCTACGTTACTAACATACCAGTTGACGGCACTACATGAGCTCCTGCAGAGGTGATATTGGTGAATAGGTTACTGGTGCTCGTGTGGCGTCCTGACAGCCATAAGCTCATTCGCCACTCCAGCCATGTGCGAACAAGGAGTGTCGCGGCAAACAAAGTACCGGAGCGTACTGAAGCTGATGTTCCTGTGCCGGTGTAGGAGTACGGATCATAAAAGACCGGCGTTCAGGTAGCTGAGGGCGGTTAATTTACGCCGGAGAAAGTGAATGTGCAACCGGAGCCGGAGGTGGAGACAGACGATAGGGCTGAGGAGACGACCGAGGACGCAATCGGAACAGAGACGGAGACGGCGTATTCTGCACCGGTGCCACGTCGATCAAAGCGCACTCGTAGGAAGTATTTGTCGTTCAAAGACTGCATATTTTTATGAGTATATGTTGTATGTTGTAGTGTGCGCGTACTGTCAGGGGGCAGTTATTCAGTGGGTGAGTGTACTTGAACCATTGGAAGTGTTTACGTGTATGATGCATTTTTGTTGTGTTGGTAATTGATTTTGTTCTTGGGCAAATAGTTGTTATGCATAGGTCGCGTTGGTTATTAGAAACGTGAATTCGGGAGTTCGATGAGTTAGGTGTAGTCTCAAATAAGGGGGGAGTTATAACTGAAAAAAGGAATTGTCGGTTGAGTGCAAGTGCACCGTGATTGGTGTAGCGTTGCTAATTGGATACTCTGTTGGTGGCTGCTGGGCAATACAGTTATGTTCGTTGTGCTCATGGTTTATTGAGATTATTCAACGTCCAATACATACTTATCATCAATTACATACATTTGCTCATGACGTTGTGGCCCTTGCGAGCAAACTTACAATAACATTTAATAAACACATAATATAATGACAACAATGAAACATTGATATGTGCAAGTAGGGATAACAATAATAGTGTAACCATGTAAAGACACAGAAACGTGTATAGTTGTCTTGAACGTCTTCCAGGTGCATGTTTATCAAGTTTGTGTTGACAGTGCATGAATATAGGCTGCATTGTATAACTTAAAATATTCCTAAAAGTATAAAATTGCTCTAAATGTTCCAAATTTCTCATAAACCCAAATAGTTGCTCCCAAAAATGACAAAGTAGCAAATGTTGCGCTAAAACAAACCGTTGCATTTATAACTCGTATAATAATTACCTCAAACCTAAAGAGGACTGTTTTGGCTCACTTACTTACTTAACGAAGCTTACTCAGACTCCAACCCAGTCAAGTGTCCCCTCACCGGATACTCAATCTCACCAGATCACACAATCTATACAGATCCTTCGACCTCACACAGGTCCACAATCTGACCAGATCCTTCAACCTCACACAGGTCCTCGATCTCAGCAGACCTCATACAGTCGTGCTAGACCCAAAGTGCAGGCTGCGTCGGACCACTCTCAGGATAGATAGATTCTCAGGATAGATAAATTAAGGTAGATGTTTTCAAATGTAGCTGACACATGCAATAACTGAAAGGGACTGGCGAATCCGAAAGAGGGCTCAGGGGCCTGCATTCCCCCAAAATGTTTCCATCAACTCCCATAACGAAGAGGTTCACTAAAAGAAGTCAAGAAAAATATATGTTTCTGTAGAACTTGTTGATATAAGAATTTTGGCAAAGACGTTGCATAATGATGCGCTTACATGACTGATCGATCCCAAAATTCAGCCACTCCCAAATTTTCAATCTTGGTCTGCCACTGCTGAAAGATGTAAAGAAGAACTCTACTATTGTCAATATTAATTGCAGTCTAAAAACATATTTCCTGTGTTAAAGTACACTTTTGCTGCACATATATGCACCCACAAACCCATACTTTATCCGTTTAAAAACCATGCGTGTTCTATTTAATAAAAAATAAACATATTGCAATTACCCTTGAACAGTTATTGTGATGCACAACGCAACCACAGAATAACAAATTTGAACTGATGCAAGGTTATTGCTAGATGACTCTTGGCTACCAGCTACCAGCTACTAGCTACTAGGTAGCTGCTAGCTAGCTCATCCGCCTTTTAAGAGGTCATATATTTATTCTTCTATGGCAGGTGTTCTTAACTTTTGATGGTACCATACACCCAATGGATTGCCGAATATAGTCCCATACCCCCCAATGGATTGCCGAACATGGTCCCATACCCCCTATATTTGACTGTTTAAATAATTTTCACCAATCCTATTATTTTCCAGTATGTTTTCTAAATCCACGACTGTTTTAACTGCTTGAATTTATTGTTCTTTAGATACGGATTACTAGTAAAACTTTACCATTGATATTTTCATTATTTATGAGCCATTAATAATTATTAATGCCAGTAATTATTTACTGGCATAAATTATAATTTATGCCAGTGCCCAGGAATCGAGTCCCATACCCCCGGTTCCACTGCTCTATGGTGTCTAGTCACCCACCTCACTGTACAACTGTAAGCGAGCCGGTTCAGTCGCGGTGGACTTGATCATTTTCCTGGCTGTACTGGGAGTTTATAGCTGCCAGTAGCATAATTGCGTATAACCAAACACTGATAATGGCGGCTATAAGTAAACATCTGGAAAAATTGCACACGAGAAAACCACGAAACGGAGATACAATCACAAAACGCAGGAGAGCAGATGCTAATTGGACAAAAGCAAAGACGCTTGAACCGAAAATATGAATATTTTGTTGATGGCCGATACAATAGATTATTCAAAGAGCATTTAGCTGCTAAACCAAATCTATATATATATATAAGAGATCCTCTGTCTGTGTGTTTGTCTGTCCCACACTCCTTGGTCCATATTCTGCAAGCTGCTACTCAGTAACCACTTGGTGTACCCGCTTACAATTTATACCATTATGCTGGAAATTTACTTGTCTATACTGTTGGTTAAAATTTTAATCTTAAGAAGAAAATCCAAGAAGTTATTGCGGAGAAAAGACAAAATGAGCCCTAAAAAATGCGAAAATTTTGGTCAATATTCCCCATCTACTCCTCATAAACCATAAATTGTACAGCCAAACAAATTATACCACTGTGTAGAAAATTTAATGTTCTACTTGGTAGGCTTCATATCCAAAAATTAAACATAAAACATGTGTAATGGAAATAAATTCGATCTACATTCAAAATCATATTTAAACTCCACGCGTCCGATTTTCTATACTTTTTTCTCCATTTTTCAAAAATTAATTATCACACATCTAAATACATAATACCATCATGCTAGGAATTTTGTTTTCTACAACACGGTATAATTTTTAATTTTCCAAAGTGTAATAAAAAAAGTTACGGCGGTGTGAAGTAAAAATGACAAAGTCAAAAAAGCAAAATTAGCACTAAAAAATGTGAATATTTTGGTCAATATTCCGCTATCCATTCCTCATAAACCAGCATTTATACAGCTATAAAAATTATACTATTGTGTAGAGAATTTTGTGTTCTACAAGAAAAAATATAATTTATACCCACAAATGATAAAAAACGTGTAAAATTGGCAAAATTATCAAATACATCCAAAATTGCACTTGAACACCGGGCGACTAAAATATATTCATTTTTCTACTATTTCTCATTAACTATTCCGAACACATAAAAATAAATTATACCATCGTGCTCGAAATTTTTTTTCTACAATGCGGTGTAATTTGTAATTTTCCAAAGTGTATCTGAAGGAAGTTACGGCGGTGTAAATTTAAAAGGACATATTGCCAATTTGACAAGTATTATGCGCACTTGCGATTACACAGGAATATACACTGATTAAATTTCACTGAAGCCCAATTACAATTAAGAATGCATTATATTAGCTCCAAGCATGGATGGTGTGGTTTTATTCCGTACAGTTTAATTAATGATACATTATACTGAATAGAAAGGCTATATTGTCCTCAATATTTACACATGAATGGTTCCGCACGACGGGTGGGTAAAATGCTACTGGGAACAAAGTAAACTACTGAATTTGACTGTGTAATTTAATTGGTTTAATTTCAAGCTGCATACGCTTAAGTTGCATAAGGATATGGGTTTTCATATCATGCAATGCCAACTATATGCATATGCTGTTTTAGCGGAAGCATTAATCTGGAATTATAGAGATGACAGAAAGTTTCATTGTTTTGATAGTGTTACACTTCTGAATTACTACACACGAAGGACGGGTGTGAATTTGAGCAGTGTTGAGGAAGAACACTTCGTCAATAATTAAAACAAAAATTTACAAATTTACATATTTCTGTTGGATAAGCTTTTTGCTTTTTGATTCATAATATTTTATTAATCGTTCCGCACGACGGTCGGGTTTAAATACGAGGCTGTTCGAGGGAATATATTTTGCCACGTCTAAAATAAACACATTCATATTTAGACTTTTCTATTGGTAAATACTTTTTATGTGTTTACTTTTTTCTTTTTAAATTTGTATTCGTTTTCTTTCATTAATTCATTATTTATTTTACTTTATTAATTGTTCTGCAAGACGGGAGGGTTTCCATGCTAGATGATGCTAATTTATAAATATATTTTGTAAACATTATGATAAAAAAGTCAAGTAAATTTTCATTATTTCTTATCTGAATTTTGAATTATTCCGCACGACGGGCGGTTTTAAATATGAGGCGGGTTGAGGATAATATTTTGTGAAAATAATATAAAAATATAGAAATTTGGATTTTGTATGGGTTTACTCTTTCATTTTTTAATTCATATTCCTTTTCTCTTATGAATTGAATACAAATTTAATAGTATGAACTGTTCCGCACGACGGGCGGGTTTACATGCTAGAATTTTCATTGTTTGTTACGTCTTTGTGTTCTGAATTATTCCGCAAGACGGGCAGGTTCAAATATGAGGCGGATTGAGGAATAATATTTTGTCAAAGTAAAAACATAAATATTCACATTTAGAGTTTTATTGGTGAACGTATTTACAGGTTGAACTTTTTGCGGATCGTATTCGAGCTCTGAATTATTCCGTACGACGGGCGGGTTTCAATATGAGGCGGGTTGAGGGATCATATTTTGTCAAAATAAACATAAAAAATGTAATTTAGAATTTTCATTTGATTAGGATTTATATGGATTTAATAAAATATTTTTATTTGAAGTTTTTTTATTAATATAATAAGAATTTTATTTTATTAATTGCTCCGCACAACGGGCGGGTTTTAATTCTAGTCTATATATATAAAAGATCCTCTGTCTGTGTGTCTGTTTGTCTGTCCCACCCTCCTTGGTCCATTTTCTGCAAGCTGGCACTCGGTAACCACTCAATGTACCCGCTAACAATTTACACCAATACGTTGGAAATTTTCTTATCTACACGATGAGCTAAATTTTATTTTTTTTAAATAAAATTAAAAAAAGTTATAGCGGTGAAAAGACAAAATGAACCCTGAAAATGCGAAAATTTTGGTCAATATTCCGCCATTTACTCCTCATAAACCAGCAATGGTACAGCTATACAGATTATACCACTGTGTAGTGAATATTCTGTTCTACTAGGTAGGTTGTAATTCATATTCAAAAATTAAATATAAAATATGTAAAAATGACAAAATTTCAATCAACATTCATAATTATATTTATACTCCACGCGTCCGATCTTCCGTAGTTTTTTCTCTATTTCTCAGCAACTAAATATCACACATCTAAATAAATAATATCATCATGCTGGGAATTTGGTTTTCTACAGCAGGGTATAATTTTTAATTTTCCAAAAGGTATTAAAAGAAAGTTGCGGCGGTGTGAATTCAAAATGACAAAGTCAAAAAGGCAAAATTAGCACTGAAAAACGCGAATATTTTGGTCAATATTCCGCTATCTATTCCTCATAAACCAGCAAAGTTACAGCTATAAAAACGCACGCACGACGGGCAGGTTCATATATGAGGCGGGTTGAGGGATTATATTTTGTCAAAATAAAAATAAAAATATCCACATTTTGACATTTCTATTGGTTAACATATTTACAGGTTAAATTTCTTGCCATTTAATTTGTATTCATTTTCTTTTATGGATTGAATTTACATTTTATTTTATTAATTTTTCCGCACGATGGTCGGGTTCAAATATACTTATATAAAAGGAATTTTCTGTCTGTGTGTGTATGCTTAAATACGAAGTGACATAACTGCGCGGGCTCAGTGTTATAGATCAGGGGCTTTAAGCGTAAACGAAGCGATGGATCATGTTTATGAAATAAAATGTCCCGGTGGCAGCAACTATAGACAATAGGACGTTCAATTTCACCGTGTAGAATGAATTCATATACAAAACTACCGGATTTGACCTCAAGATCCAGAACAGATCGTGTTCGAGTTCTGAATTATTCCGCACGACGGGCGGGTTTAAATATGAGGAGGGCTAAGGGAAAATATTTAGTTAAAATTGAAATAAAAATTATTTAATTTTGACTCCAATTGATAAAAAATGTATGAGTTTACCTTTTTTCCTTTTTAATTTGCCATATTTTGTATAAATTAAATACGAATTTCATTGTATGAATTGCTCCGCACAACGGGCGGGTTTTAATGCTAGTAAAATATAAAAAATGGAAGTTTAAAAAGAGCATTCAATTATTCATAATTCTAGGACAATTCATCAAAGAGATTAATCAATGATTATTCAATCGCTGAAATATGATCAAATAGACCACTCAATGATTACTGAATCATTTGAGGGGACTTTGTCAAGTGGGTATATTTGTTAAGATAAATTAATTTATGGTTAAATTACTTTATGGTTATATTTTTGCTTTTGTGTGCTCCTCAAAGTGCAGATTACAGAGAGTATAGAAAAATAGATGATTGGCTTGTAGACACGTAAAGCTGAGTAACCTATGAATCAACCCAGCGATACCTTGACTGCGGTCAGAGCCGTAGCAACCGCCCCCCGTACCCCCCGGCCGGGGGGCCCCGAGTGTTGAGGGGCCCCGTTGCCTCACGTATGACATTAAAATTTATCATATTATGTATAGCCTTTAGCTTTTTGCTCAGATGTTTTCACCTGAGCTTGTATTATGTGATTATGTCTAATAAATAAATTCATTATTTGATGGCTTATTCATAATGGGGGCCCCAAGTGTTGCCTTCGGGGGGCCCCAAGTGTTGCCTTCGGGGGAGCCCCAAGTGTTGCCTTCGGGGGGGCTTCATAAGTCCTCGCAACGGCTCTGACTGCAGTTATAGAAATAGGGATAGTAATAAGATATACATGAAGGCGACAAGAACACGGTGATTGAATAAAGCAAAAACTTGAGACAACAATGATAAATAATATTTGCATCTATTGATATAATTCACATGAAACAAATGACAAAAAGTTTACGAAATTGATAAGCTTAATTGTTTGTGACATTTGTTAGCGTACGACAGTCTGTGTATTCTGTATATAGCAAATGACAAAATGTATTAGTAAATGATTACACACACACACTCATACACACACACACACACATATACACACACACTCATACACACACACCGACTTATACACACACACACACACTCATACACACACACTCATACACATACACATATTCATACACACACACGCATTCATACATTACATTTACATTACATTAAGACATTTATATCGCGCTTTTCACCCGAGGGTCTCAAAAGCGCTCACACACATACACACACTCACACACACACAACACACACACACACACACACACACACACACACACAAGCACAAGAGTCATACACATACACAATCACGAACACACACACTCACCTACATACACACACCCATACACACACACAAAACAGACATATAACAGACATATAGACAAGTACATATACGCACAATCACGAACATACACTCACGTTTACATACTCAAAAACACAAAAATGCACACGCACACACACATACATATTGAATAAGATAGCAAAGCCGACATACAGCACAGAAGACAACACAGCATACAACACATTAAGACAACACAACAGGCATACAACGACATACACTCAGATTGACAAATCACAACACAATAGACACACAAATACAGAACCAGAAAACACAACATATCAGACACACAAACACATACACTCAAACAAATAGACAGAGAACACAACACAACAGACACACAAACACAGATAACAGAGCTCAACACAGCAACACACATACAGCATATAATGGAGAAACATACAGACACCAGAATAGAAAACACACGCATGAAGCACATACACATAGAAGACAGAATTAGGAAACAATCAGACCTTATATTCAGTACTATACACATATTATACACACACACATTACCTTATACACACTATACCTTATACTATACTATACTATACTATACTATATACACACTATACCTTATACACACACATATTCATACACACACACATTCATACACACACATTCATACACACACACACACATTCATACACACGCATACATGCGCAGGTGCCTTGGAAACCAAAAACAGGTGTTCGATTATATTGTAGGTTGATTGCATGACCACGCATGATTGTGTAAGTGTGTGTAAGTGGGTGCGTCTGTATGTATGTGTGTATATGTGTATGTATGTGTGTGTGTGTGTGTGTGTGTGTGTTTGAACACTTGACGCACGATTGACAGAAGGCAACACAATAACATTGCCCGAATGTCTGGCATTGTAGGACCAACATACACACACACTGACACACACACACACACATTGATACACATACAGGCACATGAATAGACACAATCCAATGGAATGATGAGTGAATATGTCACAGACAAGTCGATGATACAAGAACACACAGCATGAAGTGGTTGAAGGCTCTGGAGCGCCGAACTCAACGAGATCAGAATGTCAACATCCCCTTCAACATTGCCAGACACTCCTCACACACACACACGCGCACACACACGCGCACACACGCGCACACACGCACACACACACACACGTACTTCTACCAGTACCGTGGGAAAACTCAACATATGGGGTCTCCTGTTGTGTCTGTCTGCTTGTCTGTCTGTCTGTGTGTGTGTCAGCTCTTGGTATCACGCGTTCTCTTTTTCTATGGATCACAGCGTAAGCGATTTGTAGGTAGAAAAGTTACATTACAAGTCTGACAGTTATCCTGCCAAATTACAATTACAATTACTGATCTGACGTAATTATGACGTAATCAAGATATGACGTAATGGTGTTACATCAATATTTTGATGTCAGCGTGCATATCTTTGATTTAGGCTGTTGAAGGGAAACATGAGCTTGTAAACAAATAAATAGTACTTCTTAACAGCATCTGACAAAACACCAAATATTTTTCTAAATTATTCTTCATGGCGCATAGTTGACTCACTAAGCTTACAATATCCCTTGAATCCGACCAGTTGCAGCACTGTTTCACCAATATATCAATTGTATTATGTTGCATACTGCGTGGAGACTTGCGACGTAAAAGTACAAATTTGGCAAATATATTATTAACAACTTCACACTTCCGAGTCGAATTAGACATTCATATTTATGCGTATTTGTTGCATGTATAACGACTGAGTTTTCTCAAAATGCAAGCTCAATCAACGTGTTTACTTTTTTATTATTAGAATCCTGGGGAGAAGTCAGTGTAGTCAGAGGAATATTGAAAATACATAACACGTGAATTGGTGTAATTGGTGGTGAGCCAATGGCGTAGAACATGCCGCGTTGCTGAAATTCTGCCAGTGGCGGATCCAGAGTGTAATTTTAGAAGGGGCTGAATTAATTTGGGGGCTGAATTAATTTGGAGGGGGGGGCAGAATTTTGGACCGATCACTTATGTACATGCTTAATTATTCAACATATTTACAATAATGTTTATATCAACAAATTCTACAGAAAAAATATTTTTTCTTGACCTCTTTTATTGAACCTCTTGGTTATGAGGAGTCGAGGGAAACATTTTGGGGGGAGCTTCAGCCCCCCGACCTCCCCCTCTGGGTCCGCCAGTGAATTATGGTGATGTTACGGATAAAGAGAAATAGTTTGCAATTAATAAAAACTGTCATAAAACTCACGCTGCCAAAATTTATTGAAAAATCCGGCGCGTGCAGGTTTATTGTCGGTCACAAATACACTAATAGACTCACTGCCCAGGCGCTAATACACCAACACATTTGCACGCCATTTTGATCCAATGAAGCGTGTGTTCTTTTATAGTTTATCAAAGCGAACATATCCATGCATGTGTGTGTCTGTCTCTGTGTGTGTATGTATGTGTGTGTATGTGATTCTGTGTACGTGTGTGTGTGTTTGTGTGTGTGTTTGTGTGTGTGTGTGTGTGTGTGTGTGTGTGTGTGTTTGTGTGTGTGTGTGTGTGTGTGTGTGTGTGTGTGTGTGTTTGTAAACAGTGAACGAATAGCCCATTCGACGTGGTCATCTGACACTCCCACACACACACACACAACACACACACACACACACACAAACACACACATACACACACATCAAGTACAACTTTCATTGTGCTCTTATCGGAGTATCAGCATTTTGGACAAACGCCTTTCATAACATACACTGATGTGTGTGTGTGTGTGTGTGTGTGTGTATGTGTATGTGTGTGTGTTTATGCTTGTGTATTCACTAACACTCATAATCGTCGCAGGAGCGTTTCATCTTTATCAGTCTTGTACACAAACATACAAACACACAAACCCACATATATAGAGGCATAGACACATTGATATAAATCGTCATTTGCTACGCACACCCACGCACGCTGGAGCACACACACATACACACATACACACACACGCACACACACGCACACACACAGGGATACACGTACACGCACTCATGAGCGTGTGAAAGCCTACGCAATACGTCTATACAAATGAGCATTCAGCATTGGATATGCGTAGGTGTTGCTACATTTAGGCATTGAAGGGAACAGACACATACACCCACACCCACACACAGACACACACATACACACACAGACAGATACATGCACACACACGGATACACTCATACACACACACACAGAGATACACACATGTACACACACACATACACATATACACTCATTGAGCGGGTACAAATATGGAAATGACATCAAATTCACAGCGGAGATGCAATCGGGGGGATTTTTTTCGATATTTCACAAGCGTTGTTTGAAATGAACACTGCTATTTGTGGCGTGCTAATGTCAAGTCCTCGAAATGTCCCTATAACGCCGGAATTTTGATCGGTTTAAAATATCACTGTGTTATTGGTTGTTCGTCTCGATGGCATTGCATTTATTGTCACGAAGCAAAATTACCATCCTTCTTGCACTATGATCGGTACATGGTGTAGAAGTGGTAACAGTCGGCAGTTGCTGCTAATTTGCATATTATCAGCACAGTAAGCCAATGAATCGAGCGTTACCAAATCCACACGTTCGGCGTTATAGGGTTAATATAGTGGCACATCGATATACCATCAAAGTCAACATATGCCGTGTCGTTTAGAATTGATATTCGGTAATGTTTCTACGCCTATGCTGGGCTAATCAAGCAAATAACGAATAAGCTATTTCAGTAATTAACTGATGAGGCATTTACAAAGTTAGAAAACCACGTCTTTACAACTATAATACTTTAAATCATCTTATCGCTTCAAATATCTGAGAATTCACATACACAAAGTCTAATAAAAAATATATCTGTTGATGCACAATTTTGAGTTGCCTGTATATACAACACACACACACACACACACACACACACACAGACACACACACACACACACACACACACACACACACACACACACACATACACATCTGTTTGATTCTTTGTTTGACATTGGTCACGCCAACTTGTGTTCCGTTGTTACAGCATTCAGTGGTTTTCAAAGTGCTTAGTGTTAGGGATTTCACGGCGTATCCCAGGCAGTGATTTCACAACGTGGTTCATCCAATATGACAGCTGTCTCCAAGAGAGGCATAGTGTCATCTGCAGATGACACCGATCAAGATGACTTCACGCTGATCACCACACGTACTGACACACAAGAAGGGGATATATCGAATATTCCTACTCAAGCTATATCTGCTCTCATGGGGCTCGCCACTCGACGTGTACATCAAAGAGCTACGTCATCTCGGGAAAGTATCCGCGCTCGTACAGGTGAAACACACCGCTCTACAAGATCCAAAATGTGCCCCCTCATCAATGGAGAACAATTTGTGGTCACTACCACACGCATGGTTAAATGGACTTTAACAACAAGGCGCTCGTACGCCTACGAAACTGATACCAATCACGGTAGATTTGGTCCCTTAAGAAAATGTGAGACAGATATTGAGGACGTCAAGAGAGACATCAGGCAGAATAATGGGTCAGTAATGGTTCAAATTGGATGGGAACCCAACCGACCAGAGCAAAACAGTAAAAACGCGTGCATCAAACTATCGGTAAGAGGTCCACTGCTCACAAAAGTGTATTTCGACTATAGCATTCAAATAAACATTCAAATAAGAGGTAAACAGCACAACAAATGCTAACAGTCTCTATAAAAAGCACAATTGTTCAAAGACATAATTGTTGAACGCAAATCAAATGATACTATATATTCAACAGGATTAGTAGCCTCATAGGCCTGACTCAAAACAACAATGAATGACACTTCACAATAGGCATACCGCAAAATCCGAGAATTCTAGCAGCATCGCAATTCAGCAGCCTTGACCTTAGAGTCAACACCAGACGGTAAGTCGTTCTACAGAGGCTCTCAGACAACGCATAAACAGGCAACAACAAGTGGCGGAGACAAACGATGCAGATGATGTCTGACTAGCACAAACGAGACGAGCCACTTTTTACACCAAATGTCACACGCGTGAAGTGCATCATACGAATTATACCAACATGAAGCAACAAGAAGCCGTGCACATCAAGATCGCATGCATGCAACTGAAGCTATAAATAGCCTGTTTGATATCGCCTGTAACAGAGAATTTCTACCTATGAAATTTCCATATGCTATCCAGAATAATCCCAAGAATACAATGGTCACACTCCAGGCAGTCATTCGATGAGATACCGTTCGATCCCTTGGTATAAGCATCGAGAACAGCAGTGCGTACTCCCGTGGGTAAGCTGGATTATTTTACCACAGGCCTATTTGGTAGATAGAATACAGGGTTTGAACACTTGGGCTCATCATTGGGCACCTCTTCAATAATTCCGGAATTCTCAAACTCCTGCATAACGCTGAAGTAAGAAGCATTCAAATTCTTGTCAGTTTCAATACGCCTCTACAAGGGCAACGCACGCTGCTTTGCGCAGTAATAACTATCCAATATATCATTATGGTGGAAGTCAGCTTTCCAAGGTAACTGGACTTCATAACGACCAGAGTCCGTCAAACACACAGTGGAACAATACAGATTGAAAGCTGGATGCAACTCAACAGTTTCACTACTATCAACAATACCAATATCATCCAAGGACCAATTTTCTCAGTGATGATTCAAAATCAACACTCAACAACTGACAAAAGGTGGACGTCTGATTTAGCCCTGCAGCAGCTCCCGAAATAACCCATCCAAAGGACGTTTCCTGCGCAACAGCACCCTCCGGCGGACGAAACACATTGCCGCTCGCGAATCTCCAATATTGATCGAGACCAAGCAACATATCAATGTTGATGTCACTACTGGAGCGGATACTGTGTTACATGATGTGCTACATGTGTATGTATGTATGTTTGCGTGTGCATGCACATGTGTATATGTGTATATACTCATATGTCCGTGAAGAGTTTCGGCTCAACGCACATGTGCCACCCATGTGTTGTGTATTAGTGTGTTCACTGTTGTTATATTTGTTGAGAGTGGCAAATAGATTTACTTTACTTTACTTTACACAAGGAAACATCTACACCCGTTTGAATATCTCTCTCCTATTTGTGTTTGCTTGTGTGTGTGTGTGTGTGTGTATGTGTGTGTGTGTATGATTTTGTGTGTAAGTCTGTGTGTGTGTGTATGAGTGTGCGTGTTCGTGTGTGTGTGTGTAAGAAAAACTTACAAAATACTCATGTGAATTCAAAATCATGTTGAATGTCATTAACACATTAACAACATTGATATCATTAACATCATCATCAACAAACACATGAATACTCGATAAAAATAAGTTGAGCGTGAATTAATGTGAGACCACACCGATTATCCTCGAATGTTCGCAGGATTTTTTCACTTTGTCAATGTGTCAATCAAACTTATCGCCATTTTCAGTCAACGCAAAATGGTGTCGCAGGCTAAAATCAATTTGTAGCACTCATCTACATATTACACACACGCACACACACACATACACGTACACATTCACACACGTGTGCATCTGTTCTGAATATACCCAAGCATTTAGCACCCGTATGCTTAGGCCAAGCGCGTGTGTGTATGTGTGTGTGTGTATGTGTGTGTGTGTGTGTGTGTGTGTGTGTGTGTGTGTGTGTGTGTGTGTGTGTGTGTATGTCTGGCGCGTGTCGGAGTAGTAGGATTCAATTAGCCAACTTTTCACCTGGTGTTGGTGCAGAACAAACGTGTATGTATGTCTGTGTTTGTATGTCTGTGTGTGTGTGTGCGCGTGTGTGAGCTCATGCGCACATGTAACCAAAGTATATCAATGTCGATGGAATATGCATACTTTAATTGCGTAATTCAATACACGATATTACTGTATACGAGGTTTCATCATTAGTATACGATATGAACTTACTATACGAGATTACTCGTATATTTCTGTTATTCTTGAGATGATTAACCGTTAGGATACTTTTTCATCAATATCACATTTTGTATGTTTAACATTTCACATTTTGTATGTTTAATATAAAATGAAAAAATGTTGAAAAATATTTAGACACCTGTCACAGATAACTTACATTAAATATACATTTGTTTGTGTTTTTTAATATAAATTCTGTGTGACATTGGGCTAAATATATGATATATGAAAATGGTATTCCTATGTGGGAAATATATGGATCATTTGATTTGATTTTAATGTTAATTTCTTTCAACCACTCGGAATTAATTTGTTATTGTTCATACTTCAAGCATAATTTAGTGGACAATAGTGTATAAAATTGCTGAAACATTTGTCAGAACGAAGACATAACAACTATGTTAACGATTGTAACCCAGAAGACAAAGCAAATATTATAGTTTTCAGGAGTAAAAATCTGAGTTATTTGGCGCCAGCATGTACATGTACCGCATGTACCGCATGTACCGCATGTACAATTAGAATATAATATGGAGCATAGCTTAACCATGGAAAATATAATCCTATAGAAATAATTTTACAATCTCCTGTAGAAGCAAATATAACTTGGTGAGTTCGGAACATTTTGATTGTTATAGTTGATTAATAATTAATGTTATCATTTTAATAATTCATTATTTTATAATTATTGAGTGACTTGTGAACTTAATAAATTAATGTTTTCACAACATGACCACTGATGGTGATCATGCTGGTCAGTACGCATGCAGAATCTATGTTACAAAAACATCTGGAAATTATCCGCGTGGGTACCTACTGATATTACAATGATTAATGTATGAATGCATGCGCATCGTTCTGGCTTGTAAATTATTGCTGTTGTCTGAATCTAAACAACGAAAACAGCATACGAGTACTAAATAAATCACATACGTTTTATATAGTAATAATTAAATCAAGACATCATAAAATGTATATATAACATAGTATCAGGCATAAACTTTGTTACAGTAGATTATTATAATAATAAAATTAATAATTAATCAAGCATAACAATCAGTATGTTCCTAACTCACCAAGATATATTTGCTTCTGCAGGAGATTGCAAAATATTGCCTAGGGATATACTGGAGTAGGCGGCACTATGACCAGCGAGAACGCAATTTACCGTTGTCATGTCAAATTGTTGTCAGACAAGAACACAATAAGAATATGAACTGCAAATACTTCCACACACACATACATACACACACACATAAATACACATTGATGGAAAGGTGTGTGAATGGATGAGAGGATATTTATGTGGGAGTACAATGAGGACAATTGTGAAGGGATGCGAGTAAACATGGAGAGATGTTACGAGTGGGGCTCCCCAAGGCTCGGTGCTTGCACCGCTGATGTTTATAGTGGATATTAACAGGATCACGGAAGGAGTTCAGTCTTATATGAACGTGTTTACCTGGATTTTCGAATATGGTCCTATACCGCCTATACTTGACTGTTCAATAATTATCACCAATGCCGTCATATGTCATTATGTCTTCCAGATCCACGATTATTTCACTTTCGCTCGAATTCACTATAATTAAGATAAGGATTACTTGGAGAAAAACATAACTATTGATAATTATATTTTCACAAACAATTGATAATTGATACCAGTACTCGGAAAACGAGTCCTATAACCTCGCTTTTTGGTTTCCATACCCCCGAGCAGTAGGAGGGGGGTATCGATATTCTCGGTTAAGAACCCCTGCCTTAGAGTGTGATTTTGTGTTATACGTGCTTGCAGCATTTGCTAAATGCATGTAGCCGCCTGACCCTCTCATAATCAGTATCAGAGCCAACAATTATCATCACAAGCCTCATCTTCCGAGCCAATGTCATCACGAATCAACACAAAACGCACGATCCGATAATCTAATAACATTCATCTTAACTAACCTAAGCAAATATCATTTATTCTCTACGTGTAAATTTATGAAAATATCGCAAAAAACAAATTTATTTCGCGAAATAAGTGAACTGACCACATTCATGTGCTCGAATATCAAGATACAAAAAGCAAATTTACGCAAAATGCCTGCACACAATATACGTTAGAAGTGCATGTGTATGTGTGTGTGTGTGTATGTGTGTGTGTGTGTGTGTATTGTTGCATCCCCTAGTATAAACCCTTCTACCTTTGGGCATTATCAATTATAGGAGAGTCATGATTTCTAAAACAATTATATTCAACTGAATCGATTTCCAATTTGATTATCAGGTATCGCACGCTGAAAGTGACACAAACACACAAAAAGAAATAGGTTCACACACACACACACACACACACACACACACACACACACACACACACACACACACACACACACACACACACACATACACACACATAAACAATCAAATACACACACGATCACGCAGCGAGATTCAGGGAGATTGGTGAAATAGAACGACAGTGAAATTGAATGGCAAAGTAGACCAGCTTGGCTGTGAAAGTGAGCGGTCATATATCTGCCGTCACCACGCACAACTGCACCTAATAGCATGCATGCATATAGTTGACATATATAACACGGTGGCTACTGCCATTTATCCCGCTATGTCTGTGTGTTTGTATGTGTATGTGTGTTTGTTTGTATGTGTATGTGTGTTTGTGTGTATGTGTGTATGTTAATGTGTATGTGTGTGTGTGTGTGCATGTGTGCCTGTACGTGTATGTGTGTTCCTCTATGTGTGTGTGTGTGTGTGTGTGTGTGTGTGTGTGTGTGTCTGTGTGTGTCTGTGTTGCGAGCATAAGGTAGCGTATTCTACCACCTGGATAATAAACACACATACACAGACACACACACAAACAAACCCACACTCACACACCTACACATAATTACATAGTGAGTTAGTTTAGTTTGTTGACCGCAGCATAACAAAACAAATGCAGATAGCACACAAACGGAATGGTCCATAGTAAACATTAAATATACGATAACATAATGCCAAAGTATATAATGAACGTGTTTGCAATATTTATACACAATCAAACTGAACATTATACACTATATACATTATACACCGTCACACAATAATCGCATCAATACGCGTCCAGCATATCTTTAACACATTTACAAGCTTCATCCACTGCTAAGCTGAACAATTCTCAAAAATTTGATACTCCATATTTGTTCCGAATGTCCTCGATCAATTCGCATTCCTCTACCACATGTTTTCCCGATTGTACTTTTCCGCACTTAAATAACTTCTCCTCTGCCGCCGTTCTACCCTTGCCTCTCTTGGTCCACTTCCCTGTCTCATACGCCCGCCGATGCGGCCCAGTTCTGAATCTCATAAAAGCCATCCTGCGCATTTCCATTCCCGTGAAATTTGATGAGTATGCGGCATGGGGTGTGACGTCCGGATTAATCTCGTAATACATTGACCGCCTTGTAGACTCTCTTCATATTCTGTTGATCACGTCATCCATTATTTCGTTCACGCAATAACACTCACAATTGACCATCTTTTGTAGTATTTTCCCCATTTCAATGTTCGTGTCCATGCTGCTATGCATTGCAAACACTGGCGGGTCATCCTACATGGTTAATCGCTCTCGCCACGCCTGACGGAAAACTTTTCTCCAAGTAAACGTAACAACGTCCTCCAAGGGCGGGTATCCAGATTTCACACACCATATATCGTTGCAGGTCGATCGTATCACACCCAACAGTCCCTTCAGACACCAGTTGTACAGCTTATTGATTGGTTTCAGGTCTGCTCCCAGCCATGACTCTGCTCCGTACAGAAACGTTGACATTTACGCTGCATCAAACACGCGTTTCTTCACGATGAATGGTGCGTTGATATTTTTCTTCAAGAATGGGACCAATTTTAGAACATGGGGCAGATTAAGCTGTGCATGCAGCTTAAGCACTTTCGACACCGATCTATCACCAGTGAACGGAGAGCCCAAATACATGTATCACTCACACGGAGAAACAGTCAGTCTATCGGACCATCGGCCGCCGTTCAACACAAAGTATTTCGTTTTTTGCTCATTTACTACCATACCATAGTCGCCGCAATAATTGTGTAAGATAGACAATTTTTTTTCAATATTTTTCCTGGTCGTGGTTGGCAGCACGGTATCGTTCATCAAGACCAATATTGATAACCATTTCAGAAGCCCATCACACCACAAACTAGTTTTCTTAAATGGATTAAATCATTCATAAAGATAATGAACAGAACGCACGATCCTTGCCTCATACCCAGTGTGATGGGTACAAGCGCTGTTCCAATCCAGCTTTGCGTCACGCTGTACATCGCCATGATCGCAGCCAACATCGCACCACCGCACCTAAGTCGACACAAGACACCAAACAAGACATGTCTGGAACTGTATCATATGCCTGCCTGAAATCTACAAACACCACGAACAGGGCTAAATTTCTTCTCCGGGCTATGTCACACAACAGCCGCAGACACACAATCTGTTCTGTGCAGCTCCGGCCGCTCTGCGATCCCGCCTGTTCTCTATATGGCTTGACCCATAGTTTCAGTCGGGCGCACAAAACCATATCATATAATTTAGCTACACTATTCATGACATGTATACCTCCGCAGTTTTTCACTTCTATTCTGTCGCCCTTTTTAAATATCGTGAACATCTTGCTTCAGACCAGCTTTATGGATAGGCGCCGGATGTAAATATCGAATTAAACATACTCGTGATTAAGAACGTCCAATGGATTGGCAGGCTTTTCAGAATGCCTGGTGCAATTCCGTCAGGTCCGCATGCCTTGTCACGCTGCATTCGACCCATCTGCTCACCGACTTCTTCGGGTCCGATGGCATCATCTAGAATTGACACGTATACATCTGGTACCAGTTCTCTCTCGCGTGGTGTCCGGGGTATTCATAGCTCTTGGGACCAAACATTTCTGCAAACTAAATTCATACGGAATTCATCATCAGAGGGACAAGTGACCGCTTCATATGATTGTACATATTTCTCTTTCCAATTGATCGCTTTCCATAGCCCGAATGATCGTTACTTTCCAGCATCCTTTTTCATCTGTTTTTCACACGCACCACTGTATCATGATCTCACCACGACCCTGCTGGCCCCGGCACATCCGTACAAGGTAGCATCGACTGTCGTATATGTGTCATCATCTATATCTGGTAAACACGCGCTTTCTATGGTTGTGCAAAACCGTTCGCAGTCTATGCGGTTAATGTGTATTGACATTTTCACCGTTGGCTGGTGGTTACAAGGCACCGCGTGATCCCCGAGACTGTGCGCTCTGTCTAATAAATCGACCGTATCCACTCTGGTAGCTGAGAAACGTATTGTGATAGGGGCATGCTCGGATGACAACGCTTCAATGACATTCACTGGCAATTACTCGTTCCTGCACAACAGCAAAACACTCGTGCGAATAGTACAGTGAATCGACAGGTGGAATATAACATCAAACGAATTGCACACCGGGCATAGTTCGGACCCGGAACCACACGTAATCATACACGCTAAAACCGATGCTTTCTGAATATTCTGATAAATGATTTTTGATTAACAACAATCTCCCTCCTCCTTCCGCTGAACCTCGAGCTTCGCTCTTGTACGAGCAATACTCAGGAAGATTTACACCCAGAGGTGTCTTAAATACATTCGATCAAATAATATACCCGTACAATAAGCTATAAACATTTATATTTCATCTCTAGTTTTGTTCGTACACCATTAATATTCCAAGATATAACATTTAACGTGCACACCTACTGTGGTCGGTTCGAAAACCCTGAAGGCACCAGGAGTTAATCACTGTGTCGTCTCTCTACAGCTTCCGTTCTCTGGTGTCCAGACGAACTTCTCACCTACTGTTTTCTGGTCGACCATTCTCTCTTTATTCTTCGTCTCTCAAACTCTTCCACTCTGCGGATGATGGGATGAACGTCCTTCTTAACGAAGTTTCGGCTGAATTCGGCGCCGACCGTTTTCGGCTGGGCGCTGTGCCGCAGCACCTGATCTCACCAATAACGATTCGTCACTGAGACGAGAATAGGCCGACGTCGTCCCGCCTGCACTACTTTACCTAACCTCCGATGAGTTTGTATATCTACATCGACATCCCGCATAGCCCAGATCTTCTTGGGCTATATATCCTCAGTTGTGCACTGGTCCAAACTCTCATTACACCAGAACGCCAGTGATTACAATATTGATTTGATGCTCTTTTTGGTCAAGCTCCTCCAGGTACCTCTGCTGTTTCGTTATGATCAGCGCTTTGGAGTCAATGTGTGTGTGCATCGCTCCCATAAGGGCAGCAACGCGGCTCTCAGACGCTGACGTCATCTTTCTCAGCTCTGAAATTTCCGACAGGAGAACGTCGATTTTGCGGTCAGATCTCGCACAGCTGCCACTGATGAGACGTCATTCTCTCTGTGGACTCCGTGGTGTAGGGGTTAGCACACCCGCTTCACAAGCGGGAGGTCCGTGGCTCGAAACCCGGCGGAGCAGAATTTCATTGGGCGAATTCTACAATCCCACATCCCCTGACCACACAGCAGAAAATGATGGTACTAGATATCAGTCACGTGTTGTGCCATGCATTCTGGGGAGGTGACCCACTCTAATACGTCTTACGTCCTTGTGGCGCTATAGCGTGGAGAGGGTCGTTTCTGCGGTGTCAGCGAGTTGCACGGGGCACACCTGTGTGTTCATAAGCTTCGGCTTCTTCCCGTGTAGCAGCTACCACTTAGGCATTTAACCTTTTAACCTGTTGTTGGTCGTACCAGTTGATAGCAGCCTTTGGATCGGCTCACAATTGATTTTCCGGCTCAGCTGGTCGCATTGCTGCATTGCGTAATATTTGTCCTTCACAGGAGTTTACACAAACACGTCCGTTCGCCACAAACACCGGACATACACGTACACAAACACACACATACACATATATATGCACACGTGCGGTCACGTTTGATGCCTGCTGTGTGTGTGTGTGTGCGTGTGTGTGTGTGTGTGTGTGTGTGTGTGCGTGTGTGTGTGTGTGTGTGTGCGTGACGAGAGTTTAGTGACATTGAAGCCGAGCGTTCATGGCGTCAGAATACACTCTGACACGTACACTCATACAGCAATTAGCGAAGTCCATATGTGTGTGTGTGTGTGTGTGTGTGTGTGTCTGTGTGTATGTCCTAGCGACAGCCTTGCGAGAAAATGTCACATGCCAAGAGTTCGCCTAGATGAAATCACTGTGCTGGACATTTGGGGAACGCGGCATAATCTTTTCTGTCTGTTTGTGTGTCTGCCTGTCTGTCTGTCTGTCTGTGTGTGTGTGTATGTGTGTGTGTGTGTATTGTTCTGTTACTAGAGCGTGAACAACACGAAATGATTTCTCTAAAGTGAAAAATACACTGCAAAAATGAAAACATTAATGTGACAACTATCATTTTACCAGTTAATAACGATGCGCTGCAAAGTTAGAGATTTAAACGATATGTTTTTATCGGTATAATAAATTCTGCCATAAAATGTTATGCGTATTCAAATTGGCAAGTCCAAATTGATAACATTCTTCAAGAATAAATTCGTAAAACAAAAATTTTATGCGAGTTTTTTGCGAAAACTTTCTTGAAAATGGCTTATATAATTTTTCAGTTTTTGGCAATTTGTATCTTTTTAATCAAATCGTATCTCTTACTCTACCGTTGTATATACAGGCGTTTTCGAGCAAAGCAAAATACGCAAAAATTCAAAATTTGGCCGGATTATTTTTTGTCACACTTTAAAAACCAACTCTCCGAATGATCACAATCTAGGTCGGCGGTGCCTAACCATTTTCTCTGAATTCCCATTTTCTGATAAATTAAATCTTCATTTTGCGCAACAGCATGAAATATTCAATAAACTCAAGTGTTTCATCAAACTCAACGCCAGGAAGTCGCTAGAAACGAAACTAAAGGTTTTCTGATTGATAAACATACATTTGTGATTCTGACCGATAAAATTTTCTATTTTGTCAGCCCACATTCCCTGGACATGGGGAATTCCCACTGTAATTCCCTATGAGAATTTACCACCGATCAAATTAGCAGCAGATTCGTAAATTTTCCGAAGGGGAACTGCACAAATATGTACTTATAGAGACTATTCTATAGCTTGTATACAGATGTAGTACATTTTGGACCAAACAATGAGGGGAGACGATCCTGCTTGTATACGCCGTCGGTTATATATCAAAACGGCACAAAATATTATGAATATCTCGGAAACAGTGGTTATTTAAGCCCTATTTACTTGAAACACAATTCTGTCACAAATGCGTGTCGAAGCTAATATACCTGAACAATGAGACCCATGTATATGTGTCGTAAATCATTGGCTATATGCTAAGATGATTGGTCTACATGATTGACTTCACTTTCTGGACCAATTTTCTTCCTCAATTTTGCCTCTACCCAGGGGTATGATGTCTGTACAGCGGACGTCACAGACTCTTGTAACTGTCATTCAAATGTCGCTGATGTGTTTGGCCAAAAATGAAGCCCCAATGACACACAACAACAATCTAGGGGAGAACTTGTTTTTCTCTCATTGTGTCATGTGTGTCTGGCACTGGGAAATTCAGATCAGTTTTCGAGCATATTCATTGAATGTTGTCAACATCAGACACAAACTAGTCGATACGGTGATGAAGAGTGTAAAAACATATACACACACATACAGACACACACACACACATACAGACACACACACATACAGACACACACACACACACATACAGACACACACACACACAAGCAATGACATAACTAAATTATAAACTTCAATGATATTACTAGGAATTATGTAATCAAGCGATATTGTATGGCGCACAAAGAACTTATACGTCTTATATTATATATCGTTTCGTATCAATACAGTGATGTTTTTACGTTATTTCAGACTGTGTTTAGAGTTGGATTTTGTCACGTTTAATTTAATTATTTACTCATACTTATATATATATATATATATATATATATATATATATATATATATATATATATATATATATATATATATATATATATATATAATTGCAAAAGGGATTTACAAATGTGCAAGTAGTTAACTAACAATTATCCAATATCAAATATTTGGCCATTTTTTTTCTTGAGTTCAGTTCGTTCATACACTCGTAACACACACACGAATGATTCCCCACTATACATTACTCGTCATGGCATTATGCCTGGTGTGCATATCGGCGTAATGCCGTGACGAATCACATTATTGGTGAATATATCTTAAATTTCTATAGTGAGAGCACTATGCCGGCTACCACGTGCTATTGTGACGTCACCTCTTTTTAATTCACATCAAAGTGACGTCACAAAATGCCCGGGGCTGTCATATCAACAGAAAGTGTAGCGTTGTCACTATTGTCTCTATTGTGAAGTGTTTTGAGCGTTTTTCTCGTGGATTTTAGTGTGTATTTTGGCGGATATAGGAAATAAATGCTGTTAAGAGTTGCAAATGTTGCCCAGATTATTGCGCTTCATAAGGCCGGGCTGAAAACTGCTGAAATAGTGTCACATGCTGGCGTGAGTGAACGTTCAGTGAGAAACTGGGTGAATCGTTTCAGGGACGGTGGTGGTGTCGGTGGGGGTGTCGGACGGTGGGGGTGGGGGTGTCAGATGAAAAAAAACATCTGAACGCACCCTAACTGTGCTGAAAAGACAACTGGAGTCTTCTACCATCTCTGCGAGGGGACTGATAGAAAACAATCCACAGTTGCTTTCATACGTATCTATACAAACGGTCAACAGGAGAGTATCTGAACTGGGCTACACTGGACATCGACGGATGAAGAAACCGATGCTCACCAATAATAAAAAAGCGATGACTGGAATTTGCACTGAAAATATAGAAATTCCACACATCAGCAGTGGTCCAAGGTACTTTCGAGTGATGAATCCACGTTCACGGTGACCTGCAACCGTGGAAGACATGTCAACCGGAGCAGAGGCAGCGACCCCCTGGACGCACGTTACATCTCTGGGACCACCAAGCACACGGACTCGATCATTATTTGTGGCCGTTTTACCGCCCAATGTGTAGGTGAACTCGTTGTCCTTAAAAAAACTGCATGTGAATCGGTACAATTACCTTGAACTGTTGTGCGACAATTTGGAGGATGCCGTCAACCAATATTCATGCAGGAATATTCATACAGAACGAAGCACCATGCCACACCGCCATGTACGTTGTTGAATGGCTGGAGGAGTGTCAAGTGAGGTTCTTCGGTGACTGGCCAGGAAATTCTCCTGATTTGAACCTCATTGAACACTTGTGGTCAATGTGGAGGAACCGCTTGAAGGGCAAGAACATCAGCTCCGTTGCACTTCTAGAACCAGCTGTGCGCAAGACATGGACAATTTTACCCTCGAGTCCTTCAAATTCCATGTGAAAGTCTTCCCAGGCGCTTGGAGGAAGTAGTGAAGCACAGGGGAGGTAATACCAAGTATTAGCTATTTATTTATACAAATACATGTTAATAAATAGTGTTTATTGTTGATAAACTGTCATGGGTGGCCGGCATAATGACGTGACCAGCAATGTATAGCAGCAATAGTATCTCCCATCTGATAATCATTATTCATTTGAACTTTTTTATTTGGTTTCAACTTAAATATTTCGAATTCGCTTTTCTATTGCTAATGCTCTTTTCTCCCTCTCTCTTTCTCTTTCTCGTGATGATCAAGCTGCATGGAAATTGATGTCATTCAATATACAACACTTTTGCATTTCTCATTTCACTTTTTGATTAATTTGTTGATATCTATAATAATAATAATTTGCATCCCTTTCACATGGCGCTGTTTCCCTCGAAACTGTCAAAATTTATTACTGAAAAAATGATTACAAGAATTAAGCTCTGAGCTGTAGATTTTTTCAAGTTCAAGTTCAAGTTCAAAGTTTATTGCCATGAACAACATAAAAGTACAGTGACAAAATATCAAACAATTTGGCATAGTCTGTCGAGTGATATTTTATGTTTATCGGCTACGGCTAATAATAAGATTAAGTCCTTGAGGCAAATTTTCAGCTGACTCGAATATACCTCGCAGCAATGAGTCGTGCCGAAGCAGCTTGTAATTGGAGAGGATAATAGCAGTGAGGTAGCACAGTTTAGTACATCTTATTAGGCTACAGCAACAACATTATTCATTTCATATAGACCGCAATACACAGAACAGAGACGCAATTGACAGAAGCCACAAATACAAGAAAACAATTGATAAGCAGGCACAAAAAGGTGGATGAATGGTGCATCGCATATCGGAAACAATGTATAATATAATATAATATAATATACACGAGAAAAGGTAAACAACGAATCAAATTGTAAATATAGAAGAATATATTGATTCTTTATTGCTAGATGGCCGTGGGCTAGCAGGCATCCGCCCTTAAAATATGTCCTGAACAAGAGATGTTATTATATATTTGAAATATCTTCCATTAGTTATCATTAGGGCTGTCAAGAAATTAGCCTAAATATAAAAAAGTAACTTCATTCTCGAGAAAAAGTAACCAAAAAAAGTAATGTAAAATAACCCATGAGTTGTAATGTTATTACCACTTTTGTATCACTTTATCACATGTTTATCACGCCTTTGCTGATTAGTGCGATATATGAAATACACGGTTTGTTTGTTGTTTGTTTGTGAACCTAAAAATTAACCTAATAACCTATAAAAAGGTAACCTAAATTAACCTAACTTTCGTAAAAATAACCTTCAAATAAGGTCAATTTCTGTTTGCAGTTCTGAAGGAAGTAAATACACCAGTCCTTCTTTTCTATCGTCTTTCCGAGTTGGTAATATTTTTCCACCCTCTCTCCTATCTGGTACCATTTTTACGACACACCACCAAAAGAGACTTAATATTATTTGGCTAACATCGCAAAAAGGAGCATAACCATCAAAATGTAATTTAAAGTGTAAAGATATCACAAAAGTGATATACACTAATTGCAAATGTAAATATTGTTTAGTAATGGTCGCAATAATGTTCTTTATATTGTTTCAATTGAACTTTTTATCAAATAGCACGTACTACAGCTTGTATATTAGTGTGAGCGTAAAAACTGCATGTGTGAATGCCCCCCGTCCCCTCATATGTAGCACCCTGTGCTCACAGTCTTATCAATGTCAAACGTGGGAAAATGGCGCTATATCACGCTCTGAAAATCACGTGCTAATTTCTGTTCAAGTAAATGTGTGTTGTCAAGTGCTACAGTGCAGTATCTGGTATCGAGAGCTCACACATCGTACTATAGCACGCTCCAAACATCTCACGACCACCTCCGGTTCGTGGACATTTCCTAAAATGGAATGACGCTATCCTGCGTACCCAAAAACGTATAAATATCGAGTAGCACATATATTAAGGTGAATATCAATTGCTAAGTCCTAACAGCAGAAATTTTGACATTTCTTGATCTTCAGACCTAATACTCCATCTCTTTTCCTACTTTATCCTCATATATACCCTTTTTGTGCCTCTTATCTGCAAAAAGTCACCGAATTTCGTGGTAAACTTACCTAATAACAAGAGAAATAACAAAAGGTAACCTGAAGTTATATAAGTAACCTAAAAGCAAAAAAGTAACCTAAAAGCAAAAAAGTAACCTAAAAGCAAAAAAAGTAACCTAAAAGCAAAAATAGTAACCTAAAAGCAAAAAAAGTAACCCAACGATGAAAATGTAACTTTTGGTAACATAATAACTTTTTTAATAATTATTGTACAAAACTTTTTCATGCAGTTTTAAGTAGCTTATGAAAAAGTGACCTTTAGGTGAAAAAGTAACTGTATTAACTTTTGACGGTCCTAGTTATCATATCATAAATGATAATGTTATGCGCGCGAGATATCTTAACATTTTTGATGATAAAAAAACGATAAAACATTGTGGTAATAATTGCTTCAACCCATGCACTTGTGAAATATGTTTAGCGAAAATCCTAGTTCTTCTGTCACTGTGCGTGATTTTTGAAACACCCATTTCAGCCTAAGGGTAAACATAATAATATAAGACTGAAAGTTAAATATAAGGTAATATATTTTTCAGAACTGCATCTCTATGAATATATATCAGTGATAGTTTGCTGGCGCTCTGCTTGTATGTCTGTGTGCCTGTGTGTGTATGTGTGCGTGTGTGTGTGTGTGTGTGTGTCCTGTAGAGTATTGGATGATGGAGCCAAACAAAAACCTTCGCAAAAACGGTACGTGCTCTGAAACACACGCACATACACACACACACACACACGCACACACACACATACACACACGCGCGCAGAGAATGGACGTGTAAGCGATAGTAATTGGTTTGGCTTCAATCATACACACACGCACACACGCACACACACGCCAATATACACACGCGTTTATGAACACTAGTCAACATTCGTGGTGATATGGGAGATTAGCTCACTTTTTATCATCATAACGCGGTGTCAACATTTTTGTATGCGCGTGTGTCTGGGTGTGTGTGTGTGTGAGAGTGTGTGTGTGTGAGTGTGTGTGTGCGTACGTATGTGCGAATTCGTGTATGAATAAAGTATGTTTTTGCATAATAAGTCAGCCATGCATTGTGGACGGGCGTGGCCAGAAAGATGCGAGCGCCTGAGACACTATCACTCTTCCTCAAACAATAAAACAACTACAGCCAAGATATTGCAAGATTAAACAAAATAATATTGGAATTATTTTTGTTATAATTGAATTTTGACAACGCACATGCTAGAACAGCTAAGTGCTGGTATTTCTAGCTCAGCCAATATACTAAAGACAGGGAATATATTTCGAACCCCCGCATAATAAAAATTATTATTATTATCACTATTGCTAATTTCAGGCAGATTCAGTAGCATGGGGAAAGAGTGCAAGCACTATTACCACCCAGCGGTGGCAGCATGTACCGGAAGCGCCCAAATGATGTAGATAGAACGAGAGTTCTAACAGCTCTGAACACTGAACACTCTATTCAGGAAGATAAAAGTTGATGAAGAAATAATTATAAGAACGATGGATCAAGCAAAATTATCAAATATATAGGCTAAATTTAAGTGTAATAGACAATCACAGTCGAATTTTAATGGGAAAAATCTAAATTTCCAATCAATATTTATTGGTTATTTGTTGCGACTATTATAAATGAATTGTTAGAAGTGAACTTGTCTGTTTTAAAGTCTGGTATTTTCCTAATCGTCAACATTGGACAGGGATGAGTATTTCCTACCGGCCACGAAGCGTTTGAAATCAAATGGAAGATCATTATTGGCACGTCAGGATAAGGTGCCTATATGCGTGTGTATACTTGTGCATGTATTACGCGAGATATGACACACAAGCACACACACACACGAACACTCTCTCAGAGTGATAGACGGACAGACAGACAGACAGACAGTGATGAACAGTAGCAGCTGCGATCTCCCGCTGTGGCTGAACGAACATCGCGGGAACACTGCTGGAGAGACGGGCATAGTGCAGGTGAAATGTGTGGAAAAAGTGAAAACGATAGAGTGAGAGAGCTTCTCAAAGCGCAGAGTTTTGGTTGCGGGAAATTGGTGTGTGTGTGTGTGTGTGTGTGTGTGTGTGTGTGTGTGTGTGTGTGTGTGTGTGTATGTGTGTGCGTGTGTGTGTATGTTTTTTTTCTGTTAGGTGCGAGCAATTTTTCTTTGTCATGTCTGTATGTCGGTTTCAATACAGGGCCTATATCGAAACCAACATATTATAGCCTATATTATAGGCTATTGTCGCTGAGCAAAACGTTATGTGATTTTTATTTCTGATGCGGGTGCATTCTGGCTGTCTTTCGGCATCAAAGTAATTGTCCAAGATAAACTTGTGTTATATCTAACCGAATGAACAAGAGAATGATCAGAATATGGATTGATATCCGACTATATGCTTAATATACTTATGACAAAGTATAATAATTGTATTTTGATGACTATCCAATCTGTGAGGGAGGATACTGCAGTATTGAGTCATTGCAAAGCGGACACAGTGGCAGAGCACTGAATATTTAATGTTTATTGTTGATTGTTATTATTTATTGAGGAACGTGGGCGGAGTGACATTATGGATTGTTATCGGATGATGGCTTATTATTTATTGTTATTTATTTATTATATTCTTCCCAGCTCTCTTTCTAGACTTTTTTCTTTTCGAACTCTCTTTCTCTCTGAATCATTTGGGCGCTTCCGGTACATGGGGCCACCTTAGGGTGGTAATAGTGCTTGCACTCTTCCCATGCTACTGGATTTGCCTGTAATTAATAATAATAAAAAAAATGAAATTAACTGCAGCCCTGTCTGATCAACGCCAAGAAAACATAAAACATCTATTGAATCACCGTAAAACATAAACATCACCGTAAAACATCTATTTAATCGGCATGTCGTTCTATTTTCTAAAACCTTCGCCCGAAGTGCCGTTCAATTAGAGCATGTTTCTTGACCTTCCTCCGTGTTGGCACCCCTTTCAAGTCAGCACTCATTTCTCGCACCCCCTCAATTTTTATTAGCTACACGAAAACATAAAAGCACAAACGACGAAATACCATAACTTTTTATTCAATACTCATTTATTTAACTCATTTAAGAGGATTAAGCAAAACTACGTTTTTCAGGAAAAATATAATGCATAGATTATACATAGAATTTATATATATAAATTACAGGGAACCTTGCATCCCCCTAGGAAGCGAGATCTCACCCCTAGGGGTGCGAGCACCGCGTTTAAGAATCGCTGAATAAGATGGTGTTGTTCTATTTTTCCAATAGCTGGTCAGAATCTTGGGAAGATACGGTATATTTTATGGATGAAAATAGAACCAGGTTTCGTATGCATATTTATTTAACAAATGACACAAATACAGGGATATTACTGGCAAATAATTACAAATTCACTAATAAAAATCGGTCAGTCATAGCTATTGTCAAAAGAGAACAATTCACCAAAGTTCTGTTAGAGGTATCATTCTAATTGTGGTTTTAGAGAATTTCAAAAATTTCACATTCAAAAGAAGCAAAACAGAAAGAGCTGTAAACTGCAACAAATCTTATATCACAAATGACCTACTTTCAAGATATTATTCATATTATATAATAATGTTATAACAGTGTTGTATAATGTTGTAGTTGATGAAATAGTGCGGTGATTTGTGGATTCTGTTTTCAAGAAAATGTTTGTTTCTTGTTTGGTGGTTGATTAACAGCAGCGATATATGAGTATGTCTAACTATTCGGACTGAAGATTATATCATTCATATGTAGATTATCTAATGCTGAAGACAATATTGCTATAATTACCCAAAGTACTCAGAAACACACACACACACAGACACATACACACACAAGCACACACAAGCACACACACACACACACACACACACACACACACACACACACACACACACACACACACACACACACACACACACAAACACACACAAACACACAGGCAAACGAAACGAGCACTTCCGATGCCAAGTGCGATGTACGAGATGATAGCGACACCAAGAAGTGTTGAGTGACAATAAATCATCAACCTTGTCATCATACACACACACACACATGCACATGCACACACACACACACACACGTACCGTCACAAGAGCACACACAGTTGAAGAAATCTGAACAAAGGATTGTATGCCCTTCAAACATTCCCCATAAGCGTCCTCTCCGTTCATACTCGTGCATGTGTGTGTGTTTGTTTGTCCGTGTATGCGGATGTATGTGTGTGTGTGTGTGTGTGTGTGTTGGACATGACACGGGTGCATTCCTGGCGCGCAGCTAATTAACCGGCCGAAGTTGGCGGCAATTACCGGCGCACCGCCGACAAATTCGCCATTTTTGTCGCCACTAGTGTCAACCCGCTCACTTATCTACCAATCAGTGTGTGTGTGTGTGTGTGTGTGTGTGTGTGTGTGTGTGTGTGTGTGTGTGTGTGTGTGTGTGTGTGTGTGTGTGTGTGTGTGTGTGTGTGTGTGTGTGTGTGTGTGTGTGTGTGTGTGTGTGTGTGTGTGTGTGTGTGTGTGTGTGTGTGTGTGTGTGTGTGTGTGTGTGTGTGTAACGGTGTTATCTTGGTGTGCGTCATTATATCACTACCACCAACATTGACACCAAAGCCAATAACGACACGCCGCCACTGACACACCATCACTGACACACCATCACTGACACACCATCACTGACACACCATCACTGACACGCCGCCACTGACACACCATCACTGACACACCATCACTGACATCCATTGAAATGTCACATTATGCGTGTTCTTTTTATGATTTCGATATAATTTTATAAGATGACTGGTGCATTAATTATTGATGTTTGAATTTATTGTTCAAGGTAAGTGTCACATGAAACTTTTAGCAGAAAAGCGCTGTGAAAAATCAAATAACATAATTTCTGGTTTTTGTATATTTAATCATTACGTGAATTGTGCAATAATTTCATGTTGCAATCTGCACTCAAAGGAGTAGAAGTACGTATATCAACAATGAATAAGCGATATAATGATTGATATCGAAACGAACACCTATAAATTTATTAAATGTCATCATATTAATACCAACAATACTATTATTGTAATTGTATAAAGTAAATCAATTATACAATAATTGATCAAAAAAGTTAAAATTTCATGAAAATTATGGATGACTCCACCCTGCTCTACATACACACCTATATGCGTGCGTGTGAGTGTGTATGTGTGTTTGTGTGTGAGTGTATGTGTGTCGGCATATATATATACGCATACGCATACATGGCTACACATATTCATACATATATATTTACATACACGCATATTCTTACGGTCATAAATTCACTTATGCATACACATGTTATAGGTCGTTAATGGGGTGTCACACATCGCACCAATACTCATAAATGAGATGTCAATCGAACATAATCAGCTCATATGTGCAAACAATCAATAAATTATGCTGTTAATTAGCTTTCATCAGTGCTAGTTCAGCTGAGCTCGTCGCGCATGTGCAATTCATTAGCATATTCCGGTTAAATTAGCACCTGAGTGCACAGCTCATACAGCCTTACCGAGCACTATGCACAAAGTAGGCTCATACGCTTGGTATGCGCTATGGTGTGAGGTATGTCTTGAGTATGGTGTAATGCCTGTTATACCTGGCCCCTGACGGGCGGGCTCAGAATGTATATGCTAATTAATGAGGCGTTATGATGCGTGTGAGCGCGTGCGTGCCTTCTCTCTGATAAACTGTGAATGCATGTGGGTTTATGTATAATACTAATGTTGATATTAGAACGGCTCACTCTAGCTCCTTGACTGTTTCGGCTATTGTCTTGTCTTTATGCTTTGTCTATTCTGCTGGTTATAAAATTGCCAATTAATTTATTGAATTTTCATCCAAATTAAAATAGATTGTAGAAAAATTGACAACCGGAAATTAATCAAAGTGTTTTGTGATATTTTTTACAAAGTGTTTAGTTGATATATATTTAGAGATTGGTTTGTATCAGTTATGGGAGAAACTTGTTGAATAGAGCGAAAATACGCCACATTACGCTAAAGTTTGATCTATTTGTTTTAAATAGATGATTTACATATTTCCACGACGATGTTGCTCTTCCTTGAGCACGCTTTACTTCATCCTTTTCTCATGGAATAAAAATCAGCAAATATAGTGGAACAGTATTAAATAGGTGGAAATTAAATTAATGAAAAAAGAAGAGCGTCTCATATGATCTTGTCTCATATGATCTTTGTCTCATATGATCTTGTCTCATATGATATTGTCTCATATGATCTTGTCTCATATGATCTTGTCTAATATGATCTTGTCTCATATGATCTTGTCTAATATGATCTTGTCTCATATGATCTTGTCTCATATGATCTTGTCTCATATGATCTTGTCTCATATGATCTTGTCTCATATGATCTTGTCTCATATGATATTGTCTCATATGATCTTGTCTCATATGATATTGTTTCATATGATCTTGTCTCATATGATCTTGTCTCATATGATCTTGTCTCATATGATCTTGTCTCATATGATCTTGTCTCATATGATCTTGTCTCATATGATCTTGGCTCATATGATCTTGTCTCATATGATCTTGTCTCATATAATCTTGTCTCATATGGCTTGTCTCATATGATCTTGTCTCATATGATCTTGTTTCATATGATCTTTTCTCTTATGATCTTGTCTCATATGATCTTGTCTCATATGATCTTGTCTCATATGATCATGTCTCATATAATCTTGTCTCATATGGCTTGTCTCATATGATCTTGTCTCATATGATATTGTTTCATATGATCTTGTGTCATATTGTCTTGTCTCATACGATCTTGTCGCATATGATATTGTTTTTTCGTCGTCATCCCAGACTTTTTTAACAACGAAGTCACTAAATGCAACTGACGAACAAACAATCCGAAATGTCTCACAACTGAAACTGTTATTTGCGATTGCGCTTGCTCGAGAGATGATCTGATGAAGAGATGGATTTATATGGAGACGAGGTCTTCGAATGAGACATTCTTCTTTATTTCATTGATTCGAATGTTACAAGATGCAACATTTATAAATAGGAAAAACACCAAAATAGCGCAATTTCTTCATGGTGCGCTGCAGTCAGCTATTTGGAAGGCTGATTGTATTTAGTTGTAGTCATACAGTGACATGAGCGTAGGTACTAGACAATGGAAGATATATCGCCCCCCAATTCCGATGATTCTCTAAAATGCCTAATACTCAAACCTGCATATGTGTATGTGCAAACTACATAGGAAAGTAGTACGGGCTATCCGCCAATACAGCATTTGAATGCACAGTTTCCTCGCCACGCAAGCAATTCTTAATGATTTTACTAATTTAGAAACGTGGAAGAACAGTAGTTTCATGGTGAGTTACATATCATCTGCAACAATTTGAGTTGAATTCGGTTTTTATAGCATTCTGTCATCATGTTAAAGGTTAACGGTTAAAGGCTTAAGTGATAGCTGCTACACGGGAAGAAGTCGAAGCTTATGAACACACAGGTGTGCCCCGTGCAGCTCGCTGCCACCGCAGAACCGACCCTCTCCACGCTATGGCGCCACAAGGACGGAAGACGTATTAGAGAGGGCCACCTCCCCAGAATGCATGTCACAACTCATGACTGATATCTGGTACCATTTTCTGCTGAGTTGACAGGGGCTGTGGGATTATAGAATTCGCCCAATTTAATTCTACTCCGCCGGGCTTCGAACCACGGACATGCCGCTTGTGAGGCGGGTGTGCTAACCACTACACCACAGAGTCCACGCATCCATGTACAGTGTGTCCAACATATTTCTGCAAGTGGCGGCCCCAGGAGTATGTTTTATACCTTGTTGGTGCAGTTTTATGTCGGTCTACCACCGTGTTGGTACTTAATTCGTGTAGGTATATGTTAAACATTTTTAATTGAGTTGTAGGTTGTAATAGAATTGTCTGAAAATAGCTGAAGATTTCATGCAATTGGAACAAGAATACATAATGGCTGTCATCATTCTATGCCCCTGTTTACAAGATATACATAAATACGTATTCTATTTTCTATGATATATCAGATTCCCAAATAATTCACAAGGAATAATTATTAATTTCAAATATTTCACATCTACCCATAGACACAAAATTACCAATGCAACATGCCCAAGCCAAGCTGGCCAACCTTTCGCAGTTTGCAGCATCATTGCAACATCATTGCAAAATCATTGCCACTTGGTTGGTGCCGGCTGTTTTCTGTTTGTCTTTTTGTCAGTGTTGCGCGTGTGTCGCCCAATTTGCCAGCTCTATTTCTCTTATTCTTGTTTGCACACATATAACGCTCAACTAGGCATAAAATGATCCAAATAGCACTATTTACCTTTCAAAACACGGTCAATTTGCATGTGTGTGTATGTATGCATGTATGTATATGTGTGTATAAGTGTGTATGTGTATATCATGTATGTGTGCGTGTGTGTGTGTGTGAATGTATGTTTGTACGTATGTTTGTATGTTTGTATGTTTGTATGTTTGTATGTCTGTATGCTTGTATGCTTGTATGTTTGTATGTTGTATATTTGTATGTTTGTATGTGTGTATGTCTTGATGCGCGTTTCGGCGTAAAACTGAGCAGCTATTTGTTTACAAATCTATCTGTGTACACAAATATAATCAGCACACACACACACACACACACTCACACACACACACTCACACACACACACACACACACACACACGCACACACACACACACACACACACACACACACACACACACACACAGCTTCAATCGATGCTCATTATTTGATCGTATTCGTGGGCGATTCGACATTTTTTCCAGATCGCTTAGACAAAGCTATGCATTTCTGCGTGTGTGTGTGGTTGTGTGTTTGTGTGTGCGTGTGTTTGCTTGTATGTGTAGGTTTCACGTGATATAAGACCAGCCAATCAGCGCTGGAGTTGTGGCGACCGCGTTTGCTCAGCTGTTAGGAACGTAAACTAGCTGGGGTGGTCGCAGAATATTTCCTGCTCTCTATCTCTCTAGCTCTCTATCTCTCTAGCTCTCTAGCTCTAGGTCAACTGGTAGTATATACAGCGGGCCCGTCGTCCCTTAGCTAGCAGACATGCAGTGAGTGTGAGTGAGGTGACAGTGTTGGTTGCTTGGCTGGATAATGACCGTCAGGTGAGTGACAGGCAGAATATCGGCCAACTAGAACCTATCAAACGCTTCTCCAGTCACTATATGTACTGCAACCAATTATAAGCTCAATTACCTAATGAATAATGTGTTTAATAATCTTATATGTGTAATATTCTGACATGTATGATAAGCTGGTGTGTCAGAGAAGCTTGCGTGTCTAAGAAGCTCATCTCTTTAATAAGGTTATATATGTAATCAGTTTATTAGTCTAATTGGCTCATCTGTATAACATTGAGAAAAGGTATCACTAGATATATGATAGACATGCAAATATGTTAACTTATGTTAACTTCCTAGAGCAAATGCTAGACCTTATACAGCAATATTTGTTGACAGTGTTAGCGCAATACAATATCATGTAGCTGGCTCTTACTATTTCTCATCTAAACCCACATTGTTTTGCAAGCTACAAGTTTCTAAATTTACCATCCACATATTTGCATTGATAATTTGTTTTAGAAACCCGCAACATTGTCAGTGAATAAATCAAAGCAGACTTTCAGCATTCGACAAGACACAACATTTTTTTCGATCAAAATAAACTAAGTTTCGGCAAGTTAAGCTTATTGAACCAGTAATTCAATTATCCTGTGAAAGCCCAGTTCCTATAGCGTACTGTTTGCATGAGGTCCGGAACAATGGTTATAACACCGCCGGCAGTGCCGGCGCCAGAATGTTTCCGATGAGGGCTTAGGGGGGCTACGGGTGAAGTTGTGGAGGCTTGGCGAAGTATGAAGAGCTACACTTGAACGCTGACTACATAATATTATAACAAGGGACTGGGGCACACTGATTCAGTCCTCGAACTTGAGCCAAAATTTCAGGGCTTCATTTACAGTGAAATAAATTGCAATGTTCACATTTATGGTTTTTGGGGGCTTAGGGGGGCATGACATAGTTTTGGGGGGCTGAAACCACCCCCAAGCTCTCCTTGGCACCGCCAATGCCCACCGACACCAGACTTGCACCGACACCAGACTTGCACCGACACCAGACACCAGACTTGCACCGACACCAGACACCAGACTTGTGCTATAAACACGAATCAATTTTATTGACAGCATACAAATATTAACTCACAACTTCTGGTGTTTGTCGGGTTGTTAACAAAAGGAACAACATATACAAATTTTGGTTCTCCCAGATACATAAGCTCCCAATTTATATGTGCATACATCGACCACATATTTAAAACACAAAAAAGGCTTCCAAAATCAACCAAGCAGTAAAAACAAGAAGTTTAAAATGAATTGAAATTTCAATGACGAGTGATATCAATATTTCAAAGAAATTCAATAAATTCAACAATTCTGGTTAAAAATAGGAAATTTAAAGAAAATAAAATCATTTAATTTTTATTTACAAAAACGGAATCATCAACCTCAAACCACGCGATTATTTTGTTTTGTTGACATAAAATCGCGACACGGAGGCCAACAGTGGTATTAACAATATACTGCTTATATGTACATAATTGTGTGTGCGGTCATATGTTCTATGACAAACAATTCTGAATGAAAAGCCGCTCGTGTAATGCACTATCCGTCGTGTGTTGGTGTGAGTGTATACTGGACTACACAACAACGTTTCCGTACTTATTTTCCGTACTAAATACCGGAATTATTTTCGCTATGAGCTGAGTAACATCCTGCAACAATGCACATCAGGTAGCCAATCAAAAACGACAAGTCTTGGCCAGGCAATTTGATGTTGATCAATTGTGTTTTCCTATTGCACAATATAAAATGTTTATTTCGATAAAGCTTTGAGAACCAGAAGATAACCGTCGTGAAATTAATAACGATATAATATATCATTTCCTATTAATAATATTACTTTCAATCAGTGGCAGCTCTCAGCCCCCTTCGCGCTGGGGTCACTAGCCACCAGCCCCCCTGGACCAAGACACATCTTCCACAGTGGCCCCCCGAAATCTCGACCATGAACAGATGGAGTGTAGTTGCTCGTGGTTCGTAGGCGGCAATATGTGCTGTCTCTCACGAACAAATCCTTTTTTGGGGTCTGTTCGGCCTCTTCTCGTTATTTTTGTAAAATTGCTCAAATATCTGTTGCTGATACGATTTGAGTAGTTAAATTCGATATGCTTTCTCCGCGAGTATTTAATGATTTTGTCCGTGCCTAAAAATTAAATTGAAACATGGGGCCGATATAAGGTCAATTTTCAAGAACATAGAATAATTCAATAAATAGTTCTATTTTTCGTGCGCGCACAAAAGTGTTCTCTTACTAGAGATTCAGAACATGCTCACCTTATGTTCCGCCAAGCTCGTGCATATTTTTCCTCAACACCCTCAGCCCCACCGGAAAAAACCTGGCGCCACCCCTGGTTTGAATTATGAATAATTTTAATTCAGTATAATTCATTGTATTGGTTTTTAAATTAAGATGAATACTATTCTATAAATATATAACTATTAATATAAATAATTATATAAAACAGTACAATTAAAAAATTTGTATCTTGATAATATTAATTATGTATTTATTTGACGTTTTCGCGATGTCAGTGACACACGTGTGCAAAAGTATCGAAAATGATCGATTTCGGTCAATTTTCAATAGTATCGGCCTGAGATATATATTGAAAATCAATATAAATTATAAATTACCAATTTGCATATATAATTCGACAAAATGAGCCAAAACAGTTCAGCGTATGAATTTTTAACGTCGGCGTGTAATTTTAGCAGGTGATAATCTTATGAATCATTAACCAGCGTGACAGTGAGGCAGGTAAAGCAACATTTGGCGGATAATTGTTCGATAAACTCACATTATTTGATAAACTCACATTTTCTCGCGATATTTGTGACGAAATGAGCAAAGTTCTCGCAGCTTTCAATCTTCCAGATGAAATAGTGGAAATCATGCGGCCGTTTATCACTGTATTTTAAAATTTTACAAATCCAAGAATGTAAACGAAGAGCAGTATATATATTTGTATTAATGTTGTGTATGTAGGACAGTGGATAATTACTCAATTTTTGATGGAGTTGAACTAGAAGCGTTATCATACAACAGAGCAGTCATGTGATGCGTCATTCCATACGAGATGCCCTTCATAATTTTTTGATCATAAACCTTAATTATGCATTGTTGACCAACTAAATCGGTTGATAGGAGGCCAATAAGGCTGTAAATGCGTACAGCATGCCTACATAATTTTTTTTGTTTCAGTATAAGGCTAATATAGCATGTGACATTGTCAGGCTCCAAGCATGATGGTTTTCTAATATTTGATCCAGTTTAACTCTTTGAAAATGTTGAGCGTGCCACCCCTGAGTAATATATTAATTTCACTAGCTTACACACTTTCAATGACTTCATAACGACTAATTCTGTATGTGATATGAATGAAAATCTTGATGTTTATGGCAAATACGTAATGTGTACGAAAGTATAACATATGGAGTATAACATAGTATAATATAATCATAATATAATATATACACTCTAATCTGTATGCATATTCATACCAGTGTTGTGCCTAATTAATATTAGCATGTAGTCACTTGAATATTCACGTTTTACGGTGCAAATACACATGCATTTCCAATACGGCAATTACAGTTGAGAACAGGGCGTGGTCAATTTGTGACGTCATTCTGAAGCAGAGCTCGCATTGGTGGGCGCAGACCGGTGTTAAATTACTAATTTTATGCGTACACACCACCAAGTAGCTCGGCCAGAAAGATCGGCTGTTTCAATTGGTCAAACGCTGGAGCTTGTCACAAAAAAGGCGTGGCCTATTCAGTGAAATGTCACTATTTGCCAATTCGTTCCAATCAGCTGCCATTTTTCAGCGGCGTGCGTGTGCGTGCTTGTCTGTGCATGTGCGTGTGTGCGTGTGCCTGAGTTGAAGCTGGTCAAATCACTGGTGTAGGTGCGTGTTTGCGGTCGTGTGTGCGTGCATGTGCGAACAGACATCGTGGTGAGCTTGCAGAGTCAAACAGCGGCGAAGACCGACAGAGCCCTGCGATGAGCTCTTCAAGTCACGCAGACTGGGACATCAACGACGTCAGTGAATCCTGCTCTCCCCAGGTGAGCCCACTGCAGACCTCAACTACACCACAGTCACTGACCCAGAAATATCCCAATATGGTATTATAAAAACCGTTATGTTTATATTTCTAACATCATGGATCAGAAGGAAATGGTCTGGGCTCCTGCCCTGTCTGGATGCGCGCCTGACGGGGTTGTAAACCGTTGAAGACAAGTTGAAGACAGCTGATACAATCAAACACTGTAGGCCAGTTGAGAGACAATCAGTGAACATTGAATTCAAAACTTAGCTAAGTGGAAATCACCCGGTGAAATCTTGATGTCGACTCCCCTGTGCTCTCCGGCACATCCTCAATTTTGCACGCTCCATCATTGCAAATGCATTGCACCATTGCATGCACCACCAGTGAAACAGACGAGGTTCGCCACATAAGGCCAACAACAATAATAAATAATATTGAGCTTTCTAGAGTTTTTCCTATTCTGATTCTTTCTATAATTGAGTTTCCCCAAATCTTAGCTTATCTGACGAATTTTTAATAGTTTTACAAAATTTACAATTAAATGTTAATAATTTAATGAATAAATGTCTAGTAATTTTACTACATCGGCCGTAGGTTACTGGGTGCGATCAATTATTGATCGTCGTGGGGCTTGCTAGCATGACATTAAAACAGTGGTCATAAATTAGTTTTTTCTAACACCTTCTTCTCTATTATAGGCCCACGACATCTGCTGTGCTTATTTTCCCATGCATTATGAAGTGTATAGCTCTGGTATTCGCAAACTGGTTCCCAATCCTGTCTCATAATTATGTACCCACTTTAATAACCGTGTTTTATGTTACAATTCAATTTCGTATCTTATATACCGTGAGATGCTTCAGCTGTTGATATACCCATTACAAAGTATTTATATAAAAATTACAACGACATATTTAATAAAAACACAGTACTGGTGAATTTAGGCAGGTCCATGGTCCCGTCCATACCTTAGTCCGAGATATGTGTCATCTTTTATGTCGTATTGTTAATGGTCGGATTTGTGCAGTTCAGATTTCGATGATCAGTTGATCAAATAAATGCCCAAAATCAGCCATATACGCACCGCTGACAGCTATTCGGTAGATATTAGCTCTTTATCAATAAAATTGGATTATTTTTCACTCAAAAAAACCGGAAGGCAAATATATATAGGAGCGCCTATATGTGCCCAATTTTTAGAAATCCTCTAGGTCTGCTTGTACTACGTTGTCCATGAGCGAGGCAAAGCGGCGACCATAGATTATTTCTACATGCTTGTCAAACAGGATCGACCCAGCAATTACCGTTGCATTGAGTCACTTATCTAGCGCATGTCTTAGCTCGCTTAGTATACCAGAAAGCGCAATCCGGGAAAATTTGATGATGTTTGAATTTAGTCATCTACTTTGTGTGCAATTATTGGTCGTTGGTAAGATGGGACATAGCCCAAGTGTCCTCGTTTCTCGTATCATCCTTGTTATCGAGACAGTGTGTGAAAAGCTATCACATCGACTATCATTGATAATTGAGTCATTGACACAGGACCTCTAGTCCATACGCACACACAAACACGAGGCAGAATGGCTCGCACTAAATGCACGCATTGGAATACCAGCAACACCATGACCAATTAAATCATGTGTGAGGGTGGATGTATTGTTTCAAAACACGCTTTAAACACTTGTCTTTTGTTTCACGTTACCCACTTCAGCTCACATATGCAGACAAATAGCAGAATTGCTGAAGCACACACACACACACACACACACACACACACACACACACACACACACACACACACACACACACACACAAACACACATACACGGACATACACGGACATACAAGGATACAAGCATGCACGTCAGCACATACACTCGCACACACCGACGCACACAGCACAAGCAAAACAGATGCATATTTCTGACACAGATATCGGCACATTGACAGCGTCAATCAATGTCTCAAGTTCCCAGCAACAAAGTCCACACATGCATTATACCACCGCCTTTGTTCTGTCAAATTCAAGTCACACCGGGGTGATTGGTGAAAAAGGAGCAACTTCCTTGTCTACTCTCCGAGATCCTTGTTGCGCCTGTAGAAGCACAAAATGAACTGCGCGTACCTGCGCCACGATCTTTTCAGACGGCTGGGCGACTTTATGATGGCATCAGACTGCAAGGTTTCTGTACACGGGCCAACTTCTTCCTCAGTCCTGTACGCGTCAAGTCCAGTGGAGGAAGACTGCTTTCGAGAACCGGGCGTGATTTCGGGGAACGGTTGAATCTGATCGTGTTGTGACGACCCATTGCAAGGTCGTTTGTCCGAACCACATATGGCTTTGTCGCTAGGAGAGGCATTGGAGGTAGCAGCAATATTTCTCTCGTGATCTGCTTTTTCACTACTGGTCAGGCTATTCATCAGCTCGATCATGCGTGCTATCATCTTAGACATCATGTTGTCGAAGGCGTTCACGGCGTCAATGCTCACCACACCGGCTAGCTGTTCGCTTAAGTACTGTCGTATGACCACCTGTATCTTCTGTTTTACAACAAGCAGTCACACACACACACACACACACACACACACACACACACACACACACACACATACACACACACACACACACACACAGATCTCGAGATATATTAATCTCAGGTTAATTATAATGTGTCAATTTTTGTACTGACAATTTTTTTACTGTGAATTGAACTGACAATTGCAATGTATTATTTAAAAAATTACGCATTTGAGCACAACAGTGGATAAGGTTATATTCGCGTGTAATTTGCGGGGGCAAAGCCTCACGGCCCCGGCTGGCACACCACAGGTCCGGCCGCTACACGGGGCATCGCAGTCACGGCCATCACAGAAAACTGCACGACTGCGTGCACAGGAAACCCGCCTTGCGGCAATTGGGATATCCCTTTAAGAAACGAACCCAATCGCTTCACCTCGCTAGAGAATCGAACCCCAGATCTCGTGTGCACAAAGCGTGGGTTTTAGCCACTCGGCTACGAGGCGGACAATTGCAATGTAATAGAAACAATTGCAGCAATGAAAAATGGAACGCCAGGTATTTTCAGAGGTAAATTTTTCCAAATATACAGAGATAGTGCTTCTTGAATCCTCCCATGGAAAAATATTACGTGAAAACACGTAATCACGAGATAACGAGTGACAATTACAGAATTTGTGGATTCTGAATGAAAATGAACAGCGTTAATGTCTTCAATTTGCCTTATAAATAGGGCTGTCAAAAACGCAACCTCAAAATCAGAAAAATAAACTATATTTTCGAGAATAAGTAACCTAAAAAGGTAAACTATAATTAACGTAGGATTTTTAATGTTTATCACTTTTGTATCCCTTTATCACATATTTATCACGCCTTGCTGATTAGTGCGCTATATGAAACACACAGTTTGCTTGTTGTTTGTTTGTGAACAGAAAATTCACCTAATGACCTATAAAAAGCACCTAAAAATAACCTAATCTTCGCAAAATTTATTGTTGGATGTTTCTTATTGAATCATATTTATTGTTCTTGACTGTTATTTATTACTTATTTATTAATATTTATTCTTATTTATTGATGGCTGTTATTTACTGAATCACATATTTATTGTTGATTGTTATTATTTCTTGAGGAACGTGGGCGGAGTGACATTATGGATTGTTATTGGATGATGGTTTATTATTTATTGTTATTTATTTATTATTTTCCTTCCAACTTTCTTTCTAGACTTTTTTCTTTTCGAACTCTCTTTCTCTCTGAATCTTTTGGGCGCTTCCGGTACATGGGGCCACCTTAGGGTGATAATAGTGCTTGCACTCTTCCCATGCTACTGGATTTGCCTGTAATTAATAATATTAATAAAAATAACCTTCAAAAAAAGTCAATTTTTGTTTGCAGTTCTGAAGGAAGTAAATACACCAGTCCTTTTCTATCCGCTTTCCGAGTTGGTACCATTTTTCCACACTCTCTCCGATCTGGTACCATTTTTACGACACACCACCAAAAGTGACTCAATATTATTGCAAATATAAATATTTTTAGTTATGGTCGCAATAATGTTCTTTATATTGTTTCAATGAAACTTTTTATCAAATAGCACGTACTACAGCTTGAATATTAGTGTGAGCGTAAACACTGCATGTGTGAATGCGTCCTCCCAAATGTAGCACCCTGTGCTCACAGTCTTATAAATGTCAAACGTGGGAAAATGACACTATCTCACGCCCTGAAAATCACGTGCTAATTCCTGTTCAAGTAAATGAGTACTGTCAAGTGCTACAGTACAGTATCTGGTATAGAGAGCTCACACATCGTACTATACCACGCTCCAAACACAGAGCCGTTGCGAGGAATTATGGCTCCCCTCGAAGGCAACAGTTGGGGCCCCTATTATAAATAAATAACCAAATAATGAACGTATTTATTAGACATAATCACATAATACGTGAAGCAACAGGGCCCCTCAACATTCGGCCCCCCCGGGGGGTACGGGGGGCGGTAACTATGGCTCTGTCCAAACATCTCACGACACTCTCCGGTTCGTGAACATTCCCTAAAATGGAATGACGCTATCTTGCGTACCCAAAAACGTATAAATATCGAGTAGCACATATATTAAGGTGAGTATCAATTGCTAAATCCTAACAGCAGAAATTTTGACATTTCTTGATCTTCGGACCTAATATTCCATCTCTTAAATATATTTTATCCTCATATATACCGTTTTGTGCCTCTTATCTGCAAAAAGTCACCAAACTTCGTGGTAAACTTACCTAATAACGAGAAAAATAACAAAAGGTAACCTGACACTAAAAAAGTAACCTAAAAGCAAAAAAGAAACCTAACGATGAAAAATTAACTTTTGGTAACAGAATAACTTTTTTCATAAATATCGCGCAAAACTTCTTAATGCAGTTTTAGGTAGCTTATGACAAAGTGACCTTTAGGTGAAAAACTAACTTTATTAACTTTTGGCAGCCCTAGTTATAAATAAATAAACTACATATAGTTAGCTGATCTGCAACAGTGACTCCCGATGTGATCCAACAGAACAAACCCGGGACGGAATTTGAAACGCGAACCTCTACAGCTTCTAAGCCACTGACCTACTTGGCAGTTACTCCAATACCTTGTGTGAAGACTCTTTGAGGCTTTTCACATATTAGTATGACAAGAATCCCCCATATACACCCATTTTGACCTTTTTCCTCAACTGACTGGGCCGCGTTTTGCGTACCTGAAACTCATCGACTCCAATGCGGCGTCGCACGTGGTTGATGGCCAGCTGATGCACTTGCGAGTCCACCAGAGCGGAACACTCCAGTGTGGCGATTATGGCGCGCAAACTGATGGCCACGCGACATCCAATGGCGCGAGCCACACGCGACTGTCTCACTGCGTCACTACTGTCTCCCTCTAGCCGAACAAACTGACTTTGAACATCCGGATTTTCTATGAAGAGTCTGTGTGGCATGAACACATATACGCATACACATATACACACGTGCATCTGTATGCACATGTTCACACTGACTCACATACACACATGCATAACCCAGAGCCGAAGCAAGGTCTTATGCCCCCCGAAACCAATAATTGGAGAACCCATTATAAAATAACACCATTCTAATTGAGGTCCGACTTTAGGAAAATGGAGTTACGAGTAGCCTCGGTCTCCTGGGGACATACAGGACATTTATGCGCTACTTTATGATTAATATTAATATCATGCGTAAGCGACTGTGCCTATCAACACTCCCCCGGTCGAGAGGTGCGGGGGAGGTTGATATGGCCCTGCGTAGCTAACTAAGTCGCTTGATACGAGGTCAATTAAGCCTGTATGGATACATAGAACATGTGTTTTGGAAGGCTCGTAGCCGAGTGGCTAAGATGCGTGCTCTGCACGCGAGTGGTCTTGGGCTTGATTCCCTGGCGAGGTGATGGTTTAATTCGTTTCCAAAATGTATAGCAAAATTGCTGTAAGGCGGGTTTCGTGTCCGCGCAGCTGTGCACTTTTCTGTGTTGGTCGTGACTGCGATATAGCCCGTGTGGTGGCCGGATCAGCGGCATGCCAGCCGGGGTCGTGAAACTTTGCACGGCAAAACTAACGCAAACATAAATTTCTTCACCGTTGTATTCAAATGCGTATTTATATAATTACAAGATCTATGTGTGAAATTTTTGCGGATTCAGACAGATGCTTCAGACAGACAGATGCTTTTTCTCTCTGGTTGAATGCTACTGTTTCAAAGATTTTGGCTAGCCGATATCTCAGCAATCTGCTCTCTGAGATCTGAGATTATTTTTCTTTACGCACCAGTAATCGAGATTCACTCACTGTAGACACTGGGTATGCTGGTTCACAACCTCAGTGATAAGAACTTGAGAAGTACATGAATGAAACACGTTCAGGCGTGCGACATTCATCGCTGTTTGTCAGTGAATTGTGGTGTTGTTTGTTCCACTCAAGTTATAGTATACTTACTAATGCTTTCACTTGGCTTTTAACATTTCAAAATAGAGTGGAGTTCTTTTGAAATTCTGAAAGAAATTACCTTCTAGTGATCGTTTAACACACACGAAACAAATGCCCGCTCTGCGCAATCAATGACAACTTCTGATAACTTCCGTATTTTCTTCAGAGGCATTGAGAAATACTTCCGAATCACTTCTTAAGTGGCAATCAGGCGCTTAGAAGTACTTCTCGAGTACCTCTGAATAATTTCTGAAGTTAAATCGAACATATACATCGTTTACGCTATTTTGTTTTGGACTATTTCGTCAATCAATTATGTCCAAAAACTGTTTAGAAACTTCATGTGATATTTACGTAAGTTCTCCTAGGCTGATGATTTGTCTGCTGAAAATAGATAGTTCAGTCTGTTTCTTCGGATTTTTCCACTCGAACATCTGCGTTACGCTCATGAACTACGAAGTATCTGAATGTTTACAAGTCGAGCAATACTGTGTATCGAAATTCCTTTCAGTCGCCAAGGGCCTAGACAGAAAATTCGGTTGGGTGGCGTCAAAGTTAGTTTACATTGTCACACTGGCATGAGGTCCTCTAGACGCGCGTAAAGTGAGGATTCCCCCGCGCACCTTCTGCAACCATAATTTCATATTTTTGTTTTTCTACACAGAATACAATAATATAACACACAGTACAATAATACACATAGTACCATAATTAAATATATTTCAATTGTGCATGATTTAGTTACAAGCTCTGTTTTTTGGACGGAATGGCCCTCTTGCTTCTCTTTCTAGAGCCGCCCGTGTCAACATAATGTTTTTGTGTTCACTAGGCCTAGCAAACTGTTAGCGTCACTCGCGTGACGCCAGAAATCTAGAATGAAAATTCAAAATTTTATGTGTGTTTTTTTATTGTGTTCGTCGTTGAAAATGACGCCTTTGACGTTCAAATTTGGTGAGATTGACGTTAAAATGGAAGACATATACAAACATCTGATCGAATTCAAAGACAAATGTACTTGTGAGCTTACAAATGGAAACACACCATGCATATAATGCCTAAATAGTGGCATATAAAGCAAACGTAGTTACAAATATGAAAACAAATGAATTATACTATAAAATCTTGTTAAATTTTCAGACAGTCTATACCTCAAACTTTTTACCGTAATATGCGTGTTAACGTAGAATATTTTACAAGAAAAGGTTACTTAATGAAATTACGTGATATTATTCAATAAAAAATGTTAAGTAACATTTTCTGTTCATTTGTTCTCTTTTCAACTGTGTATTTAACAAAGTCTGGTGATGATTTCAGAATGGAACACAACGGAAAAAATTGAAATGACTTTGAAATTACTACAATGGCATTTATCAAATTATAACTGAAACAATAATAATCTAATATTTCAATATATAATAGTTTATTCATTTCAAATTGCAACATTACTTTATTTTTATACCAACTATTGGAATAATTGATCAATATTTTGTATTCTATTGGGAGTGTTACAATGCCATTTATCAAGTTATAACTGAAACAATAAATATATAGTTATACATACATATGTATATGAATAGAGCAGACATAGAAATATAGAATTTAATATAGAAAACAATATATATATATATATATATATATATATATATATATATATATATATATATATATGAATTTGACTGAGTAGAATTCAAGTAAATGACCAATCTGGTAAACTACTCGTATTCCGGATATCCAAATAACTTTATATTTGCTTTTTGTGTTATAATCAGACATTTGTCCAATATAGCCTCTACATATCCTCCTCTATATAATATCCTCTGTATATAATACAAGCTAAAACAGTGACGGCTCAGATATGGTAGTGCATATCGCTTCCTCACCTGTTTGACAATGAGAAGCATGGATATTTCGAATGTGCACATTCGTGCTTCTATCATTTGCTTCTCCTGCCACCTTATAGTCGCTTGTCAATGCTTCTGTCTTGTTCACATTCTCTCTCGCGTCTACACCGATTGTTGATTGGTTTTGTGGCTGGTGTACATCAAGGGTCTTTACATCGCCCAGTTTTCCCATCTCTTTGAGCTTCATAATGAGCGAGAATACAATGGCGGATAAGAAACACAGACAATGAAAACTTCAATCCTTTTTGACCTGCTCTAAATGTTGGCATCATGAGGCCTTGCAGACTAGGAGTACCGGTGGTTCATGATTAGAGCTGTCAAAAGTTATTAAAGTTACTTTTTCATCCAAAGGTCACTTGTTCATAAGCTACCTGAAACTGCATGAAAAATTTGTGTACGATAATTATTTAAAAGTTATTAGGTTACCAAAAGTTACTTTTTCATCGTTAGGTTACTTTTTTTGCTTCAAGGTTTTTAGCGTCAGGTTACCTTTTGTTATTTGTCTTGTTATTAGGTAAGTTTACCACGAAGTTTGGTGAGTTTTTGCAGATAAGAGGCATAAAAAAGTATATATGAGGATTAAATAGGAAAATAGATGGAATATTAGGTCTGAAGATGAAGAAATGTCCAAATTTCTGCTGTTAGTATTTAGCAATTGATATTCACCTTCATATCTGTGCTACTCGATACTCATACGTTTTTGGGTACGCTGGATAGCGTCATTCTGTTTTAGGAAATATCCACGAACTGGAGGGTGTCGTGAGATGTTTGGAGCGTGGTATAGTACGATGTGTGATCTCTCTATACCAGATACTGCACTGTAACACTTGACAGTACGCATTTACTTGGATTTACAGTACGCATTTACTTGGATTTACAGTACGCATTTACTTGACAGTACGCATTACTTGGATTTATTTACATTTATGCATTTACTAACAGGAATTAGCACGTGATTCTCAGGGCGTGAGATAGCGCCATTTTGCCACATTTGACATTTATAAGACTGTGAGCACAGGGTGCTACATTTGGGAGGACGGGGGCATTCACACATGCAGTGTTTACGCTCACACTAATATACAAGCTGTAGCACGTGCTATCTGATAAAAAGCTCCATTGAAACAATATAAAGAAAATTATTGCGACCATTACTAAAAATATTTACATTTGCAATTAGTGTATTTCACTTTTGTATTAGCTTTCCACTTTTAAATTACATTTTGATGGTTATGCGCCTTTTTGCAATGTTAGCCAAACAATATTATGTCACTTATGGTGGCTTGTTATAAAAATGGTACCAAATCGGAGAGAGGGTGGAAAAATAGTACCAACTCGGAAAGAGGATAGAAAAGAAGGACTTGTGTCTTTTCTTCCTTCAGAACTGCAAACAGAAATTGACTTTTTTTAAGGTTATTTTACGAAGGTTGGGTTATTTTTAGGTTACCTTTTTATAGGTTATTAGGTTACTTTTTATGTTCATAAACAAACACCAAACAAACCGTGTATTTCCTATAGCGCACTAATCACCAAAGGCGTGATGAACATGTGATATAGCGATGCAAATGTGATAATAACATTAAAACTCATAGGTAATTTTTAGGGTACTTTTTAGGTTACTTTTTTCGAAATTATAGATACTTTTTTATAATTTTTAGGTTACTTTTTTGACAGCCCTATTTATGATTAAAAGAATGGGATATATATTTTCAATATTGTTATTATTATTCATTACAGACAAATCCACTTTACGATGGCCTCATATACAGGAAGCGGCCAAAAGATGTACAGAAAATGTGTCAGAAGAAAATGGAGGAAAAAGAATTAATGAAAATAATTAAACGGTGAATCAAATGCCATTATATAACATTATGTCATTATATAATCAAATGGCAAAATAACAGTGCATATACACAATTGTACAATAATATGGTTGAGATAACACAGTAAAGCAGAGTCAGATATAGCCGTATAATAATAATAAGCAAAATAATATAATGTATGAATAAATGAAACTAAAAGGTCAACAAATATGTAAATATTTGTATGTACAAATCAAGTAAGTTCACGTACAACTCAAATGAAAGCCAAAAACAAAATCAGATATAAAATATAGAAAGATTACTTAAAGAATCACGTAAACATTCAGAAAAACTACACACACATACATGCACACACAAACACAAATGTACATAGCTATATAACACATGTTTATGCATACGCACGCACTAGGTGTCTGAGAGAGACGATCAGAACACTAGCGAGAAGAACTTGGTCCCACCTGACCAGCACCTCTGTGAAGTGCTTGATTCTATCTTCTTCAATCAGCTTCCAAATGCTTCTGATCAGCTCGATGTCTCGGTCCTTCATGAACGGAACCATTCGCTTGGGATTCGGTGATATTGTCGACTGCATCGGCCATCAAACAGTATCATTGTGAAAAAACCAAGTTGATTTCTACAAGTGTATTACAATCCAAGTTGCTAGTCGAATGGTTACAGTTTAAAACGTATTTTAAAACATGACATTACATTTTAAACCTTCCACCGTAGAGGAAGTTTTAATAATGAAAACATACATTTTCAAGAGCTTCCACCGTAGAGGAAGTTTTAATACTGACGAAAATACATTATTAAGACCTTCAGCCGTAGAAAATGTTAAAGTGGATGTCCCGTTCAATTACAAGGTGCCGCTCTATTTTTCCACTAGCTGGTTAGATTTTTGAGAAGATACGAACAAATTTATGAATGCAAAAATATCCAAGTGTATACATGTACACGTGTATACATTTAGTTAACAAAAGTCACAAATACATGGTGATTACTGGTGAATAATCACAAATTCACTAATTAATATCAAGTGATCTGTCGCAACTGAGGCTGTCAAAGTGATGCTTCATTAGCGGCGCCGTTCAATGAGAGGTTTTACGTAGGAAATTAGCTAATAATTTTTTTTAGGTAATAAATTTCTGAGGTTTTAGGTAATAAATTTGCTGAATATCTCATTGTGCGTGCGGCCCTATCGTGTACACCTCGAACCACTACTCCAGAGGCTAGCGGATAGAATAGCACTGAGACCAGCTTGTTAGATTGCGCGGCTGCATTCAGCGACCTGTCGGTCTATGGGTTCACAACGGGGTGCTGCTTAAACAGGGCACACTTGATTAAAGACTATCCAGCAAGCAAAGAACGGCCCACTCACCTGGTCAGGAGTGGCAATGCAGTTGGACATCTCCCGGGAGGCTGCAACATCAGGAGAGTTGTTGCATTCGCTTGCAGCAGCATCCATGTCTACACGTCCAACATCGACTGAGCTCGCGTGCAATCAACACCCTACGCTCCCCGTTGACACACACACACACACACACACACACACACACACACACACACACACATATATACATACATACACACGGACAGGCAGACAGACACTCTTATTCGTTTATGTTATTCGGTGTCATTGCAGCATGCACAACGTTTCAGTGTATTTTACTGTCAAATACACATATCTGTCCCTCCTTGAGCTGCCGAAGATATGTTCAGATGACTGGATTGAAGGAAAGCCTTAATTACTCAATAAGTAGCAGTCACTAGCAGACTCAGTTATTTTTCATGAATGAAAAAATTATTATGCCGTGGCCGTTGGCCTGGCAGGGAAAACTGAAAAGACACAAACATCGAAAAGACTTTTCATCTATGTCTGCCCCTCACAAGTGGTAGTCCACACTCAAGACTATCGTTAACGGAGCGTTGTGAGTCGAGAAGCTGTAATCAGTCTTTTTCATACATCCTAGATTTATGAATCACACAGAACTCTCGTTTCCAGCTATTTGGTGGTGTGCTATATGAGAGGGGCCCAATAAATTATTCCGCTATCTGGAGGTTTCCGCTATATGAATTCCGCTACTCGGATGTGTAATTTGATACGTATGATTTAACACGTATTTGATAGGTTTTTGATCGGGACCAAGGAAGTACTCCGCTATTTGGAGGGCCAACTATATTTGACATGCATCATTCCCGGTTTTTGAGGAGTAAAATGTTGCAGAAAATTCGCCTATATTTAACGAAATATCTACACATTATATTAGAACCACTACATCCAAATTATAATAAGTTTTTTACTTGATGATAAACATATTTTGGTGAAAATCAAATGCCTGTTTGTTCATACGTTCTTGGCACTTGAAACGAGGTCTCAATATAGAAGCAAATATTTTCATTTCCTATTCGCCAAGTATGTAGAATGTTCGTGGAGTATCTGCCATCTATAGAATAAGACAAACCTCTGTAAGCTGCAAATTGTACCGCTTGTGACTCTTGCTGTGTTGAATCAAATTGTCAACCAAGAAACAATGCTTTAAATGGTGGACTCATCAGTGCAGATGTGTCTGCCACGATGTCCAGTAATAACTTGGCAGACTTTATAACCATCTCATCAAGACAGCGCAGTATTTTGAACATCGATGTCAGTCTTATAGAGTGGTCAACAGATTCACTTTCCACATTCGCTTCACACCGCGTTTCCACCACAAGTCGTGGACGATTTCGCAGAGCGCGGAGGGAGCTAATGAAGTTGTATCTAACAAATAATGAAGACCTGTGGAGACTAAGATGACAATTTGTATCGATGTTATGTTTTTGCGATTTGTGCGAGTATGATAGTGTAAATGATAACCTTTGCTGAATGTTATTATCCAATGTTTGTCTGTCTGTCTATATGTGTGTGCATGGGCGTGAGAGTGACCTTGATGCTGTGAGTGATTGATTCTACGAATGTAACCGGCCGTTTGCAGTCATGCACTATGTCCATGTGTAATATGACTTCCCCGGTTAGTTGCCGGCTCACCATGGCGCTTGTATGTATGTATGTGTGATGTGTGCTTGTATGTGTGTATATCAGCTGTGTCTGTTCGCGTGTGGTATGATTCGCGGTTATATAGATGTGTGTATGTGTGTGTGTGTGTGTGTGTGTGCTCTGGCTTTCGTGGCTATCAGTTGTGCTCTGGCTTTCGTGGTGTTTCATTGTCTGCTAGTTACGCATACCATAGACCAAATTTTTTTTATTCAACAAGTATTTGAAAAACATAGTTGTCACTTTCCAACGGCAAGAAATATAGCGATCAGGCGCTCTGGCTATCACCTAATAGCTAACACAACCAACTGCAACGATACTCAGACATGCAAGCACCAGCAACTGCCGCGCATAACATTCTGCATATAGCAAAACATGCCTCAGGCGGCATATGCAACAGTCACACCTACTCTCACAAAACTATACAACACAATTCACAACAGTTAGCCCAAATAATCGAAGATGCATTTTCAAGCAACCATACGCTTAGGTAATCCCACAAGCTACACACAAACTCCTCGACAGCATCCACAATACTCAGTACATGTACTCCAGAATTGCACATAACAAGCGTACAGAACATCATACTCGGTGAGCACTTCAAATCACAACAAGCAGAACACCTTTAATTAATCACCAACACACACCACACATCAAGAACAATAAAACTCATCATAATCGGACATATATCTTGCTCACCCAGCGTCACACAAAGAAGTCACAAAGATCATGGTAACAGCTTGACTACGATCATTACTTGCCAATCATCACATTCAAAGCCAGAGTCATGCTAATCAGTCGCCTCAAAGTCAATCACAAGCACACGGTAGAACAGTGTATGATTGGTGGCGCACCAGACTGCTAAACCGCATGACCTAGAAGAGCAGAATAAATACAAAAACGGCAAATCACAAGCAAAGATCACTCAATTGGCACACGCTAAACGGAGAATAAGCGGCATTCATGAACAGTTGGAACACCGGCAATGTTTTGTAATGAAATAATTCCCAGACGAACACTTGCCTACTCCAATGCAACAATCACAAAACGTGCACAGGAACCATTGTGAGCACGTATCAGTTGATATAATATACAATGAGTCATTTCAACTAAATATAAATTGCAGACAATACATGAATCGCAGTTTGCGGGCAAGCCGGTCTCATATCGCCGCCACATCGCGATAACATCGTCATTACCTCAGGAGCTGCACAAGCACAAACAAGACGGGTAATATCAGCGCTGCTTTGTGACGTCAGCCAAACAAAAACAAAAACAAAGAAAGTGTTCAAACTCAAAAACGCTAAAAGCTAAATCAAAATGTACAATATTTAGACCGTGAGCTTGTAAGTTTCATTGAACAATGAAGTTTCAACAAAGTTTCATTGAATAATGATGCCCACAGTTTGAAAAAAACACCACTAGTACCACTTGACCGTCCCCAAAAATATGCCTGCCTGTAACCGCACAGTGGGTCTGTAATTAACAGGGACAACCAGGCTGGACGAAAAGGTACCACAAATTAGCCACCTCCTCTCCTGGGACTCACAGCAAACAGCGAGAAAGAACAATAGGATACCATCTACATGTTGACACCGCACAGTAATGATTAATTAACAGCGACAATTAGGCCGAAAGAAAAATAGCGTGTTCTAACCACTGGACAACATGAAACATGCACTGCGCAGCGACAACGGCGAACTGGGGAAGACGCACTGACAGACAAGCTCAGGTGTTGATGATCATGATGTGTAATTAATACAGGTGGCTGCTAGTAAGGAAAGCGAATATAAACATGCGTATGTGAGAATATGTACATGCATATATGTGCGTGTGAGTATGCATAATCTCACCTAAAAACTAAACCAAAATACGATAGGATTCATATCTGTCAGCAGTTGAATTGCATTTCTTCACTGTATTAGGCCAGCACACGCCTGGCTGGCACCAACGTTGTCTGTCACACACAAATATACACCCATATTGCCAAAAAACTCCACCAAAGAACACGTTCTTTTTTGTTTTTTGGAAGTCATAAAACGAATCAAATTAATTCATGTTGTTATCATATCCTCATCATATTCATCATGTTAGTGGTCCTAGAAAATTGAATAATTATTTAATAAACAATTGCGAATTGAATAAACATTAATTATGGACAGCAAAATTGTCATGATGTGTTTGAGAACCACAACATCATTGTTTGCACGGTACTGTGTTGCAATTCAGTGCTTCTAGGTATAGTATAATGTTGCATTCAATTATTGAGTTAATCATTATGTAAGAAAGCAGGGTTTGAAACCCGTTTTATGTTAAAAAAACAAACCTGAAACAAATACAAAAACTTAATTTATGTTTTTACACATTGCCCTTTTCCTCCCAGAAATGAACGTACAATGCTGTTTAAAATTCCGCTGAACTCCGTAAGCATAATTTGTTTCAACATATTACAATTACTTACATTTACAAAAAAATAAACTGCAAATATATACGCAAGAACTACAAATATACACAAAAACTACAAATATACACAAAAACTACAAACATGCACAAACACTACAAATATACACAAAAACTACAAATATACACAAAAATTACAAATATACACATAAACTTACTGCCCCTAAATAGACTACGAATGTAAGCAGGAAAATCACCCAAAAATTAAAGTATAAGAAAACTGTTGGAGAATATGGAAGACACAGCTCCAAGGAGACGAGGTAATTCGTTAAGGAAAATAGGAGCAGTACCAGGATGATTATGGCGGCAAAAAATCAATATACAAATCTTGGGAAAAAACGTATTTCCTTCGGGAAGAACGGTCGTCATGATGAGAAACAGTGAGCAGAGAAAGCAAGCAGTGCAGACTGGCGTAGACGAGAGAGCGAGCAAAAAGTGGCGATTCATCATTCTCATATCAATGATCATACAAAGTAATATACAAGCCACAGAGCAAACAATTACTCATCTACTCATGACGAAGCCACAGACGAGTTCCCCTAATGAGTTAGATATACATAAGTGGTATTTTCTGGATTACACCGATATTTCATCTCCTATGCCATGTTCTGACACGTATTATTTCTAGTACACTCATCCTGATAATGTTTCTAAAATATATTTATGGGCTCAAATCATACCACAGCATCATTTGCCTAATTATTATTTTCCTTTATCGTTGGAATATTTACTGCAAGAAATATAGCATATATCCCCTATTATTTAAACCCTTAGCGGTGGCGTCTTTGGTAACGAAAGACCTGTCACCAGAGGGCACTAAAATAGCTCAATGAGTGTATGTTGTTTTAGCGTTTTTATTCACTAATTTCTTGTGATTGTGTATTGATGATATTTTCCGTGTTATTCATCTATGTCTCATGCTCAGTACTCAGCTTTAGCATATCAGCACCAATGTTTTTGCGCAATCGTGTATATAATGTGTATTATGTCTGTGTATGTGGTCATTCCGCGTCGGCTGTCATGATTGTTTCGATTCTCCTCGTTGTCTTATTTTTCCCAGTCTTGAGCACAGTTGCTGCTTTCTTTTCTTTTTTCTATTGTGAATGTTATCTGTTGAATTCAATTCTCTGTCGGCTGTATTGTTTGAATATACCACTTGATCTTCGGAACTGTGTTCTTTGTGCTTGTTCTTGACTTGTGCTTGTGCTTGCTATTTACTCATTTTGGTTTGTTTTGTGACTCCCCGCTCTTCTACCTGCTCATTTCTCCCTTACCTTAATAATTGTCGTTTTACCACAATTGATGATTGATGATTGATCGTTTTACCACAATTTATGTTTTCCATTTTTCGCGCTAGTGTTTTACCGGCGCTATAGCAAATACACGTTGTAGTTGTCGTTGTGTTATTATGTGCACTGAACGAACAAGTAGCGCCCGCAATATTTCATCGCATTGTTCGAAGGCGATCCTACTCGTTATACACGGCTTTACCCTCTATGAGTGCGTGTTGCTGAGACATCTCCACCTATCCGCTCAGTAGGTGCTGGTTTACGCTGGTGTTTCCCACACCAATAGTATTTCACAGCACGGGGCCCTCACGTTCCTCTCCTTGTCCGCTGTTTCGCGTTCTCCGTCTCTGGTACACTCTCTATGGATCGAAGGAAGCTTGGCCTCTCCGGTTACTCGGGAGCGCAACCAGTAGCGCCGCTTCGCTGCTTCCATGGAGCACCTTCCGTGGTGCTTATATCGTGCGCGGGAGTTGTAGAAATGTCCGGATGGAGACACCAAATACTCGCGGCGTATGCCGTCCTCGCGCACCCTCTGTGACTCTGTCGCTCGCCTTCTGTGTGGCTCTGTCGCGCGATTGCAGCGAGTGTGCGCTACAAGCGAGCGCTACAAACCCACCCTTCATGCTTGCATTACTGCTTTCTACATTACACAAATATTTACTGAAAAACTTAATTGACTTTTTACGCTAGGCTGTGGACACAAACATAATATTTTCCGTTTCAATTGTATATGATTTTTTATACACCAATTATTTGTTTTTAGAGCGTTAAAATTAATTTTAATCCGGCAGATTTTTTCAAGTTGATACTTGAAAAACACGGACATCTGTTTAGAATATACAATTATGATTTACCAACAAAAAGGTTCATACAGATGACTTGAAGTTGTATGGCAACTACCCCTCTGGTTTATACAGCCCACTTTGCTCGGGACGAAATATGTCGTTTCAGTAACTTTCAGCCTGTCCTGAATTAACGAACACCAGCCTAACTCAATCTAATATATCCTAATACAATCCTACCTAACATAACCTAACCCTTCCTAACCCAACCCAATTCTAACCCATCTTGATTCAACCCAGCATAGCCTGAGCTACCTATTTTATTTGTGATAACAAAATAAAAATCTTCGATCAAAATGTATTACCAGCAATTTGGTATTCAAGACCAGGAATGATCATTTTACACAGTGTAATTTAACTGTATATGATCTATAGTTGCGGCTCGTGTGTTATTTATATTTAATAATTTCTCATTTCAAATGGTTCATTTCTGTATTTGAGTTTAAAAAAAACTCATCTATGTCATTGGCCCGCGCATTAAAATAGTACTATTCAAATATCGATACAATAGCATTGAGCTCAAAGAGAACCAACTTTGCTTTTAAGCCCGGTTTGTGTGTTCAAATAGTGAAAACAGTGCAAGAAAAAATTAATCGCACACACAAATATAATAATGAATGTCGACTTCTTGAATACATATCATTGGTCAATGGAATCATCCATTTATGACAATAAAATACTTTTAGGGTCATTCTTATAAGTAAGGCGGATATCTTGTAGCCTCCAGGATAATGGAGGGGTGCAAATCAGTCATCAATTACCACACCACATATTATTTATTTATCATCAGACACACCATATTTGTGAAATTCACAAATTAATTTGAAAATGTTGCAAGCTATCACAATGATAATTTTATATACTGTTGCAGCTTTCAATGTGCATAAATTTGCCTAAATGTTTTAATTAAACAAAATGTTTACATCAATACCATATTCCTAGTGGTCCAATTGATGTTAGCTGAATTTATTCAGTAAAGTATATTCAGCAAAGCTCGTACGCAATAAGCCACATAAACAGTGCTTGTCACCAATAAGATGCAATCTTATAATAGTGTTTCAGCTGAATGCATTACTGAAGGCCGACTTGCGTGGGTTATGTGTATGAGCTTCGTACAGAATGTTACGCATTTTCGGAGTTAAAATTTTATCGTCATTTTTTTAATGCCCATAACTTTTCTCATACCTCTTTTTTGAGGAGTTGTTATACTGAATACTGTAGAAGGTAACATGACCTACATGCTGATTGAATTTTTATTTATACAGTCCAAGTGGCTAGTTCATAATAGCTATCTAAATGTGAACCTATCTTTCCAAAACTTACAACAGGTCATTTTGAATTTACACCCCCGTAAATTGTTTACGGTACAGTTTTGATAGTAAAAAATTAGACCGTGTTGTAGAGAAAAGAATTTACAACGCGAATATATGATTGATTTACCTGGGTGGTAATTAGTTGTTGATAAATATTGAGAAAAATTGATATAATTCAAGTAATACAAATATGATTCATGTAATAATTCATGTAAAATGTTGGGTGTAGATTTTAATGTTGTCAATTTTAAAGGTGTTGTGGATAATTTTGGGTATGAATTACAGCCTATCGTGTAAAACACAAAAAGGACCTAAATAGAACATATAACACTAATTAACATGCATTGCTTTGCTGAATGTTTTCCCAAATCTGTACATCAACGGAAACCGTCGTTGCAAAAATCGATTTTGAAAAAACAATGGTTATAAAAATAGGTTAAATCAAGTGAATTAACCAGCAGGTACACACAAAAGGTATTTGAATCAAAAGTAATTTTAATTGAAGGTAATTTTACACACAAGGAATTTGAACACACACAAACACACACACACACACACACACACACACACACACACACACACACACACACACACACACACACACACACACACACACAAACATACACCCAACCAGGAGTAATGATGTCCAACCAGGAGTAATGATGTCCAACCAGGAGTAATGATGTCCAACCAGGAGTAATGCTGTTAATATTAGTTGCCCCGGATTTCGAACAACTATTTTCAAAAATAGTTTATTTTGCAATGGAACTGAATTTTTCAACCAACTTCCTATTGAACTTGAATCCGATCTCACTAAAACTACATATGCTACATTCAAAACCAAAATTAAGAAAGATAACCGGACTGCAAAACCAACGTTGAAGTCACCAAGCACTCTACGGTTTCGAGCTTGTAACTCTTCCTGCAGTTACTGTTCTCGTTCTCGTGTATAACCGTGTTTTCAACTATCAGATGGCTATATATGAGTATTTAGTTCTTGTCTTCGTTTTGTATTTTTGCCAAATTTGCCATTACTGCTCATAATTTCATGTGAAAATTGTATTTGATATTGGTTGGTCAGGGAGCTGTGGCTCGACGAATTGATGCCTCTCACCACTGATATGTTACTGTTGTTTGTTGATGATGATGGCAATATATTTGAAATTTGAAATTACACACAAACACACACACACACACTTTGCGCAGTGGCGATACAGTAACCATTGAGGTTTATCCGAGTTACGGTTATTACTAGATGAAAAACACACATCTACATCCATCAAATCCATCTTTCATAAAACCTGTTCTCAAAAAATATTGTTTCATTAAAAACGTTAGTATAAAAAACCATTTAGTCAACCAATTATATTGTTTTGTTCTGCTGACAACCTTTTCCAACTCTCTGCATCAATAAAAGGATTTTAAAACCAGTTTCAAAAACATCATCACTTCTTTTTTATAAAAAAAACATGTTTTCCTTCAATAACCGATTGGTCAATCAATCAATTTATTTTGATCTGCTGACAAATTACTCCAAATATCCCCATCATTAAAGCCCTCTTTCGAAGAAACATTTGTTCTTCAATTAAAAAGCCTAGCTCGAAACAGAGAGCTGGGATGCACTGACGTATAGTTTCCTGGGCTAATTTGATCAATAAAGCATGTGAAGAGATGCATTACTTCAATTAAACTCGTTTCTACGTATTAAAATCCAGCATAAGAGTACAATTAAGAATTAATAAGTAATTACTAAACTAAGGATTAATAGTTGTTACAAAAACGTAAAACAAATTTTTCACAGAAACAATAATTCACTATTGGCAAAAAATGTTCAAATAATTATTTCACCATTTTTTGCCAATAGTGATGCCACATTTGACCAATAATGCCATAAATGCCAATTATTTGAACATTTTTTGGCGTTTTCAGTACACTTGTATGTTGAGAGTATATGGCGCGCCCCGCTGTGCGCCTATCTACGGCTAGGTAACTGCCGGTAGACTCAAGCAAATATATTGATCCATAACCCCGGACCAGGATTTGAACCGCGAATCTGGGAAACAAGAGCTCAGCGCCTTGAACACTGAGCTACTCTGGAGACAAAAGACGGTCAAAACAGCCATCAGAACACGCCAGTATATAAAATATCACTATAAAATATCACTGCACTAGTTGCATTTTGATGAAGGTGTTGCAGCATATATCAGCTTGCTGGGACAATATGGCACGTGCCGCTATTCTCTGTATGAATGATTGAGTAGACGCAATTGCTGCTAAGCTGAAAAGAGCCAGGATTCTAGCCTCATATCTGGTTGAGTGTTCTGTCCACAAAAATGCTGACCACGATGAGAAATTATCCAATTAGGCACGAAGGGCCTAATTGATGGTATTTTTTTGCCCTATACTGATTGCAAATTTTCTAAATGTCTGTTTGTATCGTATCTCCTCCTAAGCCACTGGACCGATTTTGATGAAACCTGGTCCCTAGGGGCAAAATGGATGCGCGACGGTCATAGGCTAGGTTTGGTTGACATTCGAGGTCATTTTCAAGGTCATTGAGGTCATTTGTGTCTGTTTATCCTATCTCCTCCTAAACCACTGGACCGATTTTGATGAAACTTGGTCCCTAGGGGTAAAATGGATGCGAGAAGGTCATAGGCTAGGTTTTGTTGCATATAAATATATAAACCAGCATATAAACCCGATAATAATCAAAATGTTATTCTGTCGGGTTTGAGGAAAACTGCTCAACAGAATTGCCAGTTTTTTATATCCACAGATTGGAAATTTTGTCTTCTACAAGATGATATATTTTTAAAATATGTAGTGCCAGCATTCCAAAAGATATAACCGTTTATTCAAGACCATGTCATTTCGACCGACGACTGATAGATTTAACACAGCGATCAATGGAGACAATGGCGGATCCAGGAATTTTGCAGGGGGGCTTAGCCTCTTTGAAATACGTTTTTTAAAATGTCCTTCACATGCAATGTTTACCCCTAATTTTGATATATCTTCTAAAAAACATTTTCAACAAACCAATATAAAATATTTAGCCCCAATATAAATATTTAATTCATCCGCCTATGATTTCTCGCTGCGGCGAAATCAACATCAGAGTTAATGTGCAAAGCGCATGACGTGTTCGCTAGGGCGCTAGCGTTGAGGACAAAATCTAGCTAAAAATCTAAAATAAAAACATACGCACAACGGGCGGGTTTCAATGGTAGATGGTGATGTTAAGTTATAAATATATTTTGGAAACATTATGATGAAAACGTTTGGTCATTTTTCATTGTTTCGTGTCTGAGCTCTGAATTATTCAGCACGACGGGCAGGTATAAATATGAGGCGGTTTAAGCAAACCATTTTGTCAAAATAAGTATAAAAATATAAAAATTTATACTTTTTATGGGTTTACTCTTTTCTTTTTTAATTCATATTTCATTTCTCTTATGAATTGAATACAAATTTTATAGTATGAATTGTTCCGCACGACGGGCGAGTTTACTTGCTAGAATTTCATTGTTTGTTACGTGTTTGTGTTCTGAATTATTCCGCACGACGGGCAGGTTCATATATGACGAGGATCGAGGGATATTTTGTCCAAATTAAAATGAAAATATTCACATTTAGACATTTCTATTGATTAGCATATTTACAGGTTAAATTTTTGACTTTTAAATTTGTATTCATTTTATTTTATAGATTGAATATGAATTTCATGTTATGAACTGTTCCGCACGACGGGCGGGTTTAAATCTATATATATAAAAGAAATTCTCTGTCTGTCTGTGTGTGTATGTACGCTTGAATATGAGGTTAAAATAACTGCGCGGGCTCAATGATATAGATCAGTGGTTTAAAACGTAAAAGAAGAGATGGATCATTTTAATGAAATATATATGTTCCGCAGACAGCAACTATAGACAATAAAACGTTCAATTTCACCGTGTAGAATGCATTCTTATACAAAACTAACGGATTTGTCTTCAAGATCCAGAACGGATCGACACGATCCACAACGGGCGGGTTTATATGCTAGACATTTAGGTTAGGTTACGTCAAGAAATGATCACTAACTAGGGGTTGAGTTTGTGTCGGATTGAGTTTGTGTGTGAGGTACTAGACAATAAAAGCATTATAACTTATTGCTATGTGTATCTTCTGGTCCCAAATTATTTCATCATTTTGCTTCTTCTTTACCCTCTTATGTAATCTATCCATAATGTGTAGTTGGTTTAGGATATCAAGGCCGAATTGGGGGTATGCAGCTTTGGATCTGGTTTGTGGCCAGACAATGCTGCAGGTCTACTTAATTGGGTATTAAGCGCAACGCCTCCAGCTCGCCAGTAGCACGCTTTTCGAGAGATTTTGCTATTCGAGAGATTAGCACGCATGCACACCTTTGTGCGCCACACCAAATATATTATAAACACCTAGTCCTTCGATTACAATTAGTGTTGGGACTAATAAAAATCAACAGAATTAGATGATCGACAGTGAAAACTTGACACATACGTAACGATGACACCTTGAAGGCAAAACAAAACCAGGAACATTACGCAAAAACCTCACGTGTTGTATAACACACGGGAAAAACCAAGCCAGCAAACAAGACGCATTTTAGACCCAAACACAAACCACCAGCGTAGCGCAAGCATAGGACAATAAATTGACACATATAAACCAAAAATTTCCAGTAAACCCCGAGCACAAAAGAAAAAACACCACTAATAAATAATCTCACAAAAACATTAACACTGAAATAGCGATAAGCCCCTTAATACACCAAACATGAACCACCAACAAGACAAATATGGCTCTAAATTTTAAAACCACAAACAAAAAATACAAGCAGGCCAGAATTGATTCAAATGAAGCAAAAATTAATCAGTGTAAGCCAATAGACGGAAAAAACTTCCAAGTTAGAGGAAAACCTCAAGCGCAATGTCGAGACGAAGTCAGGATTGCCAAACCTCAAGCCACATAAGACCAAACAGAAAAAGGCGAAAAAAGTCTAACCACAAAATACAGAAAAATAGGCTCGTTTCACAGGATGCAACAAGTGTTCGCCACTAGTGGACACGGACACGTGACATTGCAACCATGGATCCTCCAGTCTGTTGTTGCACAAAGGTCTTTTTTATATTTGGTTTAACAGCTGGAAGTATGGTGGGCCGTTTGTTAGTGTGATGATGATGATACGTGTATTATCAGGCCATGAGAAAAGGCATGAGCACGTTGCTGCAACAATATAATAACGAAAGACATGACGGGTAATAAATACAATACATACACTAATAAAAACACATTATTAATTATTAATGACTAGACGATACAAATACAATACAAGTATAACACCATACAATTGCACTACCCAATTAAATATTCTTAAATAAATTATGCCACACTTTCGCACTTGCAATCTTCAAGCAGACCGCAAGAGATTTGCCAGCGAAACTGCTGTCGTCTTCCAGCTGTTGGATGTATGTTTTCGTGAGAGCACCTCCCACTCTGAGCAACTCTGAGGCTTTGTTGGCGGGCGCACACACAAGGGCCAGTGGCGTATTCGGATGGGTGACAGCGTGACGGAGCAGAGCGATGCGTAGACGGCGTATCATCTGGCTGACAGGTCGACTCGCAGATTAATTGTAGAGCACGTCGTTGGATACCAGCTGTGGGTAGCCGAGATTGCAGCAATACCGGAGCAATGCGCGATGACCGGCGTCGACTTCGCTAGACAAACTGCCAGACAACACCCATGTGTCGCTTGCGTACAACAGAACAGGCTCAACACATGCCCTGAACAGTTGCACTTTCTCCGATATTGCTGCTGATGATGCCCAAAATCCGTGGAGTTTCCGTGCAGCAATCCACGCCAGTGCTCTTCTTCGTCTGAACGCCGACCGACTGTCCTTCAGCTGACTGCCCAGATAGGCAAAGTCCTCGCAGACGTCAATGCGGTCTCCGTTCGAAGACAGAATGTTGTCAGATTTTTGCACACCCACTAACAGCACCTTGCACTTGGAGGCATTGAGCTGCAGACCCACAGACGCGGCGGCCGCCTCCAGTCTGGCCAGCTGTTTTTGAGCGTCGGTGATGTTGTCCGACAGCAGCGCCAGATCGTCGGCATAGGCCAGAGCTGCAAGCTTCACCGCAGGTCGCCGCTGACAGAGCCGCCTTCTCACAGTGAATGCCTGCTCCTGCCGGATGCTACACCTCATGATGTAGTCCATGACTACAACGAACAAGTACGGTGCGAGAGTGTCACCTTGTAGTACACCGCTTGACGTCTCAAACTGCTCGGTGTACTCGCTGCCGACCCTGACCTGTGCTACGGTGTTGGTGTAGAGGCTCATTATGGCGCTGACCAGTTTGTTGTCGACTCCGTAGGCGAGCAAGATGGACTGCAATGACCCACGGCTTACTCGATCGAAGGCTTTGAAAAAGTCGACAAACACAACACACAGTGACTTTTTTCTCGTGCGACAGGTGTCTATACAAACACGAAGTGTGGCAATATGTTTAGACGTGCACCTGTGAGGTCTGAAACCCGCCTGGACATTCAGCAACTTTTCTTCTAGTATTCTCCTTATGCGCTGCAGCAAGACTCTGTTACACAGCTTGGCTGCAGCACACATCAGAGAGATACCACGCTGGTCGCCGAGTGCTGTACTGCCTGGGTTCTTCGGTATGCACACTATGTGCGACGACAACCATTCCGATGGAGGATCAGCTCGCTGCACTACCGCGTTGATGTGTGGTAGGAGCAGAGACGCCAACTGCGGCAGTTTCCACACTTCTGACGGGATGCCATCTTTTCCGGACGACTTGCCTGTAGCCACTGTGCCGCACGCCCGCTTCAGCTCTGCAAGGTTGACCGCCATTGCTGTGCTGAGAACTGGCAGCGTGTTGTGTGATGATATTGAACCGAAGTCCAGCAAAGGAGAGCACACATTTGACATTTCAGTATTGAGGATGTCACTGAAGTGTGCTCGGACTTTGTTCAGGCGCTCACTGGGGTTCTCCGCATTGAAAAGTGATGGGTGCTTGCTCTTCCGCCCCGTAATTGTGTTAATACACTGCCATGCCGCTGCACCCCTCCCATTCTCTCTGTGTCGCTGTATTTCGTTTACCACGCTGTCGATAAGCTCTTTACGCCGCCGCTCGTAAACTTCATGAAGAGAGTTTGTGTGGGAGACTGACCCTTGTTTGGTGCTGTGCAGTATTTTCACGCGCTCTGTCGCTATGGCAGAGTCGTCCCACAGAGCGTTCCTGGGCCCTCGCGCGCGTGAGGGGAGGGTCACGTCGGCAGCATATAGGACCGACTTAGCGAGGCTGGTGTAGCTTCCGTCGCCCTGTCTTTGCTGATTGATTACAGCGCCGATAAACCTCCTGCGCGCTGCCGGTTTTCTCAGTGTCGACCACTGGATTTGACGCTGTTGTCTGTGTTTGACGCCCATCCACAGGCGCAGGCTCAGTGAGCACAGTAGCATGGCGTGGTCCGATGGAATGCAGCGAGGACGAATTCGGGAGACTCTACGCAGTATGCGACACCACTGGCGCTGAACGAACACATAGTCCAGTCGAGCCCTGCGGCAATTGGGTCCGAAGAATGTCGGAATATGGCTTTGCCGTTGCCGCATGACTCCATTTGCAGCGATCAAGTCGTTGCTAGCCACGAAATCACTCACTGCGTCAGTGTGCGTTGATTTTGACTGCGGAAAGGCATGCTTGTTGTTGACTCCAGTTTGTAGGTCGGCGTTGAAGTCACCGACAACACAGTTAACATCGCGATTTGCACCGCCGGCCACAAACGTAGTAAGCACATTTATGCACTCTTCTGCTTCGTCCAGTGCGGCTGCACATGCGGTGGGCATATAACAATTTGCAATGCGCAATCTGTTGGCCTTCAGCTGGAATGTCGCTGTTGTGACTCGCGCGTGCGGATACTCGATGCTGAGGAGAGCTCGCCTGGCACGCGGCGACAACAATAAGCCAACACCACCTTGGCCTTGAGAGTTTGCAGTTGCAATCCAGAAAGTCCAGCCGTGAACGTTGACGGACGTGGCTGGTGCCTTCACAGTTCGTCTGTGCTCCTGGACGGTGATGATGTCAATGTTCAAATCTATAGCTAATTTACATAATTCATTAAGACGACAATTTTCTCTCAAAGTCCTCGTATTAAATGTTGCAACGTTTAAAGCGGGGGCCCTGAGGACCTCACGGCTCCGGCTGGCACACCGCGAGTCCGTCGGTGTGTCCACTGAATGGATCGCTTCCGCCCATGCGGCCGCGAACGCTTACCACGGTGAGCTGTCAAGCCCATCACTAAACACACACGGAGCCGCAGTCACGGCCAGCACCGAAAAACACGTGTTCACAGTACGGCTGCGCGCACACGACTGACTTGTTAGTGTCAAGTTGCGGTATATATATATTGACGACACGACTTGTTAGTGTCAAGTTGCGGTAGATGCAGTCTTTGTATAGATTTCGATACTATTTATTACTTGCTTACTGGGGTTTCTCATGCTCATTTCTCTCCAAATATTACACCTATTTTACCCTATTATTTTTCAGCATTAATGGGTTAATGAAATTTTTTAAATTTCCAATTGAATTGCCTCAAATGATTCCATTATAGTGCGTTACACTATATAAATATGATGCTATATATAAATGGATAAAGTTATTATTCATATGAATGGTTTTGTTCTTCAATTTAATTTTGATCCATTTGAACATAGAAGTAGATGGAAAAATACGTTTGTGGATGTTGGCAGATTGTATTCACCTGTAAACAGCTGAAACAAATAACTGAGCACGCGTGCATATTATAAATTTCGCTACAAATTATGCATACGAGCTGTTTAATTGTTTAAAAGTTCACTCTATATATTTATGCATTTATTATCATATATTCACGATTATTTACATGGGCGTATTCGAGCTCAGTACATGAGGGTATAGTATCGGTAAATTCCCCCAGATGTAGTGCATTCATTAGCGATTCACGAATATTCAATGAAATTACTAACCTTAGTAACCATATTAATGCTAGCAGCCTCAAATATAATTTTGATAATTTTTCATAGTTCATAAAAATAGCTTAAACGTAGATATAATAGCATTTTGTAAGACATGGTTTGATTCTACTACTCATTCGGATTTATATAATTTAGAATCACATACATTATTTACATTGAATCGAAAAAATAAGGGATATTAGGATTATTTATATTATTATTAGGGATATTAGGGAGTATTATTGCGAAATATTAGGGAATAAATTGGGAATCCAAAAGCCAGTCGTAATAGTCGTATCCTGCTATATTTCATCAGGACAACAATATTGTCACTGATCTAATGAATATTGCCAGTAAATTCAATGAGTACTTCCTAAATATAAGAACAAAATATAGGCAGTATGAAAATTTGTTATCCAGAGACTATCGTGACAGTATGTTTCTAGAGCTCATGAGTAAAAGTGTTATTTTAAATATAATTAGGGCCTGTGAAAGCAAATGCTCAGATGATATTTACGATATTAACATGCAACTGATACAATTCTCAAGTATATACATTTAAAAGGTTAAAGGCCTAAGAGGCAGCTGCTACACGGGAAGAAGCCGACGCTTATGCTACACGGGAAGAAGCCGAAGCCGAACACACACAGGTGTGCCCCGTGCAGCTCGCTACCACCGCAGAATAGACTCTCTCCACGCTATGGCGCCACAAGGACGAATGACGTATTAGAGAGAGCCACCTCCCCAGAATGCATGCCACAACTAATGATGCAAAAAACATTTTTTTTGTTGCGGTTTTTTGCAAAAAAAAACATGTTTTCAGGGTTTTTTTTGTGTTTTTTTTCATTTGCGCCAATTGTCATCTGGTGTTGGATTTTAGTACATAAAAACGAGTTTAATCGACGTTTTGTACATCTTTACGTGTCTTATTTCAAAGATAATTTGATAATAGTATAAGAAACAAAAATATTCATCAACATTGGTCAGGATTCGCCCTGCTACTGGTAACAGTGTAATTCCAGTACAACCAGATTCATGGTCGAGTCGTCGGCGACTTAACCGGCTCCCCCACTGTTCTGCAGTGAGCAGGGTGACTAGACACCCGACAGGAAAAAAACAAAACCTGTTTCAAGGGCGGATGAGCTATCTGATAGCCAACGGCCATCTAGCATGTTCCAGTTTGCAAAGGTGTTTTCATTTTTCTATTTGTGCCTACTCCCTGCTCGCTGTGATGTTCCTGTCGGTTGTCTTTTTCGCGCCTGTGTATAAATATGTGCGCTATATTAAATATATGTTGTTGTTGTTGTTGTTGTTGTTATCAATAAATACCTCAGGAGACTGTTTGAAGGTACATCCGGGTCCAGTGGGTTGGTTTTTTTCCATTTAGAAAACCCATGTTTTTGAAGATGGTTTTAATGATGTGGATATTTGAAATAATTTGTCAGCAGAACAAAACAAATTCATTGAGTAATCATGTGCTATTTTATAAAAGAAACCATGTTTATTATGAAAAAATGCAATGATGTTTTTCAAATTGGTCTTAAATTCGTTTTATTAATGTACAGATTCAGAAAATGTTGACAGCAGAACAAGACAAGTTAATTGGCTGGTCAATTGCTTTTTTAACAAACGTTTATTTAAACTAACGCTTTTTAATGGAACAATGGCATAAAGGCATAAAGTCGGCATAAAGTTGTTTCCCAAAGGCATAAAGACGGCAAAAATATGCCCAATACACAAAGCAGGAGACAACACACAATTTTATAATTACAGACCTATATCTCTACTACCTCAATTCTCGAAATTATTAGAAAACTATTTTTTGAAGAAACTGGACAATTATGTTCTAAAAATATGATCATCAATCACGTACACTAGGCACTCCAAACAAATGCGTTAATCATGCAGTATTTGATTCTCAAAATCATACCACATATTCATAAAAAAAGAAGACAAATATTGGTATTTGCATTGATCTGAAGAAAGCATTTGATATGGTTGACCACGATCTGCTCTTAAAAAAATTGTTTGCTCATGGGATATGGGGAAGGCACACCAATGGTTAAAAGCTAGCTGGAGTCAAGCACGCAAACCGTTTCTTTTGATAATTATTTTTTGAACCACGGAACATACAGTGTGGAGTACCACAAGGCTCAGTGCTGGGTCCCAATCATTTTGTGTTATTCATCAATGATTTATTTGACTATTTAAAACAAAGTATATTAGTTTTGTTGGCTGATGACACGGATACGTTTTTTCAGGTAAAAACGTTGGATACTTGGAGAATATAATAAATAGTGAACTGGAGAATCTTAGTTGGTGGCTTGATGTGTGTGTGTGCGAGTGTGTGTTTGCACAGTGCAGCGTTTGCAGCGTGCAAGATATCATGTAGCGGTGATCGGGTGCCGTGTTGAGATGTTGGGATGTGTGTGTGGAGAGTCGTGTTCGGGCGTGTTCGTTGAGTGTTGTTGTCTTGTAGGCGCGCGTGGGACAGCGATGTATCCCGCGCGCCTTCTTTTAATATATATTGTTCTCAGTTTTGTTATTCAATACTACAATATGAACAAATTGTTATTGAATATTGATAAAACAAATTATATTGTGTTTGGTAAGCGACAGTGGCGGCGCCAAGGGGGGAAAATATTCCAAGCCCCCCTAAGCCCCCCCCCCCAAATCAAAATCATGGACAGTAAAATTTATTATCACTGTAAATGAAGTCCTGTAATTATGGCTCAAGTTCGAGGACTGAATCAGTATGCCCCAGTTCCATATTATTATATCATGTAGTCAGCGTTCGAATGTAGTTCTTCATGCTTCGCCAAGCCCACTCAACTTTTTCCTCACCCCCCGCTCTCAATAAATGGGGATAAAATAGGAAAAGAGATTGAATATTAAGTCTGAAGATCAAGTAACGTCCAAATTTCTGCTGTCAGGATTTAGCAATTGATCTTCACCTTGATATCTGTGCTTCTCACTATTTATAAGTTTTTGGGTAAGCAGGATAGTGTCATTCCATTTTAGGAAATTTCCACAAGCCGGAGGGTGTTGTGAGATGCTTGGAGCGTGGGGTAGTGAGCTCCAGATACTACAGATATTACACTCTAGCACTTGACATTACGCATTTACTTGGACAGCAACGCTTGCACTTGTAGCAACATTAGCACTTCTGCTTAAGAGCGTGACAGTGTCACTTTCCCACATTTGAGCTCAAGCGAGGAAACAGTACCACCTTATCATAAGAATGAGTACAGGGTGCTTACATGAGTACAGAGGCATTCACACATGCAGTGTTTACGCTCACTCAAATATACGAGCTGTAGCATGGTCATATTTGATAGGGTCGCCTCAAAAATGTCTCATTGAAACAATATAAGGAACATTATTGCGACCGCTACTAAAAATAATTATGTTAGCAAATAATGTATTTCACATTTGTGTTAGCTTTCCACCTTTAAATTACATTTAGATGGTTATGCTCCTTTTTGCAATGTTAGCCAAATAATATTAAGTCACTTTTGGTGGTTTGTTGTAAAAATGCTACCACATCGGATAGAGGGTGGAAAATGTTGCCAAGTCGGAGAGAGGATGGAAAAGAGGCGCTGGTGTATTTTCTTCCGCCAGAAAAGCAAAAAGAAATTGACCTTTTTTGAGGGATCATATGATATTTTTAGGTTACTTTATTTTGATTACTTTTTCTGATTTTTAGGTTTTTCTGATTTTGGTTGATTTTTTGACTGACCTACTCATCACACACGCATCAGCCACGCCACTCGAGCTCGTCCAGGGTGGCGCGCGTAGAAAGCATGTGAAAGCGCCTGCATATGTTGGCCAAGAGGGAAATCGGTCCGCACAATATCGTCATTGTGCGCTTCTGAGCTTTACTTGTATAGCACGCCAGTTTTTACCAGGCATTTGATTTTTGCTATGTATACCGGAGTCCAACTCTCTCGATGCGGTCTCCAATGGTTTCTGTTCTTCTAATGATCGAATCAAGTGTGACAAAAAGGAATGGATTCATTTAATAAACATAGGACCATTTTGCATTGACTTGGTCGTATAGGACTGCATAATTTTGACAGATGATGAGCGTTCTTCTAACTCGTTCGCTCATACCACTTCCGCTAATTCAATATATAAAATTCACGCAGAAAACCCAGCAGCACGACTGGCAGGTCAGGCCTTCGTTTATATCAGGTTTTTTATCAGGGGTGCGAGCCTGGCTCCTAAGCGGTCCGAGGACTTCTGTGAAAAATTGAAGACAATGTATATTTAGTTATGCTTTATATTTTGTTCCTAGATTTTTGTGTGCATTTTCTTAAACAGTGTGCAAGGATACATATATACAATAATTTTCTTAATGAAGGGATAGAATAGCAAAAACTCGAGTACAGAGTCCACGTATTTGGTTTGAACGAACGAACACAGGTGCGAAAACTGACTGCTGATATGAGAAGGGTGTGAGCACTGGAAAAGGGTTAAGAACTACTGGTTTATAGCTAAACAGGCGTCTCTGCATTGTAAATTGGACGCATGTTGATTACGCTGAATGTGTATGTGCACAACACACATACATACAACTACAGGCTCGAGTTTATCAACAGTGCAGTCATAACCTCGCTATCATCGCTAATTCTTGAATCAGCCGAAGCAATGTGATCTCTTCATTCGGTTCCCAGCATGCGGTCAAACATTTTGGTCAATGCGGTCATACAAACCCGCCCAGGCATACACCCTAGAAGGTTACCGGTGATAAACCGCAACGCACAATAGCCAATATAGGGGTCCAACATCGGTCGAGTGAACTTGGAATTAAGCCTAGCAGTATCATCGCTGGTTACATTTCGCTTGTGCAATTGTTTGATTGAAATCCATTGCATTGATTTACTTAATGAACGTTTTTTGGACGAAATAGGCAAAACTTTTAATGAATGGGCAAAATAGGCATTAAATTGGAAAACCTCTTAAAATAGGCAAATACATGCATTCATGACATTTTGACTAAACATCCGGTTTCTGATTACAGACAGACATTATCCGGTGAATTACAGTTAAATCCGATGACATGGTAAGAGTGTAAGCACTATTACCGCCATGCGCTGGCCCCACATACGAGAAACACCCAACAAGTATTGACAGTGTGAGAAAAACGAGTTTTATTAGTATGTGAACCCATGCACAACCACTGCGCCTACTTTGAACACTAACGCAGGATGTTTATTATCCTCCCGAGCCTGCACACAAATCTACACCCTTGATACAAGAGGTGGGTCGAGTGCGAGGGGGCTGACCGCATCTAACTAATGTCTGAATGCTGAGACTTCTTTGATTCTCGTTGCTTGCGATTACATAATACGTTGTTTGTGTCTTTAGTCATTGTAACGGACCAACATGAAAAAGTAGATGCTCATGTAACTGCTTGTCACATGGAGTATTATGATGATAGCAAAATGCATGATGATAATGATGATTATAATATATTCGAGTTGATACATCGGTCTAAAGCACGCAATATTTTTACAAAAATGATGATTTATACCACTCCTCATCGTTCTTCAAGACCACTTTTTGCATGATGGTGATGTTGGAAGGTCGAAAGATGATACGGTCCACGCTGAATGCACATGATGCGTGAGCTTGATCAATATAGAAAGCAGATTGCATTCAGTTGCAGAACTTATGCTTGACTCGACCCAGCTGGTTCCACCACCAGCAGAAGGAGAGAATTCGAGGAGTACATTCGCCGTTCTCGGCACTGTTTGATGGTTTGGATATATCTGGCGACGACGGACACTTGTACACCATCGAGATGTTCTCGGACAGCTGTTCGACCAAAGTGGCCAGGAACTTGTCGAACGCTCGTTCAGCTTCCACACTCAAATTGTCACCGAGCACTTCTGATAGATAGATCACCGTCAGCTGACGAAATATCTGCCGATGAAAACATGCGCACCAATGCATTGAAGCAATGACAACAAAACCTAAACAATTACGAAACAGCTCGTTATGTTTTTTATGATTTCAAAGAAAGAAGCTGTCTTGCGTTGCTACCATGATTTGTGACGATCTCACCTGGAAGTGTTGGACGGTGACATTGTGTCGGATATGCGAGTCGGCCAGCAGAAAGGAGGTAGCGCGCAGCAGGTCTCCGTCGTCCAGCATGCTGATTATGGAGTTCAGTGAGCCGACCACTCGACACGCGTGCGCCATGAACAGCCACGAGCTGCGCAGCTGTCGGATGTCTTCGCCACGAAAACGCTTGAATCGCGAACGAACCTCGGGATACTGTTCAAACATTCTGTCAACATATATAATACGTATCAGAAAGTGATTTCTTTTCAACGGAACGCATTTTTGGACAATAAATTAGTATCTATTCACTATTTTTGAAGTTTGTCCCAAGTATAAACAAGTCCATTCTGCTGTTATAGAGAGCATGGGGAAGGGTGCACTGTGGTATGGTTCTTTCTAAAATACCATAAGTTTTGGTGGAATAACCTTATTGTGCATTACTCATGATACGATAGCATTTAATGAAGTGTGCTCCTAGAGAAACAAATGTTGCCAATGACGTGTTGGTAACATGCCTCACAAAGCCCAATAACGTAATCCCTTTCCATACGTATTCTTCTGGACTCGGATTTCACTGATATTACGTGACTCTATGCACTGTATTCATATATTATCTCTGCGCTAAGCCAATAATCAGAACTCCATTCGTGCCGGATTCGGAAAGTTCCATTTAATTTCTTGTTATTATCTATATTTACCGATTCATAAACACCAGGTTCTATTGAATGGATTCAAGTTCCGTGAAATGATATTACACGTCTCATGTTCTTGGCATGCCAAAGCGTGGAAATGACCACTAGGTGGTGCTGGGTTAACGCACAAACAAGGCCAACACTGGATGCATTTATTCAATGTATAATTTTATTAGTCGCATACGTATAGTAACTCAATATTTACAATGCTCCTAAAACTTGCAAAACGTTTGTATGCATTCACCGGCTGCGATATATTTGCCGAAAAGGCCGCGACTGGAGCGAGACTCAGAGTGGTCAACTGAGTGAGCTAGCTGTTTCACCAGAACAGCTTGTCTAGCTAGAACAGTTATTCGAGGATTAATTAGCTTGGATACGTTTCGAAGCGTTGGATTCCACCTATAGGTACTTACATATTACAGCATTTGGTGATTCATCATAAAAATGTGTTCTAGTAAGGTTATGAGCAATTATATATTATCCTTTCTACACGGGATATGTTCACGAGAATTTTTCATTTGTACCTAGGCTATTTGGTATACATTTGCTTAACATGATTGGTCTAGCCGACTTATAATGATGCTCAGATATAATTAGTTCATATATATATATATATATATATATATATATATATATATATATATATATATATATATATATTCCTTCTGACACTTGTATTCTATATCGGTCACAATTATGACAAGAGACGCTGTTTGGATACATGGCAACATATGCATAGATCTGAACTTCTAGCATCATTGAAAAACAACAAAAAACTTTACGGCAATAAACTCTATGGAAAACTCAACAAAAAATATACAGACAAAGAAACCAATCTTAGAAGGTGCGGCAAAACATGCATTTCTTCATCGGTAAGTTGTAACATCATATTTCATTTTTTCACGTGAAAGAGCAATATCAAGAGCATATTGGTCTTTCGCTTGTAAAATACACATAGCGAGGCTGCGTTATTGAATCTATACTCCTGAAGCTGCTTGTATTCAAAGTATCCTAGGAGATCTGCACTGTTGAACTATGTTAAATCACACCGTTGTCAATGTTGCGGCAGTTGCAGTGTGGGTGTGTGTGTGTGTGTGTGTGTGTGTGTGTGTGTGTGTGTGTGTGCATTCACCTAACGAGAATTTCAACGCAGAGATCGACAGGTGAAGACTGCATCACCAAGCTCCAAACCTGCCTTACTTTATCCACCTCGTCGATGGAGAGCAGCAAAGCTTCTTCTTCGATGTTTTCATGTCCGTCACTCATTTTGACTGTCCAGATTTCACGAGATTGCTGTTGTTGTTTGCTTGCCGACAAACGTTTGAACAGATTCAATGTTTGAATACGCTCTACGCTGCTACCAGCCACTACCTGCCCGGCACGGTAATATCCACCAACTATCGCAAGTGTGTGCATTGTGCATGCATGTGTGTGATTGTGTCTGTGTGTGTGTGTTCGCCTGCGCATTCGCGCGTGTGTGTAAGTGTATGTGTGTGTGTGTGTGTGTGCATGTGTGTGTGTGTGTGTGTGTGTGTGCATGTGAGTGCGATTGCTTGCAAGATCGTATTTCAGTATTCGGTCTTTGTCGGCATATCACACTGAGCTTATTCTTGACACCTTATCGCTATCACCTTATTCGCATAGGGATTATCGTTTAGTGGTTGTAACGTGCACCACCACTATATGAGAATAGTGCATAAGATCTGTCACCGAATACGCAAGCCTGTTATGGGATAGCAACGCGCCATAAAACACAACAATCACTGCAAAACACCACACTGAAAAGATGCACAGCCACACCTACCGGCAGCCTACATATATGAGGCCAGTTCCAAATACATCAGATAGTTGGAGACCGGTTCTAATTATTGAGCAAAGTGCGCCGCATAAATAACAAATTATTAGACAAAGCCAGATCAACAAATGCCATGCGCAGGCACTCGGATATTACCATGGATATTCTTATAAGTTCGAGGTTTGCCGGCCAGGCAGTCGAGAAACGTCAACAAAATCAACAACACATTCTAACCAATAAACGCGATACTTGAAACCTGGCAAATTCAAATATTACCGAGTTCCCTCAGACTACAGATGGGTCCTCAGACCTCACGACCATATCTGGTCCTCGATCCCATCAGATCCCACGATCTCCACAGTTCCACGATCTCAGTAGACCCCACGATCTCCACAGTTCCACGATCTCAGCAGACCCCACGGTTCTGCTAGACCCAACATGCAGGCCACATCGGACCACGTAATTAAAAATAATTAAGCTTTCATTATAATTTGCGAACACAAAAATGAGAGATCTCAAAACAAATATAACAAATATGGTACGTACGTAACACAACTCAGGCATAAATTCAGCCGCAGTTATTACATGGGTATAAAAGTGTATTGAACAAACGATAACACATGGAACATAAAACAAAATACAAGCACAAAGTCCACACCACAATTTAGTACAAACTGTGACTCCCGTTCGTATCAATCGAATGCGTCTTGAGCAGGTCGAATATATTCTGCAACGAAGAACGGAATCCGTTCTCCCACGTCGATCTTGATCCTGTACTCCGCCGTTACCCTGAAAACAAATGAATTAAGGATAATATGCATACTCAAAACTTATGGTAACAAACAAAACAGCAAAAGCTACATATTAATTAGCTAAGCTCCAAAAGTTCAACTTTTACCGAAACACAACACTACATGCAAACAGGCATATTTAGCAAAAAATGTTAGCGTGCAACAGCCACACGAAACTACAAGTTTATTGCACAGAAAAAAGCCTCACGACCCGGTTATAACACCGACGGTCGAGCTGCACAGGGTAACGCTACTACAGTCGACACAATTATGGACACTAGACTGAGCGTACACGAACCCTTTGTGCAGAAATGGGCTGCACCTTTGAGAAACGAGCTCAACTGTTACACCTCGGTAGATTGTGGCATGCACCCGGAACCGAGGCGGTGCGTGCTTTTACCGCGCAAAAGGAAGCAATGCGAAATCATGCATAAATATATAGTACGTTTGAAAATCCGCAAAACCGCCAAAGCCAAAGCAGTCCATCACATGGGCAAGAAAACAAGACTTGCCGCACTTAAACACGCGTAAGCAAAACAAAACAAAATGTTTATTGCGCTTAAAAAAGCCTCTCGTCACCGGCTAGAAAACCGATGGTCGAGCTGTACATGGAATCGCAGCGAGTAAACACATATGGGACACAAGACTGGGCGTACACGAAGCCAACGTACAGAACGGACTGCACCTTTAAGAAACAAGCTCAACTGTTTCACCTCGGCAGAGTAGATACTCGGGATCGAGGCGGTGCGTGCCTTTAATGTGCAAAAGGAAGCAATGCAAAATAAAATCCATGACACAAGCGGAAAAACATGCAAAACAGCAGCATGCATTATATAATTGTGGTGTAGTGTCATGATACTGCTTAAGCTGTGTGTGCCTACAGAAGAAGCACTTTGAGGGTCTTCCAGGAACGGCAGAGACGCATGCAAAAGTGTGTAGATGTGGGAGGCAATGATTTAGAAGGAGCCAAAGTTTTGTAAGCTTTTGAAAATAAATTGATTTTCTGTTGACATTTGCTCATTACTTATTGAACGTACCTCTTATATCTATACGCTTTCTCAATACACGGCATATGGTAACTGCTTCACTACTTCGGTATATTCTTTGATTGAACACATCATCTTTATATTATTCAGCAGAGCGCCAAACCTTATCGCCGAATTCAATTTCCTATGGTTTATTTCGGTGACTTTTTTTGTCAAGTGTCGGTGTACACTCCCTCCGTTGCGTGTCAGTCCATATCCTGTGTGTGTAGCACCAGCGACCAGAGACTCAAACAACGAAGTGTATTGAGAAATTGTTCGTCCAAAAATATCCGACTGCCTTCGGTTACGTATACGGCACTGAATTGTCAAGCTAAATGCATGTTTTAATCGTTTCCCAGCTAATCTGTCTCTTTTGCGATCTTGTAGAATTTAACCATGGTTAGTATCCATAATAGGTATTTAAGGGAGCCCCGCGTTCCTCCCATCTCCTTTAACTTATAACAGCGCTGTTCATTTCTACGGCTAGAATTGCTCGGAAAGAATTAGAGCTGTCATATAAATCTAATAAATTAAATCTGATTTCAACTGATACCGAGTTAGTATCTGTCGTTTCCATGTAGTTCATTATCAGTTCGCACTGAACTCCTGCCCTCTGGTCGCCCATGTTTGCAGCACAGTGTCAAAGCACGACACACACACACACACACACACACACACACCAGCACACACACACACACAATATATATACACACACATACACACACTGGCTGGTGTGAAATTTGTGTGCACGGCAAATGAGCTGATGCCAGAGTTGATTTGATGCGCAGCAATTGTTTATTGTGCACGCCAAAAGACAGGTGTGTGAGGTGTGTCCGTGATGGCGACGTTCCGATTTCCGATCCGCTGTGCATTCTTCCAACTTTGTGTTTCACAAGTCTGCTTGGTCTTATCAGGAAATTGTGTCGTAATATGTTGTGATATAATATGCTTGTACCACGAATAATCACTCAAACAATTTGCTCATTTTGACAGTGCCATATCTCTACATTTGGTTCACTTAGGTCATGTTCCTATCGTCTATACCACTTGCATTTTGATTAAATTTATTTACATTTTGATTTAGTCTCTTTGAATTTGGATTTAATCCATTTTCATTTTTATTTAATTCATTTGCACTTTGTTTTAATCCAAGTGGTTTCCTTGTATATATTAATGCTAAGTTTAAATATTTTCTACACTCTTATATATTCTATTATATTTATTTATTGGTCAGCTTGCAATAAACTAATATCATTAACGCCAAGTGGCAACAAGTCTGTCAATCATTAAAATAAATCATAAGCATATTGCATTTCCGAATCAATTATGTTATTTATTGCATTAATTGAACAATGTTTGATACTTTGTGCACTAGTTTGTTAATATTTGTACTAGCCAATTTCGTGCAATATTTTTATAAACGGTTTTGGTAATAAAATATGTCGAAACACCCGTATATTGTAAAGAGTGTATTGTAGTGTATTGTGTAAGAGTGTATTGTATTGAGTGTAAGTGTATTGTTTGTCCAAGTGTTAACGGACTACAAACTACTGCACAATTTATTAACACTGGTCAATTTATGTAAATAAAACTTAATATATTGATATACATTGCAATTCTAATTGTTAATTTCAATGACTAATACATAGATAGGTTATACACAAAATATACATAATATCTTGAATATTGATCTTCATTTATAAATGAATCACTTTGATTAAATATAAATACAAATGATACAAATCACTTCCTATCTTTCTTCCTATCATATATTTGGTTGACTTCATGCCGTCATTGATAAAGTTCGGAGATACTCTGCGAAAATAACGATCAAGTGAGGTACCGTTCAAATTAACTTTCATTACCGAACGTTTCACATACAACCTCTGAATAAACACATTCACTAGTGTATCATGGCAGACATCATGGTCTCAAATTAAGGTAAGATGAAGTATTCAAGTCCTCAATAATTCGGCCTGGGAAGATGGTAATGCAAATATACCCTTGGAAATTTTGCTAGTAATCGTGCCTTTTTTTATTCACTGCTGTCATTAGAATTGACAAGAACAAGAATAAGCAAACATGACTATATTCAACTTTCAACGCAACTATACCACAAAGAACACAAAACAACACAACGACATACAATCAACAGACAATTACGGGGAGCCACATACAAATATAAAATATGACGCACATATAAATTAAGTATATTCAACAATATCCACTCCTTAAAATGAAATGTGACAACAGAGATTGAACAAGACGCACGGCTATTTTGGTGGAGGAGTGGATCGATCAGGCTGACGGATGCGAGTGCTTCGGCGAGCCTGTGATCACATCGCGTACATGTCCTCAACGTTGTCATTAGTTTGTGAAGTACCCTCCGTAGAGTTGGCTGTTGAACTAGCAAAAATGACATAAATAAGCATAGATTAGATGATGATTATAGATGCATGGATGATGATGATTATTATTAATATTATAGTTGCATATTGAGCATAGATGATTATGACATAGAGAGCGTGACGTAAATGCAACTGGGCGACCATCCTGGTTTAGTGTAGCAGAAACCGCCAATTAGATGAATCACACTCCACCACAAATGGTTTTGTATGCTATGGAGCAAGAAGCGCGGCATTGACCAGCTCGTCTTTGAGACATAAAATGTGTCTTTAGCTTTTGGTGGAAGGATGAAAGTGTATTTTCAGTACCTGCCGATGTATATATGTTAACTGTATTTGAAAAATCAATGCACATACGCTTCTAGTGTTTTTCATTTTTTGTTACTACCTCCTGGGCCCTCCAAGGCGATGTTCTAGACTCGATTATAAGTTGTTGAATTAAAAGTTGAATTAATATTAAAAGTAGAATAAATTGTCATGAGAATTGACAAGAACAGGAATAACCAAACATGGCTATATTCAACTCTTAACGCAACCACAAACGAGGCAATGACTACAAAAGACACATAATATATAATATAACATAGTGCACATACATATAGGAAATATGGCGCACATATAAATTAAATATATACAGCAATAATCAAAATAATAATAAAAAATTTCATTATGGGGAATATGACTTGATGATTATGATTATTATTATGACTACGGGTATGCGGATTATGTTGAGGATTAGAATGGTGATTATGCTGATGATTATAATTGTGATTATGCTGCTGGTTATGATAATTGCTGATGATAAATTTATGGTAATTATGGAGAGGATTATGATTAAATAATGATGGAGTATGTGATGAGATCAATACGAATTTGGACACAGTAGAAGTCTGTATTCTATTGTATTTTTTCTGTTTGAAAATAATTGATAAAACACGTTTCTGCACATTGATTATTGTCTCTAAACGCTTGCTTCTAGCCCCACCAGCACTACACAACACGTGGCCACTGGATGTGTGTATTTATGTGTGCGTATGTGTGTGTGTGTATGTATGTGAGTATTAGTGGCAGCAGTTCAGGGGTGGGCCCAGCACTTTCATTTGGATGAGCGAACAATGTCAGGTGTTTATATGCTAATATATGTAGTAAAGCACACACACATTCGATGCAATACAATAATAACACCAAAGAACTACGTGTAATAGGCAGTATGTTTGTGTGTGTGTGTGGCTGTCAGGTGTTGTGTTATGACCAGTTCGAAGACTGGCCGGACGGTGACTCGCGACGCGTCTACTCACCGCATCTGGACGCAGCCGCCAAACATGCGTCAGGCTGGGCGATGCGCAACACCAACAACCATAATGTCAGTGAGACGTTTGAGGTGTTTTATTGTAAGAAAGAGTTTTACTACCGTAGATCCGGCCATCAAGCCCATATTTTAATCCAAAGTTCTACTTCACAATTTCCATGGTGGGCTTAAATTCGTGAAAAAATCGGGATAAATTTGGGAAAAAATTCGGCCTGCCAAAGATTTATGTATCGAGAACAACAAGCTTCATTATAGTATGAATCATATCAATGTGAATAAAGTACAAATATGTGCATTAACTTCATGAAATACGTAAATTTACACGGAAATAATAGGAAAGGAAGAATTATGTTCAATATATTGTACATGTGAAACAAACGAAGCATTTGAAAATATTATCGGAGAAGAGTTGAAATTTACAGTAGGCTTATTGCACCGTACCACTAAAAACCTAGTATTTCATGCCAGAAAAGTGGCATGGACTTGATTTCAGGTGGACTTAATGACCTACTGTAATGATCTACGGTAATTATTTTCCATCAAACGATGGATTTCACGCTTTTTTACTAAATATGATAAATGAATGAAGAACACTGCAGAGAATATAGAAAGGCTGTTTATATATTGAAAAAACATCATTTGAATGGGCAAATCACTTTGCTTTGAGCGTAAATGCAAAACAAATGTCAAACCATTGTACAAACTGGATTTTGTAAACTATCTTGTTTATGAGCGATCTCAAAATAGTATCGGCAGGTGGCAGAGCTGTCGTGGGCATTTTTCTTTTTGATAGAGGTGGGACTGTGATGAAAAAATTAACCACTCCCTTACAGACACTGACAATTGTCTGTGTTTTTTTCTCCTGCCTCCTTCCAATATTGCATTTCAACATTTTCACATTTTTATATCGTGCAATTGCAGCTGCAAGAATATTTGCAGTTAACATCTTCGTCGATATCCAACGACAAATGCAGGACTTGTGCAAATGGAGTGTATTTGTGTGTGTATGCGTCTGTGTGTATATTGATTAAAATGGCTATAATATTTGTCTGATTTTTTTAATAGTTGTGCACTCAGGGGCTCAGTAAAATATTTCCATGACTTCGGTCAGCGCACAGTAAATCTTTGGTGCTATGAATTTAGTGTGTTGTGAAATTTCCGATCTTTATAAATTTTCTATTTCTGTATTTCATTAGAAATGAATGAATGAATGAGCTAATGAGTTTGTTTCTAGTTTTCTTCTTGCTGGATTTCATCGGCAAAGCAGCGAAGAGTAGAATATCTCACCATATGCCGAGTTTGTTGTTTACTTGCTTATTGTGTGGTCATTTCAATCTATAGACGACGTTATGTTGATTGTCATGGCCACTGACGGATACAGGGCGCCTTAGGGGGCTCAAGTTCCCCCAAAAATGTTTCAATTAACTCGTCATAACCAAAAGATTGACTAAACGTGGTCAAAGAAAAGTAATCATTATGCAGAGTTTGTTGATATAAGCATTATCGCAAAGCATATTCGCGCATAATGCGTTTGTAAATGCATGTACATATCATTGAAAATTTTCAGCTTCCCCTCCCCCCCAAAAAAAAATTGCACTCTGGATCCGCTACTGCCAAAGGCGTGAATTCACTGTTGCGGTAGCAGTTGTACGCGAGCTAGCAATATTGCGACGGAATTCGCTAATTAGTCGCCTTTAGAAAAGCCAGGTAGTTGCTGAATTCGCTGACAATCTCACCTTAATAGAGGCGCGAATATGGTGAATACACTAAAGGAACACGCCTTGAAAAAAGGGCCCAATACGTTATAGTTTAGCGCAGAAAACGCGGTGGTGTTTCCGATGTATTTGCAAACTCAAGTCAATTTGCCAACAACACGGCGCAAAAGACTATCACGAGGCACACGACAAATATTGCAGAGTAGCAGTTGTAGATGTGCTTGCAGTGTTGCTGGGGAGAGTGACGAGTGCGCAAGAACCATGACACCTAGCGATCTGCACCTCCTATATCACTCGCTGATTTAGGCCGTTGTCGGACAACATTGAGTTCACCACAAGTTGGTCCTACAATCGCATAAACTCGCGCTCATAGTGGTCAGAAACGGTTGTGTGCATTTGCGTAGAAGACCTGCGGTAGGGGATAAGAATATTGCCGCCGTACCCGCTGCGTGTCGTATGAACAGGCGACTCAAAGTGGACCCTCTGCTTCTTCCTTTTCTGTACTGCCATATCTTAGGGGGAGCGATAATCTAACAGGACAGGGCTGGCATCCCCTTGTATATATGCCGCTGTATTCTGTCGTATCCTCTACCCGAAAAAAATATTGCGCGGAGCATGCTGCACGCTACTGAAAGCGTAAAGATATCGAGGCGCGATATGTACATCACATTTGGTAAATACACATCTCGTATATATACAAGAAAATCCACATAAACAATACATTACTGTATGTCTACATAGACAGTACATATATAGCAAATACACATGCACGTTGATACACACAAACAAGCGAGCACGGACGTTTGCAATTCACAAGCTATGCGAACGCCCCTTATGCATACAATCATGGTATAGACACAAGACAATATTGTTTGAATTATGTGTGGTCGCCGAAGACATGGTGCAACACACTACACATGTTTGGCGCAGACAATAGTTAGGAAAAGAGGTGCCACGACATTTGACATCAATCTTAATCAATGATGCAAAGAATTACGTAGCATACATACGAGCATGCAATACATGTACATGCAACGTACATGCAATAAAAATGGTGAGCCAGAATACAAGAATATAACAGATTAACATTCACAATGAATGAATGACGCCTACAGTTCCTGGTCTCGCATAAGATTTCATGATACCTTGTGTCATTTGTCATTTGTTGTAGATTATCACCAGGATACGCACTGCAGTTCTTTTTGCCATGAAATCCAATTACGATGGGTTCATTTTTATTTTCTCCATTTGACCTCCGATTTGTTATTGGTGACTTGAAGACACGCCATTGCTGACCATTCCCGGAAAACTCATACACTGCCGACACTGCATAGGTTGACATATATGTACATCATATTGATTCTCAAAATAGCACTCACGCAATCGAAGAGTTGTTCAGGCATTCGTTTTTATAAACTTTGGTGTTGATTCAACGGTATTATGTGCATACTAATACAACTTGTAACATGCTCGAGTCGTCGGTGATTCAACTGGTTCCTCCACCGCTGTACAGCGAGTAAGGTGAATAGTTATTCTACAGGACTAAACACTATACCTGTTAAAAAGCGAATGACTTATCTTGTAGCAGATAATCTTCTGGAAATTGCATTTTGATTTCACCATTGTGTCTATGATCGAGGATCCATGTGTGTGTCCCTCTGTTGTTTTCGTTTTCGCGCATGCGTATCATTTGAACGCTGAACCAAATATGAGTTGCTGTCGAAGTCTTTGTTGCTATATTGTGCATTTGAGATGTGTATTTTTATTGTGTATTTTTAATTAATTTTTTCTAATATTCTATGAAAGGTTTGTCAAATTAAGAAAAGATATATTTTTTGTACTGGTATTGTTTTGATGCAAAACTGGACAGGAAATATGAATAGCTACAGGGGGGAAGATTAATTAATGCGACAATAAAACATTTTGTTCCATAAATGTGTTTACATTATGTTTCATAAATGCAATGCTTATATTCTTTAAGTTTTTCTAATTTATTTTTACTTTTGCTGGTAGTTTAATTTTTAATTTCCTATATTTAATTTTAATGAAGTTCTATTTAAGCTTACATTCTTCAAGTCTTTCTAATAAATATTATCCTAAAAATCTCATTATTTAAGACGGTCTAGCACAGTAGCTCTCATCCTGTTATTTATGGAAGGAATTTCGGTAGGTCATGGAGGGCTTTTGCAAATTATTAATTTCGAAATAAGGCTACAAATTTCAATAAATAGATGTCATCATTTCATTTGTTTATTCCACACCCTTCTCTGTCCGTTCTTTTCATTAATATTGTTTGCGCTTTTTGGCACGGTGGAATTTTTCGGTAAATTTGGTCGTCACAAGAAATGCTGCGAATACATGAAAAGGAGGATGGAGTGAAAAAAATGTTGAAAACTATTAATCCAGCAACAAAACTGATACCGATACCATCACACAACATGATCTGAGGTAAATAAGAATCTAAATTCAGACTGGCATGACCTTGAGTGATGCGCATAGCAAATGAAGTATCCCTATTGGACTCCGTGGTGTAGTGGTAGCACGCCCGCCTCACAAGCGGGAGGACCGTGGTCCGAATCCCGTCGGAGCAGAATTTCATTGGGCGAATTCTATAATCCAACAGCCCCTGTCCACCCAGCAGTAAATGACGGTACCATATGTCAGTCATGTGTTGTGTCATTCATTCTGGGGAAGTGGCCCTCTCCAACACGTCTTACGTCCATGTGGCGTCATAGCGTGGAGAGGGTCGGTTCTGCGGTGTCAGCGAGCTACATGGGGCACACCTGTGTGTTCATAAGCTTCGGCATCCCGTGTAGCAGCTGTCACTTAAGCATTTAACCTGTAAACTTTTAACCTGCTGACAGACTTCCAAAAGAACATAACCAGGGATAAGGGTGGATCATGACTTCCCCAGTCATGTAAGCCCACTCCTAGCTGGCTTGGCTTGCCTCTCTCGTCAATACGGTTTCGCTATGGTTCCATCTATCAACATCTTCTCAAAGTGGACGCCATATGGTCTGACAGGCCGGTGTGCCCACAAACACCAACCATCATCATCTTCGTCATTTTCATCATCTCATCATTAACATGTTTGACATCCCCAATGAATACTTCTTGCTTATGTATTGAGTTGCAACTGTTTGCATTGGCAGGTGAGCATTTTGAAGAAGAGTTGTCTGGGTGTTGTTGTGTGCTCGCTGTCCTGCAGACTGGCCGATGGAGGGGCTGTGCACATCAGACCTGCCATCTGCGACAAGGCCAGGAGAAAGCAATGCGGTCAGTCATCTTTATCTTCGGTTTCTCAGGATAACATGAGCTGACCAACAAATGGATGTAAGGGGCAAATTCACTTCTCTGAATGGTCTGAGACGATTGAATAGAGAAATCGGAATTAGTTGTGTGATTTAATGAGTTGAGTATATAAAGCATGGCGTAACACCACAACACTGTTCACAAAATACCACTGTACACACACGAACCGTGCTCAACAGACACAACTACCCAGCACCAATCACGAGCTGAAATATATGCAACTGCCCACACGCAAACCAATCGCACACTGAAACATAACAGCCCACAGGCATACAAGCATCGCCATACACACACGCATGCATATATAGCAAACACGCACACTCACACGCACCTATACACGTATATACACGTACACACGTACACGCATGCATATATAACAAGTTATCTCAATTTGAAATACTGGCACTTGTGTTAATATGCTTGTTACCATTAAAATCGGCTGTTTGAGGAAAATGAATAAAAACTCACTCAATTTGTCATATGTTGGCTGCAGATTGATTGTGTGGTGTCGTGAACACAGTGGTTGTTTTTTGGCCAGCTTATATCTGAGGTAAATAATTATTGTGTCCTATGCTTACTAGCTGAGTGATTGCCGCGCTTGTTATACCTATGATAATGCGTATTCTAAACGTCAAGGAGACCAGCAAACGTAATATTTAGCATGTCCAATATCGTAAATTTCTCTAACGGCTCCATATCTCGACTACATGACACTATGTAAGTACGTATGCGTAACATTTGCCACACCTGTGCCTTTACAGTCATGATTTAATGAAACAAACAAACATACATGTATTTGATATAGCGCCAAGTAGAGCAGAGGCGCGTAAAAGAGTAAAACTGGTGCTACCAATATATAGGAGTATTAGCTCATAGAGGGAAAATAAATGAGCCAGCAAAAAAAACACACATGATAATAAAAGAGAATAGCGAGTATAAAAACAGCAGAAGAAATACCTTACACATTAACGCAGATCACATCATACATTAACACTGGTGACCATGAAAAAAATATTGTAGAGAGAACAAGATTTAGTATTGTCGGAGTGAAGGGGTTAGAGGTGTGGGCAAAGATATCAAAAATTTGTGCAGAGCAGAAGAGAATTAGGAGTATGATTTTTGCTTCATGACACGAGGAGGAAGTTGATTGTAAAGACGGGGAGCAGAAAAGTAGAATGACTTGGCCGACCAGTTTGACTCATGAAGAGCAGGAGGAGAAACAAGAGGTACAGGACGACGACTGGAAGGTCGCTCGTTGCACTATAGGAGGGTAAGTAAGTAGGAAGGAGGAGAAGGCGAGTGAAGAAGTTTATATACAAGACAGCAAAGCTTATGATGGATCCTCGAAGGGACTGGCAGCCAGCCTAGTTGCCGAATATGTACAGAGGTTGGTGTCCTAGGCGGAAGACGCAAAACAAATCGACAGGAAAGGTTAATGATTGACTGAAGCGAGCGAAGAGATTTTTGAGGTAGTTGAATAGATAGAGAGTTGCAATAGTCGAGACGGGAGAAGATATAGGAATTAACAAGAAGCAGTGCAGACGATTCGTCGATATGTCGGCGTATTGGGTTGTTGGCGCAAGATGAATCGACAGGATCGGGTAAGGTTTGAAAGATGCTTGGAGAAATCAAGTGAAGGATCAAAGACAATGCCCAAACTACGAATATGAGAGGAGAGGGACAAATGAATACAGTTGGGAAAAATCCTAGGAGGGTGAAATACTATATACTCTGTCTTATCTGGATTCAAGAGAAGATCTCTGGAGATCGCCCAGGTAGCTATGTTGGAGAGAAGCTGGTCGATGAGATAAATGTTAGAGGACGAAAAAGGGAAGTAAATTTGGATATCATCCGCATAAATGTGGAAAGAAATAGGATAGGTGCGGAGGATTGGACAAAGAGAAGAGACATAGAAATTAAATAAGAGAGGACCGAGGAGTGAGCCATGTGGAACACCGGCAATAACAGGAGAAGAAGATTAATATTCAGAGTTACAGCGACCGATCAGCAAGATAGGATGACAAAAGAGACAGCGCGGAGGAAGAAAGACCGGCATGCCGTAGATCCTGGCTGAGAATGGAATGGTTCACAAGGTCAAAAGCGGAAAAAAAGTCAAGCTAAATGAAAAGCACAGAGTTACCCACGGAAAAAGAAGCAAGTATATCATTAAGCAGAGCGGGGAGCAGAGTTTCAGTTGAGTGTCCGGAAACGAAACCAGATTGACATGGATCTAGGGCCTAATATATGCAAGGGCGGAGCTGAGGAAGGATGGTAGCTTCAAGAAGCTTGGAAGGAAAAGGAAGCAAAGAAATAGGCCTGTAATTGCTGGGGATGGGGGATTCAAGGGAATGTTTTTTGAGAATAGGTGAGACAATGGCGTGTTTAGATGCTAGGAAATTACCATGAAGAATAGAAGTATTTTCAAGATGAGTAAGCATAGGAGCAAGCAGTAAGATGGAGTCAGAGAGGGCACGAAAGTTGATTGGGTCAGAGGGGCACCTGAAATTTTGTAGCTTAGTTAGATGCTTGATTGTCATCACAGGTGTGATAGGTGAGAAGGCATCGAGGGAAAAATTTGAGGAGGAAACAGTTAGAGGAAGGGAGGAGGAAGGAAGCTTTGATCTGGCGAAGATAAGTTTATCGCAGAAAAAAGATACAAGACATGAAACAGAAATAGAGCTAGGAGCCGATTTTGAAAAACCGGTGATAGATTTCAGGGTGTGCCACCTGGAGTCAGAAGAATTTGAGCGGGATGAAAGCTAATCTTTATAATATACAGATTTTGCAAGATCGAGAGAGGAAAGACAAGTATTGCGAGCGTCGCAGAAAGATAGCCAGTTGGACTCAGTGCAAAATCGACGCCAACGTCGTTCATGGGCATGGCTCTCTGCACTCAAGTGGCGTAAGTCCGAATTTAACCACGGAAGTGTCGATACAGAGGACTTCATCACGCGACGGCGCAGTGGGAACAGTACCTCATTAATATTACATAAAGATTCATTTATGAATGTGTCTTTGTTGGATCGATGTTGAACGGAGGACGAGTGGTAAATGAGATTGACGATGAGGCGAACAATGTGATTTGCGAAGGCGAGCGGCGAAACCTTGGTGGAGCTGCAGGAGGCGTATGCGTTGTGATGTGCGTGGCTGGGGTAGAAAAACTGGATGAGGCCCAGGCTGAGAGGCCACCAGTGAGTCGGCGAGGCGCGCGTATCTGGAGAGCAGACGTCGTTGCCGGGGGCCGTCCAGCTTGGCTGTCACCCGTCGGAGCCAGCCGCTGTCGCTGCTGTGTCGAGGTGACACGTCCGTGCAGCGATAGCATTGATGGTGCTGGCTGCGTGCAGCCTCCTGAGCGGGCAGAAAGTCTTGAAAAAAAACGAAAATGATGAAGTTATAACACGATGAAAAGCAAAGCAAACAAAACAGAAGGAAGCAGTGTTCAAACAGGGGTCACCAATGTATCGGAACGTTAGGCGGCGCAATGCTGAGATGTTAGGCATTGCGACGCCTCGCTACACCGGCGAAACACAAATTCTCCCGCGAGAGTATATTTGACGACTGGTGAATCACATACCTCATACACACAAATACACACACACACACACACACACACACACACACACACACACACACACACATACACATACGCCAGACGTTGCATTGGTGACGCTGTAATTGGTGTCCGCGTTTAGTGGCGCGATTAGTGATGCAAAAACAACCGTATTTTTTGGTGCGTTTTTGTGTGCAAAAAACATGTTTTTTAGGGATTTTTGTTTTTTTGGGTTTTTTATAATTAGCCCCAATTGTCATCGGATGTTGGATTTTAGTACATAGAAACGAGTTTAATTGACGTTTTGTACATCATTACGTGTCTTATTTCAAAGATAATTTGATAATAGTATAACAAACAAAAATACTTATCAATAAATACCTCAGGAGACTGTTTTAAAGTGCATCCGGATCCGGTGGTTTAGGTTTTTTCATTGAGAAAACCAATGTTTTTAAAGATGGTTATAGTTATGTGGATATTTGAAATAATTTGTCTGCAGAACAAAGCAAATTCATTGGGTAATCATGTGTTTTTTATATAAAAGAAACCATGTTTTTTTAAAAAAAGAAGCCATGTTCGTTTAAAAAGAAACCATGCTATTTTTAAAAGAAACCATGTTTTTTTATGAAAAAATGCAATGATGTCTTTCAAATTGGTATTAAATTCGATTTATTAATGTACAGATTCAGAAAATGTTAACAGCAGAAAAAGACAAGTTAATTGGTTGGTCAATTGTTTTTTTGACAAACGTATATTTAACGTTTTTTTAATGAAACAATGTTTTCTAAAACAGTATCTATGTAAGATAGATTTGATTGATGTACGTTCAAATACCTTTTGTATAGCAAGTAGCCTGCTGGTACGTATAAGCGGCTGGTTAAACCACTTGATTTAAACTGTTTTTTAAACCATGGTTTTTTTCAAAATATTTTTTTTAAAAACGGTTTTCGTAGATGTAGAGATTTAGAACAAATTCGCGGCATATCAAGGAAAGTTTAACCAAATTAATTGGGTTTTTTTAGTAACCTGTTTTTAAAACTGGTTTTATGGACGATGGCTTCTTTGATGTATTAATGTGTGTTCAAATACCTTTTTGAACATTCAATATATTTCCTAAGTCGTTTTTTTCCTACACGAAAATATTGCCCGTTTTTCTGGTCAGGATTGCCACTCTGATTAACGCGACCCGCTTTTATTCGTAGTCTCATTAGGGACACTAAGTTTGTGTGTATATTTGTAGTCTTTGTGTAAATATTTGCAGTGTTTGTACTTTTATTTTTGCAAATAATTGATCTGCTGAATGAAATGATGAAACTTATTATAATCAACGTAGTTCATTTCTGGTAGGAACAAGATAATATGTAAAAATAATCAAAAACTATGCCACCTGTTGTTTTTTAAAACAGTTTGCTTAACCCTGCTTTCTTACACAATGATTAACTCAATAATTAGAATAAAAAGGTTATATGCCTAAGTGACAGCTGCTACACGGGAAGAAGCCGAAGATTATGAACACACAGGTGTGCCCCGTGCAGATCGCTACCACTACAGAACCGACCCTCTCCACGGTCTCCACTCCACGACCCTCTATGGCGCCACAAAACCGAGTGGACAAGCTACAAGACGTATTAGAGAGGGACACCTCTCCAGATTGAATGGCAAAACTCATGACTAATATCTGGTACCATCATTTTCTGCTGGGTGGACAGGGGACTGTAGAATTCGCCCAATGAAATTCTGATCCGCCGGGTTTCGAACCATGGACCTCCCGCTTGTGAGGCGGGTGTGCTAACACTACACCACGGAGTCCACAAATTGAATTGAATTGAATGCAAAACTTCACTGTACATAGAATTGCCGCACAGTACTGTGCAAGCAATGATATTAGGGCTTTCAGACACATTATAACAATTATATTGTGCATATTTAATGATAATTCAATTTGATAGGGTCACTAATAGCATGTAAAACTCATGTGTTGATACAAAATAATTCATTTAACTTCCCAAATATATCACTTCCATAATTTGAATTCCTTGCATGACTCTTCAAAAAAAACAAAAAGAACGTGTTTTTTTGGTCGCGGTTTTATTGGCAAAAAAACCGTCGGTTTTTTTAGGTCGCATCTCTAGGCGCGATATCCCTGCAATCACAGCAGACGTGAACCGTCTGGAGAGAGCGGAGAGTGCAGCCAAGTGGTGTGTAGGCAGTGGTGTCTTGTTTCACTGCGCTACAAAGCTGTATAATGAGAAGATCGAGAGTGTGGCCTGAAGTATGAGTAATACCCGAATTCATAACAGAAAGACCCCACGAATCAAGTAAAGAAAGAAAGTCAGAAGCATAGGGCTGTGATAGGGGACAGTTCACCCAGAAATTATAGTCCCCAAGAATAATAAAGTTATCGGAAAAGTATCGGAAAAAATACGAAATAAGGGTGTCAAAGTCGGAGATGAATTGAGAAGTTGAGCCTGGGTTATTATGGCGGTAGACAAGCAGTAAGCCCAGCTTAGGCGACGCAGGCAGACACAGAGAAGTAGCGATGTACTCAAATGACACTGAGGTGAATGAAAGGTCAGAAAGTAAGGAAATACCTAGAGAAGAATTAAAAATCACGCCGACACCTCCACCCGAAGTTTTAGAAGAATTTGAGGAGGAGCGACATACATGCATTAGGTTGTAGGATGATGGGAGTTGGGCCAAAAACACAGGCAATGAAGAAGCCATGTCTCAGTGAGAAACATAATAGTAAGGTTGTGGTGAGACAAGAGATCAGAAATTAGTGAGGATTTTGTTACGGGATGAGCGAATGTTTTGTAGGTCAATAGACATTGAGGGAACGGTGGAAAGAGAAATGGAGACAAGCGATGGAGAAGAGAGAGTGGCAGACAAGACAGTGGGAGGGATAAATGGCGGAGGACGGTCAGTTAGTCAAAACGCAGCGGAAGAGTTGCAGAGGGGTAGATTACGGGACGAAGGTGAAGGGAGATGGGCGACAATGGTGCGCGCACGGAGCGATTCACGTACAGCGAGGAAAGAGGGGCAGATCGATGAGAAAGAGGAGTGGTCACATGGACGCGAATGGCGGGAAAGTCTGCACATTTGACCCTATCGCGGTTTTGACAGGCCGACGATTTATATGCGCCCGCACAGTAGTCACAAGTCACTGTGTTTTCTACCGGACAGCGATCAGCACGGTGACCCAGGCCCGCACACCGACTGCAATGCACAACCCAGAGCGGTCGTACACCACACAACAGCGGAGGCCAACGAAGAGCCGATCACCGACAAACTTGATTGCACGTCGAACTTCCGAAGAAACCGCCAGCACTGCGTGCGACAAACCCGTTTTTGCAGTGTAAATGAACATTACTTTGAGCTGCGATGCAGGGGCATATTTGAAAGCATATTTATGACTGTGTTTTTTGAGAAGGTTAGAAGTGTTAATTTACCCCACTTCTTTGTTACCTTCACAAAGAAGTTGTATCTATAAGCAATACTACTCATAATTATAGTTAGTAAATACTTATGATTTTAATGAGTTCTTAGAATGTAGATATGAAGACATAGAATGTAGAATCAGTACTCAGAATGTAGTTATGAATACTCAATACTAATAATACTAGTAATATTGATAATTATTGATATTGATAATTATTAACATTTTATATTAGTACTAATTTATGCTATAATAATATAACTATTGATACTTAATACTTAATAAGCTTAGTACTTAATGAGTAATACTTAGAAACACTTACTCAGTAATGCCTGCTAATTAGTAAGTAATACTTAAAAATTCTTAGTATAGTCATACTCATTGAGTATCATTTTTATTGTTTATTTTATATGTGTATTGTCATGGCTTTGCTCAATTTTGACATGTCAGAACATTTGTATGCATGTGTTTGATCAGGCAAGCCATGTCCGAATCCATCTTGTACGGGAAAGTTGCAAGTTCTGCCGTGCCGCGGTCACCAGGGATATCCTGTAACACACTTCTGGAAACACACCTCGAGTGCCACCTATTTCCAGGTGAATATGTTACCCCTCCATCTCCATCCCCTTGATTTCACTACCCGTTTCTTCGATATTAGCTGCACTCAATACATACGCAAAATCTACGGGTTGATAACATCATGTGTGTGATTATTGGAACAGCGTTCAACATTGTCACCCAGCATACTAGTGATTAGCCTGAAACCTTTCAAATTTTCCCAAGGTCCCGGTATGGAACCGGGCAGCCTAAACATTTCATAGCATGTTTCACTTCATCCAACGACTTTCCACGTTCCAATCAATATGCAATAATTATTCAATGCAATACTTGATAAAAATGCATTCGTGCACACTTAACAGAATATATTGGGCAGCCAGTGTTTCTGGCTGCCAAAAAACAAAGCTGCAACGTTAACATGAGGTGTAAAAATACATTAATATTATACACAATGCGCTACAATCATCGTAGCACTTGACATGCATGCACAAGTTAAGCAACACAAAGATAATTATTGTTGTTGCAAAAAAAATTATTGCTGCTGCAAATTGTTTCTACCTTGGTGTGCTATGTCTCATATAAATTTGTAGTTTTGCGATCTCCTCCGAAGGAGTGGAGCTAAGGCAATGATATAGAATGAAGAACAATGTACTCATAATGTCACGCAGTGCGACAACATGGTACTTAAATGACACGTGACCGTACGTGACATGTTTCAATCACTAACTGCGGTCAGCTGACGCTGTGCCCGTTTCACTGTGTCACAGCGTGATGAGCAGTCTCTCTATGACAGTCTCACTGTACTCACTGGAGTTTTCTACAAGGCTGATTTTTACTTTTCGTCATTTTCTGCTCTATATAATATGAAGGGATAATTTTGGGGCCGTGTATTCTTCTGCAACATTTCTTGGTACGAATATGTTCACATTTGATTTCTCGCTATTTACTTGGAGCAGTCGCTATTTCCTTGGAGAACATCACTGATAGACAAATAGCGCTTCGAGTTCAGCGATTATACAGCTTTGATTCAGATTGCGCCAACCATTCTTCGGGTGTATTGTGTCACACAGGGTAAAGGCAGCCACTGCCATCCGCGACCTGAAGTCAAGTCAACCGGTGAAGCTCGTCGCTCGAGTGCGAGTGGCGGCCGCAAACACCGACAGACAAGACCAAGTGTACTCGTATCTCCGCCCATCAAAAACCAACCATCGACGCTTGTTACATCGAGTCATTTTGATGCCAATGCTATAGAGAGGATCAGCGACAACGAAACACAAACCAATGGTAAGAACATATATCACTGGCGACAACTTGAAACCGATTACACAGGGGACAAATTTATTAGAATTTTCTGCTGCATAATATTTTTTACACATTCTTACGTATTTTGGTCTGCTGAATCTGAATCTGAACTCAGTTTAGCTCTGCATGATCTAGTTTCAATGCAATTAGGAGTTTTCCATTCAGTGGCACACCCCAGTTTTTCCATTGTTGTCACATTGGTAAATTACCTGCGATGCTTATACTGGCTAACCCGCAAGTGCTTTGCTGCTGAAATGTTTTAAGATATTGTTGTGCGATTTGTAAGGTGAGAGAGAGTGAGATACTGTGTGTCAGTGAGTATGTGAACATGTTAGTGTGCATATGTTTGTGCGGGGTTAGGTTAGGTTACGATTGTGTGTACGATTGTGCCTGTGCGATTGTGTGTGCAAATTGTACATGTCCTGCGACGGTGTGCGTGTGTGTGTGTATGTGCGAATTTGCGAGTGTGTGTGTCAGTGTGTATGCCCTATGTGATATAAAACTGTGATTGGCCTACAAAAACGCCAAGAGCAAAACTGGACAATTTGTGTGGACCTCAAAATAGTCAATTTCCTTCTAAGTCAACTAGAAGGATTTACGAAGTACCCCTGCTATCAGTGCATGTGATACAGTAGAGCTCGAGACAATAACTGGGTCCAGAAGAAATGATCCATGCGTGAGACTCTGAAAGCAGATATGCCAAATATTGTCCACAATCCAATTGTCAGTCGATAAAATATACTTCTTTCCATTCATATCAAGCTGGATTGATGAGACAATTTGTGAAGGCGTTAAATCCTAAAGGTGAATGTTTGGAGCAAAAAATGTCTGTGCTCCCTAGTTTGTACTTCGAGAAGATCAAGGAAGGGGTGCTTGATGAACCACAGATTCGTGCACTTGTGCGTGATCAAGAATTTGTCAGAAAGATGAATGACAAGAAAAGAACTGCATGGTTTGCATTTGCATGACTGTGTTAAGAGTTAAAGATCTAATTGACAGCTGCTACACGGGAAGAAGCCGAAGCTTATGGGCTCAGTTGCGTCCCATGCAGCTCAGTGCAACCGCATAACCAGCCCTCTCCACGCTATGGCGCCACACAACCGGAAGTCAAATTAGAGTGGGCCAACTTCCCAGAATGCATGGCACAACACATGGCTGATATCTGGTATCCATGTATTGCTGGGTGGACAGGAGCTGTTGGATTATAGAATTTGCACAATGAAATTCTTTTACACCGATATTCTTGCCTCGGACCTCCCGCTTATTGACAGCAAAGTTTCTCGGTAACAAGAAAGATCTCAGCCATGAAACCCTTGTAGCGAGTATGTTTTTAGCTTTTCGTGACCTTGGATATACCCTGAATGACAAGCTTCATTACTTGAGCAGTCATCTTGATACATCCCCTCACAATCTAGCAGCTGTAAGTGACGAGCAAGGTCAGCGCTTCCATCAGGACCTGAAGACCATGGAAAAACGTTACCAAGGGAGATGGGACAAACATATGATGACAGGTTACTTCTGCAGCATCAAACGCGAATTTTCTGAGAATATGTACACACCCAGAAGTTACAGGCGCAAATTCATGCCAGTTAAATAGCCATCGGGCTTTGCCACCTAATAATGGCAAGTGTCATAATATAGAGTATATTGCCAGTATAATATAGAGTATTACCACTGTTCATTTGGGGAATTCCTTCGAATTAGGATATTTTAAAGTCATTTAAGATATCATAATATCTCGTATGCTATCTAGAACTTACTTTGTTTTTGCCCAGTTATATTAAATGGTTATGTAATATATTTTAAATCATATCTTTTTTAATACACTACAACGTCAACGCTATGATGACAAAGTTGTTTGATATTTAAATACATTAATAATTGCAACAAAACTAGAGCATTGAGAAAAAACTAACTCCAGATATGGAATCAGCGTGAAAAAATGTACAATATTCACTGTTTGATATAAATACCGCAAAAATTTGTTCCCCTGTGTTACCTATTGTTTTGATTACGCTCCATTGATTAACGATGTCGTGTATATGCGGCTACGATTGAGCAAACATGCATTTCTTTTCAAGATGTGACTGTGTAGCGGCAGTCGTGCGTGTTTTATGAATATTCTGCCGCCATGTGGCAGTGCAATATGTGTGCATATTTTTTGTTCGTTTTTGTTGTATATTATATACACCACGTATTGTACTTTTATTTACCATCTAGTTGGGATGGCAAAATGTTATACTGTTTTTCCATGTTTTCGTTTGTGCATGGTTGTATCGTCTGTTGAGCTTTTACTTAGTTTTTTAAGTAATGTGCAGAGCCAAAATGGGGTCGCGCATGGATTAGGATTGCATCGTTTTGAAAATTTATCATAGCAGTACTCGGAGGTAATTTGATATGCAATACACCGTCTATCCTTTTGTGGGTGTAGAATCATTCGGGCGTTTCCAGCTATCCGGTCAGTAGGTGCTGGTTTATGCTGGTGTCACCTCCACCAATAATATTGTATAGCACGGTGTCATCGGGTTTCTCTCCTTGTCCGCTACTTCGTGCTCCCCGCCTCTGGTCCACTCTCTCTGTACCAAAATCAGATTGGCCTCTCCGCAGATCAGACCGGTTGTTTGCTTCTTCCCGCGCACCTTCCGTGTGCTTTTGTCGTGCGCGGAAGCAGAAAGAATGTCCGGGTGAAGACCCCGAATACTCGCGGCGTACGCTGCCTCTCGCGCGATTTATGTGTCTCTCTATTGCGCGAGATTGCATCGAGTACGTCTGGGCTAGGCGGTCACTTTATGCGTAGTGTACGATGTGCTACAGCTCTATCATCATCATCATTGTACTGGTAATGTACAAACCGATTGTTTGGATCAAAATTGACAGTGCGGGTGGTTTTTTTCCAGGTTACGTGTGGGGCAATTGTGCGTGCGATCCGTTCGAGTGCACATGTTCTAATCGCGCTACAAATATCACAGACCACATTCACCTGGAGGAGGACCAGATGAATTCCGACGGCGCTGGCCAGAACAATCAGCACGACCAGAGACCACTTGCTGTTCGAGACCATTGGGGTGAAGGACGCTTTGTCAATCAGGAGTCAATAGAGAAACAGCTGGATTCTTGTCTAATACAAGACAGGATATATGAAAACCACCATGATCATGCCTATATGTGTGAAGATCCACAGATCATTGTACAAAATCCTATGCATGACAGCCATCCTGCTACGAATAACGGCATTTCAGACGCGTCAAATACTATTTCAGATTGCTGGGCTGCAAGAGAAAATGTGTTGAGGGTCGACCAGCAGACTGAAGTAGACTTTTCAGCCGTCATTCACCACGATTTGTATTTGGATGACCGATTCCAGCAGCTACATCACCAGACCGCTCAGTTTCTATCGACGGTTCATCCGTCTGACGTAGAGCAGTCTTGCTGCCAGTATCCTGGCTACTCTGACAATACGGTAGCAGACAGTGTATCGACTTCAAGCTACTGGCATCAGCAGGACGCGGTGAAACCAGCACTTACCGACACCAGCAGTGGCCAAACTGGGATGTATGGCGCCAGCATGGCAGTGAGTGACCACGAAGCGATCGTGTATAGTGCAATGGGAGAGGTGGATATCGCGGGACAGTCACAGTTCAACTCACCATGGACACCAGTTGTCGATGAATCCAGCGGTCAGTTTGTCGACCAGAAACTACACCAACAGCAGCCGCAGCAGCAAGCGTACCAACCCGATTACCAGTACTGCTACCAAGCAAGCGAAGGCTACCATCAGCAATGGATGCCCTCCGAAACCAGCTCGGCTGAGCATTACCAGCAAGCATGCGGTTTCGGCGGCTATTACCTTCTTCATCAAACGCTCAACGATGGAGCAGCATCTAATAATTTTTCGCCAGTATCGCCTGTGGCAGACAATACCAGCTGGCATGTAGATGCCTCAGCAATGATAGCCACATAGTGAAAATAGCATGCGGTCGAAACATCAGTATCTGTGTTGTTGGGGTGCTTTGAAACAACCCACGAGCATCTCTATCTTTCTATTTGCATCTATATATATATATATATATATATATATATATATATATATATATATATATATATATATATATATATATATATATATATATATATATATATATATATATATATATATATATATATGTCTGTATGTGTGTGTGTATGTGCGTGTAGGCCCTGTTGGAAATGAAACCGTTTACAGTCAAGAAACCACCAGTCATTGAATATAGGCGTGCTTTGTGTCGATGTGATCTGTTGGTCTTGCTCCAATACAGGAGTCTTCTCGTTAGACTTGCGTGTTTTCTACGGCGAATGAAAAACAACAACACTTGTATTTGCTATAGCGCTCAAAGTTACAAATGCGCGGAAAACAGATAGTCACAAAGTATGTAACACTAGGTATATGTAAACAATGCAGTACTGCATACAAAAAGATAAAAGCAGCGATATACTATAAAAGAACACAGCTGAAAATGGTCACAAACGGTCACATATATGGTCAAATAAATAAATTAATTAAAACGGTTATTTACACAGTGCAATCATTGACCAGAGTCAATATCGAGAAGATACGCACAAAGATAAGCCGAAAAAGACCTGGAAGAGAAAGAGGTTCGAATTTCAAGGGGAAGTTCATTAAACATTGCGCACGTTGATTATAGGAAGCAGGTCGTAAAACATGAAATCAGTCATGACTATTTATGTGCCAGTAAATATGATATATATATTTAATTGTAAGCTTTTCTATTGCCTTGCACAAGGTGTTTTTGTAAAGCTCTAGGTCAAGCGCGTGCTGGACGAGTTGTTTGAGTTGATTGGATATTAGGATAAATCATGCAACGAGTTTTATTGGGCGCAGGAGCATGCCAAATCGAAAAATGGGCCCAGGAGCAGTGGCGGTGTGACGGTGTGACGGAACGGATGGCGACCTGGAACGGATGGCGACCTGACGTTTGCGACGCGTTTAAGGCATTTAATGCCTTCACTGAAGATTAATTCCTTCACTGAAACTTGTAGGGTCTGTTATGAAATTGCATTTGTTGTTTGAATAGTCTCTTGCTGTCTTATTCTGAGTTCGCATTGATTTAATACGTCTTATTGGGGCCTTTATTTACTTGAGTGCTTATTCTGGTGTCATATTTTGTTGCAGTGGAAGTTGTATGGACCAATTCCATTGTTTGTTGTGTTTTGTTGTGGGAATGGCTTTGATAGCTGTTTGGTTTGTTAATACCACAGGTGATTAATTGGTTAAACTGATAAGCGCACGTTTATTTTCTGCTGCCCCCTGTTTTCAGCAATCTTTTAGCTTTCTCTTGTGTGTTTGATCTGGTTTTAATGTTACTGTATATTGTGTGTATACGTGTTTGCTACATTGGATCCATTTTATTTATTCTTGCCGTTGATTATTTGTGCTCGCATATGTGGTTATATGCGCTAAACGAAATATATTTTTGCTTGATTGGTCTTGTTGCTTTGTTGGTTAGTACACGAGTTAAACTGTTTTCCCTGGTGGTGGGCTTTATGTTGGTCAAACGGTGACGTGATTGATACGTGTCGAGAAAGTATTTCTGTACTGGTCGTGACTGCGAAAACCCGTGTGGTGGCCGGACCTGCGGTGTGCCAGCCGGGGCCGTGAGGCTTTGCCCCCGCAAAATTACACGCGAACATAGCCTTCTCTACTGATGTGTTTAAATGCGTATGGTCAACAATCTATATATGGTCAATATGTGAATAAAGTACGCACACTAAAAACTATTGAAGTTCATTTAATTTAAAATGACTACTCTGGGGGATGTGAGGGTATATTTACTAACATCGCTGCCCTCTTCAATAATCAAACATCAGATTATCCAGTGGGCGTCCAAGTTCAAACTGTATAGTTAGTATAACACTTGTTCAACATCAACCAATCGGATTCTACTCAGATTAGTGTTGAACACAATGTGTGTGTGTATGCTCGAATTCCGTCCATGAGAAGCAGGTCACAGCGAGCAGCGTGGCAGCTATGAGACCCCGCCTCTGAGCGGATAATACTTTCCATAGTGAAGGGGGACCTGTAGTCATTGTGGACATGCATTCCACTCTGCTAGCCCCATGGCATAACAAGATTTGATTTAGTAAGAAATATTGATGCTTTGATTGTAAGGCGAGCTGTAAATCAGCCATGCATTCTCAGAAAACAGTCACTCAAGAGACACTTCGATAGTCAACAATGAACTAAAAAATTGCAGAAGAATCTAAGGATGAACCAAGCCTGTGGTTCACTACAAATGACTCCTATGTGAATGCGCGTGTACACCTACACACATTTAAAACGTGTGTAGGTAGCTTCGATTGGTACAGTCACCAATCGAAAAATGGGCCTTGAAGCGTTTTCCCTAAATATGCACATGCTCACGCGTAGAGAAACAAACCACCAATCAACGATTTTATTCGGTTCAATTGCCAAACAAAACTCGTAAAAATAGTAAGAAATACAGGGCTGACAGGAAAAGGAGGGAAAACGAAAACAGATGGAGCATGCAATGAACACATGTAGAAAAGACGCTCAGAACGAAATCGCCAAAAAACTCATGTTCGGGACCTACAATACGACTACACCAGTTCAGTTCAGTGTATTTGTTATAGCGCCTGTCATACACGGGCGCGCAGCAGCTAAACAGTATGTACAAGCGGACAAAGCTAAACAGTTATTACAGAAACAATAAAAAGAACACATGAATGAATAAATATTACACGATTCAAATAACACAATGAACACATTTACACAATGAGAAGATCACATTGAAGGGTGATTGAAGAACACAATAACAGAGTACAATAAACATAATTAGACTAAAACATAGGTAAACACAAACACACATGCATTCGCGCCCACACAGAGTCTAGTACCTTTGGCGCGACATCCACTTCACGCGACGCTGTTTTGCACTGTACATACCTGTTACGTCATCGGCTTCCGAACGAGTGACGTGTTTAGGTCTAAGAGTGATGCCAGCAAGCCATAGAGAAATTGTAAGCCACTTCGTTCGACACCTTGGTTTTTCACCAGATTTCCCGGTTGACCACTCATACTCGACAGTGTATCTTTGGTGCGCGTCGTGTGTGTTCGTTCTCGGTCTTTGGCGTGTGTTCTGCAGTGGTCATTTTGATGGTACGTGGTTATCTTTCTTACTAGTAGTATATTGGTATTAAGTATGGTCTGAATTGACTGCTATATCAGTACTCTCTATAATCATGTTTCCTTTTCATTTTTGATTGTGAGATATATTGGTATTAAGTATGGTCTGAATTGACTGCTTTATCAAGAGTCTCTATAATCATGTTTCCTTTTCACCTTGATTATGAGATATATTGGTATTAAGTATGGTCTGAATTGACTGCTTTACCAAGAGTCTCTATAATCATGTTTTCTTTTCTCCTTGATTATGAGATATATTGGTATTAAGTATGGTCTGAATTGACTGCTTTATCAAGAGTCTCTATAATCATGTTTCCTTTTCACCTTGATTATGAGATATATTGGTATTAAGTATGGTCTGAATTGACTGCTTTACCAAGAGTCTCTATAATCATGTTTCCTTTTCACCTTAATTATGAGATATATTGGTATTAAGTATGGTCTGAATTGACTGCTTTACCAAGAGTCTCTATAATCATGTTTTCTTTTCTCCTTGATTATGAGATATATTGGTATTAAGTATGGTCTGAATTGACTGCTTTATCAAGAGTCTCTATAATCATGTTTCCTTTTCACCTTGATTATGAGATATATTGGTATTAAGTATGGTCTGAATTGACTGCTTTACCAAGAGTCTCTATAATCATGTTTCCTTTTCACCTTGATTATGAGATATATTGGTATTAAGTATGGTCTGAATTGACTGCTTTACCAAGAGTCTCTATAATCATGTTTTCTTTTCTCCTTGATTATGAGATATATTGGTATTAAGTATGGTCTGAATTGACTGCTTTATCAAGAGTCTCTATAATCATGTTTCCTTTTCACCTTGATTATGAGATATATTGGTATTAAGTATGGTCTGAATTGACTGCTTTACCAAGAGTCTCTATAATCATGTTTCCTTTTCACCTTAATTATGAGATATATTGGTATTAAGTATGGTCTGAATTGACTGCTTTACCAAGAGTCTCTATAATCATGTTTCCTTTTCATTTTTGATTATGAGATATATTGGTATTAAGTATGGTCTGAATTGACTGCTTTATCAAGAGTCTCTATAATCATGTTTCCTTTTTCACCTTGATTATGAGATATATTGGTATTAAGTATGGTCTGAATTGACTGCTTTACCAAGAGTCTCTATAATCATGTTTCCTTTTCACCTTGATTATGAGATATATTGGTATTAAGTATGGTCTGAATTGACTGCTTTACCAAGAGTCTCTATAATCATGTTTTCTTTTCACCTTGATTATGAGATATATTGGTATTAAGTATGGTCTGAATTGACTGCTTTACCAAGAGTCTCTATAATCATGTTTCCTTTTCACCTTAATTATGAGATATATTGGTATTAAGTATGGTCTGAATTGACTGCTTTACCAAGAGTCTCTATAATCATGTTTCCTTTTCATTTTTGATTATGAGATATATTGGTATTAAGTATGGTCTGAATTGACTGCTTTATCAAGAGTCTCTATAATCATGTTTCATTTTCATTTTTGATTATGAGATATATTGGTATTAAGTATGGTCTGAATTGACTGCTTTATCAAGAGTCTCTATAATCATGTTTCCTTTTTCACCTTGATTATGAGATATATTGGTATTAAGTATGGTCTGAATTGACTGCTTTACCAATACTATCTATAATCAATTTTCAGCCACCTGATTCATTGTGATCCTGAGGTGCTTATTTGTCACATTAATAGACAGTATTTGTCGTGTTATGTATGCTGGTGTTGACATGTAACCTGATCGCATGCCGTGTTTTGTTTTGTTTTTCAGTTGAGTCGCCGGCGCGCTGTGCATGCAGTCTCGGGGCTCATCACAGTACTTGATCGAGGCTGGGTGGAGGATTGATCATCTCGTCGCCCACATCGAGATAAGAACGGTCTTGTATCGTGCTGTATGTAGTGTCTAGTTTCTGGATGTGGCAGGGCAACTGACAGGCATTCTCACTGCATGCGTGTTCAGCCGACGACGACGGTGATTACTAGTTGTTCAGTTATCACGTCCACGTTTCAATTGTTTTCTCGTGTGTTGGCTTGCGTGCATGAGCTGTAGTGTTTGGTGACGATGTGTGTGTGTGTGTGTGTGTGTGTGTGTGTGTGTGTGTGTGTGTGTGATTGATTCAGTGGATCGTGTATTGTTATGCAGTAGTGTTACGAGATCGCAGCTTCGCTCGTACTGTTTTTGCTTCATTATTCAAGTCATGTTTTATATCACCAGTGTTCTTGCACTATTATCTCTTGGCTCGGTTATAGACATTAATTCGTCTCAAATTAGCACTTTATTGCATTATATCGAATTTGCTTTTTGCGTTTTTTCTTACCTCGTTCGTTCTTACCTCGCCTTGTTTGTGCATTTTTATCAGCTCCACACAAAACTTCAAAACCCCACTTCTTCCTAACTTAATTTTGCCTATATCCGCCCGAGTGGTATATTTCGCTTGAAATTCAATATAAATGTTTGTGAACTTTTTGCAAACAGTGCTGAATTTTCTCAACTGTTCACCCGTTCTACTTTATCTCTCAATATGTGTTTATTGTTGTGTCTTTTTCTCTGTTTCTCATGTTGCTTCATGTTATCATATAGTGTCATGTGTCAGTGTTTATTGCACTATGACTGTTTTTGTTTGTGTGCTTTGTCCATTAATTGCGCGCTTGTATGCTACGTTGTTACTGTTGTTTCGTGGTCTTATGACATGCTTGTATTGTGCATATATTGGCTGGCTATGATATGTATAAGACATTCAGGGTAACATTATTATATCCTGCGTTATGAGCATTTGATGGACGTGTTTTGTGTTATAATCATTTGAAATTGTCGTCTCTGTTCTTACATGTCTTCTAACCAATACATTGTTGCCGTTGTCTAAAAATCGAGGTATTTGGTTATATTATATTATATTGTATAGTGGCGGACAGAGTGCGTAGCGAAACAAAGCGTTTAATTAAGTACATCGTCGAGCACATGTGCGTATTCCAGAAGCGTTTTTCTAGTGTGTACGTGTAGTTTACCAATATTGTAATTGTAATTCATATGGATTTTTCTATCAGTGTTTGTTTTTCACATTCGCTCTACACACCGTGTCATTGAGTTGAACTTTTGTGAATGTACAAATATTCACTTGCACCCAAACACACACACACACACACAACCACATACATTGGGCGTGAGTGCAGATTTATCACTGTCAGGTCAGTTCGGATTCTTCGGCATTTCGGCAAGCCGAACGTCAGCCACACCTGCAGACTCATACACACGTCCATACGCAAACACACACACAAACATAACACTGACCCTCGCCTCCCCCACACGTGCACAGACATAACATACACACACACATACATTGTCGGCACAGGCACAAAGGCCGGTGACAGCGGAGTTCACATTTCCGTTTTACTATCTTGATTTGGGGGACGCCATATGGTCTGACAGGCCGATGCGCCCCATACAAATCAATCATCATCATAATCCCGTGGCTCTATTCTGTATGTATATTTGCATTTGATGTTTTTCGAGTGAGCAGCCGATTTGTTGTGTTGCTCGAGCTGCGACTTGTGACCAGCGGACACGTTTTTCTCACATGCAACGCAAAACACGCCTTCCTATCCAGCATGTTTTGTTCTAGGCAAATTCGACTTCAGACACACTCGAAACGTTGCCACGCTGTCACGCTGCCCATATACGTGACGCTCTTGGTGTCTTGCTGGCGTTCATATTATACTTATAAGCAGTGTTCGAGTTAGTGTTAAGCAAGTTAAGCAGTGCTATACTTATAAGCAGTGTTCGTTAATATTACACTTATAAGCAGTGTTCGAGAGTATTATAACATCTTCAATCCGTGATCTGTGTAATTATTTAAATTTACAATTATTAACATTATTTAAATTGCAATTATTAACAGAATGGATTAATTTTAGGCGAAACATATATAATTATATAGTTAGATAATATTTCAGTGAAATAGAAATTTTTAGTTTTTCACATAAAATGACATTTTTGTGAGATAATATTTTTTGGATCACATAAAATTCCCGGTGTAAAATTTAAATAAATCACAATTCTCTACTCATTACCCATGTAAGCTATACATGCAGATGCACTCACAGACACTCATGCACACACGCACTAGTACAGATGAACCCTCACACACACACACACGTGCACATTTTCATTTAATTGGGTGAAACAATTATATTGCGCAATTTCTACACAATTTTTCAGATGCGCAGACAGTACAATATTTACAATGCGGCATTGTACAAACAGACATACATGTACAAATATTCACTTGGGCCCAAACACACACACACACACACAACCACATACATTGGGCGTGAGTGCAGATTTATCACTGTCACTGTCAGGTCAGTTCGGATTCTTCGGCATTTCGGCAAGCTGAACGTCATGTATAGCCACAAGAACCACACACACATGTATACAAGTATAAGCAGCCAGGCAGGCTGGAAAACATGGCTGACAGCCACTAACCCTTCTGCTTTTCAAAACACGTCTTATTTTCACCATGTATGACCGATATTCTACACCTGCAGACTCATACACACGCAAACACACACACACAAACATAACACCTATGACTCCCCCTACACACATACACATACACACATGCACACACACACACCACCACCAAGGAGCTGGGAACTGTGACGCGCTCGCTGGGACAAAAGGCAGAACTGCAGGACATGGTCAACGAGGTCGACGCTGACACACACACATACATACACATACATACACATACATACACACATATACATACACCCACACACATACACATACACACACAGACATATACCGCCGGCACAGGCACAAAGACCAGTTACAGCGGTGATACAACATGATAACAGAAAGACAAGCGTATGCAAACGACAGAAATATACATATATGTATAAAAACTATATAAATGAATATTTGTACAAAAAGCAATACACACGCATCAAATCTGACAATATATAAATTTCAATAAATTTCATATACACATTCAATATTATTTCATTTCATTCACACAAAAACAAGAGACCTGACACTTTTTCATCAAGGAATCAGACTTTGGAACCAATTAGCAAGTCCAATCAACATGTCCCAATCGATGTCAGCTTTCAAGAAAATAGTAAGAACACAATATATTCAAACTTATGATTGATACACATGTTGATTATGCGTATGGGAACATCTTAACAGTGTGGCATGATGAAAAAGCTTTCATTTTTATTATTAGTTGTATATATTACTAGCATTAAAACCCGCCCGTTGTGCGGAGGAATTCATAAAATGAAATTAATATTTAAAAAAATTGATATTCATAAAAAATATTCCAAATTAAAAAAGACAAATGAAAACTCATAAGTGTCTTACTCAATAGAAAAGACAAAGTGTGAATATTTTTATTTTTATTTTGACATAATATTTTCCCTCAATCCGCCTCATATATAAACCCACCCATTGTGTGGAACAATTCAGAACACAAACACGTAACAAATAATGAAAATTATCCCATGTCAACCCGCCCGTCGCGCGAAACAGTTCATACTATTAAATTTGTATTCAATTCATAAGAGAAAAGGAATATGAATTTAAAAAGAGTGGAGTAAACCCATAAAAAAGTCTATATTTCTATATTTTCATATATTTTCACAAAATGCCAAAAAAACTTCAGTTTGCCTAAACCGCCTCATATTTATACATGCCCGTCGTGCTGAATAATTCAGAACTCAGACACGAAACAATGAAAAATGAATACAATTTTTCATCATAATGTTACCAAAATATATTTATAACTTAACATCACCGTCTAGCATTGAAACCCGCCAGTTGTGCGGAGCAATTCATAAAATGAAATTCACATTTAATTCATAAACATATTGCAAATTAAAAAAGAAAACAGATATACTCATTAAAATCTTACTCAATTGAAAAGATTAAATTGTATTATGTTTATTTTTATTTTGACAAAATATTTTCCTTTCACCCGCCTCATATTTAAACCCGCCCGTCGTGCTAAACAATGAATCAAATATAATGGATAAAAAATCAAAAAGCTTATCCAATAGAAAAATCTAAATTTGTAAATTTTTTATTTAATTATTGTCTGAGTTTTTCCCTCAACACTGCTCAAATTTAAACCTGTCATTCGTGTGTAGTAATTGAAAAGTGTAACACTATCAAACCAATGAAGTGTCTAAGTGTGACACTATCAAGTGTGACACTGTCGTCCTTAATGTGACACTATCAATTATTTTTGCAATTAATATTGCAGTATTAATAATCATTAATAATTGTATTAATAATCAATTAATATTGCAGGTTAACGCTTCCGCTAAAACAGCATATACATATAGTTGGCATTACATGATATTGCAACTAGTGATGCAAAAAAAACGTTTTTTTGGTTGCGTTTTTTTGTGCAAAAAAAACATGTTTTATTAAATTTTTTATTTTTTTATTTAGAATTAGCCCCAATTGTCATCGGATGTTAGATTTTAGTACATAGAAATGAGTTCAATTGATTTTTTGTACATCTTTACGTGTCTTATTTCAAAGATAATTTGATAATAGTAAAAAAAACAAGAATATTTATCAATAAATACCTCAGGAGACTGTTTGAAAGTGCATCCGGGTCCGGTGGTTTAAGTTTATTTCATTGAGAAAACCCATGTTTTTGAAGATGGTTTTAATTACGTGGATATTTGAAACAATTTGTCAGCATAACAAAACAAATTCATTGAATAATCATGTTTTTTTTAAAAGAAGCCGTGTTTTGTATGAAAAAATGCAATGGTGTTTTTCAAACTGGTTTTAAATTTGTTTTATTAATGTACAAGTCCAGAAAATGTTGGCAGCAGAACAAGACAAGCTAATTGGTTGGTCAAATGTTTTTTTTGACAAACGTTCATTTAAATTAACGCTTTTTAATGAAACAATGTTTTCTAAAACAGTATCTATGTAAGATAGATTTGATTGATGTACGTTCAAATACCTTTTGTATAGCAAGTAGCCTGCTGGTAAGTATAAGCGACAGGTTAAACCACTTGATTTAAATTGTTCTTTTAAACCATGGTTTTTTTCAAAATATATTATTTTGACAAACTGTTTTCGTAGATGTAGAGATTGCAAAAAAAATTGGCGGCAGATCAAGGAAAGTTGAACCAAATTAACTGTTTTTTATTAGTAACCTATTTTTATAACTGGTTTTATGGATGATGGTTTCTTTGATGTAGTTATTTGTGTTCAAACACCCTTTCGTACATCAAATATATTTCCTCAATTGTTTTGTTTCGAAAATATTGTCCGTTTTTGTTTTTCTGGTCCGTTGCCACTGCGACCCGCTTTTATTCGTAGTCTCATTAGGGACACTAAGTTTGTGTGCATATTCGTAGTATTTGTGTAAATATTTGCAGTGTTTGTACTCTTATATTTGCAAATAATTGATCTGCTGAATGAAATGATGAAACTTATAACAAACGTAGTTAATATATAACAAACGTAGTTAATTTCTGGCACGAAAAAGTTAATGTGTAAAAAATGATAAAAAATTATGCCACCTGTTGTTTTTTTTTAAATAGTTTCAGATTTTAGCATAAAACGGTTCTCAAGCCCTGCTTTCTTACACAATGATTAACTCAATAATTGAATGCAAAACTGTAATGTACATAGAAGTGCCGCACAGTACCGTGCAAACAAGTGCAATTTTGATATTAGGGCTTTCAGACACATTATAACAATTATATTGTGCATATTTAATGATAATTCAATTTGATAGGGTCACTAATAGCATGAATAACCCATGTGTTGATAAAAAATAATTCATTTAACATGCTAAATATATCATTCCCATAATTTGAATTCTTTGCATGACTCTTCAAAAAAAACCCAAAAAGAACGTGTTTTTTTGGTCGCGGTTTTTTTTGCCAAAAAAAACGTTTTTTTATATAAAAATACCGTCGGTTTTTTTGAGGTCGCATCTCTAATTGCAGCCCATATCCTTAGAAAAACATAGACTTTTTTGAAGTCGCATCTCTTGTTTCGACACATATGTTGGATGAGTGCGGATTTATCAGCATTCGCAAGTTGGCTATTTCATTAGCAAATTATCGCGGAGCACAACATCAAGAGGAACTAGAATACTGTTACGATTAGCCAAAGAAAACATCGCTACACGTAAGAGTAGACATTGTGGTGTATTCGACAAAGCACAGAATAATGATGTAATAATGAATACAATACGTCAATAATCAATGGCGCAAGACTACACGACCACGCAACAAGGCGTTTACCCCGCACCAACACGAAACCCTCTCACCAACACACTTTCCCAGCCGGTACGCTCCATATTTCCTCTAGTTACGCATTCACGAACACAGTTTAGTGCATACACACAGACATGCACACCATCTGCCTGTACAACCAGTGCTGCGCAATTATCAAAGTCAAACACAAACACGCGCACATTTTCACTAGCGATAACATACACTTCAATTGCTTCGACAAGCATCATTATCTTAACACACATACACATCGTCACACACATATACACACACACACACACATATATATATATATATATATATATATATATATATATATATATATATATATATATATATATATATATATATATATATATATATATATATATATATATACATACACACATATATACACACATACACATACGCATCATAGTCTAAACACACACACACACACACACACATCGTCACCAAACACTACAGCACATGCACGCCAGCCAACACACGAGAAAACAATTGAAACGTGGACGTGATAACTGAACAACTAGTAATCACCGTCGTCGTCGGCTGAACACGCATGCAGTGAGAATGCCTGTCAGTTGCCCTGCCACATCCAGAAACTAGACACTACATACAGCACGATACAAGACCGTTCTTATCTCGATGTGGGCGACGAGATGATCAATCCTCCACCCAGCCTCGATCAAGTACTGTGATGAGCCCCGAGACTGCATGCAGAGCGCGCCGGCGACTCAACTGAAAAACAAAACAAAACACGGCATGCGATCAGGTTACATGTCAACACCAGCATACATAACACGACAAATACTGTCTATTAATGTGACAAATAAGCACCTCAGGATCACAATGAATCAGGTGGCTGAAAATTGATTATAGATAGTATTGGTAAAGCAGTCAATTCAGACCATACTTAATACCAAAGTACCCTAATTGATGTTTAGATGGGATTTTAAGAGCTGAATATCTAGCAAAAAACATCCTTCGAAACCAACGTTTGGTTCTTCACATACGTTATCGAATCTATTTTGTTATTGCAACTGCATTGACGGAAACAATATCGCGACTAGGCAACGTCAACCTTGAGATAAGTTTGTGACTGTAGGAGCTGGTTGCATTTGAAATCGGTGCCAGAAGCTGCACGAATATTCAACCGCGGACGCACAAAAACTGCCGCACTCCTGGAAAGAATGAACACATAAACAATTGAACGATGAATGTGTAGATTTCATGTGAAAGTGTAAGAGTTCGGCCGCGGTTATGACCAACCGCGTTTCCAGGACGAGACGGGACGAGGACCCACTCTTACTAGTGTCCCAACATGCAAACGAGCAGCCTTGAATATACATAGAACGTGCAAATAACCACCAGACAAACAACCATGCATTGCTTGCTGTATGTTGAAACACACAAACATGCTAATAAGATAATGATGCAACGAGAGTCAGTGCTGTTTTTTTGTTTTGTTTGTTTGATTTTTGTATCATATTTTTCCATTTTTTCTATTTACAAACAATGCAAGCGGATCCGACTACGCCAGGTCAGATATAAAAACAAATTCACGGCAATCACAAATACACAACAAAACTCACACCGAACCAACGCAAAAAAGAACACAGATGCATGTATATGAAATGAAACATTATCACAAAACACAACCTAAGCAATATTGCAAGACAAATACTCAGTACCATGTTTACCACATCGCCGATGTCGCATACGCATACGTTTCGCCAACTTTCTACTGTTTACAAATACATTATGATAGTAGGCCGCTGCGCCTGAACTGCGTCGCTTCGCCTGCACCGTGTCACTAATACCGTTGGCACGGCTGACAGTATTAGCAGTACCCAACACTTCGACTCGCCTGCGCACAAGCGCAGGCGAACACAACAAATCCTGATTATCACAATTACCAACAGTTTTTTCCAATAAGCTCACAACATCAACACTGTCCAATTCGCTGACGATATCAAATAAGCTATCGCCAGCATCAACACTGCCAACACCATTCACACCAGCATCAAAACTGTTCACTCCGTCATATCCAAGATCGTCAGCTGACATCCTAGAAGACCTAATACGTGACCGGACACTCAGCTGAGAGGCTGATAATAAGAACAAGGAAATTTGAGAGTGAGTAGGATTGGGAGAAAGATTCGAACATAACGCATCCAACTGCCTTTTACTCCGGCGGGGAAAACAATTGGACCTACTACCCTGACCGCGAAATAAACGAGGAAGCTCAGAGGAATAGATGAAATCCAGAGACTGCAGCGAATTGATAAACTGCCACACGTTTGGATGGTGAGTTATGCGCCTGTTCAGCTGGTGATGAAATGACTCACAGCCATTGTTGGTGCGATCTGAAACTCCATACAAGGACATCAGTCTACGGTTTCTAGAAAGCCACACGCGTCTGATATATTGGAGGACACGCATACCTTTTTGAGCCACCACAGGCATATGCGGCATCAACTCAACCACCTTGGCAACGCACATATCCACTCCAGTCTCCATGTAAATTTCGGGAAGAAGAGGGATGCACATGACCATTTTGATAATATCTGATACAGGACAGTTGCATTTCATAAGCAAACGCGCTCGTCTTCTCGCAAACCGCACGACAGCCTGCTTGAAGTGAAAATAACACCCCCGGATGAAACAATTCGGAAAAATGATTTTGATGGCTTTCTGGAGTGCCATTTCAAAATCACTCATGAAGGATCTAGGACAAAAAAGAGGAACGGAGTCTTTGATGAATTGCAAAACCGCACGGTAGTCGTGACAGGTCCTGCCATCCATCAGGATGTGACCTAAGGGGAAAAAACTGCCCATGATTTTGACATTGAGGACAAAAACTTGTTTGAATCCAGGTGGTGAATCCCGAGAATGTTCCATCCCCGAAACAGTCGAACTCTTCCAGCAGATGTGACAAGATAGACCCTGATAGAAACACCAAGTGTGTCTTGCCGCCTATCTGAACATGCCCCCGGGAAAAAAGTTGACCTGACTTATCTCGACAGTACGCCGGCGACCTTTCTAAAATATTCACAAGCTCAGCATTGGACCGGGGCACAGGAGGCCTGTTGGCTCGCCGCAACTTTTGAATGAGCCGCGCTATGCTCCTATACGAGATAGTGCCATGACCGTTTCTGTGAAACTCAGAGTCATAAATGACCCGAGCAGGAAGTGACTCCTGGAGGCATCTGGTCAAGCAAGCGCTTTTGATGCTCTTGTTGGCTAGATCCACATTGTCTGGTAGATGGGTGTGTTCTGAGAGTTGTGAAAATACACCATCGCACAACTTTGCCCTGCCCGCAACGCAGTGGATGCACCTGAGGTACACGACTGCACCGGATCTGCGGGAGCGTTCCCTAATATACAAAAAACCAGAACGATCTACCGTATACTTAAAACTACCGGTAGGCGTCGGGATTAACAAATCCATCTGAAAAATACGAATACTGTACGAAAATTCAGCAATGGAAGTTCGTAAAGAAATATAAATTATGCATGAAAAGTGGGAAAATTCGTCCGATGACCAGCAAAAACTAAATCCATATAATCACCACAGCACGCCAGCCACAGCGCAAACCAATGACATATCATATATAACTATACGCGATAGGTCAAGAAAATGATCAAACAATATAACTACTATATTAACAAAAAACAACAGAACTTCAATATCTAATAACACCAATCACCATATATAATCTAATATCCATATATAATCAAACCTAACTACAACATATGTGCATGAAACGTACCAAGCCCATCACCAACATTACATTAAATTGAAACAACTATAAACCAGACGATACCACCACCAATACCCACCACTACAACACTAGCGTACCAAAACAATTAGGCAATCAACTAAGCAAGCATGAACAACAATGAAACCAAACCAAGTACAAACCACCACAGAATATACGCCAACGACCACCACCCAACGCAAGCAAACCAACAATGAACACATGTCGTTCACTCACGTGCATTTATGCAACGAAAATTTGGCCAACCGGGAAATCTGGTGATAAACCAAGGTGTCGAACGAAGTGGCTTGCAATTTCTCTAGGGCTGTCTGCCATCACTGGTAGACGTAAAAACGTCACTCGTTCGGAAGTCGATGACGTAACAGGTATGTACAGTGCAAAACAGCGTCGCGTGAAGTGGATGTCGCGCCAAAGGTACTAGACTCGCCCACACACATATCAGAGAGAGGCAAAAGGAGTCAAGGAATGAGTCACGGGATCAAAGGAAATTTCGACAAGACGTTTACGTAGAGAAGAGGTACAAGATCGATACGTGAGCGAGGAGGTGATATGAGAAGGGAGCGAGTTATATAATCGAGGACCGTAGAAGGTTCTCAAAAGTTATATTACAAAGAAATTACTCACTGATTAATAACATTGTACACAAAGACAAATATCACTTAGATGATAACTGAACGTCTGCAGCTATTTTCCTGAACAGAGACCATTCCCACAACAAAACAACAATGGAATTGGTCCTTACAACTTCCACTGCAACGAAAATATGACACCAGAATAAGCACTCAAGTAAATAAAGGCCCCAATAAGACGTATTAAATCAATGCGAACTCAGAATAAGACAGCAAGAGACTATTCAAACAACAAATGCAATTTCATAACAGACCCTACAAGTTTCAGTGAAGGAATAAATATACCGTGAAGGCATTGAATGCCTTAAACGCGTCGCAAACGTCAGGTCGCCATCCGTTCCAGGTCGCCATCCGTTCCGTCACAACGGCCCAAGATGCGACATGGCCCAAGATGCGACAGCGACGCTTACGACGCGTTTAAGGCATTCAATGCCTTCACCGAATATTTATTCCTTCACTGAAACTTGTAGGGTCTGTTATTATCTCTTATGAAATTGCATTTGTTGTTTGAATAGTCTCTTGCTGTCATATTCTGAGTTCACATTGATTTAATACGTCTTATTGGGGCCTTTATTTACTTAAATGCTTATTCTGGTGTCTTATTTTCCTTGCAGTGGAAGTTGTAAGGACCCATTCCATTGTTTGTTGTGTTTTGTTGTGGGAATGGTTTTGATAGCTGTTTGGTTTGTTAATACCGCAGGTGCTTGATTGGCTAAACTGATGAGCGCACGTTTATTTTCTGCTGCCTGTTGTTTTCGGCAATCTTTTAGCTTTCTCTTGTGTGCTTGTTCTGGTGTTGATGTTTCTGTATATTGTGTGTGTATACGTGTTTGCTACATTGGATTCATTCTATTTATTCTTGCCGTTGATTATTTGTGCTCGCATATGTGGTTATATGCGCTAAACGAAATATATTATTGCTTGATTGGTCTTGTTGCTTAGTACACGAGTTAAACTGTTTTCCCTGGTGGTGGGCTTTATGTTGGTCAAACGGTGACGTGATTGATACGAGTGCCGAGAAAGTATTTCTGTGCTGGCCGTGACTGCGAAAACCCGTGTGGCGGCCGGACCTGCGGTGTGCCAGCCGGAGCCGTGAGGCTTTGCCCCCGCAAAATTACACGCGAACATAGCCTTCTCTACTGATGTGTTTAAATGCGTATGGTCAACAATCTATATATGGTCAATATGTGGATAAAGTAGGCTACGCACACTAAAAACTATTGAAGTTCTCTTAATTTAAAATCACTACTCTGGGGGATGTGAAGGTATATTTACAAACATCGCTGCCCTCTTCAATAATCAAACATCAGATTCTCCAGTGGGTGTCCAAGTTCAAACTGCATGATTAGTATAACACGTGTTCAGCATCAACCAATCTTATTCTACTCAGATTCGTGTTGAACACAATAAGTGTGTGTGTGTGTGTGTGCTCGAATTCCGTCCATGAGAAGCAGGTCACAGCGAGCAGCGTGGCAGCTATGAGACCCCGCCTCTGAGCGGATAATACTTTCCATAGTGAAGGGGAACCTGTAGTCATTGTGCACATGGACATCTGCATTCCACTCTGCTAGCCCCGTGGCAGAACAAGTTTTGATTTAGTAAGAAATGGTGATGCTTTGATTGTAAGGCGAGCTGTAAATCAGCCATGCATTGTCAGAAAACAGTCACTCAAGAGACACTTCGACAGTCAACAATAAACAAAAAATGGGCTGATAACATAAGAGATACTCGGGGTATATGTGGACAGCCAACTATTATGGAGCGTACAAGTCGCCCAAGTTGTTCGCCGCTGCAAGCCAATCATAATAGCACTGCTGGAATTTCGTCGTACCCTCACCCCGGACATCACCAGTAGAATTATTGAGGCACATGTATTGCCACGGCTTCGATACAACAACAACAACAACAACAAACATGTATTTCGTATAGCGCCAGAATGATACAAGGGCGCGAAGGGACCAGAAAGAAATAAGCTAGAAATAAAATGTGAGTGCACACAAGCAAAAACAAAAGTATACGCTAAAACGAGAGGGCATAGACAAGATAAGGTAACACGAGATAGATGTTTACACGATATTGCGGTCAGATGCTGCAGCGAGGGAGAGATGACGATGAAGAGCAGAAGAGAAGGACGCGTATGAGGAAGAATCGCGAATGTGAGAAGGAAGTGAGTTAAAGATACGCGGGGCTGAGAAATAGAAGGATTTGGCAGACCAGGGAGAGAGGTTAAGAGCAGCTGGACAGATGAGAGGAAGAGAACGTCGGGAAATGGGTCCGTTGTTAGACAGAAGCAGAGAACGAAGATATGAGGGAGAAGATGAAGAATGGAGGATTTTGTAGACGAGACAGCACAGTTTGTATTTTATTCGATTGATAGCAGAAAGCCAGTGGAGTTTATGGATGTATTGAGAAGTAGAAGTGCGTGGTGGAAGGCGAAATATGAAACGACAAGATTGGTTAAGGACGGAATCAAGACGACGAACAGTTTTGTATGGGAGGTGGAAAAATAAAGAATTGCAGTAGTCTATGCGGGAAAGAATGTGAGCTTGGACGAGGAGGAGCGCTGAGTGGTAGTCTAGAAGAGGTCGAATGGGGTAAAATTGGCGGATAAGGTGTTGGCAAGTACGCTGGGTATTGATGATGTGGCGGCAAAAAGTGAGGGAGGAATCGACAATAACGCCGAGGTTCCGAATTTGAGAAGAAAGGGGCAGACTGAGAACCGGAGGAGAGATGGAGGGGGGATGAAAAACCAAGTATTGCGTTTTCTCGGGATTCAACAGGAGGTCACGGGAAGCGGCCCAGGCAGAAATATCAGCGAGCAGGTTAGGGACAAGAGAAGGTGAAGAAGAACGTAGAGGAAAATAGATTTGCACATCATCTGCGTAAATATGGAATGACACAGAGTGGTCACGCAGAATAGGACATAGAGAAGAGACATATAAATTAAAAAGGGTTGGACCTAACAGTGATCCCTGTGGTACACCTGAGTTTAGAGGAACAGACGAGGACGTACCGCCATTACAGCGAACTGCGTAGGAACGGTCGGAAAGAAATGAAGAAATGAGTGAAAGTGCTGTTGAATTAATGCCTGCTGCCTGCAAATCCTTGAGTAGGATACTGTGATTCACTAAGTCGAATGCGGACGAGAAATCTAATGATATGAAGAGCACAGTATTTTTGAAGGAGAAATGAGAAAATACATCAGAAATTAAGGAAAGGAGTAAAGTCTCTGTGGAATGGCGTGGCACGAATCCGGATTGGAGTGGGTCAAGTATAGAATTGATGTGCGGGCGCAGCTGTTCCAGGATGGCTGCTTCGATTAATTTCGATTGAAAAGTAAGGAGTGAAACAGGACGATAGTGAGCAGGAGAGGTTATATCGAGAGACGGTTTTTTTAGTATTGGAGAAATCAGTGCATGTTTAGAACCAAGAAATTCACCATGTAAGAAAGAGGAATTTATCAGATGGGTGAAAATAGGTACAAGCGTATAGATTGAGTCAGAGAGAGCGGAAAAATTTATCGGGTCTGAAGGGCATTTGCAGGATACTGCTTGCCGGTGTGGGGAGGCTGCGTCAAGACGCTGCATCATAAACTAAACAGTGTTTTTCGCTTTGCAGCCAGAGCGGTTGATTGTCTCCATCAGTTCGATCATGTCTCACCGACTTTGAGGCGACTAAATTGGCCTACCAGCGAACACATGCTAGCTACCCGCGATCTGAAGGCCGTAAATCGCGCGCTACACGAGCCACTAGCGTCGCGCATCCTTGCCGATATGTTCACCTTTCGCAACTCGGTCTCGTGCAAGTCCACAAGAGCAACGAATCGGGGGAGTCTGGAAATACCGCGAAACAGACTTGAGCGCACATCATCGCTTTTCCGCACAAGAGCAGCAAAAACCTATAACAAACAGCTTTAATTTCGTCACAATATTCAGTCACTCCAAACTATTCCGGTCTCTTGTTTGTTAGCTAGACTAGTCTTACATGCAAGCTGTTGTTTTATTGTATAGTTTTCGATAATTATTTTATTTTTATTTTTTATAACAAATTTTCAATAGATTTTATCTGTATAACTATAAAACGATGATGCCAAATTCTTTATAACTTATGCCATTGTTTACACGTGATTTCGACCATGTACACAAATGTAAATGTTTGCACGAAAAACCAGATGTGGATTGCAAATATATTGTTTGAATTGAATTGAAATTGAAATAAGAGATGAAAACGAGGAAAAACGAAAACAGATGGAGCATGAAATGAACACATGTGGAGAACATGCTCGAAACGAAATTCCCAAGAAACTCATGTTTGGGGCCTACAATACGACTACACCACAAACACAGTATTCTCACCTCACCTGGGAATGCAAGGTTCCTCAAAAGTTATATTCCTAAAAAATTACTCACTAAAAATAACATTGTACACAAAGATAAATAGCACCTAGATAATAGCTTAACATCTGCAGCTATTTTCCTGAACAGAGACCATTCCCACAACAAAACAACAATGGAATTGGTCCTTACAACTTCCACTGCAACGAAAATAAGACACCAGAGTAAATAAATAAATCAGCACTCAAGTGAATAAAGGCCCCAATAAGACGTATTAAATCAATGTGAACTCAGAATATGACAGCAAGAGACTATTCAAACAACAAATGCAATTTCATAAGAGATAATAACAGACCCTACAAGTTTCAGTGAAGGAATAAATATTCGGTGAAGGCATTGAATGCCTTAAACGCGTCGTAAGCGTCGCTGTCGCATCTTGGGCCATGTCGCATCTTGGGCCGTCACAGCGGTGTGACAGATAAAACGGGGACCTAGATAAAATGGGGACATCGACGCATTTGATACAAAATATGACGCATTTGAAGGAATTCGAAGGATTTTCCTTCGTACCATGCGCACTGGATGTTATAACATGTGCTCTGATTAGTGATTCTTGAAGTGCAGTGGTAGTAACGTAGTTGGGTAGTTGCTAGTTTTTCATTGTAGACATGGGTACCCAGGTATGTATTTTGGTTAATTTCATTGGGGACAAATGTATTTTTGGAGTAAATTTGTTGTTCTTAAATTCGTTGGTGCTTGGTTCGTTAGTGCTTGTGTTTGTTGCTTGTTTGGTTAGTAACCACTCACTGTATTAGTTGTCTGGTTTGTTAATGAACGATAATAAATGAATCGTTCTTATCAGACATTATCTCTGATATTTCTTCCTGGTGTGCCTCTCGCAGTCTCCTTCTTAACACTTCCAAATCAGAATTCTTCATTCTACGTCCTCCTCGCTTAACACCTCCGCTGCTCCCTTTACCCCTATCTCAAAGTGTTCGCGATCTCGGAGTCATTCTTGATTCCTCACTTTCTTTTTCTGCAAATATTTCTGCTGTTGCTCGCACTTGTCATCTCATTCTACGTTCGCTATATCCTATCCGCCCTTTTCTCGACCGTCCCTCAGCTATTAAACTGATTCATTGTTTCATCTTTTCAAGAATCAACTACTGCAATTCTCTATATTTCCATGTACCTCGCTCCTCTCTGAAAATCCTGCAACATGTCATTAATAAATCTTGTCGTTTCGTGTTTTCTCCTTCCCACTTTCGTCATACCTCACCCTATCTCTACAATCTTCGATGGCTTCCGATCATCCCTCGCATCCACTTTAAAATTTGCTGTCTTGTTTATAAACTTTTGCATGACCCTCGGCAACCAACATACCTCTCGCAGCTTCTTACACTCTCTAATAACTTTCTTTCCCGTCATCCTCTTCCTTTATCTTGTCCACGAGCCCTCAATGAATCTACCTGGTCTAGTAAATCTTTCCCTTTCTATGCTCCACGGTTGTACAACTCTCTTCCCTCCCATGTTATCTCCTCCACATCCTTATCATCGTTTTCCTCTTCTCTGCGCAATCATCTCTTTGATAAATCTTTTGATCATGACTCTCACTCTCTTACTCCTTACGCTTCGCTCTGAGCTGTCATACCGTACCCGTCTCGCGTGATATATTTACTAGAAGTTTTCTTGTTGTTTTTTATGCTCTTTCTTACTGCCATGTTTCAATTTGGCGGTGTGTGTGCATGAGCATGTTTGTGTGCGTGTGTGTGTGTGTGTTTGTGTGAGTGTGTGTGCTTGTGGGTTTGTGTATTGTCCGCATGTTTGTTTTCCCTAAGCGGCGTGTCTTACATATTTGTTTATATTTTTGCACCAAGATTTCTCTTTTCGCGCGTGTGTTTTAATGTGCGCTATACAAATAAAGGTTAATAATAATAATAATAATAATTTTTATAGCCGTCTGGTTGGTTAGTGCACACATAAACAGTTCTCGTTGCTGGTGTTTTGTGTTGTAAAAGCGATGACGTGGTTTAATCTTGAATTTATGATAAAGTGGGTTACGTACTACTTGAAAACTTGTCAAAATTTCAGACAGGCTCCACTCTAGAGGATGTGAGGTGCTATTTACAAACCGGAGTATGTCCCTCGTCAATGTCAAGGCAAAGGAAACATAAAGTCATCCAGCGCGCGTCCAAGTTTCGGTTACATGGTTGGTATAACACGTCTGTTCAATTGCAACTAATGATTCAATATTAAGCTGATTTTCGACATGAAGTAATTGGACGTGGAATGAAAATGTTGAATTTTGCACTATGACAACATGATTTGCTCTAAACGCGTGCTGTGTACAATAGATGTGTGTACAATAGATTGTTCAACTAGATGAGACACGCAGTGGGATTCCAGTAGACTCTGTCCTTCAAAATTGCACGTAACAAGCAGCAGATATTGAAATTATTTGGAAAATCTCCCAAGATTTTCCGAGTTTTAACTAAATATGCATACATAAATTATACAAAAATTACGTTCATATATTTGTTTAATTGCTTTATTATTTTTTTATATATTGTTAATTCAGTTTTTGTTGTTGCTTAATTTCCTATGTTCAATTGATCAAGCTACTGTTGTATTGTTTTGTTCTAATTCACCCTTAGTGTTTCGTGCTTTATGTACATGTATTGGTAGAATGAAGTGTTTTAATCTGGCATATTTGTCATTTTTCGTTATTGATCACTAAATAACTTAATTCTTGTACCACACAAGCATATCACACCCCACAAGCACTTAATTCTTGTACCACACAAGCATATCATATCAAGGAGTTATGCTCAAAATCTGATTTATGATCGAATTATTACCAAAAAAATGGAAAGAGTAACTAACAGTTGAATTATTTTACACGCAAGTGCCGAGGGGCAGCATTTGTTGCCATCACTAAATTGCCTTTAAAGGTCAAATATTTGGCTAGTGCTTATAAGACTTATATTTGGCTAGAGCTTATAAGAGCTTGCCGAGTAGAGTTTCTCAAGATGAGTTCTATCCGAATATTATACTTATATTACCATAATAATTTTCAGCATTAATGGGTTAATGAATGAAATTTATTTGTGATACCTTGAAATGAAAATAGTGTATTGGCAATATCCACACACATTAATTGTGACAAACATGAATCATATTGAGACGTTTCCTGGCGGGGAGAAGGCGCCCGAGTTGAATATGCGCGATTGTGTTATGGCTTGTTCTTTAGTGGTCTACGTAAGTTTATGTTCTGGAGAACTAAATTAAAAATCAGGTAAGTTGAATATGGACAATTACATATGCCTAAATGGTTACTTGGCGGTATGTTTATGCTCTTGCATTACTCTTAGTTTATTGATTAGATTATAGCTTATATGATTGATTGATTGATTGCTGCATGTGTTCTTAGTGTATTCTTGTGATTTGCAGTACCGATTCTCTGAAACCTGAGTGTCGTAATTAAAGTAAAAATTAATCAATTTGAAATTGTATTCTAACAGCAGTAATATCAATAATAGGTCAGGGAAATATCGGTCAAATACAAACGGAACTTTTAGGAAATGAAGTATTCCACTTTGAAAATTGCCTCTTCATAGTGTTTCGCAGGGATTTATTTGTTTTTCTGTGTTTAGTCGCTACATGACTTCACTTATCCCTATTTTTGGTGGATTTCCCATAAAGTAAACAAATTTATGCTAATGACATACAGTTGTTTTTTCTGATTTACTTCGCCCCTCTTCCGTCTCCAATATTTTATCTGCCATCAATTCCTGGGCCACCTCTGGCCATCCTCTAATAAATAATTCAAAACATAAATCAATAATTCATCCTAGGCTTTCCGGCCCTCTCGTTCCCGCTGTCATATTCTGTCCGTAATTTAAGTGTTCTTTTCGATTCCTCTCATTCTTTCTCTGGTGATCGTATTTCTTTTGGACGAACCTGTTGCTATACCCTTCGATCTTTGTACCCCACCCGTGCTTTTCTTGGTGAATCATCCGCACTGAAATTCGTCCTAGTCTAAATTTTCTCTAGAATTGACTGCTGTAATTTCCTCTACGGCCACATTTCTGGCTATTTATTGAACGTTCTCCGGTACGTTATCGAACAAAGGTTTCGTTTTGTCATCTATCAAGCCCACTGCTCTCGCGTTTTTTAAACCGAACAATATTTTAAATGATAAACCGACACTTTCCTTCACCGGCTTCGCTGGCCCCTTATCATTCCTTTATCCACTTCAAATTATCTTGCATCATTTTAATCAGCTTATCCATTCTCCTAACCAGCCTTATTGTTTATTAATGCTGTAGATGGAATCAACACAGGTGATTTATTTTTGTATATCTGTGAAACGCCTAAGCAGGCGATGGATGAGCGAAGCTCTGTCGTAAATGTCTGATGCAAAACGTTCTCTAAAGTCTATGCGAGCTCGACTGAGACACATTGTTGTCAATTTTCGAATTGTCATTAAAGAGTATGTGCACTGAATCAAACAAACCCATCAAGCCAAACTGCAATTAGATTGCTTCAAAATGGTTGAAGTTCTGAAAATAAGAATTGGGGGACTATCGAGGAGGTCAATTAGCTGTTGTTGTTGGCGTTCCGCAGATTGTCTGGCCGAGCAACCTCGAGCTCCTGAGGAAAGACACGGCGCCGACCGGGTTGTTCCACAGGTCCCTTGTGGATTTAATTGTGTGTTGGCGTCTGAGTTGTGTTTGTGCTGTGCAGTGTTCCATGATGTGTGTGCTGGTGTGTGGTGCTGAATTGCAATCTGGACAGGTGTCATCGATTGAGTCATCCAGTCTTTTCTTATATGAAAGAAGGGCAGGATGATGACCGCATCTCAACCTGGCCAGATGCACCTTGTTTTCGCGTGTGAGTGTTTTCTGATTTGTGTATATCCGGTGGGTGTCTTCGTAGGAGTGTATTGTGTTGTAGTGAGTGTAAAGCTTTCCGTGCGATCTCTGTGTGTATGTGTTTATTGATTGATATGCGTGGGGGAGCTGGTGGAAGTGATGTGAAAAATTTTCTTTGCTAAAGTGTGATTGGTCTTGTTTTTATGTTTCTGTTTGTGTTTTCTTGTGTTGTGAGGTGATGTAGTGGATGTGCTGTGTTGGTGACTACTGACGCAAGTGTATGTGTGCCTCTCATGTCTAGGTGGTGTTTCAGTTTCAGGATTTTTGTTTCGTGATGGAGGTGGACTATTGGTGTGGTGGCTGTGCATCCTGTGAGGGTTCTGAGTGCGATTTTTTGCTATTTTATGCTATTCATTGGTCTCTTCGCACACGACCACCCACCTCTGCACGGGGCTCTACTGTGGGGACTACGGGCAGAGCCAGCATGTTATGCCACGCCAGTGACCGTGTTCGCCGTACGGGCATATCATACTCATGAGCTCGCTGCGAGCTCAGCCCGGCACGAGACCGCGGGAGATGCAGCGCCAAACCCGGACCAGTGACACCCACCGATCGATATGGACCCGGCAACCGCACCCGCACTGCAGAATGGCGGTCACTGTACCGAGCCGAGCCCCCTCCAATACCAGGCAACCACACCAATGACCGTCTTGAACCTAACCAGCCACCCGTGCCGGCGTCTGTCAAGTCTATTCACTGTCGATGAGCCAAACAGCGGCCCCATTGGGGTTCGACGCGTGTTGGCCAAAGACGAGTGTTGCGTCACGCCACCACTACACCCCGGGTGATGTGACACTCAATGGCCAGGACTCTGCTTGCCGATCCGACGGGGGAGGGTTTCCAGATGGTCGTTGGCTGCTAAACAGATCCTCCACCCTTTGAAAGGTCTTGTTTTTCTTCCTGATGGTTGTCTGGCTACCCTGGCCTCCCTCACTGGCCTACGCCAGTGAGGGAGCCGGATTAGTCGCCGACGTTGCGGTCATGCGTCTGGTTGTACCGTGTTACATATTTCCAGTAGCAGGCCGAGACCAGACAAGTTTGCCGTTAGTCGCCTTTTACGACACGGGGCAGTTACGGCGGCATAATTCTACCCCCCACCGCAGGGGGAGTGTTGGGTGAGATGTCAGAGGAAGCGGAGAGGGTAAATTCCAAAGATGTGAGATAGTGAGAGGGATAGGATATGCGAGACGATTGGCACGAATAAAGGCCGGTTTACTGGTGAAGAAAGTGACGAATCGAGTAGAAGGGATGGTGTCATTAATCTAGTGTCTATAATCCCGATTAGCCTTCCTAAAGGCGACGATGTTTGCCGAGTGAGGCGAAGTGTCGCGTATACGAATCACGAGCGTATATATTCACAATTCTCAAGGAACACTGCTAGCAAGTACAAGCCGCACGGAACAATGGCACAAGTGTAGAGACAGTGGAAATCTAGCACGCACTCGCACACGCACACGCACTGATACTGTCATACGAACACATCGCACAATAAAGACAAAACAGATAGAGCGAGCGAATTGAGTGGTCGCTTGGCAGGGACTGGGATTTCTGCGTGTCGGTTTGTTTCACCTCCACTGTTACACGATCTACCTTCTATGGTTGTTTTTGCATAACACATTTAAAAATCACGCATAACGCCTACAAACACGCACGAGCATACCGCATTGAGCAAATACACACACAATATATTAATTCGGGCGCCTACAATGGAACAGGATTAGCACTGGGACATGCCTGTTAGGGATTTGAGTATAGACCACCGAGCACGAGACGAGGGGGAAAGAAAACCGAGTCGTGAACGGAAATATTTGGTTTTGCTGACGAAAAATCCTCCAGAAAAAAATTGCAAGTGGAGCAGAAAGCATACCACGGATCCGTAGAGCGAGAGCGACCCCACGCGCGCTCATGCGGGCGAGTGGGCGCTCGGATGGTGCTCACCTCAGGAGTGAACTACATAGGAAGAGGAGAGCTGTAGTGAGGTTTGGATACTCTAGTTGTAGCTGTAGTTGAGGTTTGGAGTTTTGGATACTATAAGAGGACAAATGATATACTTAATGGATTAAAGGACAGGATGAAAAAATCAGAAAGGGAAGAGGGTGGGAGAGTCAGATAGTTCGTAGATGAAAGGAAGTGGAGAGCTGATAGAAGAGTGATGTATCAAAGTTGAAGTTTGAAGGAAGATGAACAGATAACGAAGAACTATTTGAATTTAGAAGCCAAGATTCAGTAAGACATAAAATGTAAAGCTGACAGGAGAGAATTTGTCGCAGATGTATAAAAGCTTGTTTCTAGAGGACCGAATATTCAGGAAACCCGTAGGATATGGAGGAGTAGTGACAGGGAAAGAGCGAGGAAGATAGAGTATGGGGAGTATATAGAGGGGTAAAGAAATATACCGGCGGAGCGATTTACACAGTGCCAAGAGAGACAGACGAACGGACGACGAAAAAGAGAGATGATCGGAGGGGCGATTGTGCCGAGCACAGTTGATACAGTCAAACACTGTCCACTATCAGGGCAAGCAGACCAGAGACCACGAGCACAGTGACTGCATGCTATTGGCGAGGACTCAGCAGCGAGATGTGATGTGACCGAGTCCAGCGTAGCGACCGCAGCGAGGTATCCAGTAAGTCGAAAACGCGGCAGGAAGTCAAGTCAACATAAACTTTCTCCCCAGAGTCCTTGAAGATGCGGCGCATTTCCGCAAAGGCGGCTGCCTTTGTAATGCCGGCGTGGGGTTTCCTGATGAGAAGGACCTTGCGTTGAGCTGACGGAACACTCGGGAGTGACTGGTTTTGCGACGAATCAACTCCACTAGACATTCAGAAGTTACAGAGGCTGGAATATCCATGACAGTGTTCTTCGGTAGCAGAGACGATGCTGGACGGTGTACGAGGCCTGTCTAAAAAGTATCCGACCTTAAGCCAAAATATAAATTTCACACACCTGACAGGATTTGGACCCTAATCCCCTTCAAAGTATGCCCCTTGTGCTTGCACACACTTAGCCCACCGATCCTTCCACTGCTGGAAACAGCTCTGGAAGTCTTCTTTGGGAAAGGTGTTCAGCGTCGCTGTCGCGTTCCGCATTATCTCTTCTCTAGTCTCAAAACGGTATCCTTTCAGTGGCGTCTTCAATTTTGGAAATAACCAGAAGTCGCAAGGAGCCATGTCTGGAGAGTAGGGAGGATGGCGAACGACTGGAATTCCATGTTTGGTCAAGAAATGTTGGATCAAATGGGATGAGTGTGCAGGGGCGTTGTCGTGATGCAGTTGCCAATTTTTCGCCGTCCACATGTCTGGCCTTTTGCGCCGAACTGTGTCACGGACACGCCGGAGAACATCTTGATAGTACTCCTTTGTCACTGTCTGTCCTTCCGGTACGTATTCGTGATGCACAATTCCACGGATATCAAAGAAGACAGTCAGCATTACCTTCATTTTGCTTGGTATCTGTCGCGCTTTTTTTCGGCCTTGGAGACTCGGGATGCTTCCATTGCGACGACTGTCTTTTTGTTTCTGGGTCGAACCCGTACACCCATGACTCATCTCCAGTTATCACGGTGTTCAGAAACTGAGGATCAGTGTTGGCAGTGTCCAGAAGGTCCTTTGCAGCTTGAAAACGGAGGTCCTTTTGTTCCGGCGACAACAACCTGGGCACAAATTTCGCAGCCACTCTGTGCATGTTCAAATCATCACGCAAAATTGCATGTGCGGAATCTTTACTCACTCCAACCTCTTGGGCAATCTCCCGCACGGTCGAGCGACGATCTGCCATCACCAAATTTCGCACACTCTCAACAGAAGCTGCACTCCGAGCAGTTTGGGGCCTGCCAGAACGCTGGTCACTCTCTGCTGATGCGCGGCCACTTTTGAATCGGTTGAACCACTCCTTAATTTGTGTTACACTCGTTGCATATTCTCCAAACACCTGCTGAATCTTACGAATTGTTTCGCTTTGGGAATCACCAAGCTTTTGACCATATTTGATGCAGTGTCTTTGCTCAACACGTTCAGTCATCTTGAGAGAATCGGTAATCCGACAGACACGTTGCGTAGCACCTCACTCAGCGACCGACAGGCAGCAACTAACGCGCTGGATGTTGGTGAAAGAATTCACGCATGCGCATGGAGGTGTCTGCCTTCACTGTGCGGAGTTGCACCGCGCTATCGTCTCTATTTCGCACGGGAAAAATATAGGTCGGTACTTTTTAGACAGGCCGTCGTACATCGAGGTCGAGGTTGATACGCATTGCTCAACTACTCTGTCCTCACTGGACTTCGGACTTTGGAGTCGCAGCGGATAATTAAATCTCCCTTAGCCGACGTTCTTGCAGTCGATATTTGAACAGCGCTGTGGAGAGGCTTCATTGTAGAGGTCAGAGGCTGGTTGCTGCGCGATTTCGCCACCAGAGTGTAGGAATCTTTCTGAACCGGAGCGGGCTTTTGCGAAGTAGTCGGTTTTCTAACGGATTCAGCAAACGATTCATTCACCGTGTTGCGACAGCTGAAAACGCGCTATTCAGTGGGAGGGATGTTGCATTGTTTGGCTTAGCGCCCTTAATATGGCTGTGACAATTGTCACAATGCCAATTGGTTTTTAATGAGGCGATCATGTTCAAACACTCGGTGGACATGTGGACACACTGGTGTTGAAACCAGAGGTCAGAGATCGCAACATATTCCGTCGTCAACCTACATATGACATACGGGGCTCTGTTTTGTGTCTCTACCATAGTGAAAAGTTCAAAATAGGTGCCAAATCCACACTAAACCAGAATAATGAGGTCAAATAACCAAAATGAGGAAAACTATGAGTCAAAACAAAAATATAACATAAATTGTTTCATAATAGGCCATTTTACCCAAAGTCGAAATGGAAGAACACAAAATATGCATATAAATCAACGGTAAACTGGAGAATACGAAAAACACGTCTTTCCGCGTTGTTGGAAGGCCTGAGGAAGGTGATAGTCCTCATAAGCTGCTTGATGTGGTTCGCTTGTTCGTTATTCGCCTGTGGCGGTTCAAGTCTAGCCGGATGCTGTGAGCTGTAATATTGTGGTTTATTTGTATTGGTCGGAGCATATCTCGCCAGATTCTGCTCGTAGCAGTTTAGCTCTCGTTGGTTATTCGTCAGTACATTTTCATATCCTGTCAAGGGATTCACGTAACAGTTGAACTGCTGCTGGTAGCCTGCTTGTGGCAGCGCATATCCTGCCGGAGTCTGTAAGTCGTATTTATGTTGTTGACTTGAATGTGGTGACGTACAAGCTTGTCTTGACGTATAGCTTATCTTGGACTCCTCAAACGGATTGAACTGTTGGTGGCAGATAGCTGATAGCTCTCGGTATTTGAGTTGTTGAACGTTTGCCTCAGGACTTTCGACCATCCCCATAAATTGGAAGTGGCTGGCTTGGAATTTATCACTTGCCTGTGGCGGTTCAAAGTTTGTCAGATGTTATGTGTAGATGTATATGCGTTGATCATTTTCATAATTCATCACTGACTGGCTGAAGTGGATTTAATGTTGTTGGTTGTTGGTTTTTAGCAGTTTATCACTGGGAACAGGCACGTAGTTGAACTGTTCCGGGTCATTCGTATGTGACTGTTCATATCCCACCAGAGACTGCACTTGATAGTTGAATTGTTGTTGGATGTTGCTGGCGACAAATTTGGAAAATGTGATTTCGCGGAATTGCGTTCGCTGTATTGCCCACGCTCAACAGCATCTCAGTCTGCATTTGAAATGCGAAATACATTGCGTTAATTTCACCATGTACATGGATACGCAGCCGATAACGTGCACGTTTGCTCCACGGCTTTCTGCTGCGACTGTCGTGCACTGTGACCCAGTTTTTGACCGACCGTAATTGCGCGAAATAAACACTAGTTAGTCTCGTCCATATACATGACGGACAGCATGTTGGATTGCATTTCCAATTATCTCCTTGCGTAGTTTGCACGTCTTTGTTCTCTAACGTAGTTGCTCTTTCAGGCTCAAATCGTATATACTTGATTGTGAAGTGCATTGTATTAAACTGATAGCGAACACACTCTTTGTAAGTTTGTAGGCTGAATTGTTCGCTAATTTTTTCCGTTATCTCTCTTAGTTCCTACACACACTTTTTCATTAACTTTATTTGGTCCTCATAGATTTATCTCTGTTTTGAGGTTCCACGAGATTTCTCAGTGGTTGTCCAGCGGTACGCAGTTGATTTTGACACTGTTTATGTGCGAGCCAACTGCCCCCATTCACTGTCCGCTGAATGTGCAGCCACTATTTATTCGTTCTTTAGAAACAACTGTGACATTCAAACACACAGTACAAATATATGTAATGCGGGAAACAATAACACAGCATCAGCTTTAAATCTTCCAACCTATAACAGGCCTGGAGTAGAAGCTCGATAACTTTTGACAAATATATCATATATTACAAAAATCAAATGAAAACTAATCACATTTTCTTGCACGTTGCTTATGACTTTGTTATAAGAACAAAGCTGGACACACGGGGTTCCCGGCCTAAACCCGTATTGTCAATTTGAGTGGATGTTCTTTTCTTTTAGATGCGTCTCTCGGTGTGTGTCTATATATCTCTCTGTGTGTGACAAATTTTAATACGTGTGGTAACTTCGTTTGAACGTGAAATTTAACTGCTTACGACGCAGAACCTTCAGACGTGAACGTGGAGCCAAAATATACATACGAGACGCAAAATTCAGCGATAATCTCGTCCACCTCTAAAGGCAGCGCGTCGCCACGACTGCCGTTCAACACGAAAAATGTGGTCTTGGATTGGTTGACCGTCATGTCGTATTACGAAAATTACCGTCATGCCGTATTACGAAAATTACCATCATGCCGTATTACAAATTACGAAAATTCACAGTTGATAAATATGCGGCAATTCCCTATCGTATATGGAATACTTAGTTTGCGGATCAGACATTTTCTTAGTAAATAATGACACCGGCTTCGGCTCACCGTCCACCATCTGACTGTGCGGCCCCAACTGCTCGACTGGACGCGTCCGTCACCAGCAGGAAGTCTCTCGAATGCTGACTCGGATGAGGTAACGTACACGCAGCCGACAGTATATCTGTTTCTCTCGAACGCTTGTTTGACCTGCCCGTTCCACTCCAACTGTTCCGCCTTTGGTTGCAACCGCGTCCGCTCTGAAAGAGGATAGAACACATCGGCAAACATAGGCAACATACGCGTACAAAAACTGACTATACTCAAGTACCGACGGAGGCCAGCTGAGTCGACAGGGAGAGGTATCTCACAGATCGCATCCACTCGTCGTTGTGGTGGTCGCACATCGGTTGACGACACTTCATGACCAAGAAAAGTAAATGAATTTACACAAAACTCACACTTCTAATGGGCACGGCGTAGTTTGTACTTCTCCAGCACCTTGAACACCTGCTCCATATGCCGGTGATGCGAGTCCTCGTCCTATGAAAATACTAAAACATCTTCGATAAATATGAAAGCGAATGGGACACTGTCGAAGATAGTGTCCATAAAGTGTTGGAATGATGCAGCCGAGTTCTGCAGGTCGAGAGGCATGTATACATACCCAAATAGATCGAAAAGCGTTATCACTGCCGTTTTCGGTATGTCAGTTTCAGCGACCGGAATGTGATAGAATGCCTTCAAGAGATCAAGTTTGGAAAAGACGCACATACCATGTAGTTTTGATGACAAATCATAAGTATGCGGCATCAAGTATCTGTCTGGGACAGTTTCTATGTTGAGTGCGCGGTAATCGACGGTCTCTCTCCATTCTCCCGGCTTACTCTTGGCCACCAGGTGCAGCGGCGATGCCCATGGTGACCTGGAAGGTCGGATGATGCCCTTAGAGCACAATAACTCAAATTCAGCTTTCGCGGTACTCTTACGTTCGGGTGTTAGCCTCCGTGGCGGCGCGAAAGTAGGCGTCGATCTCCCGGTGTTGATTTGGTGGCAGAAAACTCCATCTGGTGCAGCGCTGAGAAACGCATTTGTCTCCGTGGCGCCGTCAATGCAGGGTGTGCGCGCAGGAGCTCTCAAGTCGCTTGCGGCACGCCGGCCTCACTCTCCAGCAGACACCCACAGTCGGTGCTTTCTGACGACAGCATTCGAGTACAACAGCGGGTTGCGGTATCTCGCAACACACGTGCTCGGCAATCCACCAAGAGTCCATAGTGGGCGAGAAAATGTTGACCAAGCAATGGTGATACAACATCAGCTACAACAAACGTCCAGAGAAACTGGCGTCTGAGGGTGCGGATACTAATTGTGAGGGTGTTTTCACCGTGCACTGTGATCGACCGCCCCGTTGCAGACCTCAAACGTACCGCGCTTGGTTGGAGACTGATGAAATTTATTGCGGTAAACGGTATGATTGACAGACTAGCGCGGTATCGACTCTAAATGAGAATTTTTTTGAAGGGCTACCTCAGCGACTGTTATGAGTGGCAGGCCGGTGGCCGCAGATACACTGACCTGCCTTGTTAGTTTTCTTGCTGCCGAGATGGGCGAGAAGACGGCTGCATCTGCAGTCTCCGGTCCTTGGCGGGCCAGTGACACCACGGCTTGCACGTACGTGCATTCTGGCCTAAATATATATGGGCGAGGCACACCAGAGTCCTCTGGTTCCGTCGGAACGGCCCCACACCGCCTGGTATCCAGTTATGACCGGAAGCTCGCGATGCATTCTTCGGTGCTGGGCTCCTGCCTCGTGGTCGCGGCGCGGCCGGACACTGTGCGGACGTCTGCTGAAGCAGCGGCACCAGTTCATCAGCCAGCGTCCCTAGCTGGGCTCAGCCGCCAGCACAAGCCGCACTTGATTCGGCTGCGCCTGAACAAACTTGTGGTGGATAAAATCTGATCCCATACCCACTTTCGCGCCCAGCGCAGACAACTCGGCCAAATATACACTAGGACGACCCGTTTGTTTGATGGATGATAACAGCCTTTCAAATAACTCTGGCTTACTGCGCTCGTGAATGTTCACCACTGCCTCTTTCAGAACATTGAATAAATCCTTGGCCCCAAATCTCAGCGGACATTTTACCGACAACTTCCGGGGGAAGAGGAGCCAATGTATGATAAAATTGCTTAGTCGTGTCCCTGATACGATGAATCTCGAATTGAGCCTCAACAATACTAAACCATGTACCAAAGTTTTCCATGATGAAAGCGGGACTCTGATTTGCACGATCATGGCGCTATTATTTTCTGGGTCAATTTTGGCTCAAGAAGCAACGGAGTACACATAAATATACACTTACTTGAATATAGTAGCTGTCGATCCTCACTCGGGGCACCAATTTTGTAGCGCGAGTTCAATAGCCGTTGTTGTGACCTGACAGCTACGAGCAATAGTCCGATTCAACACATGCATTGTAGCGCCGTGGAAACACAGCGGAGATGTTCACGGGACGAGCGCGGCGAACAGAAAAAAGGAAGACAAGCGACGCTGGGAATGTGTCCTCAACTCTCCCGCTGTATCTACTACAAATTAAAGCATTTGCAATGCTTAAATTAATGCCCCCTAGACTACAGTCCCTTCCACGAAAGTATGACGTCATCGCCACGTGACAGTGAAACGTCTATTGGTTCAACTGTCAGCCATGCAGTTGCACGGTAGCGAGCGCACGTGGTTAGTGTTTTCAAGTGTTTAGCGATTTATCGCGTGCTATTCTTGGCGATAATTGACGTGTATAGTGATTTTCACTTCAGTGTGGTTCAGAGTGAAGTGCGAATTTGTCAGATTTCATGTCAAGTGTGATTTGCGCAGCCATTTTGTGATCCTCACTCGGATGATTCTGCATGCCATCATCCTGGACATTTTGCTGCGGTCAGTGGTTTGGTTTCGTTCATAGGTTCAGTAAAATATGTACATCTGCTCTTTTCTCATGAGGTCTTTGTTTCTTTAAACATGTCTCATCAACGTAGTTATATATGTGCGTACCATAATAGTTATAAATCAACAGAGGTGGGCACTGTTTAGCTGTGTAACTGCTAGTGTTTCGCCTTTAGTCGAAATTGATTGTTTAAATTGAGGTTACTGATTTTGAGATATTTATATTATTGGTGTTTGAAACTCATTAGCGACAATACATCATATATATCACATGTATATGATATGTATATCACACATATCACTTCAGCTCTCGGGTAGTTCAGTGGCTAAGGCGCTCAAATCTTGTGTCATAGGCTCGCGGTTCGAATCGTGGCCCGCTTGCGAATTTTACTATCCGCTTGAGTTTACTGGGAGGCTGCGCTCTAGATTGGTAATCTTGTGTCAGAGGCTCGCGGTTCGAATCTTGGCCCGCGTGCGAATTTTACTATCCGCTTGAGTTTACTGGGAGGCTGCGCTGTAGATTGGTTCATAGCGAGACGTGTCTTTTAATCAAAATACGGTGCGCGCTTAAAACAACAATTAATATTAATCAAAATATATCATTTCAGCAGTTACTTCAGCTAATATGAAAGGTATATTTCATCACAGAGCTATTGATGTCTTCTTGTTTGTGTTCATTATATGTTATTAGGAAATTCCTGGAGCTGGTTCTATGGTGTAAAAGGAATTACGACTGATAGTCTAAATTCGGCATGTTCTCATTCCCAGAAAAGCAAGAACTACTATAAGGCGTGACATGGAACTATCCAAACACACCGGATCACCTTCAATCATATTAACATCATAGAGATTGTCTGAATCACGCTTAAATCAGGTATTACTTCAAATTGTTTTTGCTTTATGGAGAATAGACACATAATCCAGTGTAGTCATGCTCGAATTTATTGATAATTGTACGGTTTGTCGCTCAAAGCTGTTCGTCCGTCGAGTATTTAAGGACAGCACATTGAACTTGTGCTGAATTTTGGAAATGATTTCGCGTTGTTGGCTCTAAGATCATTGGGTGCTACAAATGATCCTGAGTTATCTTAAGATACTGCTCATTTTATTTAAATAATATTGCGTTGGTGGACTATTCGTAATGTAATGACACCGTATAATGACTCCAGGTTGAGAAATGTTTATTCGATGACTAATTCAGCTATGGATGACAGGCCTTTGTTTTTAGAGCATTTCATGAGATGGTTGGATTGATGGATGTCAGACGGGAATATGTTCAGTTTGACTATAGACGTTTTGGCTGTGTATCACACAACATATGCGCTCTGTGAGATCACAAAGTATTGTGTGAAGGATTTGTGATTGTACATTATCAAATCTAATAATATTTATTTATGTTGATTTCATCAGGCAATATTTATTTAGTCACATCAGGCACTATTGAATTGAAACATTTTCCGTGTTCTGCGGAATATTTTCGTGATATTTCAAAGATATTGCTGAACGTCTCATCTTTCGTATATTTGACGCTGGTATTTCATATTCCCATCATCTAGTGATCGTATATATTGCGGGTTATTGTTGTTTCTTATAAAAAAAGCATTGCCATTCATGTAAAACTTTTTGGCTGCGCGAAGTGAAACCATGTCATCCGAAAAATTTTCGTATTCGATAGAAATTGCTCGCCAAATATTGGCGTATTATTTTTATGTTGATAATATTGTTTTGCTTTGATTTTAACTGCATAAGTATATTAAGTATGATAAATTGTGTATTATTGGAAACCAGCGCAATGATAGGTTTCATGCACTAGAAAAACTGATTGCGGTGTTATGCTTGTCTACTTGTACTGTTCTCAACATCGTAATTTACCATTTGTTGCAGTTTAATTATGTGCACCCCTGTAAATGTTTTTTCTGAATAATAATTGTTGTGACAGAAATTCATCTACGATTGATTAGAGAGAAATTGAAGCGAAAACGTTCCACATCGTATCGTGTATGGTCGATGCATTTTTGTGTTTTGACTGTTTTATGCCTGTATGCCTGCTGGTTGTATCTAAAGCTTCTTATTTTGGTAACATGATTTTCAAACTTAATTGAGCCGGAATGCAAGTCAAACACCCGCACTAAGCACAATTTCTAATAACAACGCGTATCGCCAGTACGAGTGAAGCGCCCGTAATCAATGACGTCATACTTACTTTCAGTGTGTTTGAGGTGAGACCTCGTTAGATCAATGTTTGTGTCACCACCTGTATGATGGGTTTTGTTTCTTGTTTCAGTTTGAAAATAAATTCATTTATATCGGAATTGAATTCTTCAGCACAAGAGTTTGGGGGGTGATATAACACGGTAATGATGATGGTTCGTTGTGATACGGAAACTTTAACACACATAAGCTCCAATGATGGAGTATTTATACAGAGGTCATTACGAATGGTAAATAACAGGTATTGCTTAATGAAGATGGCAACTCCTCCGCCACGCTTTTTTGTCGGGGTTGATGTATAAAATTATAATGCTGTAAAGGGACTGTATCCTTTGTATCGTTCAGCCAAGTTTCCGTTGCAAGGATGACTGATAATTCTTCCTTGCATTCAACAACTAATTGGTTCAGGGCTTCTAAATTTATGTTAAGACTTCTAGTATTGACGTGACAGATACTAAACCTGTCGTGGTATTCGGTCAACATTGATTCAACCTCGTTGGTAAAACATGAATTGCAGCTGCTGAAGGATGAGACAAGAGCTTCTCTGGTATCTACAAGTTCTGGATTTTTCATCCTGAACATTATGTACACAGAGTTTATAAATAACTACAATGAAATACGTTGCTGAAACAAAAACAAATGTAAATTGAGTGCAGAAACAATGAATAGAGGATGTGTCGGAATTATTTAAATTAATTATACGAGCTACTTAATCTAAGCTGAAATTTAGATAACGATGATCTGATGCGATTTAGATTAGATAATAATGCTATAATTTAGATTAGATGTGTAGATGACAAAGGCTTAGGAGTAATTCGCCAATATACCGCCAAAATGAGAATAGATAAATGATGCTTCGAATTTAGATACACAAGGGAGAAACGTGGATGGCACAAGGGAGAAACGTGGATGGGTTCAGTGAGTGCACTTCACTTACCCGGCCGAGTCCTCGCCACATTCAGGCCGGGTGCACGCTCTCTCTGCGATCGCACGCGTCATCCCACCGTTGTCCACTGGGAGGGTTTTGGAGTAGGTTGGACAGGTCTTTTCCCCACGACGCTCACCTGGGGACGGGTCGATGGGTATGACGGGGGAAGCGCCTCGCTCCTTTCCACTACGCCAACATGTCTCATGATTTCACCCAGCGAACGAACTTTAGCAGTACGACTGGCTGCAGATGTTTTCAGTTTTACGTTGCCGTTGTCCGTCCACGCGGCGAACAACCTGCCTTGTTTTTTTAACTGCCGGCACTCGTACAATAATTTGCTGTTGTAGGGTGTGATATGTTCGTTAATACAATTTTTCTTGTTCTTCTGATGCACATTCTTTCGCGCTTTGTAGAACTCTTCTCTCTTTTTACCGGTTGAAACGAACTAGCACAGTTCTTTTGCGTCCAGGCGCAGCGTCACCGATCCAATGCACGCTATCGATATCTTCTGGTGAGATCTTATCTTATGAGTTCGATTTCGATTGCTTTCGCAACCTCTTCCACCAGCCTTTGGGGATTTTCTGTGGCGTCCTCGCTCACACCATAAATGCAAATGTTCTGCTTTCGTGAAAATTGTTCTAGCTGATTGACTCGATCCTCAGTAGCATCCAGCTGAGCTTGTAGATCCTCGATCAGTTTGTCGCGAGATGCCACCGCTGTTTGCACCGCCGGCTCGATCAAATTCTCCTAAATCAAATTGAGGACATCTTCGCCCTTAAGGCACTGCATCATAGCTTCACGTAGCTCCGTTTTTGAAGACATTTCCGACACAAAACTTCGACTTACTCACACATACAACCCTAGCACACCGCACCAGCACTAGACACGACCACACCGCTCGACAAATGACAGACGACGACGGTTTTCATCTCGAATGGTAGAACATTAAATAATTCCGGGGCCTTACAAATAACACTTTGTCTGAATAATGTTGTTCTGTTAATTGGACAGATAATGTTAACATTGTTCCGTCTTGTTGACAAACATTCTCTATCTTGTTGAATATGGAGCTCTGACTTATAGTTTTGTGCACTAGTAGAAGCGTAAACTACCTATGTATTGATGAGAAGTGTAATATGTTATGACATGAAAATATGGGAAACTGAATCATATTTTTTAAGAACAACTATACAGCGGAGTAGTTTATTTTGAACAATGACTATACCATTTACAAGTCAATTTGGCAAAAGTGAAAATCAATTTGCCAAAAGTGAAAATCAATTTGGTAATTTTTGCACCTTAAGGTGGTAGTCGCATTGATAATGCATACTCATATTGTTTATTAGTGTTTTAGCAACAAATTTATTACTCATGCAAATAATATGAATTAATGTTTTCTTTATGTTTAAGAATATATATAATTTAAGAAGCTGCCATGTAGGGATTTATTTTTATGAGGAAGTCCATTATATTTGCATCAAAATGATCTTTTAAGTGATTGTGCTTAGCTCCGATTCAATGTTAATAATAAAATATACTCTATATAATATTTTTCGTAATTTATTTATGTAAGCTCAGGTAGCTGGCAGGGGTAACTCGTTTTCAGTCACAAACCTGCCACCGCAAGCCCAATATGCAGTGTGTGAATGAATTCAACAAAAACAAATATATGCACAATAAACACATGAATACGACGACGCTACGTGACGACACAACACAACTCCACGAACACGGTTCTCGCTGGCCAACTGCACCGAAACATGAAACACTTCAGCGTTCGACCGTTGTGTGCATCACTCATTCAACCCAGCCAAATGACGCGCCTCTGCTTGAAATGCGTCATAAGCAGAGGTCTGAAAAATATGTGATCACATAAACAATATTTTTTCACCTAACACCCTGTTTTTACGGCAAAAAAGTCTATAATAGCTTAGAATAATCTAAAAAAGCCTAAAAGTAATTTCTAGAAAATTGTCACCTGAAATGGGAGATATATTATCTTATATAAAAATTCAAGGCAAATTTTCCCTCTGTCAAATTAATTGATTCTATTTTAGGATTAGCACACTGATCTAAGTGATTTGACGATATGCGCGTGTGTCGGGTGAATTCACATTCGGTATCAAATGATCACTGTATCAAATAATTGGTGTATCTGTGTGTTCTCACCGAGTTGAATTTACGGGAGAAGAGCATGGCTCGAGCTTTCCCGTCTCAATTGCCACATTTGTCCAGCAACGATTTACGGTTTGGTTGGGAACTTGGGAAAAGGAACTTATGGTTGGGGCCCCCACAACACCATTGCTAAAATATTTCCACTTGGTAATACACCTAAACGGGAAGTCATATTTCCTAAAGTCGCTGCGGCATCTCGTTTTCTTTGGTTTCCTGCTGTGCCCTCGTCTTCCTTTTTTTTGTATTCCGAAATGTCAAATCCTGTATTTTACCCATTTAAATACTTGAAAACCGCTATTAAATCTCCTCTCTCCCTCCGTCCTTGCAGTGTATTCAAGTCTTTTTAGTCTGTCTTCATATCGTAATTTCTCTAATTCTGGGAGCAGTTTCGAAAGTATTTTTTTAATTTTCTCTAATTTTGCTATATCTTTCTTTTTGTATGGCGTCCACACAGGTCCAGAGTACTCCAACTTGGGTCTTATTATAGCAACCATAATTTTTTGTATTGTTTCGCAATCTAAATAATTTAATACTGTTCTAATTTGCGCTATTGTTTGATACACCATACTTACTACTTTGCCTATGTGTCGTTCACATGGTAAATTATTATGAAAAATTATATCCAGGTCCTTTTCTTTATCCACCTCTTCTATTAAATGTCCTCCTATGTTATACTCGTAGCTCGGGCGATATTTACTATTTCCGAGTTTCATGTGATGGCATTTCATATGGTTGAATTCCATATTCCAATCTATACTACATTGATTAATTTGGTCTAGGTTATTTTGCAGAAGTTTACAGTCTTCCTTGGATCTCACGTTCTTCATCAATTTTGCATCGCATTGTGACTATATAGACTATATGTGACGTCATAGACTCATGTGTGTGCGTGCGTGTGTCTTTCCGGCGGTTCAATAGTGCATTTGATGTATGCGCGTATGGTGCTCGTTTGGCTGGTGTTGAACGATGTGCAGGTGCAGTGTCACTTGCACGCGGTAGTGAAGCTTTGCAATTCGGTCACGATGGCGATATGCACGTGTACCGGAAAGACCATACGGGAGATTTTGTGAGACCATACGGGAGATGTTTCAAGAGATAAATGACCTAATCTCCTTCGTTAATAGTTTTCATCAAGGCTCCCTGGGGAGATATGTATCCAGAAATACATCTGCCATCAGAACCTGTCATCACAAGGTGGGGGACGTGGATAGAGGCTGCGATATCTTACGCGCGGTATCTGAATTATGTGAAATGTTTTCTGAGTGAGCTCGATCCCGACGAAGCTGTATCAATACAGAAAGCACAACATATTCAGGATGCAAAGGTTCAAGTAGATCTGGCCTTCATAGTTGGGAACTCGTCGTTTGTTCTTCTTCACTTTAAGACGCTAGAGACCGCAGGGTTGTCTCTGGTTGAGGTATTGATTCAATTTGATTCATTCTGACTCAAAATCGGGGAAGTTTCTGGTGATAAAGGAGATCGACTGTGGCAAAAATTCTTACAATAAACCCGGATTTTGAGCTACTGTTATCTATAAAAAGTTTGCAAGGAAACATTATTGATGGAACTGAAATTCCCAAAGAATGTCACCAGAAGACCTAGCGAATCTCAAATTCCCCGCAGTTACCAACGTTCACCTTGAAAGAAGCTTCTCAGTGTACAAAAACATTCTGACAGCTAGACGGCAAACAGTAACGGAAGAAAATCCAAAAAATATGGTTACCAACTGTTTCTACAATAGTTTACCTTTGCTTCAATAATTAATTTATGTTTATTACATTGAACTCATTCTGCACTTTTTATATGATTTTATTGTATAAAATATATTTCATTCTCTATATATATACGCATGTTACTCGTATATTGTTTGTCTTGTTGTCTTTTTAGTTTGTTTCAATGATCTGACATTGAATAAATAGAAAATTTAAATCACATATATGCGATTTAGATGTGATGACATGGCTCAGATATATAATGAAAAAGCTAAAATATATTCGAGCTTTTTCATCAACAACAACAACAATAACAACAAACATGTATTTAATATAGCGCACACAATAGTTACAAGCGCGCGACACGCAAAATAATACTGGAGCAAGTGGGAAATTGGGTCGACTGCGCAGGTTGGGTGAAGTAAAAACATGCAGCGCAGAACAGAAACACAAGCATGTAGCAATTATGAGTCCGGAATATGTAACTAAATGTGCAAAAAAGAGATAAATCATTAAATTAATGGAAAAACGGATTAAATCAATATCAATAGGAAGAATAAATTAATTATAACATTGCAAACAAGTAAACTTAAGAAGACTTCAGAAGATTAAGAGGCCAAAGAAAGGAAATGTTTGTGCAGTTCAGAGGAGAAAGATGAGTAGGATTTCATTCGGAGGAGGCGAGGAGGAAGTGAATTATAAATGCGGGGTGCAGAAAAAAAGACTGATTTCGCAGACCAAGTGGAACATCACATATTTTGTAAAAAATAATCACATAAAATGACATAAAAAGTGAAAAATAACTACATATTTTTTCGACCTCTAGTTATAAGCACGCACACACACACACTGATATCCTCCCATTAACACACCCTCGCTCTGCTACCTGCAAAGATTACGCATGCAAATTAAATCACTGAAACCACAATATTTATCATCATGGATAATATTTATTGGCATGGATTTTTTCTGCATCTCCCAAGTGTAAATGTTAACATTTCTACGGCTTCTCTTGATTTGATATTAAATGAAATTTGATATACAATTTAACATGATGTAATTGTCTGCAATGATGCCGTTCAGGTCTTCATACAGGCGCAGCCAGATATGAAGGAATCGATGAATGGAGAAAATGCCGTTTGAATTGAGTGGCCGGAGCAGCGTAATTGACGGAATGTTTAGAAGTAATAAGAATGTAAAATAATGTTCAACGACACAGCCGCATTTGCTCATCAATTATCAAGTTGTTTTACCAATTAACATTAAACTAACATTCATTCATGGACTCATATATTATCAGAACAGCAACAAATCAACATCAACAATAATCTTGACAACAAAACAATTATTACATCAACATAAAGACAAGAACGGTGTAAAGGTTGAGACAGACGCATTATATTTCCCCATTTGCAACCACATAACTATATATAATGCAAGAGCAGACAAACTATCCCATGTAGGTCTTCCCCTCTGGCCTCTGCACCATAATATACTTTTATTCTGGAGGCGAATGCCATGAGGTTCTGCGTAGTAAATTTCTCCATGGCTGAGAGAGCCGCATGTTCCAAAGTCCTGGTTCGCATCTCAACCAAGGTTGTGCCAGCTTGTCCTCTCCTCGCAGCTGATATTTCTGGAATGACTCTGCGGAGTTCTTCTTTGACAGATGCTTTGAAGGAGCTCCACAGAAGTTGAATCGGGTTGAGTAAGTATGAATACGGTGCCAGCCTCAGCAGCCTGACATCTTCATCTGGCTGAATCACTGACTCAACGGAGGAATGCGCCGGTGCGTTGTCAAATATAAAAATAAGCTTGTAAACACCGTCGGCTATACACTGGTCAACCAGCTGCCTGAACCAGTCGTTGGCATCTGCTGCCTTGAAAGAGTCCCTGCGTGTCTCAAATCTCAACACGACAGTGCTAGTCATGGCTCCAATACAGTGGACATTGCAGCCTTGGTTGAGTTGGTCAACACTTCTGCCCTTGTGCCGATCCTCGATCTTCCCTCGCGACGCCTACAAATCAAGTTGAAATTCGTTTTGTGGATGTATATTAACATCCTTCCTTCTGAACGTTCTTGAAATAATTGATTGATGTACACTTTTCTGCTTTCTTTTACTTCTGCACGGTTCATATTTTGTGTGCAGGGTCTCACATCCTTCAGAGTTATCAGCTATCCATCCAGCCAATTTTGTATTGTATTAATTCACACTTGTACATGGAACTCTGCCTGGATCATATCTTTCAGCTCCCGCAACGTGATCGACGGATTCTCCTTAATCGTGGACAAAATTTTCTAAATCATTTCTGGGTTTTTTATTGACTTCGAACCACCTTTTGGTTTCCCTTGAATTGTTCCTTTTGTCAACCACTTATAAGCTGTGCTGCTGTTGACTCCCAATGAGTGGGTCACATACTTCCAATTTTTCCCTTCTTTGTGCACCTTGACCACTCGTGCTCTGTCGGCCGCACTTATTTTGTTATATTTCATATCTCAACTTTAAATTTCAAATATTGAATGCAATTGCAATTCACACATTTATCTAACACACACTAACAACCTAGAAACTACACTTGCTACACTTGCTACACTAATTGGACGCGTTGAATATTGTATTCTGACTAATGCAGAAATGTATGAACTCTTATAAGTCGTATTAATCGATCGTTAAATACCAATGCGTATATCAACTTATTAATACAATGCGTTTACCAGCTCAAGTTGTAACAATTACCAAATTGATTTTCACTTTTACCAAATTGATTTTCACTTGCCAAATTGACTTGTAAATGGTATAGTTTTTTATTAAAGGATGTCCAAATCGACCCCTAAATTGATAAACAGTAGTTTAAATGAGGATAGCAGAGTGCATAATAAATACACAGCGTGGCTTCCCTGGTGAGATTTTGACGAATTCTGTACATGATGCCGTTGATTTGTGATAATTTGTACGTGGCTTGTGTTATATGATGGTTCCAGTTCAAGTTTTCGTTAACTATGATTCCTAGGAATACCCCTGTAGTTGCTCACATCGCTTCTGTCATCCCTCTTTTAAATCATAAACATTGTTTACTTTGACCAACTTGCCGGAAACGAACCTGAAAAAATAATTGAGTTAAACAGTGTTGTCACTTTACTGGACATATATACTGATCGTATCGTCCAACAACGGAACATAAATCCCTGACTGCATCGTCTTCAATTGACAACGAAATTCGCTGCGCCCGAAACATTATTCATATAACTTTTTAAACTCTTCTGTTGGAGCGATCTCATCTACAGTATCACTACTCCCCCTTCCAGTTGGGAGCTCTCCAGACACTAGCGTACCACTTACACGAGAATTTTATTTCATCTTATGAACCCGTCGATATCACGCTGTGACTGATTGGGCTTCCTACAATTCCTCGTAGACTTGTATAAAGTATCTGTGATAGCGCGGGCATTATTGCTGATGACTCAGGCACACGCTGAGACTGGATATTTCTAATGAACAACGGTATGCGTACTGGCTTAGCTACGCCCTCATGACCATATATGTAACTATGCAGCACAGCGTGATCCCCGAGGCACATCGACCAGACAAATCGTCTGCATCAACACCCGTTATCGATAAAGTTACAGTGTTTGGGGCATGGTCGGAGGATATACACTGGTCGTCACACACTGTGAAGTCAACGTCAGCGTCGAATAAAAACCTACTCACGGCACATACACCCAGCTCGGAAATCCACTCATACCCTTTCCTGAAAGTTTTGTCACCTAGAAAATGATTACGGGCAGTTTTCAGATTAACACAAGAAGTTCAGAATTTTTGCAGATACCGGTAACTATATACGCGTTGTCGTTTGGCAGCACACGATCATCTGATCAGGTTATGACACAATGTCCGGTAACCGAAGCAATTCTCGCACCGAATAACTAATCAACAACAACATTAATGAACATGTGTTCATATCTACAATAATGACTTATTTATTACAATTTCCAGGTAATGAACGTTCTTGTGTGAAAGCAAACGAGTTTTGCGAGTATTATAACCAATCGACTGGGGGTATATTATAACAAACAACGGATATTCGGAAAGCAACGTCACGGAAACCAAATCTCATCTTCTATACCAGGGGTCGGCAAAGTACGGCCCTTGGGCCGGATCCGGCCCGCGACGTCGGTTTATCCGGCCCGCCGACGATACTTGTTTGATAAAATGTATTGACCTAGCATCTTTGATAACTTTCAAGCAAGTAAACATCTTAGTTATTTCTGGTTTATTCTGTTGCACGAAACTCACCCATGATTAACATCATATATCAAGTTTGTTGTTTGGTATATTTACCAGATCGTTCGTTCTGGTTTGAAATTATTGAAATACCGATTTGCGGCCGGTGCTTGGATTTTAGTCAGTTATCCGGCCCTCAGCAAAATAAGTTTGTCGATCCCTGTTCTATGCTGCAATATATATCACACATATAACGATACAGAACATTTCTAACAAATAATACAGTACCCCATCTTTTTGTGGATCCTTTAACAGTACTCCTGAAACTTATATCCCAGGATACCAACCTATTGTGAAGCTTTCACCTCGTTCAAACAAATAATGTCATAGCTGTGTTGTCATACACCTGTATAATAAAGACGGATGACAATACGGTGTTTATCTTCCACACCAAACATCAAAATAACCAGAACAAAACCATTAGTCACCAGCCCCGAAACATTCGAAAACACTCTCCCCTTTCGTCTCTCCCTCGTCACCAACATCCACCTAGTGGCCACTCACAGAGTTGCCAACCACCATACACCTCCCCCTAGTTTCTAACTAATTAAGCACATAATCCCGTAAATGAGTCGGTGCGCGCCGTCGTCGTGTCGAGCGCCGCAACGGCGGGCAACCGTCCTCTGACGTCAGTCTCGTCCGTCAGTCTGACGACATCGATAGGCTTGCTGATGTGAGTCACTAGCTTGTTGACTGTCGTCGAACACTGGTGAAGGACTGTTTAGCTGCGGTCGCTGTTGGTCACCACTCTCTAACTGACTTGCATCGGCTCTCATGTCCAACAATAAGTGTCGACGATTCCTTCGCGTGATCCGTCCACTCGGTATGCGAAGAGTGTAGCTACGGTGTCCGTTGGAGCCGACAATCACGCCTCGTTCGTCCCAATGTTGAGACGTCTGGTCTTGGATGTACAACGAACTACCTACAGGGAGATGTGGCAGAGTACGAGCAGTCACGTTGTACCTCGTCTCCGCCTTACGCTATTCTTCCTTACCCACTGGGTCGAGACACCAGCTTTGCGCTGCGACTCGGGGGCGTATGCTGACGAGTGCGCCGGAACAGACGATTGCATCGGGTGCCCGAAGACGATTTGGGCCGGCGACCGTCCATCTCGACCGGGCGAATTCCGCATCTCCAGAAGACCTTCTGTCACGGCATCATCGTCCAGATTTCCGTTGGTCGACGCTTTTTGGAGCAGGTTTTTAATGCGCTTCACGGCAGACTCTGCATGTCCGTTACTTTGCGGGACCTCCGGACTGCTGACTGAATGTTCGACATGCCAGCGCTGCAAAAACATCTTTGTTCTGCGCGCCATAAACTGTGGTTTCCCATCGCTTCGCAGGCGATTTGGGACGCCATACAGAGGAAAAAACTGTCGCAGAGTTCTAATCAGGTTCCGGGACGTGGCGTCACTTCGGGGGCACTCCACAACGAGAGGCCAACTGGAGAGTCTGTCTACATACACTAGGTATGTCCGTCCACCATACTGGAAATAGTCCGACGACACGCTTTCAAAAATTCTAGATGACTTATCGTCGTTTTGCCAAGGTTCCTTTGGCAGGCTATTGTGGTACTGCTTGCACATTTCACATGATGTTACGGCCATTTTAATGTCGTTTGCAATTGTCGGCCAGTACACTGATTGTCTAGCTCTCTGAGTTGTCTTCACTATTCCCTGGTGCGAGTTGTGGAGGCTCTTGATGATCGTGGCTCTCATTGCTCGTGGGATGAATAACCGGCAACTGTTCAGCATGATCGGACCATCCAGTCTCAATTCATGGCGGGCGTTCCAATACGGGCGAACGCTGTTTTCGCATATATGACGTTCTGCCGGAAATCGTTTGTGAATCGCCCAGGTGTTGATACTCTTCGTCTCTTGCAGCTGCTTCCAGCACTGAGGACAGAAGTGCATCGCCAATGTTGGATTATAGATTCGGTTCGTCATTGTTCACGACACAAGCAATTGTCAGGGAATGCTCGTGTAGGTCTTTTCATTCTTCACCTGCCAGATTTTCAGTGTCCACCGCGGGTAAAGGTGATCTTGATAAACTGTCGGCAATGATATGATCTTTCCCGGCTCTCCACATTGCATCGAATTGTAGGTGGGAAAGTTTGCCGCGAAGTCGTTGAAGACGTGGATTGTCCATGTCTGCAAGACTTTTCGAATTCAGTATCGGTAATAACGGTTTATGGTCTGTTATGATTGTGAAGCGAGGAGCACCGGCTAAATACACATTTGCCTTGTGGCATGCCCACACAACCGCTAACATTTCCTGTTCTATTGCGGCGTAACGAGATTCCGTATCGGTCAGTGCTCGTGAGCCTGATTGCTCCATGCGCCATATTTTGTTTCCATCTTGTTGTTTGACGACAAACCCTAGATCATGCAGGCGCGCTGTGTCCGTTTCCACGACTGTGGGACGTTTCGGATAGTAGAAATCTAGAATCGGTGGCGATGTGAGAGCTTTTTTGGTTGCTTCGAACGCTTGCGTTTGCACCTCATCCCAATGCCACTCTACGTTTTTCTTCAACAGTTCAAGGATAGGCGCTGTGGCGTTGGCGATTTCTGTCGAGAAATTACTGAGCTGGTTAGCGAGACCTAAAAAAGATCTGACTCGTGACTGATTCGTCGGAATCGGAAAGTCGGCTATTGCAGCAACTTTATTTCGGTCCACCGTGTAACCACTTATATCTATGCGAAATCCACAGAAGAGTGCAGACGAACGCCCAAACGAGAACTTTTCTTCGTTCAGCGTGATACCGTTCTCCTCACATCGTTGCAGTACACTCCACACGAACGGGAAGTCACTGGCTGGCTCTTGAGACCGGTAAATGGAATCGATGTTGTAGAAGGCGGTTTGGAGGTAAAGAGCGTATCTGTGATTGCAAGCACATCCACAGTGAGATACACGTAGTGGAAGCGTGCCCTTTAACTGAACCAATTCGAATAAAATTCGAGTTTGGAACGCTAAAACAGTTGTTTGGCAGCCGGTGCGATCAACAGTAATGTCACATCATTTATGAAATTCTTTCAGTGTATAAATAATTCTCAGCGGTTGTATTGTATTGTGGACTGTAGTAATTATTCTGTGGTCAATACAACTTGTTATTGTGTGTGTGTGTGTGTGTGTGTTTCTGCGTCCATGGGTGTGTATATGTGTGTGTTTCCAGCTCGCAGCATGGACTCGTTGGATCCTTTGCTGTTGGCTGATTTATCGGCCACCTGCAACAATCTCGGCTACTTCAACGAGACGACTGGCCAGTATATGCTCGAGCCAGATTGTGTTGGTTAGTGGCCGACATCTACAGACACATACACACACACATACGCACACATACATACGCACAGTGACATCACAATGCTAACATTTTACTTACTTATGTGGTCACGGCTTAGGACCAAATCATAACATAAGGCATAACATTGGAAATTCATCACTATATAGCATGGCATAACTTTTGCGTATGTGTGTGTCCGCGCTTGTGTGTGACCACCTATGCGTGTTTATGCGTTTGTGTGTCTTTGTGTTTGTGTGTGTGTGTGTGTGTGTGTGTGTGTGTGTGTGTGTGTGTGTGTGTTCGTATGCATCCGTGTGCATGTTCCCGTGTGTCCGGGCTTATGTTTTTTCCGTCCCTCTTTCTCTGTGTGTGTATCGGTGTATGTGTGTGTAGAGTGTGTGAAGGAGTTGATTCGTTTTTTGCGGCGTGACGATGAGTGTCACGGCGTGCGGCGTGCGCTGGGCGACACCAACGTGCTGGTCAAAGATCTCATTCCCATTGTCAAACAGCACGCGCAAAACACCGAGCTGTTTGAGGTGACACTCAGGTAACTGCATGCCGGTGATAATGTGGGAGTAGGGCTGCTGTTACCGGCTGTGGGTAATGCCGGTGTTGGTGGTTGGTGTCGAATACTGGTAGGTCTTGAATAATATTAACAATGTTATTATTATTATTGAAAGCAATTATCAAGATGTAATTGTAAGAGCGCTGTAAATCGCATGACTGCGATTCTCATGTTTTCTTCATCAACAGATACAGACAGATAAAGAAGAGTAATATCATAAGAAATTAAAGTCATACTGGAAATGAAATTTGTTGAAACGTAATCAAAACTGCTCACAAACTCCCACAACACCTAGGAGCAATATATGACAATTACTCAAGGGCTGAGTGTGCGTCGATTTCTCACTCACATACGGATATAACAGCTTAATTGCTACAATCAAATACAGCTGTTATTGTGAAATTTAACACATGCAAAATATATCATGAACACAATGTATGCGGGATTAGGTGCGTTGATTACACTGAACAACAAATTGAAATGATTTTTTTTCCTGGAAATGTGTAAAGTGATTTAGACTAATTTGGGTACGCTGATTTCAAAAATCATAACCGTTTTGCTGTATCACGTCAGGATTTTCAGCAGCAGAAATATTCCCATTGGCTGGAAGTCAGGATTTCAATGAAATTTGCATGTGTTTTTGGCATGTATATTTCGTACACTTGTTGTTAACTTGTGTTATATTTCCATCCGTCAGATAAAGATGAGTAGGCATTCCTGTACCAATCATCCTGATAACTTCTGTTATGTCTGTGGTTGGTATACCAAAAAAGATCAACAGCGAAGTATATCTTCTGCAGTGAAAACGAAGGCCGCCTACTTTCACTACTTTGGGTGTAAGGTGGGGGACCAAGAACAGAGCTGGGCACCTCACATCTGCTGCACAAGCTGCCACACAGCCGTGAATCAGTGGTTGGTGGGCAAGCTCGCGAGCATGCCATTTGCGGTGCCCATGATATGGCGTTATCCGCAGAATCATCATGATAATTGTTATTTCTGCTGCACAAACATCGCCGGTTTCAACAAGAAGAATAAAAGCCATATCAAGTAGGCTGACTGCGACTCTGCTCGTAAACCTGTGCCTCATGATGACGTGAACCCCGTTCCAACACCTCCGGCTGATCAGAACATAGCTGTAGGCAGTGGTGAAGAGGATGGTGATGATGAACCTTTTGAACCCGACATTCAAGAGCCACACCTCCTGAACCAGGGATACTTAAATGATCTTGTAAGATATCTCTCGCTGTCAAAGGCGAAGGCAGAGCTGCTTGGATCAAGGCTGCAGTATTGGAATATGCTTGAGCCTAACACCAATATATCTTTGTTCAGAGCACGTCACAGAGACATGGCTGAGTTCTTTGAGATGGAAGACACAATGACATTCTGCAGTGACATCAACGGTCTGTTGAAAGAACTTGGGTGTGCTCACGATCCTGCAGACTGGCGCCTCTTCATCTACTCGGGGAATAATAGCTTGAAGGCTGTTTTGCTCCACAATGGCTGCGAGAAACCATCAGTCCCACTGGCTCACGCGTTCGGCATGACAGCTGCTGGAGTCCTTCAGAAAACTTAGCTCCAGGATGTCCCTGAAAATCCATTTCCTACACCATCACGGTAGGACGGTGACGAGCACGGTGAGCGATTCCACCAAGAGATTTCACTCATGGAGACGCGTTACCAGGGGCGGCACAACCCGAACAGGATGGGCGACTTCTGCTGGTTCTTGCATCGTGAAACTGACACAGAGCAGCACAAAAGCAAAGCCAAATGCCTAAAGCATTTTAGTTACATTCTACTGGAGTTTTTCTGTAATTTCTATAATTTTGAAGCAATCATGATGAAATAAATGAACAAATGAATTTTGGTAAATTTTATTAAAATCCTGACTTCCAGGCAATGGGATTATTTCTGCTGCTGAAAATTCTGACGTGATACAGCAAAACGGTTATGAGTTTTGAAATCAGCGTACTCAAATTAGTCCATGTCACTTTACACATCTACAGTAAAAAAATTGTTGTTCAGTGTTATCAATACATTGAAGCATCACAACGTTAATCTTAACCAGTGGTCCGTAATCTTTTCTGTGGTTCCCCACTTCTTATGGGGCCAGCTTCCTATTTGACTGAACAGTACTGAAAAATCCAATTAATGTGTTTGTTCCATCAAATTAAATCTTAGCAAGCAATCTAAGCAAGTCGGCAGGAGCGAAAACAAACGAATTCGGATGGATAAATACACCTGTCCGACTTTCAATTCTCCACTCGACAACATCTCCATTCATCACGGCTTTTGGACCACTGATTTAAACATAAAAACGAGCAATGTTGGTCAGTCGTAAAACAGTCTTCTGCTGCTCCTACTTCAATTGTGGGTTTACAAATTGAGAACATGTATAGCATGTGTACGTGTTTGTGTGTTTGTGTATTTTTCGGCCGATAAAGATTGCTGGTCAATTTGACGACGCCGGTACAGGTATTGTACGAGGAGGAGGTGCCGGCCGAGAGACATGCGCGCCACTGCTACCTGCAGCTACTGCAGTGTCTGCAGACCTACAAGCAGGCATTTGCCGACAAGACGTTCTGGACGAGTGTGGCGCAGCGACTGACAGCCTCGCTCGGCAAGGTGCTCGACACATTTGCGCTCTCGCACCGAACTGTCCAGTTGCACCTGAACGCAAAGAGCCAGAAACTCATATAGCAATCTAGGGGATCTAGGGGAATGCCGCATAATCTAGGGGAATGTTTTGCAAATTTTACTCAGAAGGTTTCGGTTGCAGAATAAAAAGAGTAGACAAATTTAAGAGTTTTGCTCGTTTTCTAAATTTTTTAAGTTCGGAAAATTTGAAGTGTATGTGTGTATGTCTCTTTATGTGTGTGTGTGTGTGTGTGTTTGTGGTTGTTTGTGTCACTCCCTGTGTAAGTGTGTGTGTGTGTGTGTGTGTGTGTGTGTGTGTATCACTCTTGTTTGAGAGATTGTCCTGTGCGGATGTGTTTTTGTGTCGCTCCGGCTATTTGCGTTTTCGTGGTGATTTGTGCTGCTGATAGTGGTTGAGGTTTCGCGGCTAGGTGCTAAATTCTGTACCTGGCCCGACTCTCCGTGTGTGTGTGCGTGTGTGCCTGGCGCATCCCCCTGTGTTGGGGAGGGCCCTCAGTGCTCGGGTCGCGTGTGTGTGCGCGTGTGCCTGTGTTTGTGCGTGTGTGAGCCGTGTTTGTGTGCGCGTGTGCCTGTGTTTGTGCGTGTGTGTATGTTTTCGAACCGTGTGTCTGTGTGTGCGTGTGTGTGAGCGTTTACCTGAGATCTTATCGCGCTCGTCATGGTCGCGATGACCAAGCCTGCCGGGCTTCAAGCCTCCCGCGCTGCTCCCCCTCCTGACGACTCAACTTGTGCCATGTGCAAAATGGCCGTTACCACCTGTGCGTTGTGCTGTTCACAATGCACAAAATACGTGCATGTGAGCTGCAGCCGAATGCCGAAATATTTGGCCATGACCTATTTCACAACCAGAGCTTCCTTCACTTGTGAGGGTTGCTCTCTTCCTCGTCACTGCAACACTGCAGAAATGCAGGAGTGGCTGGACAGCCTTGTCGGCATAACAACCGCCGACAAACAAACCATGGTGGACATGATCCAATCTTCATCGACCGAGAAGCAATCTCTGGTGCAGCTGACTAAGACCGTCAGCGAAATCAAGGCCCAGCTGCAACGAATTACTTGCCCAAAGCCTCCGCTGCTGTCAACAACTCCGCCACTGTTGCCGACTCCGCCACTGTTGCCGACTCCGCCACTGCTGCCGACGCCGCCACTGCTGCCCACTCGGCCTCTGATGCCTGTTCAACATCCGCGGTCATACGCGCAGGCAGTGACACGTGAAATAATCGTTCACTCCCAAGACAGTGCTCCAGTCGACAAGAAACGTGTGTCTGAGGCCCTCAAATCTGTTCCTGTCATCAAGATGCGAACAACAAAGCGTGGCGCCATCAAAGTGAGTCTTCCTGACTCTAAAGCTGCCGACAATGACATGCTGGTCATGAAAACTGACACCCAGCTCAATGCCTCCTGCCGTGGCAAAATGGTTCCAAAACTGACCATAACATCGGTCAGTTCTGACATCGCTGATAGCGAGATCTTTGACTGTGTGTGCCGCAAAAATGACGGAGTCAAAGCGGCTATGAAGCACCCATCCAACTTCAAGGTGCTGTTCTCGAGAAAGTCTGCTGGTCACACCAAGACTGTTGTTGTTGCCGTCTCTCCTGCCATCCGGGATACCGTGATGAAGTCAGGATATATGTACCTGGGTGACCGTCGGTGTGTGGTGCACGACCGCTACTGGGTCACTCGCTGTGCCAAGTGCCAGCGCCACGGCCACATGGCTGACAAGTGCCAGGCCCGCGAGAACACTTGTGGCTGGTGTGCTGGCAAACACGCCACCAAATCGTGTTCTCTGAAGGATGCGCGCAAATGCGCTAACTGTGTGCGAGCTGGTCGTAGCAACGCCAGCCACTCATCCTTCGACCCGGCGTGCCCGTGCCTAATCTCGGCGAGAACTCGGGTCTTCCATCGCACTCAGACCATCGATGACTGCCGTCCGGGAAACTAGACCCGACCAATGACCAGCCAGATCTTCCAGCCTCGTCCTCCTCCAGCGACAATGATTCTACTCGTCATCCTCATTCTCGTCTTACCGCTAAGTGTTCTTCACCTAAACCTAATTTTAATATGTCACCATCTGTTTCTGCTAATTGTAAATGTGTAAGATGTGCTCTTTGGAATTTACGTTCTATTAGGTCTAAAATTTCTCTCTTTCTCTCTGTTAATTATGACATTTTCTTTGTGAATGAATCTTTGCTTTCTCTCTCTGAAATCTCTTCCTTTAATAGCTGTCTTCCTTCTAACTACTTCGCTTATCACCAGTCTCACTCCATCAATAGTTCTAATTCCTCTAAGTCTGTTGGTGGTGGTGTTGCTATTATTTTTAATTCTGATTGTATTCGTCTTATTCAATGTAAGCTAGATGTGTGTATAAATTCCTTCGAATATGTTTGCTGTAAGATCACTAGCCGTTACTCTCTCCCTGTCTGTATTATTTCAATCTATCGTGGTAACTATGTATCTAGTTCTGTTTTCTTAGATGAGTTTACTGTTCTCATTGATACGCTTATTTCTATGTTTTCTTCTAGGATTCTCTTTTGCGGCGATTTTAATCTTTGGCTAGATGCCCCTCATCTCAAATCGTGTTCTTCTTCGTTTTTTGAATTAATATCTTCCTATGGCTTAGCAAATCATGTATGCGGTTCTACTCATGAACATGGTCACACCCTCGACATAGTGCTCTCATTCAGTGACTCCCCTATTTCTATCAAGGATTTGACTGTCTTCCCTATTGATTCCTCTGTTTCAGATCACTCCTTAATTGAATTTTCCGCGCTTATTCCTCTCAGCTTAAGATCGCAAAAAACTGTCATGTTTCTAGATTATCTTACTGTTGACTACGACTCTCTATGTAACCAGATATTTTCTTCTTTCAATTATGATTCGTTTGGTTTCTTACCCCCTTATGATCTCTGTAAATATTTCAACTCCTGTCTTGAATTTCTTAGAGATCAGTTTGTTCCTGTTAAGAAGTTCCGTTCCTCTTCATCTCTTCATAGTCCTTGGTTCAATAGTGAAATTCGTAGCTCCAAAACTTATCTTAGACGACTTGAGCGCCATTGGTTGCGTCTGAAAAATGATGCATCATGGCAATCTTATTGTGCTGCACGGCGTCACCATCATATCTTGTGTGAGGACGCCAAAAATCCTATTATATTAATGAAATTTCCTCCTGTCTCAACAGTAAATCCCTCTGGAATATTTTCAATAAACTCTTAGGTAAATCTAATACCCTTGCTTTTCCTGATAGTGACCCAACTCGCTTACCTTCCCTATTCTCTCATTTCTTTGAGAATAAAATTTCGAATATATGCTGTCGTTTCCTTCCTGCTACATTGTCTTATTCTCCCACCACCTCCGCTATTTTTCATTCTTTCCTTCCGATTTCCATCTCTGATTGCAGGCTACTACTGAGGCGTGTGCACACTCGTTCTTCCTCCCTGGACCCTATTAACCTTGCTCGAATCCCCAAGTGTATTGAGTTACTTCTTCCTTTCATTACCTATTTTATCAATTCTTCTTTCTCTCTCGGTGAATTCCTTGCGTCTAAAAGCGCAAGTATACTCCCTATCCTGAAAAAACCTAACCTTGATCCCAATTGTTTGTCTAACTATCGTCCCATCTCTAGAATTCCTTGGCTATCCAAATCGCTTGAAATGGCCGCTTATGTCCAGATTTCGGACTACCTTGAGCGCCATGATCTATTTCTCCCTGAACAATCAGGCTTCCGTAGTTTTCACTCAACAGAAACCTCGCTTCTCTTCCTCTATGACTCTATTCTTAAATCTACTCTTGCTTTTAAGGATGTTCTTCTCATTCAACTGGACTTCTCTGCGGCTTTTGACACTGTTGATCATCTAATTCTACTCAATACTCTATCCAACCTAGGTATTTGTGGCGCTGCACTATCATTCTTCCGCTCTTATCTTCTTTCACGATTTCAGCTTGTTTGTACCAGTGATTCTTGTAGTGAGTCTTTCCCACTCTCATACGGTGTCCCACAGGGGTCGGTCCTAGGCCCTCTCCTTTTTAATATTCACTTAACCTCCATAGGTGAAATCCTTCATCGTCATGATGTCACTTTCCAAATCTTTGCGGATGACATACAAATTATTCTCTCGTCTGATACTATTTCCCAATCTTTTGTTTCTTCTCTCTTGGATGACATTGAAACCTGGTCTTTGTCCCACCATCTCAAGCTAAATCCGGATAAGACAAAATTTATCCTTTCTCAATCTTCTAGAAGTTTAACTTGTCTATCTGTTCCTCTCTCTAAGTCTGTTCGTAGCTTAGGTGTCTTGCTAGATGATTCTCTTTCTTTTGAACCATACATCTGATATCATTAGGGTATGTAACTTTCACATTAGGCGAATCTATTCTATCCGTAGATATTTAACTGTCTCTGCTGCTTACAAACTAGCTAATTCTTTCATTCTCAGTAGGGTACAATACTGTTGTTCGCTCTTTTTTTCTCTGAACCACCGCCAGCTTCGCAAACTTCAATCTGTTATTAGTAAAGCTTGTCGTCTAATCTACAATCTCCCTGCTGGCTCTCATGTCTCTCCCTATCTACAAAAATTGGGACTTCTTCCTATTAAGGCGCTTATTGACTACCGCATCTGTTTGATCATCCATTCCACTCTTATTCTCCGTAAGCCCTCGTACTTATTTGAACTTCTATCCTTCAAGAAATCTACTCGTACACTTAGGTCAACTGATGATTCTCGTCTCTTATTGGAACCTGCTTTTCCTTCTAGACATACTCACTATAATCGTTGTTTCTCTATCTTAGGACCCCGTATTTACAATAAGCTCTCCCCAACTCTACGTTCTATCAATTCTATCCCTGTCTTCAAAAAAAAAACTCAAAGAAATTTTTCATGGTGAAATCGTGCTATACTCTAGAGAACATTGTCTATATTAGTGATGGTTATAAGGTGTAAATTATCTCTCTTCTTTCTTTACCCTTCACTTTCTGTGTGTGTGTGGCTATGTGTGTGTGTGTGTGTAAGTGTGTCTGTGTGTGTGCGTGTGCAGCGCCCTAGAGACCCTCTAGGTGTAGGGCGCTATATAAATATCTACCTAATGTAATGTAATGTAATGTGTGTGTTTGTGTGTTTGCGTGCCTGATTTATAACCAATTCGTAGTTGGCAGGACTGATTCATGACCTCGTCTGTCCCGCCTTCCAAATATCGAATTATTTTTTGAATAATTTATAAGTGCTTCTGTGTGTGCATGTGTGTGTTTGCGTGCCTGATTTTTCAGCGGTTTATAGCCCGCAGAACTGAATCAAGAGCTTGTCTCTCCCGCCATCCAGACATCAAATGAGCCTTTGAATGCTTTAAAAGTGTGTTTATATTTGTGCGTGCGTGCATATATAGTAAAGTAAATGTGTTTGTGTGTTGTTCGCAGGAATGGGAAGATCGCATGGAGGACGACAAGTTGACCATCGAGAGAATTCTCATTCTGTTGCGCAATGTGCTGCACGTTCCCGCCGATCCTGCGCGTGAGAAACGCACCGACGACGACGCCAGTGTCCACGACCAGGTGCTCCTGCGCCACAATTATCTCATCATGCGTCACAAATGTCTAAATACGCCACAATTGTCTCATAATTCGCCATTTTTGTCTCATAGTGCACCTCAATGGTCTCATGATGCGTCGCTTTTGTCTCGTTTGTCACGTCACAATTGTATCATGATGGACCTCAATTGCGTATATAATGCGTATATATTGTATTTTTTAACGCTTCACAATTGTATGCACCATTTTTTTCTCATGTTATGTCGCATTTGTATCGTAATATTTAATGGATATGTGAGTATGTGATTATGTCAGTGTGTGTTGTTGTGTGTATGATCATGTGTGTATGTATGCATTTGTGTGTTTGCTCATTTGTGTATGTATGAATGTGTGTGTGTGTATATTTTTGTATGTGCTGGTGTGTCTGCATGTATGTTTGTGCATATGTCTTTGTGTGTGTGTGTGCCTTTATATATTTGAGCATTTGTGTGTGTGTGTGTGTATGTGTGTGTGTGTGTGTGTGTATGTGTGTGTGTGTGTGTGTGGTTCTATGAATGTGCATGCATGTACATTTATGTACGTGTTTGTCTGTGTGATGGCAGGTGTTATGGGCACTGCACCTGGCCTCTGTCGATGATATGCTATTGTTTATATCACAGGCGGACGAGGAGCGCCAACTGTGTTTGCATGTGCTTGAAGTGAGCCACGCGCACACACTATTATTATTATTATTATTATTAATATTATTATTATTACTGATATTTTGATCTATCATTACAGCGTTTCTGATAACTTGTGTGTGTGTATGTTTGTGTGTGCTTGACTGCCTGCGGGGGTGAACTATTTTCAGCGGTCTACTTCATAGCTATTGCTAATAAATTGCGTTGTTTTCATGAATAGTATTATAACTAGTGTTTTTTATATAATTATCTTACATGTACAGGTCAATTGTCATTTGGAGGTAATTTAATGTTTTTTTTATCGTTTCAAGGAGTGTGATTTTATTACGGCACGTGTTTAATTGATGTTTGGTATGCTTCTTGTGATTCGTATGAAAATGTTTAGTATATTATTGTTGGTTACCGTAGGTCCCGTCCATTAAGCCCATATTTTAATCCAAAATTCCACTCCATATTTTTTCAAAGAGGGCTTAATGGCCAGAGCTATTTCAGGGTCAACAAATTCAGTCTTCCGGGGGTTTTTCACACACAGTCGTACATATCTACGTATATACAGCATGCCATTACACAAACAATAATCACGATCGATGATCGCACAAGAATAGCTTTGTATTTCAAATTCTTCGAAGTCACTATCACTTTTGCCACCAAATATATTATCCCCGTCAGCCGGTCCGATTAAATCATCGTAGGGATCATCATCTTCATCAACTGACGCTGGCTGGAACTCCGATAAAGGAATATTATCGTCATCTTCCCATATCATATCAGTTCCATCCAATTTGTTCGAGATGCTGCACTTTTTGAAGGAACGCACAATTGTCTCAGTAGTCATCTGCTCCCACGATTTCAGAACCCATTCACAAACAGTAGACAATGGGGCGGCATATTGCCACCCGATGTAGAAGTTCGTTTACCCGACACCATCCACTCATTCCAACAATTTCGAATGTTATCCTTAAACGGTTTGTTAAGGCAGACTTCCATATATGTATAAATATCCATGTATATACATATATATATATATATATATATATATATATATATATATATATATATATATACATATATATATACACATATATATATATACACACATATATATATATATATATATATATATATATATATATATATATATATATATATATATATATATATGCACGATTTGTTGAAATCAACAGCAATCTGGGCACTGTTGTGCTGGTACGATAGCTCCTCTATGCTTCGCACGATTTTTCTGTGTTCAGGAGACAACACACTCAGTTGTTCACTGAAGTTTACAAAACAAAATACACAATACCAAACGGTCCACGATAAACGGTGTTTATATACAAGGTGAGACAATATATCACTCATGTGCCAATGTGTCATTATGTAGGTGCCACATTGGCACATGAGTGATATATTGTCTCACCTTGTATATAAACACCGTTTATCGTGTACTGTTTGGTATTGTGTATTTTGTTTTGTATTGTGTTATATCTACTTCTCCTGACGATGGCTAGTGATAGCCGAAAGGTACCTCGAGGAATAAACTTCAGTGAACAACTGAGTGTGTTGTCTCCTGAACACAGAAAAATCGTGCGAAGCATAGAGAAGCTATCGTACCAGCACAACAGTGCCCAGATTGCTGTTGATTTCAACAAATCGTGCATATATATATATATATATATATATATATATATATATATATATATATATATATAGAACAAACAGATCATTTGACCATCTGGATTTCACTGTACCATTGGATCAAATACCACTGGAAAAAAGTTTGGGTGGGCTTATTGGACCATGCTACTGAAAAACCTTAACTGGGCTATATGGGCGTAATGGCCGGGACCTTCGGTAATTATGTTTGAATTATGTTAGTATATAATGTTTTCGAATGCAAGTGTTCTACGTGCAGTAATTGAAAATGTTTTCGAAAGAGTGCCCTTCAAGAATCAAGAATGAAATGTTTATTTTCAATAATATCCAGTGTTGCAAGCGGCCTCTTCACAACAACAACTCTATTTTTCCGTATTGTTTTTATGTTTACTAGAATGTGTTTTTCTCTATTACTCTTGTATTGCACATGGACAATATTTACAGTAGTTGCCAATATACTGAACATACTAGGTATGAATTGTCCCTTTATTTTGCTTTGTTTGATGTGTCTTACAATGCGGCTTTGTCTGGTCACTGCGGGTTACAGTACGTTGCGATAATGTATGTATGGCTGTACAATACGGCTGTGTTGTGAATCTAGCACAACTAGCGCCATCTGTTGACGTTTGATGTGAACTCTATTTCTCGCTGTCGTCGCCAGGTGGTGTCGTTGATGTTGCGCGAGCAGAGTGGCAAGCAGCTGGCGCAGTCTGGCGTGGCGCACAATCGCCAGCAACGCGACCAAGAATCCCGCCAGTTGAACGAACTGCGCCACCGCGAACAGCACGCGCGGCAGGCGAGCCAGCGAAAAATGAGCGTCAGGCGAGATTTGAACCCGCGACCACTACATAACACACCACGATCCCACGTGTTTTTTTGTGTGTGAATTTGTGGACTTTCATCCTTTATATTTTTCACGTGTTACTTGATTACTAAATTAAGGTTTTTATTTGCTTTCGAAAATCTTTTTATAAATTCAATGTAGTCAATTTGAATGTTTATTTCCAATTGTTCTTGAGTTTAAGCAGATTTTGTCTGGTTGTTGAATTGTGGTTTCGCTAATATTAATTTTTCTCATTTGAATTTTGCTATAGTTAAAAACATATTTGGTAATATTTGGAATTAATCTTAAAATTGTTTTCAACTATCAATTATAACTATTTAGGCAAATAGACAAATAATTATTTGCCTATTTTCAATCGTTCTTGAGAGGAAGCAGACTGGTATATCTTCTTGCGAGATTGGACAACAGGAATTCTTGAATGGAAATTTCCTACTGCGTTTTCTCTACACAATCGCGTATTTAAGTTGCCTGCACCGTTTTGTTATATGTTGCTGTTATTTTGCCTGCAGACATTCTCGGTTCGGCGGCACGTATTGTGTGCAGAATCTAGCGTCGATCAGCGACCGGGACGCCATCTATCACAAACCGCTGGCCAAAATCAACGATATCAACTTCGACAAGAATAAGGTGATGTACATGTTACACACACACACACACATGCATACACATACACACACATACACACACACACACACACACACACACACTCATACACACACATGCATATACACACATAATGCGAATAACGAATATGGAATAATATATTCAGAAATGCGACTCATATTTAAGCTCTTATATCGCCCCCTAAAATGTGCCGCCCCATCCGCATCCCCCTCTACGCTATACCACTGGTGTCTGTGTATATATTATATCAGTGTTTCTTAACCTTTATCAGTGTTCGCATCTGTTCCGAATCAGCAGTAAGAATAAAAATAAAAACGACGTAATAAGAAAACTTTTCCATTCAATATTCACTCATACAGGTCATTCATTCAATATTCACTCCTTTAACAGGATTAAACAAAACTACGTTTTAAGGAAAATATAATGCATATATTTAACATATACTTTCTTTAAAATAATTTGCAGCGATCCTCACACCCCCTAGGAACCAGGGTCGCACCCTCGTTGAAGAACCCCTGTATTAGATACGTATTAGACACACAGACACTCATACACTCATACACGCATACACACAGACCAGTTGTGTAGCTTAGCGGGGCATGCGAGAGTGACGTCACAAGAGCTGCTGAAGGCGTTGAATTGTCATCATATCTGAGTTGCATTTCTGAATGTACTATTTCATATTGCCTGTTTTAATATGAAAAAATCTAAGAGCTGAATGAAGGCAAAATCTATTGACAGTATTGGTCTCCAATAAGGTGACTGGATTCATGCACTTTTTTAGGTGCTAGTCTTCTTACAGTCGTGTTAAAGCACACAGGTTTTTGTGACTAGGCGACCCGCAAGCATACAGGGTGGGGGTGGCAAACATATTTACTACCCCGGGCGGCGGTCAGCTAGCTAGTTTAACTACGCTTCTCCCATACACGCACATACACACACGTAGACATACTCATACCTACGCATCCATACACCCATACAATCATGCACATACATGTATGTACGTAAGCGTGTGTGTGCCTGTGTGTGTGTGTGTTTTATGCATGTTTGGTTTTGTCTATGCGCAAGCTTATGCTTGTGCGTATATATCTGTGTGTTATGTGTTATATACTTGGCGTTAATATGTTTTATGTAAATTTCTATGTTTGTATGCTTGTGAGCTGAATATATTATTACATATTTGTTTTGTATGCTAGATTTATTGGATTATACTCAGATTATTGAATTATTGCACTGAAAATAGTACATGGCTTGACTTAATATATCACCATCCTGCGCTATTTTATTCCCGGCGATCGTTTGATGTGCGAATGAAGGATTATAATCAGACTCCCATTCAATATGCGGTAAGGATATGTGTGTGTGTGTGTGTGTGTGTGTGTGTGGGTGTATGTTAGGCGGGGCGCAAGACGCCTCGCAACAGGCAGCCACTGGCTGATGAGACACACACACGACGTTCTCTGCTGTCCATTCGACTGGCACTGAAGCAGCTGTGTGTTGAACTGCTGGCCGGTGTCTACAACCGGCTCATGTACAACGTCAAGGTGAGCGCACACGCACACACACATGAGCGGCTCGGGTTCGAATCTCCGATGACGAAGGTTTTTTTATTTGCCAGTTTCAAGTTGGCGTGCTTTAGACTGAGAAATAGAACTGTGAAATTGACGGCACACGCGCGTACACATGTGTTAACGTACACACACTCACTTACAGACGTACATGCACACACACATACACAGCAAACAGACACGCAATCTCCCGTTTTCGAACGGGAATACCGTGTACCGTGTTATTGTGGTGTCTTGGTCGTGTATGATGATATGAATTTCAACTCGGCGTGCACGAGTTCGAATATCAGCTGGCGGAAAGTTTTCTGTGGTGAGATGCCATCTTTTATTGTAATTCTCTGCTGGGTCAGATGCGTTGAGTGGTGAAGTGATTGTTCGTTGTACACACGGGGACACAACTCTAGATGTCCTTACTTAATACGTTCTACTTAATAGGTTACATGTATACTTACGATTTACTCGTTACTACTCGTATACATTTACACGGTACTTGTTACTTATGGTGTGTATTTACTCGTTACTCGTTACTTATTCCAAGCTTCAAATGCGCTGTCTTGTATTGTGCCTCGTTTTCAATTTTTCATCCAATTTTCGATGATGTACTTATTTTTGATGTATTTGTCTTCTATGTCAGACGGATTGTGTTGTTAATATCGTATACAATGCTCTCATTACTCTGAAATATACAAGCACATGAGTGTTTGTGTGCAACGTTTATTTATGTACGTGTGTATGTATGTATTCGTTTGTATGTATGTGTGCGAGTTGGCTTGCGAATCCTATAATGGTACAATTCGTATAAATTGTAAGTATTATATTATTATTTGTGTAAGCATCTGTAGACTACATTTATGTACGTATGTGTATGTCACGATGTGTGTGTGTGTGTGTGTGTGTCCGTCACTCTTTTTGTGTATGTGTTTCTTTATGTATTTGTGTGTGTATGTATATATTTTCTGGGTCTGGGACCCCTTCCACGTCCATAAAACGCGCACTAAGACAATAAGCAATCTATGGGCATCTCGCATTCCCCATTATGTCAATAGCATAGTATATTCTCATCCTACCATCGACCTATTCACCGACATTAGGGGAGCCATGAGAAAAACGTGCCACTAGCGTTTCATTGTTATATATTAAGATTTTACGATTTACTCATACTTACTCACTCATGCTCTTAATCCTGTGTTTTGTATGTTCATCATTGGTGTGTGTGTGCCGGTGAGTGTGTGTGTGTGTGTGTGTGTGGTCTAAGTGGTCAATTTGCATTATGGAATGCACGCTCAATTCGAAACGTGCCTATGACAGTATTTGAGATTCTCACACGAGATATTGATTCTATGTGTATTGTGGAGACTTGGTTATCTGAGCCTGAATTGTCGGCGTTTAATGCAGCTTTACCTTATGGTTTTTCTGCTATACATAAGTGTCGTAGCAGCGGCTCAGTCGGTGGTGGAATTTCGCTGATTCACAACAGTAAGTTTGTCACGCAGACTGTTGATGCTCTTAATGAGCCTACGTCGTTTGAATATTTGTGTGTTCGTGTCACCAACACCTATGTCTGTACTCAACCACTTGCCATTCTTATTGTATACAGACCGGGATTTGTTTGTGATATGCGCTTTTTTGATGACTTTGGTAGCATCCTTGATCAACTATGTGCACTTTTTGGTGAAAACTTTGTTATTTGTGGAGACTTTAATTACTGGATGGACAATCCTGGTCTAAAGTCTAACACACAGTCGTTTATCGACCTTCTGTCGTTGTATGGCTTGCAGAATCGTGTTATTGGTTCGACACATGAGTGTGGACATACACTAGACTTGGTCATTACACCCGATTCTATCAACAAAACTGAACTCTGCCATGATATATTTGTCCTTCCCATTGACACTTCATTCTCGGATCACGCTGTCATTCTGTTCCAAATTGAAATTAATATTCGTCTGAAACAATTGCGTCGGATTTCATATTTTGATTACTCGCATTTTGATGAGAATGCTATGCTTACACTTATTTTCTCTATTTTTGCAGGGGAAAACTACGTAGGTCTACCTATTGAATGTCTTTACTATTTATTTACTGATTCGCTGATTGCTATCAGGGACTATTGCATCAAATTTGTAAAAAAGACTTTCAAATTCGCTAGAGGATCGCCATGGTACAATGGGTCTCTTGCTCAAATGAAGAGGCATTGTCGTCATTCTGAGCGCAGATTCAGACGCCTACACTCGGCCAATGCGGCAAGTCAGTTCAGTGTTGATCGAAACAAATATGTTAGAGCTTGTGAGATAGCCAAACGAAACTACTACAACGGCAAACTTGACGAGTGTTGCAACAATTCGCGTATAACCTGGTCAATTTTGAACCGTCTTCTGGGCAATGAAGATGAATCTCCATTGCCTACCGGTAATCCCACATTTTTGGCTCAGGCTTTTGCTGACTTCTTCAAATCGAAGTTGGATCGTATTATGAATGCATTTCACACTACTAACCCGTCTATCTCTGAATTTACCCGTGGCATTGTCTCTCCTATTGCGTCATTCTCTCAGATTGACGTGTCTTGTTGTATGAAGTTGATGGCAGCATCAAATAAGCATACTTCTGATCAGGATCCTATTCGTTTTGACAAGATTGTACCTGCGCTAGTCCATCTTTTGCCATTTATCACATACCTGATAAATGCCTTTTTTCTGCATGGAAGGTTTTTGGGCGGGAAACATGCTGTAATATCACCGCTGTTGAAAAAGTCATCGCTGAATCGGGAGACACTATCTAATTATCGTCCTGTTTCCATGATACCTTGGATCTTCAAGCTGATTGAGTCCGCCATACATGAACAACTGTGTGAACATTTGGAAATAAACAATATCATCGGTCCTCATCAATCAGGTTTCCGTGAACATCATTCTACTGAAACTGCTTTGTTGTATATGTATAGTTTTGCTCTTGAAAAAATGCTTTGTCACAACAAAGTAATGCTCGTTCTAATTGACTTTTCCTCAGCGTTTGACACTGTCAGCCATGACATCTTGTTGAATGACTTGCGGCATTGTGGAATCTCTGGATCTGCGCTTTGTCTTCTACAGGATTATCTTATGGACAGAACACAATCTGTCACAGTGAGTGGCTGTCACAGTGCTCCGTTTCCACTGCATAGCGGGGTGCCACAAGGATCGGTACTTGGCCCGCTCTTGTTCAACGTCTATGTATCCTCAATCAGTCGAGTTCTTGATGATTTTCACAATGTTGATTATCAGATATTTGCAGATGATGTGCAGCTGTTCTTCTCCTACGATGATGAAACTGAAGCTCGTCAACGTATTACATCTGTCATGAACAACATTGAGACTTGGGCTGAGTCTCGAAAGTTGTGTCTAAATCCTGCTAAGACCATTTTCTTAGTTTTTTCGAATAGCCCGAACATACATGCAAACTCTTTGTCACTCGGTGTTGATTTATCACTCTCTGCAAAAAATTTGGGTATTGTATTTGATAGCCAACTGTCATTCTCCAACCAAGTTGATGCTCTTATTAAATCTTGCAGTTATCACATTCGTCGTATTTATGCCATCAGAAGATATCTTTCCACTACCTCAACCAGGGCAATTGTTGAAAGCGTTGTAATGTCGCGAATTTATTTTTGCTGTTCGCTTTATTTGAATTTGCCACATAGACAACTTCGCAGAATTCAGCGTATTATAAACAAAGCGTGCAGGCTAATATTTCGACTTTCAGTTAGAGCACATATAACTGAGCATCTTATTCGACTATCATGGCTTCCGATAAAAGGTATTATTGGGTTTAGGGTAGTGTGTCTTGTCTACATGGCAATGTTCTTCAAGTCGCCAGCTTATGTTAACAATTTGCTGGAGCTCAAGTCTACGACTTCACACAATCTACGTTCAGATGACAAACAGTTTCTGGCTACACCTAAATACCCTTCTCGAGACACCAGGTATTCCAGATGTTTTCGTTATGAAGCTCCTCGACTCTTCAATAAGCTGCCGTTGTATGTGAGAAGTGCTCCCTCATTTTCTGTTTTTAAAAATAGCGCTAAAAGCATTACCAGTGCATATGTTATGACACGTCACTGCTCGCTATTAAACACCCATATGCGCTATGATGTGTTTTATTCTAATGTTATTGTATTATTCATGTTATTAGATTTACTTGTTTTCATTGTGCATGCACTAATGTTTCATTCATTGAGAGTGTGATTGAGGTGCGTCTTGTCCTGTATTGAGCTTCATATGTATATTTGAGTATATGTGTGTATGATTGTATGTGGGTGTGCACTTGTATGAATGTGTGCATATGTTCATGCATGCATGAGTATGTGCATGTAGGCATATAAATGTGGGTGTGTGTGTGGCGCTTTTGAGAATTTGTGAAACTATTGTAAAGGCGCATTATAAATGTTCAATAAATGAAATGAAAATAAAATGAAAATGTGTGTGTGTTTGTGTGTGAGTACTATGATGTGTGCCAACCTGTAATTGGGATATACATATATATCCTGTTGGTTGTGTTTAATAAATAATCTAATAAAATCTGTGTTACGCATACACATTTACATTACATTACATTAGACATTTATATCGCGCTTTTCACCCGAAGGTCTCAAAAGCGCTCACACACATACACACACTCAATCACACGAGTCATACTCATAAACAATCACGCGCAGACATACAAACACACACAAAACAGACAAGCACATATACGCACAAACATAAGCAGACATTCCCGCTTACATACGCAAACATACACACACACACGCACACATACATATTGAGAAAGAAAGAAACAAAAGAAGACAAAAACAGACCTGCAAGGACATACACTCAGATTGACAACACAATAAACACACACATACAAACAACAAAACTCAACATAAAAGACACACAAATAACACACATTCAAACAAATAGACAGAGAACAGACAACAGACAAACACACATACGAGAATACACACACACACGTACAATCATACATAAGTTATATGATTTAATGTTTTTCCTTATTCAATTGTATGATTTGTCTGGTTTCAAGCCAAGTGTCACCTGGTGAATGGGTCAATGATTGTTGTGGTCTTTAACATTTGATAACAATGATATTAGTTTTGGATAGGGAAAGATATATTGTTTCCCTCAAGAGAATACGCGCGCGCTTGCCTTGTGCTTACCTTTGTGTGTGTGTGTGTGTACTCACTAGTTGTACTCACTAGTTGTTGTGTACAGGAGATGAGCAAGGCTCAGACTGTCCTGTCTCCAAACCCACTATTATTATTATTATTATTAACGTTTATTTGTATAGCGCACATTAAAACACACGCGCTAAAAGAGAAATCTTGGTGCAAAAATATAAACAAATAAGTAAGACACGCCGCTTAGGGAAAACAAACATGCGGACAATACACACAACCACAAGCACACACACTCACACAAACAGACACACACACACGCACACAAACATACTCATGCACACACACCGCCAAATTGAAACATGGCAGTAAGAAAGAGCATAAAAAACAACAAGAAAACTTCTAGTAAATATATCACGCGAGACGGGTACGGTATGACAGCTCAGAGCGAAGCGTAAGGAGTAAGAGAGTGAGAGTCATGATCAAAAGATTTATCAAAGAGATGATTGCGCAGAGAAGAGGAAAACGATGATAAGGATGTGGAGGAGATAACATGGGAGGGGAGAGAGTTGTACAAACGTGGAGCATAGAAAGGGAAGGATTTACTAGACCAGGTAGATTCATTGAGGGCTCGTGGACAGGATAAAGGAAGAGGATGACGGGAAAGAAAGTTATTAGAGAGTGTAAGAAGCTGCGAGAGGTATGTAGGTTGCCGAGGGTCATGCAAGAGTTTATAAACAAGACAGCAAATTTTAAAGTGGATGCGAGGGATGATCGGAAGCCATCGAAGATTGTAGAGATAGGGTGAGGTATGACGAAAGTGGGAAGGAGAAAACACGAAACGACAAGATTTATTAATGACATGTTGCAGGATTTTCAGAGAGGAGCGAGGTACATGGAAATATAAAGAATTGCAGTAGTTGATTCTTGAAAAGATGAAACAATAAATCAGTTTAATAGCTGAGGGACGATCGAGAAAAGGGCGGATAGGATATAGCGAACGTAGAATGAGATGACAAGTGCGAGCAACAGCAGAAATATTTGCAGAAAAAGAAAGTGACGAATCCAGAATGACTCCGAGATCACGAACACTTTGAGATAGGGGTAAAGGGAGCAGCGGAGGTGTTAAGCGAGGAGGATGTAGAATGAAGAATTCTGATTTGGAAGTGTGTGGTTTGGAAGTGAGTGGAAATGTCTGATAAGAACGAAGCATAGGGGAAGGGAAGAGGAATAATTATTTGTATATCGTCTGCGTAGACGTGGAACTGGACAGAATAGCGATGGAGAATAGGACATAGATAAGACATGTACAGATTGAAGAGAAGCGGGGCTATAATAGAACCTTGTGGCACACCGGAAAGTAGAGGAGTTTGCTTAGAAGTAGTGGAATTGAATTGCACCGAGTAGGAACGATCAGTAAGATAAGAATGTAGAAGAGAGAGCGCTGAAGAGGACACACCAAGAAAGGAGAGATCTCTGATTAAAATTGAATGGTCAACTAAGTCAAAGGCTGCTGACAGATCAAGGAGGATAAGCAGAGCAGATTTACCGAATGAAAAATGAGAAAAAACAGTAGTAGTAACGGAGGTTAGGACAGATTCAGTAGAGTGAGCAGACTTGAAACCCGATTGGAAGGGGTCAAGGGATTTGTTGATGAATGGCGCAAGTTGAGAATACATAGCAGACTCGAGGCACATAGCAGACTATTGTCTAATCTACGCTGAAATTGTCCAATTCTACTTGATTCCGCTACCTCCTTTTCTAGACTATTCCAAATGTCGATACACCTATTTGGGAAACCATATTTTTATATCCCTAATCACTCTGGTCTGCCTAAGGCATTCATTGTGTCCCCTTCGATCTCTCTCACTCCAAACTGTGTGTGTGTGTGTGTGTGTGTGTGTGTGTGTGTGTGTGTGTGTGTGTGTGTTTGTGTGCGTGTGTATTTGTAATTGTGGGATTTAGCGTGTTGTGTGTTTATACACGCACGTACGTCTTGATGTAGGAATATAGTCGCACATGCACGTGTGTGTGTGTGTGTGGATGGTGTGAGATTGCAGCTCATTCTCTGGCGCGCGTGTGAATAACACTCTGGGGAGACATTGGTTATCTCAGAACAGGCATAAGGACACACCTGACAACACACACACACGCGCATGCACACACACACACACGTACACACATGTACATAAACATACACATTCACGCACACACACACACATTTATACACAGACACACTTACAGACGCACACACATACATATATGCACATGCACACATGCTCGCTTATATTCGCACGTAGTTTCTTCTGGCTCTTTGTGTTGGTGCGTTTTCATTTGGAGCGGCTGTTGATGGATTCTGCGCCCATTTGGACGGTCGTTTTTATTGCATATTTGACTAGGTGAAGAGGACATGTGTGTGTGTATGTTTGTGTGTGTGTGTGTTTGTGCTCGGTTCGTTAGCTAAAAGCGTTGCTCAATGCTTATTTCAGCTTGCTGGCTTTCTCTTTCGACTGATTTTAAAAATACAAATGTGCATTGAAAGCATTCTCTTGCAGATGAGCGTTTCAGCTGTTTGTTTCATCTGTGTTTGTTTCATCTGTGTTTGTTTCAGCTGTGTTTGTTTCAGCTGTGTTTGTTTCAGCTCTGTTTGTTTCAGCTGTGTTTGTTTCATCTGTGTTTGCTTCAGCTGTGTTTGTTTCAGCTGTGTTTGTCTCATCTGTGCTTGTTTCATTAGTGTTTGTTTCAGCTGTGCTTGTTTCAGCTGTGTTTTTTTTTTTTTGAGACACAAACAAATATATTTACAAACGCGTGCACATATTCACAATACTACTATAAAACAATGGAGACGGCGTTGCCACGAATGACGGCCAGGCTTATTCGCTGCCGAAGCCAGGCCGTCTCTCGCGGCTCCCCTGTACGCTCGCTGATTCTGCCGCCCAGGAGCTTCACGAAGTCGTCCAGGGATGCCCCCATCACGCCGGTGGTCTCTATGGCCAGCGGCACGAAATCGTACCACTGGCACAGTTTTGAGTAGCGCCGCCGCTTTCGGACTTCCGCCGCCTGCACTGCTGCCCCGGGAGTGACCGCGCCGTCCAGCAGATGTGTGTTACAGAACGTGTTGACGCAGGTCGCATCCCAGAGCAGCGACTTGCCGTGCCGCACCGGGAACACGGTAATTCTGTCGGGTCGGCGGCCGTCGCCGCGGTCCAGGCCTCGTGGCTCCAGCACCGCGGCGATTCCTGCCGACGCCAAACTGCGGCGAATGATGTTGTTCAGCGCCGTGTGGCGTGGCAGGTGGCCGGCATTGCGACTGCAGGAGAGGCTATGGTGGCCCCACCTGTCAGTTGTGGCACCGCAGCGACACCTGTGTGGCTCTTGCACTGCGGCACCAAGTCGCAACGCCACGCCGACTCGGACGGCTTCGTCTGGCAGCAGCAAGCCGAGGCTGGCGACAGGCAGCGCTGACGACCAAGCGCCGCTGTGAGGAGCGGCCGCGGTCAGGAGACGGGCTCGGCACAGCTGGTTCGCGCTTCCGAGGAGATGTTGTTGGCGGACGGAGGAAGATCGGTCGTCTAGGTGGCGCTGGTGCAGTGGCTCGCTCGTGCTGAAGTCCGGGAACATGGTGTCCACGAACTCCTCGATGGCTGCCACCAGAGAGCAGGGTCAGTCACCGCTTGTGCGGTGGTTAATGAGACAGACCAAGTCTCTGGTGGCTTCCAGCGAGGCGATGTGGGCGGGTAGTGCCACGTCGCTCAGCCGTCTGGCTCCGATACCTCCGTGGCGGACCGGAAGGGAAGCCTGCAGCCACTGTGCGTCTGACATGGCGACATTGCAGCAATCACTTATGGCCGATCTCAGCTGCTCGTCGATGTCTCCGATTTGTGCGCGGGCCTGGTACACCGGCGCTGCTCTTAGCAGATACATTGCTCGCGGAACCGACGCATACCTACTGAGAAAGAACAGCGCCGGGTGCGAGCCGATGTTGGATGAAGTGTTTGTTCCAGTTGTGTTTGTTTCAGCTGTGTTTGTTTCAGCTGTGTTTGTTTCATCTGTGTTTGGTTCAGCTGTGTTTGTTTCAGCTGTGTGTTTCAGCTGTTTGTTTCAGCTATGTTTGTTTCAGCTGTGTTTGTTTCAGCTGTGTTTGTTTCAGCTGTGTTTGTTTCAGCTGTGTTTGTTTCAGCTCTGTTTGTTTCAGCTGTGTTTGTTTCAGCTGTGTTTGTTTCAGCTGTGTTTGTTTCATCATTAGATGCTATCGATTTGTTTGTTATTGCTGGTGTGTCGTTTAGTAGTTGCAGTTGCAGTTTAGCGTTTGTAGTTGTGTGGTATTATTTGAGGATATATACGAGTCGTGTCTCGTATGTCGTGATCAATAAATTACTTAGCTGTATATTTATTTATCTATCTATCTGTATATATGCACATTTATGTACTTACGCTTTGTATGTTCTTAAGTACACACACATGGATGATCTGTAATAGCTGTTGCTGTTATAGTTTGTAATCTCTTTTATCTTCGTTTTAATGCCCCTCGCCGTTTGAGTGTGTATTTAATTGTATGTGCTTTGGTATGTATATGTACTCGTATGTGTCTTTGTATGTGTGTGTATGTATGTGTCTCTATGTGTATGTATGTGTGCTCGTATGTGTATGTGCGTGTGTCACGGGGCATGTCAGGACCACTTGTCCAGGGTGAAGGGTCAGACACACGATGAGTCGTACTACATGTGGTCAGTGAAATTCTTCATGGAGTTCAACCGCTACCACAAGTTCCGCGTCGCCTATGTCAGGTATGGCTCCATCTCCATATGTAATAGCAGGGGTCGCAACACTACGACCCTCGGGTCGGGTCGGACTCGCGACGTCGGTTCATCCGGCCCGCCGACTATAATTGAGTTTGCTTGATAAATGTCTTGAGGTAGCCTCTTTGATAACCTTTATAACTAACCTAACTTCCTTTATAACAAGTGAATAAACATGTTAATTATTTTTGGTTTTTGTTCATTGCACGAAACTCGCCCATGATTCAATGAAATGCCAAGTATACATTTTTCTCCTAGATCCTGCGTTAGTCCTTTTTCATTTTCCCGCAAAAAAGTTTACCGATCCCTGTGCTATATCATTGCGATATTTAAGTGATATTTATGCATTTGTTTGTGTAGTCATCATTTCTGCAGATTAACTATTGTTGTGTGTGTATTTCTGGTTTCGTTTCTCCCGATTTCGTTCTCAGTATATTTTTGTTTTGTAATGACAATGCTCCTTCCTCTCTGGTGATTTACCTCGCTTCTTGATGATTAAGCTGCATGAGGATTGTAGTCATGTAGTTTAATGCGTGCTCGTCCTTCTCACTTCTTCTTTTACACTGCTTCTAATACTAATAGTTATAAAAACAATGAAGATAATGTGATATCAGTTCAGTTCATAACTGTTTTGCCAGAAAGACACACCAACAATGGGACAATATACAATCACAAGCACAGTGTGTCAAGATTAAACTCTATTGAAACTATATTGAAACTATGTGTGCATGTACTCACCTGGTTTTACTCAACTACGAGTTTACGGTTTTACTCAACTCGTAGTTGTTCTACGGTTCTACGGTTTTACTCAACTCGTAGTTGTAGTATATTATGTTGTATGTTTATTTATGTATTATGTTCTGTAGATGCGCCAAGATTGAACTGTATTGCCTCCAACACCCAGTACATCTAGCCTATTTTCAAATTGTATTATATTTTCCTAAATCGTCATGTACTTTAAGGTTACAAAACATCCTTCTATATAGCCTATACCTATATTTAGTCATATATCTACAATGGTGATTGGAAAACATTTTTCAGTTCGTTGACGTATGTTTTTTTCTAAATAGACTATTTACCCCATCCTATTCCCTCTATCCCATAAAATCCAATCCTGTGGTCCGTAAACTGTTTGGAATCACCTAGCGGTGGGAAATGGAAGGGCTACCAAGTAGGAAATTGAAGACTTACAGAACGGCAAATGTCTGTTTTTCAAGCCGAATCCATATCGTATTCTTTTTTTCTATTGATTTGGGACACTTGATGTAGTGGAACAAATGGATTAGTCGATTTATCTGCATTTTTTGGTTAAACTTGAGACAAGTATCATGCAGACGGAATGTCAAGACAAGCGTCAAGTACCAAACGAGTTTCATGTGATCGCCAATGATATAACAGGCGCATGCAATATATGTTGGTCGTGATGTCCATGCAGCAGTACCTCGTTATGTGAAGTGGGTTTTTGTTCAGGCAACCTTTCAAACAGCGATAGTAATGCTCTTGATGGAATTCGTCTCAAACAGAGGCATTTGCTATCATGTGTATTTAGGCAGCACGAACTTTCTTTGCTCGGAGTTTTCAAGCATTTAAACTCCGAAAAGCTGAAATATGTTTACATTTACAATAATTTTTAATTGTTCAAAAATTACATTGTTTTTGGCTTAATTTTTTGTTGTTTTACATGCTTAATATTGTTTGGAAAGTGCATTGTTGGTTTTCTCACTTTCAGAGACCCACTATTTGCTATGCTGATTGCGTTTTTCAGACAACACGAAGAGGCGCATGCAGTGGGTTTATATGACGCAGTGAATCATCTTCTCTTCTCATTTGATTGTAATTTGTCTAATTTTTTCTACTGATAACGCTCGTTAAGAGTGTTAAGAGTGATCGGTACTTTGTGTGTTGCGTCGAACTCGGCAATTCTTTTAGACAGTCTTTGATCGACTTTTTTTTTGTGTGTGTGTGTGTGTGTACGTGGGTGGATGTGATGGGCTTATTGTGTGACGAATGTGGGGGACAGTGAGACACTGTCTGTCTCCATGTTCCACTACCTACAGACGCAGATGGAGAACTATCTGGAGAACATGATGCTGGAGAAGAACAAGCTGAAGGTCTGGTCTAAGCGATTGCACTTGGCGTTGCGAGCTTACCAGGCGAGTGCTCTTTCTTCATGAAAAATTAATGAGTGATTAATGGTTGCGACAATAGAAGAATATAGAGTCACATGAACAAAAGCAGGGCAATGCATCCTTAGCTTGGGGTAACCTCACTCTGGGGTACGAAGTGTGGGAGTGAGTTATTTGATACTTCAAATGATATTTTCATATTTTTTGTGCATCATATCAATAATTGTTATGACATTTGTTTTCCTCAAGTAGTTTCACACTAATGTACCAACAGAACGTATTTTGAAAGCTCAAGGCGTACGAGCACATACAGCGGTCAATTATCATCGGTCTAGCTGTAGGGAGATTACACGTGTTGTCCCGTTGCCACGATACAAAACTGTGCGTGTGCTTGGGTGTATATCTAGGTATATAGTATATATGTATGTATATGTTTGGATATTTAACTATGTTTGTATCTGTGTTTGCTGGTGTGTGTGTGTGTGTGCGACTGCCGGACACACCAATAGGAGCTGCTTTTCACTGTACAGCACATGCAGGGCAGCGGAGACGCGGCTCTGGACCAGTCTGCACACGTGCTGTTATCCAATGTATTTTATATGCCCGAGTATCGCGAGCTTGTGTTATTTCTGCTCGGCAAGTACGACCCAGTGAAAATGTCCAGGTGACAGGTGACGTCACACTGCACGTGACCAGTCTGCTGTACAACATGGGCGTGGCCATATAATTTTATTGGGGGAGTACAAAAGGTGGCTCATATTCGAAACCCTATTTTGGTTATACCGACCTGCATGACTGTTTTATAGCTCATAGCCGCATTGTTGTACGGCTATATGGGGTTACTTGATTTGGCTCATTGATTTATTTAACTATAACACCTTTAGGCTTACTTATATATGACTTGCATTTTTACTTGTTTCACATCATTGAGAGTGCGGTACCAAGCTATCTGTTGTTGTTGAGTACACATTGGGAAGGCAAGTTATTTATACCTTTCACAGTATGGTTTCATTTATCACAACTGAAATCAAAATTGTCCTAACTAAAATTTCAATAGTCTCAACGGAAATTACAATTATCTCAACTGAAATTATAATTGTTCCAATTGAGATGACCAGTATTCAATGGTTTATCCAATTATTAAATAAGCACAAACTGTTTGTCCATGGTTTCGCACATACAATATAAATACCTTAAAATGCACAAACAAACAATGCTATGCCATGTTGGGTAGTAATCTCAACAATGTGTGGTGTGGAATGGAGCAACTATGAAAATATGTAGCTCAGTATTATTAATGAATTCCAAACATTGTATATTAATGCGCACGTAACAACTGAAACATTGCGGACAGGAATGCTGAACTACAATTGAGAAACTATGATAAGAGTACTCAACTGAATGAAGTATAGTGTTTTGACATCCAGACGCTTATTCAGATACTTGTTTACTTAATTTTGAGTAAACTATCAAAGTAACCATTGTGAGATTAGCATATCATTAATCTGAATAAACGAAATATTTAAGTAAAAACCAATTAACGTATACATTCTTGAATGACGCTGTAGCCAGTCTTCATTTTGTAAGCTGTTCTTGGTGTTGTTGTTAGTGGTTACTGCATATAGCACAGGCTAGGCTCAAGTACAGATGCACAATACAGCTCATGCTACTACATCAGTACTGGGTATTACTGATGCTGCCCCAACCTTAAACTACCATAGATACCGTAGGTATCAGCCATTAACCCATATAAGCCGCTCGTTGCGATCGTTCGAAACGCAACGCTCGAGATAGCGCAACATGTTCGAGCATGTACAGAATTGTATCACTGTCACCGAAGACATCTCATTGTCATTAGTTTGCAAGACTCGGACAGAACAGGGTGTGTATTTGTTGTTGTCATATTGATAATATAACAAGTGTTATACAGTGCTAAATTTGGGCAAGTTTTTGGCTAGGGATGAACTGGCGGAAAAAAACGGAATGTATACAAAATATATAATGTCATTAATTTATATTTGGTCGTTTGTCATAGCATATTGAATTTCCAACAAGACTGAATAGATTTCATGGGAAATTTGCAACCAGAAATACTATCAATATCAGTTTATAAGTATAATTTTTTCATTGTCGTGAAAACGCAACGAGTGGCATCTCTTCCCAATCAGCTAATGTTCTATCACATCTGGTTCAATTTCTGTCGTTCGTGAATTGCATGATTCCATTGTGAAAGGTGTGCATGATTATGCTTGAATTGTGATATGATTTATAACTGATGATAATTTACAAATTGTTACATTCATATTTTGAATATAAATTGGTCACATGGTGCCATTGGTACTCTACGCGCGGATCGACCTTTTGAGTTCCCTCTGACAAGAGCCAAGGCCTTCGGGCAATATAATCTAGGAGTGTATAATTTTTTTAGATGAGGAGGCCAATATCGTTGTGACACGCTGGAGTGACAACGGAGTAGTAACTATATTCTCTAGTGAGAACGGTGTTCTTATATTTCGCAAAAACTGACCTATTATGCGAAAGCAAGAAGGGAATACACATGAATATGCCCAATATAATAAATAAGTATAATTGGTACATGGGAGGATTTGATCGTCTGGATCATAATGCTGCTAGACACAGAGCCTCAATCAGGGGCAACAAGTGGTATATTCCGATTTTATGGTACCTTTTACATGTCTGTATGAATAATGCGTGGCTGTTTGCAAGAAAAGGCATCTATACCGAAGGTTTGCTCTCATTCACAAGATTCGTCGCACAGGACTGGCTAAAGACTTATGGAGGACGAGAGAAGAATCCTAGCAAGTATCTTAATGAGCAGTGGCAGCTCATCTGAAGGCTTGTGTTAGGATAATGTGGGTCAAGTCATTGTTAAGACAAGCCCTGCTTCTCCGCAGATGCGGTCATTGCAGGAGCCAAGCTGTGCACCTGTGCAAAAAATGTAAGGTACATTTACATACCAAGTGTTTCATTGAGTTTGACACGCGTGAATAACTTGTAATAAATGTTTGTTTTTCAAGTGGTTTTTATCTAAATGAGAATACACGACTGATCCTTAACTATTCTGGATTTGTTTTATGATATTTTATTGTTGAATAATTGATAAATTACGATATATATCGTCATATCATGACACCAACATTATTGAGCATTAGACAATGCCAAATTTCATTAACGATGATTGTTTTCATAACATTGCCGTGGGTCCATATGCCGCTCGTTGCGTTTCCGCAACATATGCTTTTTCACGTTTTCTCTAATATGCATCACTTTAATCTGTTTTGGAAGCGTTTTTATGTTTAATAGACCATTTTTGACCAAATATGTTAAATTCATACAAATTGCGAAACTTTTTCTCGGCTTATATGGGCTAAGTGCATATTTCAATCCAAAATTCTACTCATTTATTGTGGGCTTAATGGGCAGAACGTTTTCAGGGTAGAATTATTCAGTCGGTAAAACTTTAATTTATTTAAAAGGACAAGTTCCATTATAGTATGGATTATATCAATGTTAATAAAGTACAAATATTTGCAAAAGTTTGATGAAATACTTATATTAACTTGTAAATTACAGGAAAGGACGGATTTTGTCAACCTATTATATATGACAAGAAGCTTTTCAAATGCTGTTCGTGAAATGCACTTGCCACTAATGTTTTGTACGTGAAATGTCTTGATCTGTACTGTGAATGCGCATTTAGGAAATTATCATGAAACCTAGAATACCTTGTGTCCGAGATCGCTCGCTTGTTCAATTTCAACATGCTTCGGAGAGATCAGTATAGTGAATTATTATCTGTGATGACCGACGTGTGAGTTGAACCTTGGAAATTTGTGACTCCTAGCAACACAAGATGGTTGTTGAAGGGAAAGTGCATTTTCAATGTTGTATGACAGTGACATGAGCTCAAAGTTTACTTCTCTGTCATCGCTGAGTGAAACCACCATACACGCTTCATTCATCAATTCATTAGTGATGATATGAACTACTTGTGTTCTCTGTTTGCTTAGCCACACATTTAAAACTTTGATTCTGTCAACGCATCTTTCCAAGCGACCGATGCTGTGCCTTCCAAAGTTCTTTCAGAGTTTAAACAGCGAGTTTTCACAGAGAGTGCAGAGAGTTTTCACATGTCAATATTGAGTCCATCAGGATAATATAAAAATTTACTTCTACTTTGAGCCAAATATAACATGGATATCATTTTCTACTGGAGGTTTCACGATCAAATATGGACGAAGAAGACAAGTCACAGCTGCAACAAGGATGCATAGTTCCTCTTTGTTGTCAGTTGTAATTGAAAGTTGGAGAAGCGGGTGAGTAGGGACATATGCTATTGAGAATCAGTTTTTCATATTAAACAGTTTGTCAATCTATAAACAGTTTTGCAATTGACAGTTATAGGAAAACATGTCACATCATTTGCACTGAATCTGTGTGACTCCCTGTCATATACCAACTATGAAAGCGCCCATTCAATAAAGAAGCCTTTTACAAGCAGAACATGTAGCGAAAACGACGACAAAATAAAAGACCAGATAAAAAAAACAAAATACACATTTAAGACAAAAACATTAAACGATACTGAAGGCTGCGACGAAGCAAGAAAATAACGAAAGAAGAAAGCTTGGCACAAACAAATAATCGCATTATCACATCGGACAGACGATTGAAACATACACATACACATACACGCGTACAAGCACGCACAAACACACACACACACACACACAAATTGATGTAGTACATAGATTGGGCAGTACCAGCATGGCAAATCCAGACCCATGATTATAAAAATGGCTACACGAAACGCTGCAACCAAAACGTTGGAAAATTTGCGGAAGCTGGCAAAGGATGCCAAATACGAAAAAGTGTGAATACGCAGGAAGTTGAACTGGGAAGAGAGACAGGAGCTTACTGAAGGAATTCGTGAAGCAAAAACAAAAAAACGAGACGAGAACGGAGGGACAAGAACAAATTTGCATGGAGATACATAGAGGGAAGGATAAGAAAGTGGTACTTCAAACAGGAATAGATGAGAGCACTGGATTTATCAAGAAAGAAGACGTAAGTGAAGGTTACAAAATAATGTACTCAAATATGGATGGTTTCTTATCAGGAAGATTGGTACTCATAGATTACCTAAATGAGAACGAACCTGACATTGTGGCAATATGTTGCCCGTTGCGCTTGGCAGTTCTAGGAAAACATATCACATCATTTGCACTGAATCTGTATGACTCCCTGTCATATACCAACTATGAAAGCACCCATTCAATAAAGAAGCCTTTCACAAGAAGAACATGTAGCGAAAACTACGAAAAAATAACAGATCAAATAAAAACACATTTAAGACAAAAACATTAAACGATACTGAAGGCCGCGAGGAAGCAAGAGAATAACGAAAGAAGAAAGCTTGGCTCAAACAAATAATCGCATTATCGCATCGGACAGACGATTGAAAAATACACACGTACAAGCACGCACAAACACACACACTCATACACGCGTACAATCACACAATTTGTCGCTGGATTTGACACAGCAGATCGGTCGATTGAAGATGGAACCCCACAAACAGTGAGTCAATGCCGGATGAAAGACAACACAGAAACGGAAAATATGGCACAAACACGCACGGTGACAGCAAATGAAAGTGGGCACGATGTTAGAAACTGTCGGCGCTACTCAAAACACCGAAACGTGAAACCAAAAATAATCTACATTCGCTGCCAAAAGTCATGGTACAAAAAGAATATAATAGAAATAATATAATAAGAAAGTTTTCTTCATGTAATGTTCATGCATACAGGTAAAAGTTCCTCTTATAAAGAAAGTTTTTACAAAGAAACATATAAAGCATAGGTATAAGCGTATATTTTCTCTAATCTTTACAGAGTTCCTCGCACCCTAGGTCTAACTAGGCTTGCACTCCAAGGTGGGATCACCCTCGCTTAAGAACCCGTGCTCTATAGGATTAATGTCTGAACTATTGCCTGACCGGGCTGTGATGTAATCAACATCGACCCAGCCCAAGCACAGCGTACACAAATAGAAGTAATGACACAAGTCCATGTGCCTTGTGTTATCACAGGGTGTCAAGGTGGATGTCTCGCAATTGCATAGGAACATAACGATGCGAAGTTGCAGCAGAACGCCTGTAGAAAGCCGGCAGACACCAAACCAACCATATCTTCCGCATTCGCATACGATGAGACGGATATCTCGCAATCGTATATCGTTATTATCAATAGATCTTGCCTTCATTCGGTTATTTAAGCTTTATTCAGCAAGTACGAAGTATAATATTGAGAAATTCGATTAAGAGATAACGACAACGTCTTCGGCATCTCTTGTGCCGCCCCCTAAAACGTTCAGTGCACAGAGACAGTGTAATCGGATATAAGAGAGTTGTCGGGGGAATTTTGTTCATATTTTTTTCCGGGGTTTTCTCATTTCCGAAGTCTCATATCCGCCTCTCATATCTCCTATTGTATAGTATATTGTCTCCTATATCCTCGTATTATCTCCTATGTTTCCAAGTGCTCAGTAGTGTTCAACGTTCTTCGGTGATCACTTGTCATGGTAAATCACACTGATCCGAAAAAAAGTTTAGTAGAAGATTTTAGTAGAAGTTTTTCTTATTCGACGTAACTCTGCCAAATACCGAATGTCAGCAGCAGGTATGTGGCACAAAGCGAGACAGCAATAACCTGGTAATCGAGACAGCAGTCCGCGCTAATATAACACTCGGTACATAATGATTCTCAACATATCGCGCGTGCACGCCCTAACTCCACTATTATTCATGACAAAACTAACAGAATAAATATTTCCTTCAATACACTAACATTTTTAAGCTATCTATTACAGTGGTTCTTAACCTGTGGGGAATTCCCCACTGGTGGGAATGAAAGAGTTGCCAAAGTTAAGCTGAAGGTCGGAAAGAAGGACAAATGTGTTTTTATCGATTCAAATTTGTTTATTTTCGTTTCTAGTGACCTCTTGACATTTACTTCGATGTAACAACTGAATTGATTGAATTTGTCATCGCTGTTGTAGAGGATGAATAGATGGTTCATTAAAAAGTGGGGTATCAGAGAAAAAAGGTTAGTACCACTGATCTATTGTAAAGGAGCACGCATCTTTCCAATACGCTCACCTCACACTAATCAATCATTGTGACTCAAATTGATCGTTGCTTCGCCCAGTGACCCTTTTGTTGATTTTTGACAAGAGACTGTCGCTCAAAATGAACTATCTTATATCCGAGGAAAATTACGCAAAGTATTGGACACGAACCCGGAGAAATACTCTCACCTCCTTTTTCAACTCAACTGGCTTCCTATCATCCCACGAATTCACCATCGCCTTTGCTGTCTCATTTACAAGCTCCTACACGATCCTCACCAACCTTATCTTGAAAATCTTCTGACTCACACTCTTCTCGTCACCTTCCTCTCGCTTGTCCTCGCGCATCTAACGAATCTTCCTGGTTCTCTAAATCGTTCTTCTTTTACACCCCTCGCTTGTATAATTATCTTCCCTCTCAGATCATCCTCGCCTCTACATCTTTGTCCTTCCGCGTCGGCTTCGCCATTACCTTTTTGACATTTCATTTGATCCTGTCTCTCACTCTCTCTCTCCTTTCGCTTCTCTGTGATATAGTTTCAACTATTTCTTCGTGCCATGTTTGTTTCAACTCTCCACGTCTCACTTTTCCCTGTCTTAAGCACAGTTGATGCTTTTTTTTCTCTTTTCTATTGTGAATGTTCTCTATGTAATCCAATTCTCAGTCGATTATATTGTTCTGTGAATATCCCACTTGATTTTTTGAATTGGGCTATTTGTGTTTGTGCTCTCATTGTTCTGGTTGCTAATTTTCTCTGTTGTCTTGTGTTGTCCCACTCTCGCTATTCTACGCTGGATTAATTTTCTTGTTATTTTGTTGTTACCTTTTTGGTTTGTTTTGTGACTTCACGCTCTTTTACCTGCTGAGTTCTTCCTTATTATTTACAATTGTCGTTTTACCACTTTTTTGTTTTTCGTTTCTCGCGTTTGTGTTTTACCGGCGCTATAACAAATACATGTTGTTTTGTTGTTGTTAACCGGGGTTTTCTTATTTACGGTTATTATATTACGGGTTAAATCATATACTTCAACCCAGGCTCTATTCCGTATCTAAGAAATACTCTCTTGTATTCGGGTCTCGTATATCCGGGGTACACTGTGCACCGTATATGCTCCACAAATTCAATATGCCGGATTATCTTGAGTCATACCTGAGTGTGTCGGGCGGATTATTAGAGTCTATCTGATTCCTGACAACAAGTATGCTCTGACACGATTATGCGGAGTTCGACGACAAATAGGAATGCTATGATTTCAGCTTTGATTAACGAGTGCCGACTTAGAACAGGAATTATTTGAATAGTATTTAAATTTGATTTTTGTGTCAAGTTTCGTGTTGAATTGTGACTTCAAACTATTATTCTGAATTGTTAATATAATTATGAAGATTGCGTTTGCGCTTTGTTTTATCAGCACCGGTTTATAACAGGAATACACTTAATAAGTTGTTATTACTTAATAAATAGCTTCAACACTCCACCTCCAGGTTGAAAATGTCGCTATTATTCGAACATGCCCTGTTTTAGAACCCATCAGCTTGCGAGGGTATTTACGACAATATTTATGACATTTTATAAATGTGTAGCGTGTATATGTATACGTATTTAATACAGAAATATATATGCATGCGTATGTGATGAAGAAATGTGAATGCACACGTGCTAATATGCAGCGGCTGCTGAAATGCTGGGCGGAATGTATATGTATACACTTATACAGTACACCCCGGATACAAGATATCCGTATATTAGAGAATTCCGCATATAAGATAATCTTAGCCTAAGTCTGGAAAGAGCCTGTTTCTGAATACTGAAATAATGTATAGATACAATGGCATCCGTGGGCTGAAGGTCATTGAAGCTTATTTAATTCATACACGAAAGTGTATGAAGTAAATCAGCTTAAAGCTTAAATAAACAAGAATTTGTAAACTGTTTATTATGCACTGTTCGGCATTGTGTATTTCGTTTGTATTGTGTTGTGTTTCTCTTGACGATGGCTAGTGATAGCCGAAAGGTACCTAGGGAATTAAATTTCAGTGAACAACTGAGTGTTTTGTCTCCTGTACAGAGAAAAATCGTACGGAACATGGAAAAGTTATCCTACCAGCACAATGGTGCCTAAATTGCTGGGCTGTCGCGCGCGCGCAAGTATCCACAGCTTAGTAAGCGATTTTGCGTGTGATGCGTGTGCGGCGCAATATTTGGCGTCGCTTGATCATGGCCGCTCGCTGAATTAATGATATTTTCGGTGAATGATTAGTTTGCAGTGAAAAGTTTGCAGACTTAGCTATGCGCCAATCGCCTCAATTTGGCGCCCATAACTTTTGTGATTGGATTTTTCGTCATATGATTGGTTTGGCTCCATCGACGCCCGTCCCCTTGCTATTTGGCTGCGTTGTTCGCTGCGTTATTTCGCGTTCTCATTATCCACTCTGTCTTGTAGTGTGTGTGTGTGTGTGTGTGTGTGTGTGTGTGTGTGTGTGTGTGCTGTAACGTGGTATTGTGGGTGTGATTGCTTGTGGTTATTGTTTAGTGCCTATGCCAATTTAGCTCTGTTTGCCTTTAATATGATTTGAGTTTAATTGGGTTTGGTAATACTTATCGCGATAATACGTATCATCGAATCAATGCCAGATCTGTTGACTGAATTACGATTGTCATACAACATGTTAATTAGATAATCGTTTCTTGAATTCTGCGTTCAATGTACAATGTTCAATGTACTGTCATTGTAAAAGTTCAAATCATTTATTGCAGTGGTGTTTAATAGGTCATTCGCGCGAAATTTGTGTCTTCATAGAATTGGAGCAATCCGTCCAACTCATCCGCCAACTCAACTCAACTCCGAGCAACTCATCCGCCAAGGTTCATCCGTTTCCTAACGGACATTGACTTTTTCCCAAATATAATTAGTGACGCATTTGTAACTCCACTTTCCAAGCGGGGTTTTTGTTCGGTGTTTGCTCTCCCAGTCGAAACATATTTAATTCGTACGAAACACACGGAGAGGATTAATTAAAGAGACACTCGAATTTTCTCTGTGATGTGATTTCGGACTGTAATGGTCTCATATCTCCAATATTAGGTGATTATTTGTTCGTCTCATCGTATGCGAATGATCGCGGAGGATATGGTCGGTTTGGTGTTTGCCGACTTTCTCCAGGTGTTATGTTGCGCCTTCAGGTCGTTGTTATGTTCCTATGCAATTGCGAGGCATCTGCCTTGGCATCCAGTGATCCACAATAGGCACGTGGATCTGTGTCATTATTTCTTTGTGTACGCTGTGCTTGGGCTGGGTCGATGTTAATTACATCACAGACTGGTCCGGCAATAGTCCATACATAACTCCAATAGAGCAGGGGTTCTTATTCACAGACTGAGCAGGGGGTCATCGTACCCCTGGGGATGCGAGCCTAGTTTTAAGGGGTGCGAGGAATTTTGTGAAAATGAGAGAAACTATACTCTTTTACCTATGTTCCTTATTTTTCTTGGTAAAACCCTTCTTGTTACAGGAGCTTTTAGCTTTATGAATGAAGATTAAATAAATAAATATTTCTTATTATCTCCTTTCTATTTTTATCCTTTTTCATATAGCAATTTAAATTTCATGAAGTGCGATAACTGACTGCTGATTTTAAAAGAGTGCGAATACTGAAAATGGCAAGAACCACTGCTATAGAGCCTCTGTAGTGTGATGACACGTGGGTAAAATTCAGAGTCGTGACACATGCATAGCTGATAAGCTTGTTCATGGTATTCAAGACGCCTGGAGAAGTTTTGAGGTATCACGACTGCAAAATCTGGCGTTGTTTGTCCCAAAACGTCTACGAAATTGTCTCAAGAGAGGGCGCAACCTAACCAAATATCGATTAATACTTTCATGAATGTTTTAATACTTACGTATATGAGTTATATGAAGGATATTATTACAATTTTCAACAAAATTACGCTGAACCATGGCTCTTGGAAGCGACTGTAGATGTTTTTTTGTTTCACGTTTCGGTGTTTTGAGTAGCGTCGACGGTTTCTAACATCGTGTCCACTTTCATTTGCTGTCGCCGTGCGTGTTTGTGCCATATTTTCCGTTTCTGTGTTGTCTTTCATCCGGCATTGACTCACTGTTTGTGGGGTTCCATCTTCAATCGACCGATCTGCTGTGTCAAATCCAGCGACAAATTGTGTGCTTGTACGCGTGTATGAGTGTGTGTGTTCTCACCGAGTTGTTCTCTCCGAGTTGAATTTACGGGAGATGAGCATGGCTCGAGCCGTCCCGTCTCAATTGTCACATTTGTCCAGTAACGACTTAAAGGAACTCATGGTTGGGCCCCCACAACATCGTTGCTTAAATAATTCCACTTGGTAATGCACTTGAACTGGAAGCCATATTTCCTCAAGTCGCTGCAGCATCTCGTTTTCTTTAGTTTCCTGTTGTGCCCTCGTCTTCCTTTTTTTGTTTGTATTCCGAAATGTTAAATCCTGTGTCATACCCATTTAAGTACTTGAAACCCGCTATTAAATCTCCTCTCTCCCTCCGTCCTTGCAGTGTCTTCAAGCCAAGTCTTTTTAGTCTGTCTTCATATGGTAATTTCTCTAATTCTAGGAGCAGTTTCGAAAGTATTTTTATAATCTTCTCTAATTTTGCTATATCTTTCTTTTTGTATGACGCTCACACAGGTCCAGAGTACTCCAACTTGGGTCTTATTATAGCAACCATAATTTTTTGTAGCGTTTCGCAATCTTAATAATTAAATACTGCTCTAATTTGCGCTATTGTTTGATACGCCATACTTACTACTTTGCCTATGTGTCGTTGACATGATTAATTATTATGAAAAATTATACCCAGGTCCTTTTCTTCATCCACCTCTTCTATTAAATGTCCTCCTATGTTATACTCGTAGCTCGGGCGATATTTACTCTTTCCGAGTTTCATGTGATGGCATTTCCTATGGTTGAATTCCATATTCCAATCTATACTCCATTGATTAATTTGGTCTAGGTTTTTTTGCGACAGTTTGTAGTCTTCCTTGGATCTCACGTTCTTCATCAATTTTGCATCGTCTGCGAATAGACTCATATAATTCTCTACACCTTCAAATATATCATTTATATAAATCAAGAACATAATTGGGCCCAATACCGACCCCTGTGGCACACCGCTACTAACTTTTCCCCATGCTGATCTTACGCCTCTCGCACTCGTGCACATCGTCCTGTCAGTCAGATAGTCCTCCATCCACTCATGCAACCTTCCCTCAATACCTCCAACATACTTCAGTTTCCATAGCAACCTAGTTCTTGGTACTTTGTCGAAGGCTTTTTCATGTCTCGGTAGATATAATCCACCCATCCATCTCTTTCCTGTAGGTTGTCAGTGACGTTTGAGTAAAAGTCGTTTCGTGTAGCCATTTTTATAATCATGGGTATGGATTTGACATGCTGGTACTGCCTAATCTATGTACTACATCAATTTGTGTGTGTGTGTGTGTGTGTGTGTGTGTGTATTTGTGCGTGCTTGTACGCGTGTATGTGTATGTGTATGTTTCAATCGTCTGTCCGATGCGATAATGCGATTATTTGTTTGTGCCAAGCTTTCTTCTCTCGTTATTTTCTTGCTTCGTCGCGGCCTTCAGTACCGTTTAATGTTTTTGTCTTACATATGTATTTTTTCATTATTTGGTCTGTTATTTTGTCGTCGTTTTCGCTACATGTTCTGCTTGTAAAAGGCTTCTTTATTGAATGGGCGCTTTCATAGTTGGTATATGACAGGGAGTCATACAGATTCAGTGCAAATTATGTGACATGTTTTCCTATAACTGCCATGTGCAACTCTGTTTATAGATTCGGCCAATTGCGTTTTCGTACGCACATCACGTGTAAAATATGATTTGTATCACTGCTATTATTGCTATGCTATTAATGATCGAGTAATCAGTACCACATGCAGTACATAGCTCTGCATATTCTAATAAGATGTTGGCAATTTGAGAGTGTGTTGAGTTTTTTTCAAATGCTTATAACATTTTATGACCGTTTTTGTCGCTTCTCTTTGGACTGTTAGATGGCGAAATTATTTGCTAATGTGCAGTAATGGCTTTCTCTGAGTGTTATTAATAGGGTGTTATTAATAGGTGACCTTTTGGTGCGCTAAAATATAGATAAGTCGCACTGAAATGCAGATGCAGAAATTTCACTATAACCCGTGAAAAAGTGGCGAAAATCTTAATTATGAAAAATATAGTTTTTACATTCCACAACTATTACTACAATACGTGTTGAGCATTTGCGGTTGTGGTAGGATTTCATGCTTCATGAGTTTCAACTGTCACCTCACTGGCGACAAGGGTGACATTTGGATGCGCTAACAATCACAAATAGTTGCGCTAATACGTTGAGCTCAGTGTTTCGCTAAATATCGCCAAGAGTAATAAAATGTAAACACTGAAATCACTTCGGGAGTTTCACGTTTTTGTTTCTACCTAATGCATTTTGCACATTCGCGGTTGCGTTAAGATTGTTTCACATGCTTGTCTAGTATATCGAGTATGTCGAACTTATGCCTGATAATGTCATTTAAATCTATAATATAATTTGATAGACTCACTTGATGTTAATTATATTTAAATTTTCCAAAGTGTACTGAGTGCAAAGCTTCTGGATTCACAAAGTCTCAATGGATTTTGCAGATATGCTTATGCTTACGCATAATATGCTTGTGCGGTACATGTAGTCAAATGATGTTGATCTAACTAGTTACTCTTAGGTTGCTAAAAAAGTATGAAAATTCATGTTTAATTTTATTGCATAAATGCACGTGTCTATATCAGAATGGTATGTCGATATTACATTGTGTCTATTACATGGGTCCGTGTGTGGTGCTATTCGCAGGATGTCTAGCACCACACACGGACACAATGGTCACACGACTTCGAGATACATGCTTACCGAGTTTATGTAGACATTATATGACCATGCTGCATTGTACGACTTTACAACTGAAAAATGCTCCTCATAGTATGAACTAATTGTTCTGAAAGTTAAAAAATTGTCCTAAATTCCGATAGTTGCCCTTAAAAATGAAAAAGTTGCGCTAAAAACAAAGTTGCAAAATATTGCATTTATAACTCCTTTAATCAATTCCCTTAGATCAATAAAATGTGGAATTTTGGTCTTCTCAGGATGAACATAGTCTATTATGAAAAAGTTGCATTTTCAATAAGTCACCCTGGTTATTAATTCATCAGTTATCAATTAACGACTTTTTAATTGTTGATTCAATTGTTTATACGTCTATTTTTAATTGCTACTTTGTTTTTTAAATTGGAACAAATGGGAAAAGTTGGCGGTTGTTCGTATACCCCAGACAATATATGACATTAATTTTAATCTTACTCGTTGCAAATTTATTCTAATTTGACTCGACCATAAAATTGCAAGTACAAAATGAGACTAATCAGTTTCAAATGGGTCTAATTAACATCAAAATGACACTAACTTATAATTGAATTAATCAACCTAAAAATTGGATTATCAACATCAAAATGAGACTAATGAATGGTAATAGACACCAAAATGAGACTAGCTCAATAATTGGGGTAATTAACATCAAAATGAGATTAATTAATATAAAATGGACTAATAAACATCAACAATAGATTAATAAACTTAATAACGGGACTAATCGACATCAAAATGAGACTAGTCAACTTAAAAATCGGACTAATCTGCAGCAAAGTGCGACTTGCCAATTTTGAAATATCACTACTCTAACCATATAGCATTGACAGGTGTTCCGTGATTTATTAATTGCTACTGTTTCATGGCAAATGGTCGTGAAAACGCTAGTAGTGATCTAATACCCCTATGACCCATTTAAAGTTTCAGTCTGATGACTAGGGCTGTCAAAAAAGTAACCTAAAAATCAGAAAAAAGTAACTTTATTTTCGAGAAAAGGTAACCTAAAAAAGTAACCTAAAAATAACCTGAATTTTGTAGTTATTATCACTTTTTGTATCGTTTCATCGCATTTTTATCACGGCTTTGCTGATTAGTGCGCTATGTGAAATACACGGTTTGTTTGTTGTTTGTTTATGAACATATAAATTAACCTAATAACCAATAATAAGGTAACCTTAAAATAACCTCCTTCAAAAAAGGTCAATTTCTGTTTGCAGTTCTGAAGGAAGAAAATACACCAGTCCTTCTTTTTTATCATCTTTCCGAGTTGGTACTACTTTTCCACCCTCTCCGATCTGGTATCATTTTTACAACAAACAACCAAAAGTGACTCAACATAATTTAGCTAACATCGAAAAAAGGAGCATAACCATCAAAAATATAATTTTAAGTGGAAAGCTCATACAAATGCGAAATACACTAATTGCAAATGAAAATATTTTTAGTAATGGTCGCAATAATGTTCTTTATATTTTTCCAATGGAACTTTTTATCAAATAGCACGTACTACAGTTTGTATATTAGTGTGAGCGTAAACACTGCATGTGTGATTGCCCCCCGTCCTCCCATATGTCAAACGTGGGATAATGGCGCTATCTCACGCCCTGAAAATCACGTGCAAATTCCTGTTCAAGTAAATACGTACTGTCAAGTGCTACAGTGCAGTATCTAGTATAGAGAGCTCACACATCGTACATTGTACTATACCACGCTCCAAACATCTCACGACACCCTCCGGCTCAGGGACATTTCCTAAAATGGAATTACACTATCCTGCGTACCCAAAAACGTATAAATATCGAGTAGCACGGATATCAAGATGAATACCAATTGCTAAATCCTAACAGCAGAAATGTTGACATTTCTTGATCTTCAGACCTAATATTCCATCTCTTTTCCTATTTTATCCTCATATATACCGTTTTTGTGCCTCTTATCTGCAAAAAGTCACCAAACTTCGTGGTAAACTTACCTAATAACAAGAAAAATAACAAAACGTAACCTGACGATAAAAAAGTAACCTTAAAAGCAAAAAAGTAACCTAACGATGAAAAAGTAACTTTTGGTAACCTAATAACTTTTTTAATAATTATCGTACACAACTTTTTCATGCAGTTTTAGGTAGCTTATGAAAAAGTGACCTTTAGGTGAAAAAGTAACTTTATTAACTTTTGACAGCCCTACTGATGACATACACACGGCTCAATTCCAAGTTGGTAAGTCTTCCTTTGATCATGGTAATTTAGGGTGCACCGGCCTGCTAGACCGTACGGCTACTTTTGATGTCGACTTATATTATTATGTAGTTAATTAGCGTTATTTTGAAATTGAGCTGGTGTAGAATGGTTAATCAAGGTGGTGCGGGTTATTCACCGACTTTGTTGTTCTGGCGATCACTGCCGCGCTATTACGCAGGCAATTTCTGGTAGACCTGGTCGAGACGACACACGTGTTTGTCAAGCTGCTGGAGAAGTTCAGCAGTGGATCGCGCGTGCTGGTGCGCCGTAAACGAGCCGTCAAGCGCAGTCATACTCGACGTCGTCCATCTGTTAAGAAAGGTGCTCGGTTTTGAACCCTACTAGATGTACAGCTGATAACTAGTTCTTGGTCATGTTGATCGAAGTCAACCTCATGCGGAAACGGGTCTGGTTCTATTATTGTGCAAGTCGAAGCAGATGGGCCTGTTTGTGGAATTTTCATCTTCTTTTCTGTACTTTAGGTGCATAGAACTGAGACAACTGTATCGTTGTTTGGGTATCATGCTCTCTCAAAAACCTATAACGGCTTTCGAGCATCCTTCTTTCAATGATCTGAATGTTCAACGCTGACACTGTTGATTGGCATGCGGATATGTAGCTGATTGTTTTTAAGAACTCCAAACTGGCGGAGTTTAATGTGTGATGTGCCAGCGACTGTCAATCGTTCTGCAGTATTCTTGCTATTCCTAGTTGATTGTTCACGCATGAGCATTTTCACATTGTCAATTCGTGCTCATTCTGAGTAATTGCTTCGTTTCGCAGTCGACTCGCATTCAGCTGGCGACAGCAAGCTGCTGACGCAAGCTGAATCAGCCGAAATGTGGCCGACCATCAGCGGACAGCTATCGCAGCTGTTGATGACACCCGGTGACTCGGTATTGTCCGACGTGCTGCCCTTCGATGCTGCCAGCGACACCCCGATGGAACAGCAAAAGTGAGCAAACCAAAATATTTTATGTAATTCAGTATTCTGTGTTTGAGAATACACCGAAAACACCGGATTTCACTCATCGAATTCGGTGTTTTCATCAGCTGGAGATTGAAATTGTGCCGCTTTACTGCCTCTGAACCATGAACGTCGGCTTGAAGCGGAACTCTTTATTTATTTTTTGTTTGCTTCTACTCCCAGTATATTGTCCAATGGTTAGGTTCATATTATGTTTTGGTTGATTTTTTCTACACATTATACTTGTTTTATTTAAATAACATCTCAATCATCACCTAGTTTATGAATGCTCAATATTTACCATTTGCAATTTGATTCGAGAAAGTGAGAATATATTTGAGAAAAGTGAAAAGATACTTCATCCATGTTATTTTACAGATTCATCCATTCACGATACATGTTATGAATCGTCATTTGAAATGTTGATCAATTATTGAATATAATTAGGTGATATATGAATCATTTCAGCTATATGTGCATTATAGTAATATTGAGTGCATTTGACAATGTTGAACGCATCCTTCAAGTACATTCAATTTAATTTAATTTCTATGTATTTGATTCAATTTATTCAATTGAATATTTTTCAAGAGCCATTTTGTTCTCGAATATCATTCGCAAGCAAAACGCGCGCACATTTACCTAAATAACTCGCTTCCCTCACACATCCTTGAAAAAACGTCTCTCAAGTCTTTCTCTGTCGCCTTGCACAAACACCTACTTGAATCTGCTTGATCTAACCTACCCTGTAATCTGTTTCCGTTATCTTCCTACTGTTATCCTCATTGTGATCTACTGTGTTTGGCTGGTTGACTCACTTCTGTCTGGTAAATTGTCTGGTCAGGAGAATTCCTGCTACTGGTACTGTGTAGCCCAGTACAACCAGTCGAGTGGTCGGCGACTAAACCGGCTCCCCCTCTGGTTCCCACCGGTGAGGAGGGTGGCTAGACACCCAGCAGGACTAAAAATAAAACCTGTCCAAGGGCGGAAGAGCTACTCGCTAGCCAACGGCCATCTAGCATTTATTTTTATTATTTTATATCCTATGCTTTTTTATATTCTATATTCCCATTATATATTTTCTCTCTTTCCATTATATGCTCTATCACATTACATTATTCATATATGTATATGTGTATGCATGTGTATGTGTGTATATGTGCGTGTGTATGTTTCGTGTGCATGTGTTTGTGTGTATGTGTGTATGTATGTGTTCAATTTTGCAAGCACCTATGTACTTTCTGTCAATTTGTGCTCCATATTTTTGTCCCCATACCGCTCTGTGTCTACACTTTATTAACCTGCTCCTGCTCGCGCCTTTGTCCTCGAAAGTGCGCTATATTAAATACATGTTGTTGTTGTTTGTTAAAAAGGGTACTTTTCCAAAGACGGTAATACAGTTATGATAATTATGTCACACCATGCTGGCGCACTCACGTGCATATAACGCTTGGCGTTGCTAGCCAACTGTGTTGTGTTGATTTTTTCAACAAACAAACAAATATATTTACAACCGCGACAACATATTCACAACACTACAATGCAATGCTGTGTTGATTGTTGATTGTGCTGTACATTTAATTGTGTATGGTGTGTATGGTGTATATTATAAATGTCCGCCTCGTAGCGGAGTGGCTAAGACGCACGCTCTGTGCACGAGAGGTCCAGGGTTCGATTCCCTGGCGAGGTGAAACGGATGGGTTCGTTTCTTAAAGTGATAGCCAATTGCCGCAAGGCGGGTTTCGTGTGCGCGCAGCCGTACAGTTTTCTGTGCTGGCCGCGACTGCGATAATCTGTGTGGCGGCCGGACCTGCGGTGTGCCAGCCGGGGCCGTGAGGCTTTGCCCCCGCAAAAGTACACGCGAACACAGCCTTCTCTACTGCTGTGTTCAAATGCGTAATTATATAATTATATATTATGGTGTGTATTTGTGTGTACGGGGTAGTGTGAGCGTATCTATGTTGAATGTGCGTGCTGTGAGCAAGTGTAGTATCCCCCAGGGGTGAACTGTCTCTCATGTGGGGATGCAGAGGGTTCAGTGGTATGCACCACTGTCTATCGAGCAGTGCTGTTTGCGCAGCGCGATGTTGTGTTTGTTGAAGTTGTCTTCAGTGAGCTGTGCTGCGTTGTGATTATGCTTGATTATGTAGTGTTTGAAAGAGTGAGTGTTCGAGTGCTGTGATTGAGTTGTGCTATCTTGTTTTTGTTCTTTGCTTGCCTTCAAGTGCACGCATTGCTTGAATTAAAATTGCATTCGAAAGCCACGCCAGCTGATTATCGGAGAACAATTAACACAACAGGCATATACAGCAATACAAAAGAAACTTCAATCTCGACAATATATCCGCAGATCGTTGGGGCGTAGTAACTCTCGACCCGATTGTAGTAGCTCTGCATGTGCGTCGGATCGTCATGGCTGATCGCCTCGAGAGTGATGCTTTCCAGCAGCTGCGTCCGTTGCTCGGTAATGGACGGACGGTGCTGTCTCGAGTCATGCTCAGCACATTGAGCATCTTCATGGTGCTTGTTTTGGCATGGCTCTTTAGACAAATCGATAGAAGTTCGATAAGGTAGAGTAAGTAGGAGTAGCAAGCCATCCTGAGCAGCGGGATGTATTGCCGCTCTTTAAGCACTGTCTCCAGTCGACTCTGTGCAGGGGCGTTATCAATAATCACCGTGGGTTGATGGATTCTGGCTTGGCGTCACTACTCCACCATGCACTGAAACCATTCGGCGCAGCTTTTCTTGTGAACATGTGTCTGGTGTACAATAGGACTAGTGTTGTTATGCCGCTAATGATGCGCAGATTGGCGCTGTTGCTGGTCGGGAGAACTACAGCAGCATTTGTTCCCACTTTGAATCTTCCTTGGCTGCGCTTACAAAACAAATTGATATTTATATCTTACCTACACTGTCGTGCGACCATCGGACCGAGTACGAAAATGTTCCTCCATGTATTCGTGAGCGTCGCACGGTGTTAGTATACTTCCTGCTGGCCAGTTTGAGCTGCCACAGGCTTAACGGCCACAGTTCCTGAGAGGTGATACGCTGGTCGATTATGTCACTTCAAAAATATATACTTGGTTTATTTAGCTCTGATCAAATATAAGTTTAACATAGCTTTCTGCACGCTGATACTAATGTTGATATTGTGCTGAAAGTGTCATCAAACTTTTTGCAGACGAACTCTGCATTACATCTACTCTGCATTCACCAAGTGTGGCATTGTGGCGAACGCAAATACTGTAGGAACACTAGCAGTGTATTGTCGCTACCGCCTTTGACAAACAAATGAGGCGCTAACAGAAGGCACTGGTTGAGCTTACACTCACACACACACACGCACACATAAACATGCGTGCTAAACTACAGATCGTTGACCTCACCGGTCACGCGTGGTCATAATATTCCTTGCGCCAGGTGCCTACAGCATCATTCAGAATCCTTCGTCTACCTGTTCAGTGCCTGTCAGCTGCACATGTTGGCCTGAAATGGGATATTTATCTTATGAATGTGGAATTATTTGACACTGTCGCCTGGATATTTTTGACGATTTTTTTAATATGAAACTAATTTTACATATGAAACACGGCGAAAAATAATCAACACAATCTGGGCCGGATTTAGGCATGTGGAGGCCCCTGGGCAATCTATGTGCAGAGGCCTACCCTGCTTGGGGCTGGTGACCAGCGAAGCCAGCCTCACCGGAGGGCGCTGTAAGCTCCACCGGGAAATAATCATTGCCGGTCCTGCCATTAATGAACTTTGGTCATCTTAATAACGTTTGCAAAATAACTTTTTTGGGTCCTTTTTAGGTACCCTAAAATGTGGAGGCCATGGGCAGGTGCCTCTTTGCCCCCCCCCCCCCTAAATCCGTAACTGACCACAATAAATACTCGCTCATGGTAAGACTACATGTCTACTGCACAGTGAACTACGCTTCGTTTTCTGATCATCATGCGAATGAACCAGTATAAATCTCTTACACATGTGCGTAACTTTTTGATCACCTTTTATGTTTGGATAATATTTTTCAATGAAAATTTTATTTTATGTTTTTAGCTTATAACTGCATTCTATGTGAAGTAGTACTTTTGTGATCAAAAATTTTCCATCTCTAGAATTATGGTTGGTGCTTAATCGTATTTGTTCATCTTTGCTTGTGCTTATGTTCATAGGAGTATTTGTATGTTATTTTTTACAAGTGTGAACCAGTCTGTTTGGTAACGTGGGACACATCTTGTGCCGGATACAACCGATTGACAATTAACTCGTATGTAAAGGATTTCCTTGATGAAGTAAGGCGGACTCCTGTTTTTCTCGTCACTATCCGGGAACTCGCTATGATCGCCTGTGACTTCCTTATGTACGTGTGTGTTATCACCGAGTTGAGCTTGATGGGGATGAATCTCAATTATGTCTTCTTCCCCGTCTTCCACTTGTCGTAATTTTCTTCAAGTTTCTGAACATTGTTTGCGTTGGTTCCGCAATTGTCTTTTAATTTGTGTGTATGTAGGCGTATATGTGCATGTGTGTGTTTTGCTAGGCGAGAAGCGGTCTATCGTATCCAGGAGTATCTTCACAGTGGGCGCTCCCAGTATGCAGTTGCTTTGCTTCGTGCTGCCAGGTATAGTGAGCATCCCACTCATACATACATACATACAGTGTTTTGTGTGATTGTCTTGCTGGTTTGTGTTTGCTCATTTAAAGTGATTCAATTGAATTTCCATTGGTAACTGAGTGAATTGCTGGCATTAATCCAGCAAGCTAGTGTGCGTGAGGTAAATTCGCACAAATAATTGCTGACGTGTAATTTTTGCACTCCGAGATCTCCAGGCATATGTACAAGTGTTGTCAGGCTGTTGTGCGTAAAAATATACGTATTTATGACTATCTCTTTATGAGCCGACAATGTCTCCGACACTTTGAATGCCTGGTTAAATCCTTTAGTTGATGCTTCTTCATCTAGTGCAGTGGTACGTAATCTTTTGGAAATGCCCTACTTGTGAGGAATAGAGACTGTACCTAGAAGGGAATTTGTTTTATTAACCTATTAACGCCGAGTGGCAACAAATGTTGCTAGCTAGAAGATACGTCCTAGGTGGCGTATGCTATTTTGCGAGAGCTACAAATAGGTGCTTGTTTACTTAAGGGAAATGTTGGCTCACAGTGGGGAACACAGCAAGGTAGAAAAAGTTACGTTCCCAACTGTACAGACTTCACAAACACGGTTCAGGTCAGTCGCCGTTAGAAGTGGCTGAAAATAGGGTTACAAAAGGCAGGCAATTGGTATTTAATTATCATTCTGCTGATCGTTTGTATATGATATTATAGAAGAATATGCTATTCTAAAATATATGTATTATATAGAAGAAGAATGTAGAAGAATATCATATAGAAGAATATGCTATTCTAAAAATATAGTATTGTATCGCGCTTCTGTTGAAAATTATTCAAGTGAAAAGTTGAGTGGCAACAAATGTTGTCATTCGGCGTTGGCGTGTACAAAATGTGTTGCGATCCGCTTTTTCTTGATATCAGCTGGAGATTTTCGAATAAAAACAATTAATTGAGTATTAAGTATTTCTTAAATACTTTATAGACATGTTATCTAAATATGATATAGAGCTAGATAAAATTTTATGAATAAAATTTACTTGATTGTTTTAAATGTAAACGCACAATGTGAACATTCCAATGATTAATGGAGTGGTTATGCAGTATTAGGTACGGTATAGATCGCTAGTGACTACCTGACATTTATTTTGGCACAGCAATTGAATTCGTTGGAAATCTCAACGATGTTGCAGAAATTGATGAGTCGGCTCACTGAGATGTGGGGGATCAGAAAAATGGAAACGGGCCACTAGTCCAGAACTAGCGGAACTTTCTTGTATTTGCCTTATTTCTACGATAGCGAAGTAAATGCTTGAGGCTGGAGACAACTTCCGCGCTTTTTGTGTGTGTGTATGTTCGGTTTGCTTCAATATTATTATTTCAACGAACTAGTTGAAATGAACATTACACAAACGCTATACATCGAAAATGAATATACTAAAGATTAATTATAATTTATTATATTGGAAAATATATAAAATATATAACATATGTCAAATAAAATATCTATATATATAAAAGAGATCCTCTGTCTGTGTGTCTGTGTGTCCCACCCTCCTTGGTCCATTTTCTATCAGCTGCTACTCGGCCATCACTTGGCGTCCCCGCTAACAATTTATACCATCATGTTGGAAATTTTCTTGTCTACACTTAACACTAAATTTTAAATTTTTAAAATAAAACCAAAAACAATATTGCGGTGAAAAGACAAAATGAACCCTAAAAAATGCGAAAATGTTGGTCAATTTTCTGAAGACTACTCCTCCTAAACCAGCAATGGTACAACTATACAAATTATACCACTGTGTAGAAAATTTTCTGTTCTACTCAACGAACTATAATTTATACCCAAAAATTAAATATAAAACATGTAAAATGGAAAAAAATTCAATCTACATTCTAAATTTTATTTAAACTCCACGCGTCAAATTTTCTATACTTTTTTTATCTATTTCTCAAAAAATAATTCTCACACATCTAAATAAATAATACCATCATGCTGGGAATTTTCTTTTCTACAACACAGTATAATTTTTAATTTTACAAAGTGTATTAAAAAAAAGTTACGGCGGTGTGAAGTGTAAATGACAAAGTCAAAAAGGCAAAATTAGCACACAAGAACGTTAATATTTTGGTCAATATTTCCCTATCTATTCCTCATAAACCAGCAATGGTACAACTATAAAAATTATACTATTGTGTAGATAATTTTGTGTTCTACAAGAAAAGTTATAATTTATACCCACAAATGATACAAAAAACGTGTAAAATTGGCAAAATTCTCAAATACATCCTAAATTACACTTGAACACCGGGCGACTAAAATTTATTCATTTTTCTACTATTTCTCAGTAAGTATTTGTTACACATTCAAATAAATTATACCATCGTGCTAGAAATCTTGTTTTCTACAATACTGTATAATTTGTAAATCTCCAAAGTGTATCTGAAGGAAGTTACGGCGGTGTAAAGTCAAAATGTCATGTTGCCAATTTGACAGCACTTGCGATTACACATGAATATACACTGATTTAATTTCACTGAAGTCCAACCACAATTTACGCACTTGCGATTACACAGGAATATACTACTGTGTAGAGAATTTTGTGTTCTACAAGATAAGCTATAATTTATACCCACAAATGATACAAAAAACGTGTAAAATTGGCAAAATTCTCAAATACATCCAAAATTACACTTGAACACCGGGCGACTAAAATTAATTCATTTTTCTACTATTTCTCAGTAACTATTTGTTAAACATAAAAATAAATTATACCATCGTGCTAGAAATCTTGTTTTCTACAATACGGTATAATTTGTTACGGCGGTGTAAAGTCAAAAGGACATATTGCCAATTTGACAGCTATTATGCGCACTTGCGATTACACAGGAATATACTACTGTGTAGATAATTTGTGTGTAGTGTAGACAGACTATTTCTCAGGAACTATATCTATATATATAAAAGAGATCCTCTGTCTGTCTGTCTGTCTGTCTGTCTGTCTGTCTGTCTGTGTGTCTGTGTGTCCCACCCTCCTTGGTCCATTTTCTATCAGCTACTTCTCGGCCACCATTTGGCGTATCTGCTAACAATTTATACCATCACGTTGGAAATTTTCATTCATTCATTCATTTCAAACATTCAATTTTACCGTGTGGAATGAATCCATATACAAAACTCACGGGCTTGACTTCAAGATCCAGACTCACTAATGTAAATTTGACTTAAATGGTGTATAATTATATCACATTATGCAACAAATGTGAAATTAGCTGCCTTACAGTTTGGTCCCGATACTATATTGGCGGGTTGAGAGGAAAGTATCGGTTGGCCGCGTGTTTGGGACCCCTGGGGTAGATAATCTCAGTCTGCTGATTACAAATTATGATCGAATCAGTATATTTTGTGATCACAAACTAATAAGTTCAATCACCTCAGACTAGGCTGAGTGCGGTCAAGATTGAATGGTTGGGTTGGGTTGGGTAGGTTTGACTCAGGTTATATTGGGTTCTAATGATAGCGGAACATTAATAAATTTTAGCAGTAAATATTATAGCGGTAAAAGTAAAATAGTACTTAAGCAAATGATGTTGGGGAATGATGTTAAGTAATAAATATAGTCATCATCTTTCATTGTTTTTTTCGTGTTTGTGTTCTGAATTATACCACACGACGGGCAGATTTATATATCAGGCGGGTTGAGGGATAATATTTGTCAAAATATTAACGAAAATATTCACATTTAGACTTTTCTATTGGTTAAGATATTTATAGGCTACATTTTTTGCTTTTCAATTTGTATTCATTATATTTTATGGATTTAATATGAATTTTGTTGTATGAATTGTTCCGCACGACGGGCGGGCTTAAAAAAAAGTGTTTACATTTTTTAGTTAATATTTTCAAATGGTTCATTTAAAAAAAGGTAATTTTTTTAACAAATATAAATGCTCCGCGGGCAGCAACTATAGACAATAGAACGTTCAATTTCCCCTGTAGAATTAATCCATACACAAGACCAATGGATTTGATTTCAAGATCCAGAACGAATCGTGTTCGAGTTCTGAATTATTCAGCACGACGGGCGGGTGTGAAAATGACTAAGGCGGACTGAGGGGAAATATTTTGTCGAAATAAAAATAATTAAACTTATAATTCTCAATTGATTAATATTTTTATGAGTGTCCCCTATTTCATTTTTAATTTTCCATATTTTTTATGAATTGAATATGAATTTCATGTTATGAATTGCTCCGCACAACGGGCGGGTTTGAATGCTATATATATACATAAAGAAGAAATTATCTGTCTGTCTGTGTATGTATGCTTGAATATGAGGTGACATAATTGCGCTGGTTCATGGTTCGCTGGTTCAATGATCAGGGGCTTCAAACGCAAACGAAGCGATGGCTCATTTTTATGAAATAAAAATGTCCCGCGGGCAGCAATAAAACGTTCAATTTCACCGTGTAGAATGAATTCATATACAAAACTAATGGATTTGACTTCAAGAACCAGAACGGATGGTGTTCGAGTTCTGAATTATTCCTCACGTCGGGCGGGTTCAAATATGAGGGGGGCTGAGTGAAAATATTTTGTCAAAATAAAATTAAAAATAATGAAATTTAGACTTTTTAATTGATTAAGGTTTTCATGAGTTTGCCTTATTTATTTTTAATTTGCATTATTTTTATGAATTGTTCCGCACAACGGGCGGGTTTTAATGCTAGTATATATAAAAAAGAGATACTCTGTCTGTGTGTCTGTGTGTCCCACCCTCCTTGGTCCATTTTCTATCAGCTAATACTCGGCCACCACTTTTCGTACCTGCTAACAATATATACCATCACGTTGGAAATTTTCTTGTCTACACTTTAGAGTAAATTTTAAGTTTCAAAAATGAAACCAAAAAAAGTTATAGCGGTGAAAAGACAAAATGAACCCTGAAAAATGCGAAAGTTTTGGTCAATTTTCTGAAGACTACTCCTCCTAAACCAGCAATGGTACAACTATACAAATTATACCAATGTGTAGAAAATTTTCTGTTCTACTCAACGAACTATAATTTATACCCAAAAATTAAATATAAAACATGTAAAATGGAAAAAAATTCAATCTACTTTCAAAATATTTTTTAAACTCCACGCGTCCGATTTTCTATACTTCTTTCTCTATTTCTCAAAAACTAATTATCACACATCTAAATAAATAATACCATCATGCTGGGAATTTTCTTTGCTACAACACGGTGTAATTTTTTATTTTTCAAAGTGTATTAAAAAAAAGTTATGGCGGTGTGAAGTGTAAATGACAAAGTCAAAAAGGCAAAATTCGCACACAACAACGTTAATATTTTGGTCATTATTCCGCTATCCAGTCCTGATAAACCAGCAGTGGTACAGCTATAAAACTTATACTATTGTGTAGATAATTTTGTGTTCTACAAGAAAAGTTATAATTTATACCCACAAATTATACAAAAAACGTGTAAAATTAGCAAAATTCTCAAATACATCCAAAATTACACTTGAACACCGGGTGACTAAAATTAATTCATTTTTCTACTATTTCTCAGTAACTATTTGTTATACATAAAAATAAATTATACCATCGTGCTAGAAATTTTGTTTTCTACAATACGGTATAATGTTTAATTTTCCAAAGTGTATCTGAAGGAAGTTACGGGGGTGTAAAGTTAAAACGACATATTGCAAATTTGACAGCTATTATGCGCACTTGCGATTACACAGGAATATACTACTGTGTAGATAATTTTGTGTTCTACAAAATAAGCTATAATTTATACCCACAAATGATACAAAAAACGTGTAAAATTGGCAAAATTCTCAAATACATCCAAAATTACACTTGAACACCGGGCGACTAAAATTAATTCATTTTTCTACTATTTATCAGTAACTATTTGTTATACATGAAAATAAATTATACCATCGTGCTAGAAATTTTGTTTTCTACAATACGGTATAATTTTTAATTTTCCAAAGTGTATCTAAAGGAAGTTATGGCGATGTAAAGTCAAAATGTCATGTTGCCAATTTGACAGCTATTATGCGCACTTGCGATTACACATGAATATACACTGATTTAATTTCACTGAAGTCCAATCACAATTTACGCACTTGCGATTACACAGGAATATACTAATGTGTAGAGAATTTTGTGTTCTACAATATAAGCTATAATTTATACCCACAAATGGTACAAAAAACGTGTAAAATTGGCAAAGTTCTCAAATACATCCAAAATTACACTTGAACACCGGGCGACTAAAATTAATTTATTTTTCTACTATTTCCCAGTAACTATTTGTTATACATGAAATTAAATTATACCATCGTGCTAGAAATCTTGTTTTCTACAATACGGTATAATTTGTAATTTTCCAAAGGGTATCTGAAGGAAGTTACGGCGGTGTAAAGTCAAAAGGACATATTGCCAATTTGACAGCTATTATGCGCACTTGCGATTACACAGGAATATACATCGATTAAATTTCACTGAAGCCCAATCACAATTAAGAATGCATCATATTATCTCCAAGCATGGATGGTGTGGTTTTTTTGCGTACAGTTTAATTAATGCTACACTATACTGAATATAAAGTCTTTATTGTCCTCAATATTTACACATCAAATGTTCCGCACGACGGGCGGGTAAAATGCTACTTGGAACAAAGTAAGCTACTGAATTTTACTGTGTAATTTAATTGGTTTAATTTCAAGTTGCATACGCTTGAGTTGCATAAGGATACGGGTTGTAATATCATGCAATGCCAAGTATATGCATATGCTGTTTTAGAGGAAGCATTTATCTGGAATTATAAAGATGTTTCATTGTTTTGATAGTGTTACACCTCTGAATTACTACACACGAAGGACGGGTGTGAATTTGAGTAGTGTTGAGGGAGAAACATCGTCAATAATTAAAACAAGAATTGACAAATTTGACTTTTCTATTGGTCGTTTTTCATCAATTTTGTTTGTGTTTGTTTCGTGTTTGAGTTCTGAATTATTCCGCACGACGGGCAGCTTTAAATATGAGGCGGATTGTGGAAAAACATGTTTTCTAAATTGAAACATAAATTTCACATTTAGACTTTTATATTAGCTAAAACTTTCCTGTGGGTTTGTTTTTCTTTTTCAATTTGCACTAATTTTTTTATTAATTGAATATTAATTATATTTTATGAACTGCTCCGCACGACGGGCGAATTAAATGTATCTATAAAGAGTGGGTTTAAATGATAGCGAGGTATATGATATTTTGCTAGCAGTAAATATTCTAGCGATAAAAGTAGAATAGCTCTTAAGCAAATGATTTTGGAGAATGATGTGAACCTTTAAATATATTTTGCGATCTGATGATATATGTATTAGGAATAATACGTAGCAGAATATAGATTGCATAATATAATATCGGCTGTAATATCAAGGGCTGTAATATCGGTGTAATCCAAAAAATAACAACTGTATGAATATGATGCATTAGTGGAAGCATTAACCGGGAATTATGAGATAATATGATAATGGTGTATAATTATATCGCATTATGCAACAAATGTGAATTTAGCTGCCTTACAGTTTGGTCCCGATACTATATTGGCGGGTTGAGAGAAAAGTATTGGTGGGCCGCGTGTTTGGGACCCCTGGGGTAGATAATCTCAGTCTTCTGATTACAAATTATGATCGCATCAGTATATTTTGTTATCACAAACTGATAAGTTAAATCACCTCAGACTAGGCTGAGAGCGGTCAAGATTGAATGGTTGGGTTGGGTTGGGTAGGTTTGACTCAGGTTATATTGGGTTTTAATGATAGCGGAAATATATAAATTTTAACAATAAATATTATAGCGGTAAAAGTGAAATAGTACTTAAGCAAATGATATTGGGGAATGATGTTAAGTAATAAATATAGTTTGGAAACATTCTGATGAAAATATTTCATCATCTTTCATTGTTTGTTTCGTGTTTGTGTTCTGAATTATACCACACGACGGGCAGATTTATATATCAGGCGGGTTGAGGGATAATATTTGTCAAAATAAGAACAAAAATATTCACATTTAGACTTTTCTATTGGTTAAGATATTTATAGGTTACATTTTTTGGTTTTCAATTTGTATTCATTATATTTTATGGATTTGATATGAATTTTATTGTATGAATTGTTCCGCACGACGGGTGGGTTTAAAAAAGTGTTTTTAGATCATTTTTTCAAATGGTTCATTTAAAAAAAGGTAATTTTTTTACAAATAAAAATGTTCCGCGGGCAGCAACTATAGACAATAGAACGTTCAATTTTCCCTGTAGAATTAATCCATACACAAAACCAATGGATTTGACTTCAAATATGAATTTTATTGTATGAATTGTTCCGCACGACGGGCGGGTTTAAAATAAGTGTTTCCATTTTTTAGTTCATTTTTTTCAAATGGTTCATTTAAAAAAAGGTATTTTTTTAAAAATAAAAATGCTCCGCGGGCAGCAGCTATAGACAATAGAACGTTCAATTTACCCTGTAGAATTAATCCATACACAAAACCAATGGATTTGACTTCAAGATGCAGAACGGATCGTGTTCGAGTTCTGAATTATTCAGCACGACGGGCGGGTTTAAAAATGACTCAGGCGGACTGAGGGGAAATATTTTGTCGAAATAAAAATAATTAAACTTATAATTTTCAATTGATTAATATTTTTATGAGTGTACCCTATTTCATTTTTATTTTTCCATATTTTTTATTCATATTTTTTCCATATTGCTCCGCACAACGGGCGGGTTTTAATGCTATATATATACATAAAGAAGAAATTATCTGTTTGTCTCTGTATGTATGCTTGAATATGAGTTGACATAATTGCGCTGGTTCATGGTTCGCTGGTTCAATGATCAGGGGCTTGAAACGCAAACGAAGCGATGGCTCATTTTTATGAAATAAAAATGTCCCGCGGGTAGCAATAAAACGCTCAATTTCACCGTATAGAATGAATTCATACACAAAACTAATGGATTTGACTTCAAGAACCAGAACGGATGGTGTTCGAGTTCTGAATTATTCCTCACGTCGGGCGGGTTTAAATATGAGGCGGGTTGAGTGAAAATATTTTGTCAAAATAAAATTAAAAATAATGAAATTTAGACTTTTTAATTGATTAAGGTCTTCATGAGTTTGCCTTATTTATTTTTAATTTGCAATATTTTTATGAATCGTTCCGCACAACGGGCGGGTTTTAATGCGGTTTTAATGCTATATATATACATAAAGAAGAAATTATCTGTCTGTCTGTGTATGTATGCTTGAATATGAGGTGACATAATTGCGCTGGTGCATGGTTCGCTGGTTCAATGATCAGGGGCTTCAAACGCAAACGAAGCGATGACTCATTTTTATGAAATAAAAATGTCCCGCGGGCAGCAATAAAACGTTCAATTTCACCGTGTAGAATGAATTCATATACAAAACTAATGGATTTGACTTCAAGAACCAGAACGGATGGTGTTCGAGTTCTGAATTATTCCTCATGTCGGGCGGGTTTAAATATGAGGCGGGCTGAGTGAAAATATTTTGTCAAAATAAAATTAAAAATAATGAAATTTAGACTTTTTAATTGATTAAGGTTTTCATGAGTTTGCCTTATTTATTTTTAATTTGCAATATTTTTATGAATTGTTCCGCACAACGGGCGGGTTTTAATGCTAGTATTGAATAAAATAGATATATAAATTGTAAAAGTAAAACACACTGGCGATATAATAAGCGCAATTAGAACTGCTCACAAACTCCCACAACACAATTCCTCAACGTGTACGATTTATCAGCCGAAACCCAACGCTTCTTTCCGGAGTGTGCTTGTTTTAAGCATAGGTTGTTTCCATGTGTTATTTTCGTGTCTTTCGAATCTCTCGGAAGACGCACAGGTGACAACAGTTTGTAACTGGTGTTATTTGCAAGTGGTGCATCTTAGTGAAAAATAGACATTGAGTATTCACAATGAGTGTATGAGACATTGAGTGAAATGAGACATTGAGTGTCGACCGCTCAGGTATTTTGGTTACTGGAGCGTTTTTATTTGGTGCCTTGGACACTGTAGAAGAGTCGCTGTTCGTTTTTGTGTGTATCTGCGGTGTGTACACGGGCATCTCACACAACACATGCACATACACACACATACACGCACGAACACACACAGAGACATACACACTACACAGAGAGACGCACACAGACATCGGCTGTACTCGTTCACCGTGTGTCGATATTGAGCGTGTGTCGCCAGTAATGGCGCATTTATGCAGATTTGAAACAAATGTGGCGGTCGGTGCGCACGTGTGTGTGTGCGTGTGTGTGTGTCTGTGTGTGTGTGTGCGTGTATCTATCGGCTGTGTCGATTGGATTCTGGCTGAGGCGGCGTACATACTCCGGCACATGCACGATCACACTAGCATACACACACATACACATACACACACACACACACACACACCGAGCTGCCCCGGGTTCAGCGTGGAGATATTTATTGCTCCGGTCTTAGAGCAGGTGCAAGCGTGTGTGTGGGTAAATCTAGTCTGACGGCCACGGCTGGCCATCTGTTTGTTAACCGCACCGAGTATTTATTCGGGTATATTACGCAGGACTCTCCTTCAATAGAGCTCTGAACGGTTTGGATGAGGGCTACAGAGGAAGACTGAATTGACTCCATGTTCTAGCTAAGAGTTCTTCCGTGGGTGACACGCTCAAGCTAATTGGTATGCTCTGTATGTTTTTGGTGTCAATTCTTGTGATGTGGTGTGATGTTTTTGGTCTGTTTTTCATTTTCACTGTTTTTTATAATGCTGGTGATTTGTTTCTTTCTCTGTTGGTGATCAAGGTGTATGGAGATTGCGTTAGGCGGTCGCCTTGTTTGCCTATGGATAAGGCCTACCCTAAGAAATCGTCTATACCAGGGGTTCTTAACCTTTTGATGATCGCATACCCTCAATGGATTGCCGAATATGGTCCCATATCCCCTTCATTTGACTGTTTAATTAATTATCACCAATCGTGTTTTTCCAGTATGTTTTCTAAGTCCACGAGTGCTTTAATTGCTTGAATTTATTGTACTTTAGATACTGATTACTAGTAAAACTTTACCATTGATAATTTCATTATTTATAATCCATTAATAATTTATGCCAGTACTCAGTCCCATATCGCCGTTTTTTCCCCCAAGGGGTATGAATACCCCCGGTTAAGAACCCCTAGGCTAGGTCATTGATCTATACCAGGGGTCCCCAAACTACGGCCCGCGGGCCGAATCCGGCCCGCGACGTAAGTTCTAGGCCCTAACTAGGCCCGTCGACGGTGAACTGACGTCCTTCCTCGGCTCGTGGTAGCTTCGCCTACGCTCTGACGTCACCATGGTCTCCATGGCTACACACACAAACACGAATCTTTCCCACCCCTAGATGAGTCCCGCTGTCAACACAGGTCCGACGCTCCAGTAATATTTACTTCTTTTTGCCTGTCATCCATTTTATAGGTATGTAACAAGGATTTCTTTGTTTGACAGTGATAGGTAAGTGGACTACAAGTGTGATGAAAGGTCATAAAGTAACAAACATAGTATAATAATGCTATAGAAGCCTCGTGTTATTCACCTCACCTTATTATGTGATATATTCTATTACTAAATGTACCTATAATCTTTATATGTACCCTAGGTGAGCCGTAGCTTCGACAGCCGTAGCCGTAGCCGTAGGTCGAGCCGTAGCCGTCAGCCTCGATTTTCCAAAAAAGGTTATTCGTGACTTAACGAAGCATTTTTTGGAGAGATTTTCAGATCTCGACAGAACTGAGAGTGACATTCTTCTGTACCAGAATCCGCTTGATTGTAACCTTGATGTTGTGCCAGTTGAACTACATCTGGAGCTCATTGATTTGCAATCAAATGACTTGTTGAAAGAGAAGCACAGAGAAGGAAAACTTGTCGAATTTTACCGCTGCTTACCTGATCCTGAGTTTCCGAAATTGAAGAAATTTACCGCTGGTATGGCATCAGTGTTTGGAACAACTTATGTCTGTGAGCAAACATTTTCAAAAATGAAGTAGGTGAAGTCAACACGTCGAATGAGATTGAGTGATGAACATTTGAAAGCAATTCTCTTGATTGGATGCAGCAATTCCAAACCAAACATTGATGATATCTTGAAAGCCAAACATTAGTTGTGATGTGAAACGTCAGTTGTGAAACGTCAGTTGTGAAATGTCAGTTGTGAAACGTCAGTTTCACAAATCTCATTAAACTGTTTTGCTGTTTAGTTTGTGAGATTCGGTTATGTGCACACTAGGTCTAATGTAACTATCTTTTTGCTTACGTCGCCGTTGTTTCTTTGAAAACTTTTTAGTAAATAAAATGTTGGTTGTCTTGGTTTTTTTTATTAACATGGAATGCTTTACTTAGTTTTTCGTCTTTTTTCCCAGAGCTTTCGTTCTGGCTTGCAAGTATTGAACAGAATGATTATGCGGCCCGCGCTCGTCATTATTTCAGTTATCCCGCCCACTGTGAAAAAAGTTTGGTGACCCCTGATCTATACCAATGAGCCTGCAACAGTCAACTGTTGTAACTCGACAAGCTAGAATCAGTTTATTCCAATAGGTAATTCCGCTATTCCTGGGAGTAATGAATCCGTATTTGATATGCCTTTGATCGGGAAGTATTCTGCTGTTAGAGTTAGTTTCTATTTGGAGGGTCTACTGTAGTTTCTAATAACAGTATCTTAATCATATGCAGTGAGGTATAATTCCTAAAACAACTAATTCCCTATGGTTCATATTTCGCGGAATTACAAATATTCCTATAATTTTATGGGATAATATGGCCACATTTGTTCAACAGCCGTCACTTGGTAAGATTTGTGCATTGTGCTCGCGAAAGTGAACATATTGATGAATTACAGGGCATGAGTGTATGCAGGTAGTTGGGGAGGATATTGTAGTACTTTGGTATTTGACCTGCAGTCTTTAGTAGTAACCTAGAGGTGAAACTAAATTTCAATATCATTTGTTAATGGATTATGGTTACATGTTATTTTAATGTGATGAGTGCTGATTTTTGCTAACTGAGCTACTGTGACAAAAGACAAAGCTTAATATATATGAAATGATATTCTATGTATTCCTGCACGTTCCTAGAATGCTATTGAACTTGTTTTTTCGCAGTTCTCTTTCGTACATATAGTGTGTGTTTTTTAATTCGTTGTAAGTTGTAGTAGGTAAATTAGTTTGTGCTGTCGTATCCGGATGAATTATCAACTGTTTTTTCCGGGCTCTGCTCATGTCGTTTTCCATTTGTGCGTTTAATCGTTCTAATCTTTTCGACGAATGCACTCAAGCGCACATCCAAAAACATCAACCTCGTAATACCTAGCTACTTTTCTTATTTCTCAATTGGGTTATCAAATTCCAACTGTTGGACATGATTGAGTTTGATTTGTTGCTATTTCTCTGTACATTCTCCAGTTTTATTAATGCAGTCATTTACTATTGTCTGATCAGACCAAAGCTTGCTACTGGCAACTAATAGTACAACTAGACTCATGGTCAAGTCGTCGGCTACTAAGCCAGCTCGTTCATTGTTTGAGGAGGTTCACCTCGTTCACAATGAGGAGCCTGACTAGGCACCCTGCAACACTGAAAACAAAGCCTATTCTAAGGCGGATGAGTTACTTATTAAAGCGGTCATCTAGCAACTGTCCTGCATCTGTGCAAACTTGCCTTTCCTGCTTTGTTCGCTCGTACGTGGTGTTTCGTTTTTTTGTCATACTTTTGCTTACATTTAATCTCATTTGGCTGATATTGATATGCTTTATTTGTATGTCGCTGCATAGCAAAATATATTGCTGTTATTGTTTCTCAATTAGAATCTCATATCTGCTCCATATTGTACCTTGGCTTAATGCTTGCGGCGCACCTGCTTGATATTTTCATGTTGACTACAGGACATGACTTTTGTCTGTTTCTTCTACGTAACATCTTCATTACAATCTTGTCAAGTTGTTTCACTAGCTAAGTGTATGCAATTGCTGCTCTAGTGTTCTATATCAATCATGTATCAATGTAATTCTCCCAGCATATGCGGCTCTCTGGATGTATATATTTTGTCTTTCTTACATATGTCTTGATATTGTTATGTTATTGTATGTTGCCTTTGTGGCTTTTTTGCACTGTTGCTTATTTGCGTGTGTTTTTGGTATTCAATGTTTGGCTGAGTTTTGGGATATCGAATGATGCTCTTGATCGGTAGGAAGCACTCGACGAACAACACAGAGGGAGAGGGAGCGAGAGATAGGTGTGTCATTGATTGAAGTGTGTCTTTTCTCTGTTTTGTCGTCTCTTCTTGTGTTTGGAAGTATCCCGCTGCTTGAATGACGTCGGGTTTGTGCTTGTGTTTGTGTGTGTGTGTGTTTGTGTGTGTGTGTGTGCGTGCGTCGTGCGTATAACAGCCTATCCTGCAGCCGTTCCGTCAACGATAACTGAACCAATCTCAATGTGGATGGCTTCCGATAAGCACAGCCATTTGCCGGCGAAACTGATGTGCCGTTTCTTGCCTCTCGTGCTATTTCATGTGTCTGCTACCGACTATTATCCATACTTTCTTCTTTCGTTTTGTCTTCTGTCTGGCATTTTGGTTGTGCACTTATCGTGATCCCGTGCTCACAACTAATGGCTATCGCCGCCGCCTTCGTTCTTTATCCGCTTGATCTCCAATATTCTATATAGCTGATATGTGAGCGGATCATTGGGCTTGCTTTGGTCGGCTATCGCCGAATTTGACCCGCCTATGTATGGAGGCATCCAATTCAGTCACTGCATTTTTGGGTTGGTATTAGAGCAGATGTTTCCATTTCTCAAATTTTTCTGGTCCTCTAAATCAGATGTTCTTAATCGGGGGGAGAGTCTGGTTCCTAAGTTGTACGATAATTCTGGTGAAATATTAGTATTGACATGTTTTTTTACCTATGCGTTTTCTCGAATAATTAAAGGAAACTTAAAGCGATTTCAAGTTTCCCTTAATTTTGGACTGTCTGAATGAATATTGAATATTTTTTGTTGCTACGAGTTTGTTTGTTGAATGTTTCTCGTCATACGTCGTTTGTATTTCACCTTTTTCATTATAGTTATCAATAATCTAGGTGGTGCGGTAAATGACTGCTAATTTTAAATAGGTGCCAACATTGGAAATGGTCAAGATCCACTGTTCTATATTTTTATTTGGGGCTTGGGGGATGTATTTTATTAATTTTTGTGAATCTCTACTCTCTTTCTCTCTCTCTGTCTCTGTATATGTATGTTTGTGTATGTGTGTATGCTTGGTAACTATATTCCTCATTCATCTCAGAGGGCCTATTGAATTTTACTCCGAGAATATAATGTGTCCCTTAGACTTTTGCATTCAAATCCACTGATAACGCACGCTTGTATCGCTCTAAGAAATTGTACCTATATTGATGAGGATATATGCTTTAGAAATGGCGATTCATAGGATGCAACGTGTGCATATGGATGCAAACTCGGAAATTGCAATATTCTTGCCTGGCGGAACGATCGTTATTTGGCTTGGCTTGCTGGCTACAATAATAGAAGTTTTGTGTGACGGTTTCCAAAAAGAACGCCAAGTTCTCAACTTTTTGGTTCTTGATCACCCTTAGTGTATGTCTCGACTCAACTCCAGCAGTCGTTAATTTAGCTTTGCAGTCATTTTTGCAGCATTGCAGCATTGCAGCATGTTTTTGGCAGTCATTATCAATCAATCATTATATAGGTATAAGTCATTTGTTCCTGTTTGAAATGGTTCTGATCAGTTATCCCTCTTTGCCAAGGTGCACAATGATACTGCATATGGATACGTTGTATACATATTATAGGGTGGTGGTATCCAAAGTGGGCGGCAACGATCAATTTGAATACAACTGCCTTATAATATAGCCTATACCTCTAGGAAAATACGGCAGTGATGAATAATGGTCTCAAACTGGTGGCCTGCCAACAATTTTTTTGCAGCCAACCAAAATGCTTGAAACAGCAATGGCCCTCGTATTTGGGTGATGAATTCCTCAGGCGATTTCAATATTTCAGATGTGATTGAAAACGAATTTAAATTAGTTTATACTTTCTTCACAATTGAGGATATACGAGTGAAGAAGAACTTCAAGTAGAGCTTGACTCAGGTTGAAGGAAACCGGATTTAAGGACGATGATATTGTCATGCACTATGCTTGTTTAGAGGTACTCCACATAGACATGCCAGATTCTACGGCGTATTAACTCTTGATGTATCTGGTTGGGTGATCGATCCGTTGACTAAACCGACACAGATATTCCAACTCATCTAGAAGATGAACTCATCTAGAAGATGAACTCATCTAGAACTTGAACTTGTACAACAATGAGGCTCTGAAACCTAAGTGAAAATTTCCTTCCCAAACATTTTGTATTCATCCAGGGATCCCGAAACACTACCCATGAGTGTGCAAAACGTCTTCATTGTTTCCCGATTTCCTACCTGGGTGAGAGTGGAGTCAACGCTGTGTGAAGGCTCCTCACCTAACAAGGAAACAAACTAAGCATAAGAAATCGTGGAATTCTGCTTCATCGTTGATTGGTCGATTGCAATGCACCATGCGGTGCGCATGGTATGGTACCTATCGTATGGAGCAGGTCAATTGATAATGATTATTCGTGTATTCAAACGATTCATTCTGTGTTAAGATTATTCAGGTGTATTCTGTGTTTATGTTAGAAAAATTAGCCATTTGCCAATTGTTAGCCATTTGTGTTTGCTAAATTGTTCTTTGCACTTCAAATTGTAATCGAATAATATTCGATCTGTTCTTGTTTTATCGTTCGTTGGGAAAGGGGGCGCTGTTATTTTGGCCCAGTGGTGAAAGAGGCTTTGAAAACCACTCTTATATGGTGTTTGTTGTTTCGTGATGTGCACTGGAAATTCGATACACCACACTAATTGGACGTATCCGTGGTGGCAGTGGTAATGTCTAGGCAAGTGTAATTTCGAGAAAAGTGTCTATCTGGAGTATGTCACATTCATCTATATGTCATGACAATGATTTAGATCAGGACTCGATTTTTCTAGTTCTCTAATTTGGAGTAAATTTACTCTTCATTTTTCACATCGGTCTTGGCCAAATATGAGTTTGATTCATTGATAACGTTAATGCTAGCGTTAATTGACTCGCACTCGGCTGTGTGTGACGTGTCGACAGGGAGGTGTGGCCCGAGGGAGAGTCGTTTGGAGCGGTGGATGTCAGTCCCGAGGATGAACTGGCCACACTACAGACCATACATCACGCCAGTTTTCCAGGTGAACTCCTGCTTGAGCTGTAATGACTTGTGATTGGTCGTTTGGGTAATAACTAACATAGACAATATGTTGGACGTAATTCACAGCAGAGGAAAGAGGAAGAGGATATAGGATACAGAAATTTTCAAAGGTGAGCCTAGAGTAGGTAATCATATAGGTCATAAAGGTGTCATATTGATATATGTATGGGGCAATAAACGTGGTCGGAAAATGGTCTCCTTGCTTCCCTCGTATATGCTCCAGCAATGAACAAGTGGTTTAAGAATGGGGGTTTTTATGAACGTGTTTTACCAATAGTACGATTTACGAGTATACGTGTATACGTGACTATTGTTTGCGTGTACGTGTATACGTGACAATTGTTTATTATACCAGTTTAACACACAGTACGCTAACACGTCTCTTGCTAATGGTGTTATATTCCGGTTTCTGATCGCTCACTAATGCAATGCTGGATTCGAATCGCGCTTTGGGATCGGCATTGCAGGATTGTATTTTTCATCGGTTATTTTTTGCAATTACGTTCCGTGTACGACGCACGAGCGGCCTATACATGCACATTACCTTCAACTATATGATTGTATTCACAAATGGAGTCATCAAGCATATATATTTAGGGATCCTTTTTTGGGGTAGATATTTGCCGACTTACATAAATTACACGATTGAAATTCCGTGCACTTCAGCCATCACGAGCTAGGGAGAGATGAGCAATAACATTGCGGTGCAAAAACACTGAAAATGAAATTAGCTGAAAAGGAATACTACAAGGTAATATTCCTTATTTTCACTTTGAAGAGAAAATACAGTTGGAATGGGGTTTAGAAAGCCGTACGTGTTATGTTTATATTACAATTCACCAGTGGAGGTTTGTATGCACACTACCCAACAAAAACTGGGCAAACTATTCGCAAACCCGTGTTTCTGACATGCCACGTCAAAATTGAGCAAATACTTCGCATAATTCGTGCTCTTATTGTATTGTGAACATGTGTGATATTTTCCCAACATTGTCTAGTCAAATAATATATTGCTCCGCCTTCTGCGAAATAATTCAGCGTGTTTTTGTCTTGAGTTGCGTCGTTGTTGATCGCACTTTTTTCTGCTTGAATCGATTGTGTGTGTGTGTGTGTGTGTGTGTGTGTGTGTGTGTGGCGCGTGAATTCAGCGGGCCTAGTCGGCTTTTTCTCGCTTTGTTGTCTCGGCCAGATTGCGTCTAATTCATTGTGACAAACCAATTTCGCACGGCGCTAGCTCGCTGTCTCAACGTTTTACACACACACACACGCACACACACACGCACACACACACACACACACACACACACACACACACACACACACACACACACACATACACATACACACCCAGTCACAAACATACGCGCACCCATGTACAGTAAATTTGATTTTGTGATTCATTACATGGATATGGTTCGTTTCGTTATTATATATATACAAATATATAAATGTATATATATGTACGATGTATATGTGTGTAAAATGTGTGTGTGTGTGTGTCTTCTAAATCACATGCCACAGCAATGAAAAGCTTGTCCCTTATGCATAAGGCATACACACACACACACACATATATATATATATAATCAAGTATTGTGTACATAATGTTCTGAAATGGTAACATATACTATAAAATTCAGATGTGTTAATGAGTTTTTTTGGTAATTGCATTCATCGTTGTCGTTTTCAATGTTCAGTGTTGACATACGTTTTGCATGGGACTTTTCAAAGCGTTAGTGGAGATTTTTAATATCTGAATATTATGTGTATTTGTTTATATGTATGTATGAAATTCTGTTGTGTGTGTGTATATACATGTGTGACTGGATGTTTAGTGTGTGTTTTAGAACACTCAGTATATATGTGTGTGTGTGTGTGTATGGTCGTCGCGCAGTTTGCAATGTGCTCACGTCTCTGATGGTCCATTTTTCACATACACATGTATTCGCTCCAACACACACACACACATACACGCATTTCCCCCTTGCGCTTTGTGGATGCTAATGTAATTGCACATGACTCTCATTTCTGCTGCTGGCGGATTGTTGAACGGCTTATGCAGATTAGCGTTCACACCGACCGCGCTCTCACATGTGCATGTGTGTATTTGTGTGTATATGAGTGTGTATGCGTTTATGTGTATGTATATGTGTTTGCGTGTTTGCGTGTGTGTGTGTCTATGTATGTGCGGTGTCAGTGTGCACACATGCACACCTACATGTGTGCAGACCTTTGGCGCTGTTTTCGCTTGGTGCAAATTGTTCGGCTGCGTTTTTATGGATCTAGTACAATATTGCCCAATGAACATATTGGCCAAAAACGCCCGCATGCTCCCATACTCTGCAATAGGGCAATATGTTCACCTCGGCCAGTGAAGTGTCAAAGGCGTATCAAGAGCGGTGAGTGCGACTGTGGCGTGTGGCCAATATGTTCACTTTTCACCATGGCGAAATTTTAGTGGTTTTCAACACAAGACAAGAGTTCATACACAAGTAGCTAGCACCTCACATACTGTGGGGTTATTGGCTAGGCTCAGTAATCTAAATTGACTTAACCTGACCTGACCTGACCTAACCTAGCCAAGACTAAACCTAGCCGCACAGTATGTTAGGTGCTAGCTACTTGTTGTATAGAAACTCGTGCGTTGTGTTGAAAACCACTGAAATTATGCTATGGTGAAAAGTGAACATATTGGCCACACGCCACAGTCGCACTCACCGCACTTGGTACGCCTTTGACACTACGCTGGTCGAGGTGAACATATTGCCCTATTGCAGAGTATGGGAGCATGCGGGCGTTTTTGGCCAATATGTTCATAGGGCAATATTGTAGTACTCCCGTTTTTATTAGCTTGCCGGAATGCAATTTCGGCTTGTGAGGCTATTTTTCTATGCACTAGCCGCGTGGTGCCTGTAATGTCGTGGCTCGAGCTTCTCTACGTAGGTCAAATGGTTCCTTTATGGATTGTGATGTTTTCTTGCACACTTAGGTCAATTTCAAGGTATGACGCGTCACAGAAAATAATATTATGGCATATAGTGATAGGAAAATGTTGGCTTCTTGTGAGGACAGTAATTCTTTATAGATTGTATAATTTTGTTATTTGTAGAAAATGAAAGAGATAATCCATATCTGTGATTGATAGTGATATCTGCTTTCTGTTGGAATTAATTTAATTGTGAATGCATCCTGCTATTGAAAGCAGGACGAGTATTATGCCTAATTTTCGATCCGGTGAAATGTGAAGAATGGAGAGGATAAGATCTTGAAGTCCGCATGATATCCACTCGAAACTCTGTCGGATGCAAGGGTGCACGACGGTAATAAGTTTGATAAGCACTGATTTGGAGAATGGCTTTGAACTAGCAATCGATGAGCTAGGAAATTATACGGTATTCTTTATCTTTGTCCCTCGCGTCTAATTGTGCTGGAGTTTTGCTGCTGTCTGGATCGTCAAATACTGTAACCAAATGTGGTACAGTCATGCAGGATCACTAGGGAAATTTTCCTTGGAAATGATTGAGTTCATAGGTAAATAGTATGTCATAAGATACAAGTGATTTCGACTGCCGCATGCTGGTCAGCCTTGAGCACTTGCTTGTTGGTTGTACTGGCTTCTTCATCCAGGTTTTCTTTGTCTGCCTTTATCATTTGGAACAACTGTTATTAGTATCAAAGATCAATGTGAAATCAGATAAGCGCGAACGCTGTAAATTCATTACTGTAATCCCCATAAACCTTGATCATCAGAAAACAGAAATAGTAGATCAATAAGTTTTTAGAAGAAAAGCCCACTGAAAGTGAAATAAGGTAGATCGGATTGAGAAAAGCTGAAAAACACCCACAACTTCGAATGACGGATTTCGGTGACACGTAGAATCTCATTGGTTTGTTTGGTTGTGTGTGTGGCAGTTTTGACGGTTCACGCCAGTGTATCATTGTTGTCTGGTTATCCATTGGCGATTGTTATGTGATTAGAATTGCTGGTGTGTTTTGTGAGTTGTATGCCGTTTACAATAGATTGTGTTGCTTGTTGCGTGTTTTCACCTATATGAAGGCATTGCTATTGTCCTGTTGTATGTGTGCAATAATGTTGTCTATGTGTGTGCGTATGTGTTCGTGTGCGTATATCGTGTATATGTACTAGTTGAACCACTCAGCACCAATGACGCGCACATATGATCTCATTTGATCTGGCTCCCATCGCATGTACTATTAGTCGCGTGATATGTCAATGATTGCGATCTGGGTCTGAATTGGCTTGCATTGGTCGTCAACACTGGCTATAGCGGTGGTTCCCAACTTTTTTGTGATCGAGGAACATTTGGAGGTCCAATACAGTATACGCGTTCCACCAGAGTTCAGAGAAACTCAGTTCGATCAGATATCACTATTTACATAATTATACAAGCTGAACACATGGATCAACTAAAAAATAACTCAATGCGAGCACTGCATCTTCTCCACCAGCAGGTCAATCCGAAGCATGACTTTGCTCTCATCACATTGGAAATCATTCCCTGGTGACATTATTCATGACACCGAAAGTGTTCGCGTATGACCTGGAAGGTTCTTGCGTACCACAGGCTTGGAACCACTGGGCTGTAGGGAATGGCAGTCTTCGCTGGAGAGCGGCATTTTAACTGCCGAGAGCTACTACGGACGCGAGGAGTCTTTTCCCCGTACCTCACATGTGCTCATGCACCGTCGACATAATGACGTCTTGGATTTTGTTTATCATATACTCGTATCTTGTGATTTTGGTATGCTTACTATCTATACCTTTTGAGTGTTTCTGATGAATATGTTTGATATGACATTTACGTTTTCATTTGTGTGATATGACATTTTCGTTTCATCGGCGTTTCAATTTGATTATTTTATTTTATCATTTTGCTCATTAATATTAAATGGATTTAATTTTTGTACCTTATTTGGTATTTTACTCAATTTGTTGCACGTTTGTGTATATGCAGTTTTATTCAGCGTTTTGATTCGATAGTTCTACCTGATTCTTCTTTCCTTCGTCATTACATTCTGACTAGCTCCGTCTTCGTTTTCGACTTCCGTTTTCCTGACTATAGCTTTATTTCTCAAACTCTCTCTCTCTACGTTTTTTCGACGCTTCCGGTATTCTTCGGATGAAACTGGATTTGCTAGTAATCGATAATAATAATATAAATATGATGTTTGTGTTGTGTTTGCTATGTGGAATTTCCTCTTCTGTCGCCTCTCGGTTGTCGTTGGACAATTTGTTTTGTATGACGTTCGTTGTTTGTATGGCGATGGATTGCAATAAGTATGTGTGTGTGTGTGTGTGTGTTGAGCCGGTTTATTCAGCTTGCTAGCTGGTCGTATAAGTATTTTTGATCGGCAAATGCCTCGGTCGTCGTCGGTGCTATTATCTGCCGGATTGTGTCCGATCTCATTAAGCAGCGAATGACTTGGACTTGTTTGGACTTTGCAAATTCAGTTATCTGCACACTGCACGCTGACGGTGAATGTGTGTGAGTCGGTGGGTGTGTGTGTGTGTGTGTGTGTGAGTCGGCAAATACCGGGTCGTTGTATAATGAAACACAAACAAGTGTACTCGGACATAATCGTAGCGATTTACGTTGATGACTGGTTGATGTGTGTGTGTGTGTGTGTGTGTGTGTGTGTTTGTGTGTGTGTGTGTGTTTGTGTATGTGTGTTTGTGTGTGTGTGTGTATGTGCTCCACATGGACGATTTCCTTGTAGCTGTCAAATCTGTCATTCCTGCGCAAAATCAATTTCTCTATCGTTGGCCTGATGTGCTAAGGGCTTGTCTGCTGTTAGCTTTGCGCTCATTTTTGTCAGTTTCAAGACAGCGTATCACAGCCAATATCTTAGGGTTATACTGTCAGATTATGCTCACAAAATGTATGTATTTTTTCTCATCGTTAACACTAGATTCTAGCGGGAAAGTATACGTTTTTCATGTTGGGCAAAATGACCTCTTCTAGTGCCCAGCTTGAGCGCATCAAATAGTCTGCTCTGTTTCAGAGCGCATCTAGTAGCTGGCTGCCCAGGCTTGGTGGGTGTATTTTGTAAATCGTGTTTTTGTCTTTTGTTAACTTGCATATTGTTATAGTGCACATTTGTTCTGCAAGTTGATATGTTTCAAGTGTACCACGGTGTGTCGCTTGTATTTGCCTGTTACATGCCTCGGGTGATAATATTTTCAAACGTATAAAAGGATAGTAAGCTAGCTTAGTAAGTTTAGTAGCTTTAGTAGTATAGTTTAGTAGCTAGTTTAGTAAGCTAAAGTTTGTAGGATGTATATGAGTAGTCGTTATAGTTATCGAGTTGAACTCTGATTGATTATAGAACTGAACTTCTAGGCAGTTTGAGAGTCATTGAGCTGGAGTTTAAGAGTGTAAGAGCTGTGAAGTTATTGTTGAATGTTGTAAAACATTATGAAAGTCATAGATTATGAAGATATAGTTGAATATATTGGTTTTATCATATGAAGATATAGATTATATTATTTATTGGTAGTCATGGATTCTAACAGGCTTAGAGATAGAGTTAAAAAGTATATGACTTAATTAGCTTAACATGCTTACTAATTATGGAGTGTAACTATGGAGTGTATTCGTTATTAGATGTATAGTATGAACAGTGGACAATGGACTGAAACCGGTATAACGAGACGATGTAATGAGTTGGCATAATTTATCGGTAGTGTCTGTGCGGTCTTTGCCACCACATGACCGTACTTTGTGCACCGTTTATTGGTGGCCATCTTGCTTTGATTGTGATAGCATTGTTGCAAAGTCGCTGATCCGCGACCGATTTATAACCGCAAATCAGCTGTAAGTAGACGTCACAACTCATCGCAGACCAATCCAATAGTCAATGTAATGTGAACTAATATTGTGGGCCAATAGTTCAACAACCTAGTATATATACGTACACGTATATGGTACCTGCATGCATTAATAGTTTAATTTGTGATTATTATACATGTCTGTCTCCGGTTGTAACACCGCGCGCGTTACCTCGGAATGGTTAAGGTATTTCACACTGCCAATTTTTGCGGTATTACAGTGCAAATTTTGGGCATTTTGTCATATCTGTCATATTTTGTCATATATGTCATATATGTGGTCATATTTTGTCATATCTGTGGGCATGTTTGGTATACGCTCATCAAATTGGCTTGCATTTATGTAATTTTATCAATTGGTGTTGTATTTTGGAGATGAAATCTATTATGTGTGTATGCTTGTCAGTAAACACACGCAGACATACACATGCTGTTTTCGGACATGTATTTGCACACTTAGTGGTGTGCGTCATTACACACACGCTTATGACAAATATTATATATGTTAGGAAACATTTAACACAAATTTATATAAAAGCTCGTGAACAGAATATCCGCCCAAATATCAGACGCATAATGTCTTTGTGTTGCGAATGTTCTTGTTAATGTTCCAACTGATCACTGGCAGCCTGTTTGATGTGCGCACGTTGGATATATTGTTACTCGGGCTCGAACACATGCACATGCAAGTGCAGACTGTCACAGGCAGCGCGAGTTATACGGCTTCCATTGTTTGGGCAAACATCGCAGGAGTTCCAATTCCCGTTTGAATGCGCTGTTCCCAGTGCTTATGAATACAGAAAATAATTGGATGAATTCTTTTGTTGACGTTTCATTTTGTCTTGCTTTACGCTGTGCACGAGTTTATTGCGGTTATATTCATCAAGGGCGTAACCAGAGAGGGAGAGCTCGACCATGCCCCTACTATTCACGTACACTCAGGTTATATACACATATAACCCATATAGTCAGTAGAGCTGAGCTGTGATTCAATCTTCGGTCACCGAATTCAAATTCACTATGCTAATGACACTTAGTGCGTGATAAGTACGTTGAACGTTTTTTGGAAGGCTCAATTCAGCGCGGATTATATGATTCTCATTCCGGTGTGAGTTATCAGGTGTCTGAAGAAATTAATTTTTAAACATATTTTTCCGATGAGGATTTCTTACTGAAATTGTGTCGTTTTCCAACTCGGGAATCGTTGATCTCACTCGATGAAGTGCTTTTGTTTATGGAATCAAATTATATTTGGCTTGTGCTGGAGATATTTTTGAAAGTAGATTGTATTCAAGAGGAATATAACCGGCATTGTGGTGAGGTACAGTGACTTTCGATGCTTTCGTTTTTTAGTTTCATTTTTATTATATCTTGTGTTCACAGGCTGAATTGTGCTTACAGGACGATTCTGCCTATATTTGTGATGAACACTCCACTTTTTCTAACCGCCATTGCGCTGCACTTTGATTGAGTGTTATTGGACAGCGCAATCTTTGCGTACTATTTTTTCGCTAACACTTGTGGTCGTGGCACATTGCAATAATGGTTTGTTTTTTCCGCTAAACGGTCACTCGTTACCAAATAGGAGTGAGTGTGTGTGTATGTGTGTTGCTTTGCGTTACGACGCATTGCAGAAAGAACGCACTCAACATTTCACAATTTCTCTGGAGCTCGCTTGATACTCATTTACCCATTTTGTAACATACCGCTCACTCATGTCTGAATCTAGTTGGTCTGGATGTCTCAACAACATGGCATGGTCTCGTGTAGTAATATGGACCGGATGCTCTTGTAAACGCTCCTAATTTAGTTTCGTCTGCGTACGTCTGTGTGTCTTTCACCGTTCCATGTGTGCTGTGCGCTTGATATCGGCCGCATTGGCTGTTGGTTCGCTGCGAGTGTCGCTCGCTGGCACGGAGATTGTCGAAGGGTCGAGCTGACCAAAGTGTCTGTCTGACCATGAAGTCGCCCTCAGAAGCTGATGTGTAACTGTGTTCGGTGCTGTGTGTTCCATTGCAATGTTACAACATGTGTTCTCAGCTGTACGCACCACCGATATGTCATTGGTTACCGCACCAACCTCCTGTATGTCATACATACAAATTGATACACACACACACACACATCCGTGGTTATAGCGAGTGTATTCACGTAATGTGGTTGATTTTTCTGTGATAATACAAATTAGCCTTTAATATCGATTATTGATGTCTTACGTAGTGAAGGTAATATGATTTATTATATAGCACTATGTATCTACATGATATTTTCCCTTATTGCCGGGATCATGTCAGATAGAAGGCGGACGTGTTGTTCTTACTCCGACAATCCCTGGTGCTGTGTGTATTGTTGAAAACTGTTTTGACAAGTAGCGTCAACGCAAATGTACAATTGGATACTGACAATTGGATACTTCACCGATTGCTTCACTCTCTTTTCATGTCCGTCACTTGTAGATTATTTCCTGTGCAGTGTGCCACTAAAATGTTTTAACCACTTTTCTTCAGTTATTTAAAGCTGATTTCGTCGTATCTTTAGGTGTTTTGCGTTTTTAAAATAGGATATTTCAATGAGAGGATGGGGAAATATGTGCTTTTCTTGGACTACAGACTTGAATCTCTCCGAATATTTTCTTCAATATCCATTCCTACTGATATTGCACGGGTTTTATCTCGATTTATTCGCTTGCAGCGGCTCGGTTTTGTCACCGTTGCTTTTGGTTCAGCTAAATCTAATATATACATTATTGACGCGTCTTAGCCGCGTCTCAGCGGCACAGTTGGAAACGCATTGATAGTGCACTGAAAGACACTAACACTTATCGCGCGGCAATATGCATGCACGCGGTAAGTGGTTCTGTGCTCGCGTGTGAGTGTATCATCTGCTGTTATTTTCGTATTCATTCCGTTTCCATTTCAACCATTGTCTCCACAGTTTCTGATGTTTTCGTTCGGTGTGTTTATTGCTGCATGATGACGTGTTCTGCAGTGATATGTGTTATTTCTATCCACTTTTTCCACGTTCTTCTGCTTCTGTTTTCACATCTTTATCGCTCGGTGACTCCTGAAACTTGTAATGGATGCATTTGGATCATATAGTTCTTATGTAATGAGGTTTTCAAACTCACTGCTGTTATATTTTATTCTTTTATTGGGTCAACATGAAATGTGCGCTGTATTACTGTAATGATGAATTTATCATCGAAATATGTATTTTCAGCCTTGACTACTCGATTTCATGAATTGATTCATGCATTGATTTCATGGATCAAATTGACAAGACACTTCACGTGCATAAAGCGTTTCAATCGTGTTTTCTGACTTATTTGACTAGTAGGGATATGTGTACTTAGTATGGGTGAGTTAGTGTGAGAGTGTTTCACATGGTCACTAATGCGAAATCTAATGTCATTTTATATATTAGCGTGTGTTGTACAGTCTATTGCATGTCACGTACCTTTGTGTTTCGCATGCTACGGGTAATTCCACTGTTCGACCTCCTCGCCGAAAATGTACCAATCACCTGCAACTTGATACTGCCAGGGACCGTTGGGTGTAACGCGTGTGTTTCGTCGCTGTCGTCGGCCGATCTGCATGTATACTCGTCGGCCGATCCGCATGTATACTCGTCGTTATCATCGCTCAGCTCCATGTTCATGCCGCGGTAGACACGCCGGCACAGACACGCTGAGCCAACCAGTAGTATGACGACTAGCGATACGATGATCAACACTGACAACAACAGTAGTAAAAGGGTGTCATCGCTGACGCCACCGTCGATTGTTGTTGTGCGAAGTATATGTTGTTTTCCGACCGACATAGGATACTGTGTGAGTATCGGCTTTTGTCGCTGTGCAAGCGTGACGCGGCTCCCGTGACGCGGCCTTGGTGCCGTCGATTGGTCTGGTGATGGGGCACTGTTATGTCGGCGTGGAGCATACGCGACGTAGTGACGGAGCAACTTGTTCCTAGCAGCTAACATCACGGCCGATGTCTGGTTTTGCAGCGTGACATTGCTGCTTTCTGTCAATGTTTGGGAAGTGGTGATCAATGCAGTGCGTGTTGTATTCCCACCGGGCTCAATGGGTGGCTTACTAGTAAGATGATATAACAGTGATTGTGTAAGGTTCGCTTTGGTTGTGGACGCATTGTTAAGTCTGTCAAAACCAAAAAAGCCGTCCAATAGTCTACTGTACTCTACTTCCTGTTTGTTTGTTTCTTTCTCTGTCAACACGTATTTGTATGTGTCCTGCTGTGTAGGATCAGTCTGCACAGTATTTAAAACGTTCGAACGTGTTATTCCGTGATGCTGCTCTCGAAGTCTGTCTTCTATCTGAACTGTTCTTGAACAGTTCAATTTAGCCATATTTTCTACCACAGGGGTACCCTCATATTTCCATTTTTGGAGCCATTCCATTGTTGAACTTTCGCAATTCCAGGTGTTGCCTTCCAGACTGATACTCTCCAGGTATGGTAACAAATTGGGAAGGTCGCTGCGCAGCTCACTTAATCGATTGTTCCGCAAATCGAGTATTTTAATGTTTCCGAGCGATATCAAGAGTCGCCGTGATGCCAGAATCTGTTTCGCGACGCGTGCACTGTAGTTCATTCGCAGATATTTCAGATTTGTAAGAAATTTAAACGTATCTTCTGGAAACTCCATATCGTCGCTTATGTTTGCTAGTAGCATCGTAGTTAGCGATTCAAGATTCTTCAAGCAGTTGTTTCCTTCCAACTGGATGTGGTTGTTGGAGATATCTATTGTTTGCAGATGATCAAGTCCCTTCAGTGTATCTGGTTTGATGTGTATTAACCTGTTATTTGCCAAGCTCAACCTTTGCAGTTTTGTTTGGTGGATAAATGCGTTGTTTTCTATTCGATCTACCAAATTGTTATCGAGCTCCAGCACTTTGAGGGCAGTGCACTGTTCTAGTGCAGACGAATCAACGGTGCTGATCTTATTGCCTCCCAAACGTAACTCTTGTAGGCTATCTGGCAAGAAATGTGGCATTGTCGACAGCCGATTATTCCGCAGTGATAAGGTTTGTAGGTGTTGCGCGTGGAGCAATGTGTAATCCTCGATAGTTGTTATTTGGTTTTGGTCCAGCAACAGCGTGTTGAGATGTTGTGCACCGCTTAAGTCCCCCAGTTTAAGCTGCGACATTCTAGCGTTGTTCATCCGCAACTCCTGCATGGAGGTTGCTGACATCTGTGGCACACGGGTCAGCGCCGTTCGGCTGACGTCGATGTATTGCACGCCATCGGACAATATATGTGAGTTATCAAGCACGGCCAAAGGATTTCCTGCCAAGAAAATATGGTCAAGCCGATCAAGGCCGAAGAACGCACCCTGTGGAAGTTTGAACAGCCGATTATCGGACAGGTCTACGTATGTCAGATTATGCAATCGCCACCTACTCATGGCATTGGCCGTGGTGAGACGGTTGTCACGCGCGCTCAACCAGCTGAGGCTGTGCAGGTGCCTGATGAGCGGCGGCAGTGATGTCAGGCGGTTTTCGGAGAGGTCGAGTGTGGTTAGCGGCGGATGATGCGCGTCTCTTGCACGACCTAACAGATCGGTGGGCAGGTTGGCCAGCTGGTTACCACTGACATTGAGTGTATTCAGTTGGACGGACCAGTGCAGCGCGGTAGCTTCCACGTGAGCCAGTTGACACCTGATCAACTTGAGACTTTGCAACATGCTCCAGTTGCGTGTGTGTCGTTGTCGCAGAAGCGTGACGCTGGCGTCGGTCACTGTAAGTCGGTACACTTGGCGAGGCACCAGCTCCAATGCCAGTCGTGACGATGGTTCCTCCATGCTCGGCCCTGTTTTGCCACCTTGATAGCCGTTCCGGTGACTGTTGTTGACTGCGGCTTCTGTACAAGTGACCAACACTCGGTTGTCTGGGTCTCGCAGGCAATGACACACTGTAGGACATTGCGAATCGGTGGAGTTTGTTGTCGCCGTCAGCCCACTGCATGTTTTCGCTAGAATGAGAATGGATACGACAAGGAGGGTCATCTGGAAGCGTTCGGGATGGTCGTGTCTATGACGTGGTGGGGCTGTGAGTTGAGCTTCTTTCATGACGTCGAGGATGACTCGATAATGATGAGTGATGAACTGTGCTTCCGAGTTTTGTTGCAGCGCGTGTTGACCGTCTCTGGAGTCTAATGGTCAACCATCAGCGTGTTCATCCTGCCGACATATATACATATGTAATTGTGTAATCACGCATTTGAAAACATCAGTGGAGAAAGCTTTTTGCATGAATATCGCACAAGCACACACACACATTGCATCACTGATGAATGTAAGTATGGGTACGAGTGTGGTGCGCGTCACATCGATGGTAGAATATTAATTTGTGTTGGCAACAGAGGAACGACCGTACTCACGCCCCCATACGGATGCACACACCCACACACAATCATATCTATCGCATGCAGTCAATTCATCAGGCGCTAATTTATGCTGACATATGCCAAGACATAAAACTGTATCGTATAACATTATTCACATTGACTTTGCATGGTTTTGTGACATTGTTCTGTTGTCAGTGTTAAGTTTTTTGTTCAGATTTTTTTCGCTCACATATACAAGATTTTAGTGTGTGTGTGTGTGTGTGTGTGTACCTACTTAGAACTGTTTATATTGTATCTGGTGTGGACGTATTTTCCGTTATTCTGATTCACACACACGCACACATACACACACATATATATATATATATATATATATATATATATATATATATATATATATATATATATATATATATATATATATATATATTCTGCAGAAAGAAGTTGCACTCACGCACCCGGTAATGTTATATGATGAAAAAGGTATACTTCATCGGGCACAATTATTTCTGTATTAGTACGACGTTTCGTCTCAACAAGGCTTTATCAAGTACTGTTTTATGAAATACATCAAAAAGACGAGCCAAGAACACAACATATCAAGTAGATATAAATGAATATAAACATTAAGACACGCGTGTAGGATTTTGACACACTTTTAAGTAAATAATAGAAAACTGACAATCGAAATTTACATGCAATAAATATTACCATTAAATCAGAATTTGCAATTAAGTTCAATTCCTTTGCAGCCGTTCATGATGCAGCTGGAGTCATTTTCTTGAATGTATGCTGCCTCTGCATATCTTCTAGTAGCATCGTCTAATATTCCGCTGTGTATAACTGTCCACTTTATCGATACTTCCATTTTGTTATGCTCTTCCATAAAATGCTTTATAATTGGACCTCCCAGCTCATAGTTCTAGTTCAGGATCCTTACACGTACTGGTCGCGAGGTCTCACCAATGTAGATTTTTCCACATACCTTGCTCACTATCTTATATATGATATTTTTCCTCCAACATAGTTTTCTGTCGGGACTCATGGATGTTGGAGGAAAAATGTCATATATAAGATACTATAGTCCTATATAACATAGGCCAACATAGTCCTATATATGATATAGGACTATGTTGGAGAAAAAATGTCATATATAAGATAGTGTGCACGGTATGTGTGAAAATCTACATTGGTGAGACCTCGCGACCAATACGTGTAAGGATCCTGGAACACTCCAACTATAAGCTGGGAGGTCCAATTATAAAGCATTTTATGGAAGAGCATAACAAAATGGGAGTATCGATAAAGTGGACAGTTATACACAGCGGAATATTAGACGATGCTACTAGAAGATATGCAGAGGCAGCATACATTCAAGAAAATGACTCCAGCTGCATCATGAGCCGCTGCAAAGGAATTGAACTTAATTGCAAATTCTGATTTAATGGTAATATTTATTGCATGTAATTGTCGATTGTCAGTTTTCTATTATTTACTTAAAAGTGTGTCAAAATCCTATACGCGTGTCTTAATGTTTATATTCATTTATATCTACTAAATATGCTGTGTTCTTGGCTCGTCTTTTTGATGTATTTTATAAAACAGTACTTGATAAAGCCTTGTTGAGGCGAAACGTCGTACTAATACAGAAATAATTGTGCTCGATGAAGTATACTTTTTTCATCATATATATATATATATATATATATATATATATATATATATATCTCTTGGAAGTGCTCCTGAAGATGAGTTTTATTAAAGTCGAAAGGTACCTCGGGCGAAAATGAGTTTTTCAGTGTTATGACGAAAACCAGAGCAAAATCAGAGGAAACTAGTGAGACAAATTGAGACTTATACATACAAGAGAAACAAAACAGAAAACCCTGTAGATTTTATCCCTGTATTATTTTTGCATTGGTTTTGTTTTTCTTTTCTATATGCGGTGTTCAGTATTGTGTGTGGTTTTCTCAAATCGTGTGTTGTTTGTCCAGTATGCATCCAGGCGTGTATGTATGTGCCTGTATGTGTTCGTAATTGTTGTGTGGTTATTTGTGTGTATGTGTGTGTGTCTGTGTCTGTATGTGTATGTGTGTGCTGAGCTGTTATTTGTCGTTTTGTCAATGGTGCAACTTTTCTCGTTGCTGATGTGTGCAACTGAGTGTGTGTGCAACTGTGTTGGTGTGAAAATAACTGTTGTGTCGGGATTTAGCGTGGCCAACTTTGCGACTCGTCGTTCGCTTCAAGCGCTGACCGGAGGCCGTTCATTTGTACGCGCGTGTGTGCGTCTTCTGTGGTCTCGGTCGGACGGTTTTATTGCATTGCATGAGTTTTTGACGGTCACTTGTTTGTCGGTCGGTTATTTGGTTGCAGCGTTTTGCGGTTTACGGCCACTCCTATCATCTTTCAGTGTTGTTTCTTCTATTTTCCCTCTCTTATTTATATCTTTCTCTCTTGTCTCTTCTTCCCGCTCTATTTTTTTCTCTGTCGCTCTTTTTTGCTGTCTCTTACCCCCATTCGACATATCGGTATATCGTAATGCTGAGAAACGAAATTTTGAAATTTTGATCAATCGAAATATCGCCAATGTTGGCATTTTTAGGTGATTTTTCGCAGGAAGTATTTAGCATTATTATTTTCTTGCAACATTTCTCTATTGTTTTTATATCTCCGAAAATATGTCAAAATGTCGCGTTAAGTCGTTCACTCATATACAGGTGATTAAATTTAGCTTGATTTTCTATGGGAAACATAACTAATTATATGTAAATGCAGGTGAAGATTATCTTAGATTTTGTATTTGTGTTTTGTCTTTGTCTTTTTGTCTTTGGCGTGTGTAGTGTCTTTTTGTGTGGTGCTTGTATGCTTGTGTGTAGCGATTCGTGGGTTTGTGTATGTGTATATATGGGTGTGGGTGCGTGTGTATGTCCGTGTGTGTGCTTGTGTATGCCCGTGTGAGTGCGTGTGTATGTATGTGTGGGTGCGTGTGTATGTCTGTGTGGGTGCGTGTGTATGTATGTGTGGGTGCGTGTGTATGTCTGTGTGGGTGCGTGTGTATGTATGTGTGGTAGCGTGTGTATGTATGTGTGGGTGCGTGTGTATGTCTGTGTGTGTGCGTGTGTATGTATGTGTGGGTGCGTGTGTATGTATGTGTGGGTGCGTGTGTATGTCTGTGTGGGTGCGTGTGTATGTATGTGTGGTAGCGTGTGTATGTATGTGTGGGTGCGTGTGTATGTTTGTGTGTGTGCGTGTGTATGTATGTGTGGGTGCGTGTGTATGTCTGTGTGGGTGCGTGTGTATGTATGTGTGGTAGCGTGTGTATGTATGTGTGGGTGCGTGTGTATGTCTGTGTGGTAGCGTGTGTATGTATGTGTGGGTGCGTGTGTATGTATGTGTGGGTGCGTGTGTATGTCTGTGTGCGAGTGGTCCGCTTGCCATGATTGCCTCTCAGTTAGCGCAGTTAATTATAGTGAGTGGTTGTATGTGTGTGTGTTTGTACCCGTGGCGTGTGTGTGTGTGTGTTTCATGTCGCTCACTTATATTCTGGAAACGGGCAATTAGCAGTCGTCGCACTTGTAAATAAACTGTCTCCAAGGTAGCGTGGCTTCGTCAACGCAAAAATGTGATCATTACTTAATGAAGTCGTACAAAATGCGACAATGTTGTTGTCGGTTCGCGTTGCAAGCTGCACACGTGAATGTTGGTTTTTTCATGTATTTGCATGTATTTAAGTTTCAGCTTTAGTTTTGTTTCAATTGTTGTGCATCCTTATTGATTTAGTGATGCAGTTTCCAATTCTGTCAAGTTTATCCTCACTTTATGTTTACATGTTTGCACTACAATAGATATTGCATTGTCATCATCTATTGATCAGTACGTGGGACAATGCTCAACACGAGATATTACTTATATACTGGCAAATGCTAAAATGTGTGTGGTTGTGTGTGTGGTTGTGCGTGTGTGTGTGTGTGTGTGTGTGTATGTGTGTGTGTGATTGAGTGACCCTGAATTCATCTCACACACTGTTATTTCACCTGTGATATCTTCTCTAACGGTATTTTGCTCATATATTTTTATCTCACTGTCACCTGATGATCGAGTTACATGCATATTGCAGTCATGAGGTTTATTGCGCTAGCGCTCTTCTCGTTTCACTTTGCTCATTGATTTTAACAACAATAACAATAATTATTTCAATAGTAAGTGCATGTTTTAGTATTTGCTGGGGTTTGTGGCTGAATCTGCTTGAACCTTTCATTGACCTGGCTGAAATGCCGTCTTACCAATCAAGTTTTACTGTTTAATGCCGGTGTGATATGTATATACCGCTTATATACTCTAGAGTCTAGGTTAGGCTACTCCTTTTCTACGAATATTACCATCTGTATACACTCAACCATATTTCAAGTAGGATTTTCTTACATGAATGTTCAGCATGGCGCAGGTGTTCGTGCATTACGACACACTGCAACACTGCCATGCACGATATAGTCTCAACAGGATGGTCGGGGCCAACGTTTATATTTATTATTATTCGGCTCAAACAGGAATAATTAAAATTATTAATTATAATTTTAACTACTCTTATTATTATTGTGCCACGCCAGGTAGTGATTTGGTATATTCCATGTTACAATATCATATATTTTCAACATGAAAATATCATATTTATCATTATGTAATGCTCAATTAAATATGAAAAAATATTACAGAAACAAAGATTAAGGGAACTGACACAATTTACTTTGCGCTTTGTTCTGTTTTCCTCTATATGTTTCGTGAAAAAAATGTGCGTAATTGTCATGTTTCTGTGACCAGCATTGTTTTGTGTGATATTTTGTATACATTATTCAAATATCCCGATATTGTTTTGAAAATGCACTACTGGTACGACTCACATTCAATAATGCAAATCAGGTTTATTATCGAAGCTTATTTATGACCGTGATCTTCGCTGAACTCTCACCTTGCTCTGAAATATGCTTGTTGGACTGCACGCTGGTTTTGTGTGTGTGTGTGTGTGTGTGTGTGTGTGTGTGTGTGTGTGTGTGTGTGTGTGTGTGTGTGTGTGTGTGTATGCGTGCGAGTATGTCTACGTGTCGGTTTATGTCTGTCTGTGTGTGTGTGTGTGTGTGTTCGTGTATGTGTGTGTGTATTACTCCGTATTAACTCAGAAACTTCACACAAAACACACACTCACACACACACTTGTACCTTGTCAACAGGTAACGTACTGTGGTGCACCACCGCACTCCACCGTGGCACGGCCACAATTGACATATCTCATCGTACGTGCACCTCGGCCACCACCTCTCTCCGACGATCAACACACACGCACACACACACACACACACATATACACGTAAACACACGTGCAGCTGCGCAGACATATATTATAGTCGAATGGTGCCGGCCAAAATCCAATGAAAGTTTAATTGCATGCTCATGCGGCATTATCCTGTGCTGATTTGACACCGCAGTCGGTCTAATTATCGCTGTATTTCTCTCTGTGTGTGTGTGTGTGTGCCTCTATGACTGTGTAAATTTGTTTGCGTGTGTTAATGTGCTGTGTAAATTTGTTTGTAACGTCGTTGTAAATTATTTTATTGTGCTATGAAGCATGACCTAGTGGTGTTAATTGTTGCTAGATTGGTGCTAATTTTATTGTGGTTATGTTGATTGTAGTTATAAGTATAGTGGTGATAATTATCATTGAGTGAGTCACCTCTGCTTCTTCTGAATAATGTTTACTAATTACTATTATATGTATTATATGTCAATATTTATCCATAATATTTATGTATTATGTGTATTCTATTTCAATAATAATTGATAAGTTGTGATTGTTATCACGAAATTGTTAATTGATGCTCAGTTTACGGACGTGGAGAGGAGACATGATTGGAACTTTGTTATCAGAATATAGATAATCTGTGATCACGGCAACAAAATACACTTATCGTTGCAATTTTTACCGCGATTGAAACTGCAAAATTTCTACTTTTTCAAAGCGAATTGATCGCTCACAATGTTTGATTTCGTATTTTGTTCCTGTTTGTGTTGGCATTTGCCTGAACATGCAAAACAAAAAACACTGCATACTACAAATGTTTGAAAGTGTATGTGTCATGCTGTACCGCCGACCCGGATGCATCGCGGCACAGTATGCCGCTGCCTACTCGTTGGTCTGCGTACATTCTTAACCCTATAACGCCGGAATTTTGATTCGTTTTGCCAAAAAAATCCTGTTTTCTTTGTTGATCGATTCAGCGTGTAGAAGTGGTAACATTCGGCAGTTGTTTCTACTTTGGACATTATCAGCACAGTAGGTCAATGGGTCAAACGTTAGCAAATCGACACGCTCGACGTTTTAGGGTAAAGTTTGACAAATTTGACGAGTGGCTAATCTGATACCAGCACATAACATGTTGATGTTGTAGTTAGGATAGTTCAAGTTCTCGCGTAATCGCATTGTGTCTAAATATGTAACTGGTTCATTTAAGTTCAAAAGCTTACACATAAATGTGCAGGTAATTATATTTCATCATATTTCAAGATATTTTCATTGTTCATTTATATTTTTACAATTCATTGTTCATTTATATTTTATTTTTAATATTTTATTTATTCAAACATTTATATTTTTCCAATTTGATAATAATTTATTTTTAAATCAATCGGCGATAATGGGTATACTTTAGTAGAGTTCACTTTCACTACACTGCGGAATCTGGTTTTGTTTGGGTGTTATTTCTATTCCGTGTTTTTATGCATGTATGTACTCACAGTTGTACTCACAGTTGTAGTTTACAGGAAATGAGCAGGGCTCAGGCTGTCCTGTCTCCATTCCCACATTTATCTAACCTATGCTTGAACTGAGCTATACTGTTTGATTGAACTATTTCTTTACCCAGACGGTTCCATATATCTATACACCTACTTGGGAAACTGTACTTCTTTATATCCCTTAATACCCGGGTCTGCTGTAGACATTTATTGTGTCCCCTTTGGTCCCTCGTACTCCAAACCACCCAATCTTTCCTATCCAATCGTTCCATACCAACGCTGTGCTTGAAAACGTTTATTAAATCCCCCTTAACCTTCTCTTTTCCAGTGACGACAACCCAATCTTCTCTAACCTTTTTTCATAATTTAACGAACTCAATGATGAATGTGTGTGTGTGTGTGTGTATGTTTGTGCGTATAGCTGCGAACTGTGTCTTATTGATTTTCGGTGAATGTCCTTCTGATAGGCATGTTTGTGTGTGTGTGTGTGTGTGTGTGTGTGTGTGTCTTGTGTTCATTTAATTGTTATTTGATATGAGTTGGCTTCGTGTGGTTTGTTCTTTTAATACTAGTTAGCTTTCTGATCAATTACTTCTGAATGTGCTGATTCGGCAAGAATTTGGCATTTCCATGTATCATCTTGTTCTTTTTATACTCATCTTGCAGGCTTAATATTGGCTCAGTGCAATTTCATGTATTGAATTATAGATCATGTCTGAAAAATGAAATTGAAGTATGGAACATCCTAGGTCAGTGGTGTGTAACTTGTGGGGATTCGCCCATTGGTGGAGATGGAGAATTTGCCAAGTCGGTAATTAAAGACACAATGACAGATGTGTGTTTTATCTATCCTAATTTGTTAGATTTGGTTTCTAGCGACTTATTGACATTGGGGGATTAAACTTATTTAATTTCGTGAAACAACTGAATATTTTCGATTTTTTCCAGCGTTTTCATTAGTAATGAACGGTTGTTTCCTTAATAAGTGAGGAATGCGAAATAGACGGTTGTGGACCACCGTCATATGTGAAGACGTGTGTCGTGGGAGTAAAATGCAGCCTATATCGCTGAGCTGGTCGATTGAGCAACGTTTGATTCTTAGACTTTCTGTGCTGAAAATATCCAAATTAGGAGCATCTGCTGACTGTCACGTATTCTACACGTTGCACCGATCATAATAGAAGAAGGGCGGTAATTTTGTTGTGCGGTAATAAATGTAACGCCATCGAAATGAACCAGAAACAGTGGATTTTGTTTGCAGAATGTAATAGTATTTCCGCTTTATAGGGTTAAATTGTCGGCAAATATAATATTGAAAGCGTCATGCCTCAAAGTCATGTAAGATATGTATTTGCCAGTAATGTCTACAGGTGAAATTTTTGAACTATTCAATAGACCAGCTATATCCGAGCGATATCAGAGTGGTGCATGTCTATTGTTTGATCATGTTTGTTTTAAGTTCACTCTTGTTGTGCATTATAGGACAACGTATTGTTGGTGTTTCTGAGGAGTCTTTATTCTGTTTTATTTTATATTATTTCTAATGTGCTTTTCAATTGTTTAAGTTTTTGTGCTCTTCACTCTGTATATGGATTACAAGACGATTGGGAATTGCTGTCATGCAATTTATAGCGTTCGCGCTGTTCCAATTCCATCTCGTTCATTGATTTTAAATAATGATTGTCTAAATGCTCATTGAATATAATAATGATACTTGTTTATCAGTGATGTCTGAGGCCAAATATACGTTGTTGCGGCGTTTGTTTGTGCGTGTTTTGTTTGTAGAACGCGCCAATTCAAAGAGTTCGTCGGCAAATATCAACAATGAAGGCAATGAAGACAATAACGACAATGGTTGGCGCATTTTCTTCTATTCTCACACATTTACATTTGACGATTTATTTAGTTTTGATTTGATTTAGGATGTTTACATTGTTTTCTTTTATTTCATTTTTTCTATGGGAATTACGAAAATGTTTAAGTAATTGAGCGATGCAGTAATTGAATCCAAATAGTCAGTTTTATCTTTATATTCACGTTTATTGATATTAAATATATATACTATCTTTAATGGCGATGATAAATGTAGATGCGAGGATAGATATTGGGATAGATACAGTATTGGGATAGATAAATCAAATATTATGGGTCTCAAACGTTTCCGATTGTTGCTTCGTCAGTGGGATTATTTATTGGCCCGCTCCTGTATAGCACGCCTCCAAATAGCGGAAACTAATTCAAATAGTGTCTGTACTCTTCCCATGTCACTCTACTTTCCTGTAATTATTAATAATAATCAATAATAAAGAAACGAGGGCTCTGTGTGATTCTTAAATGCGCGGCGTTTGTAATATGCCTCCAGCTTGTCGAGTGACAACAGTTCACTGTTGCAGGCTCATTGGTAAAGACGAGTGACTTATTAGCACCTGCTATAGACAGATACACTAGGCGCCCGCCTAACACCTGAGATTGGTAGGTGGCTCGCACAGGAATTGTGCAGGAATATAGACCTCTATATAACAATACAACAATTCCGATTATTATTGCGTCGGAGACTGCATCAAAACCATGACGTTCAGTGGACAACTCCTCGCAGTTTAATACTTGTCTGATAAGAAATTTTGGTAGTATAATTTGAGGAATGCGAGAATTGAAAGTCAAAAATTGAGAAAGATGAAATTGAAAATTGGTAAGTAATATGGGAAAAATGGACAATTTTTGTGCAAAATGGACGATTCACAGGATAAAAAGTTGACAAGCATTGGTGCAGAGCACACCTCCGAATAGCGTTTTTCCCGGTGTCATCGCGTCAGCTGTTTGGTGGGCCGACTGTATGTATGTAGTGAACATTGGTTGGTGCAAATAAGCAGTAATCCATGTAGCAAACATTGTTGTGCGTGTATTTCACATGACTCTCTTTTTAATTTTATCATGCGATATTTTACATTTATTTGTTCGTTAGGTGATGTTTGCAATATGTTTTGTTGCTATGGCTGCCTACTATATTGTTTGAGTCATTTTCAACGTGTCCCATATACGCCCGCGTAAACAAAACATGCGAACTCAACTGTTTGTATGCCGTATGTGTCAATGGTGCAATCAGTCGTACTGTTTGTCCATGATTGCCAACAAATATTGCACGAGGCATATATATATATATATATATATATATATATATATATATATATATATATATATATGTGTGTGTGTGTGTGTATGTCTCTTTATATTATTAATTGTGAAGGCAAGGTTCCCAATTTAACCTGGCCTTCTCTACTATTAATATTCACATTATGTATGATATACACAGCTTCTGCTGTTTTCCTTTCATACTTTTTCTCACATTCAGCTACAACCTCCACCTTTTTCCAGTTGGGTAAACTGCCACATTGATCAATATGTACTACTAATGAATTAGACACTCTGTGATGTCTTGCGTCTGCACGATGTTGTTTTATTCTTGTTTCAATGTCCTTACTTGCCTCACCGAAATATATCCTATCAGATCCACTACATGGTATTTTATACACCACACTGCTTTTTTTGGTTGACTTGTTTTCTGTTTGTGTTACCCTTGACGATTTGATTGTCTTTTTCATAAGTTGATCTGATATTTTAATCTTGTTTTCGGTACCAGCTTGTATTGTTTGTTCAATATCGCGTTCAATTGTCTGCACTCATTTGAATATGAAACGATTATCATATCCTTGTTGACATTGAGCGCATGTTTTTGTTTTAATGTATTTTTGGTCTTTTTTTACATTTTATTATGGATCTAATTGTGTACTTTAAATTCTGGGATATATGCGTGCTATTTTTTATTCCATTACTGAGTTATTCTGAACTACATTTTTTTTAACCCTTAATAATTCTGCAATTATTCTGCTATTGTTATTTCATTGACTCTGTGTGAATTGATCGTGTCACAGTTCCAGTGATATCAGCATGTGTAGGCGGGCACATTGATTTAGCGTTGAATTATAATGAGTGTCAGCGCAGGGTGCTTTTATATGACGCTGTCCTGTGAGGCATGACAGCTGAGGGGTATCAATTAATGTCAGATATAGGCTATCTTCTTTCATATTTTCGCACATGACCTTACTGAGTAATGACGTGCCCTTTCAAAATGACAAGTTTGTCGTTTCTGTTGTATTGCGTATGTGTATTGGCGTGTGTGATGTTTGAACGTTTCTGTTCTCCTCGCTAAGCCGGTGTGTGTTTATTATTTGAGAAATGAGGGCATAAAATATTTTCTTCTACATGTTTTTGTCTTCTGATAACAGCAGAACTGGACATGTATTCTACATCAAGACATTCATGCATCTATAATACACGTGAGTAGCGTGTTTGTATGTGTATGTGTGGTGCGATACGTATGCATACAACCCGCTGCTGTATGTCGCGTAGATGTGTGTCTGTTTATCGGTTGGTCTCTTTGGCCAACGAGTGATGGCTTGAAGCTTATTGCATCGTGCAGTCTACCGTAGTCGTGTGGTGGCTGCTAGAAAGAGCTTGTTTGCGAGTGGAGCCGCACTCTGCCATTAGCTGGCGACTTTTTACCGGCAACGTTTTCGCTCGCTGACTGAGTGTTTGTACACGTGCCAAGACAACTCCATCGGGCGGCCGTTTTATGTCAAGTGCCCAGTTGACGTGTTTCTCTGCATTTCTCGTTCTCTTCTCTCTCTCTCCCCCTCTCTCTTGTTCACTTCCTGTCAGAGTTTCAGTTTGTTTTTCTCTGTCAGCTTTTGCACTGCCTTTGCCGTTATGTTCGTCCCTATGTGATGTGTTTCTGTCGGTGACGCTACGATATATATATATATATATATATATATATATGTGTGTGTGTGTGTGTGTGTGTGTGTGTGTGTGTGTTCACGAGGCATGATTTTGCTCTCGCCGTTCGCTTCAGTTCCGTCTGTTTGGCAAGCGCGGTGGTCTTGTCCGCAGGCTGAACGCATTGGTCCCGACAAACATATGGATTGATGTGTGTGTGTGTGTGTGTGTGTGTGTGTGTGTCTGGCGTAGATGCAGACATGTGTTTGGTTTGTTGCAGTTTTGGCTCATTTTTAGTTTTTGTAATTATGCATTGGTCTTGATTTTCTATTTCTCTTAATATTTTCCACACTGAATATTTATTTGAAAGACAGATGTTGGCGTTGGTGTTTTTTTTCAATACACATACACCGTGTATTTATCAGTTCCTTGGAAACACGCCTGACAAGTGTGTATGCGTGTACGCGCTTATGTGTGTGTGTGTGTGTGTGTGTGTGTGTGTGTGTGTGTGTGTGTGTGTGTGTGCGTGTGTGTGTGTCTGTAGCCGTTTGTGTCGTTGAGTCGGTGGCTGGTATATTGGCGAGCACTGGTGCGGTTGAGCGACTGACGTGTGTCTGTGTGTGTGTGTGTGTATTTGTGTGCGTGTGCATGTGTGTGATTTGCTCAGGAAATCACAGTCTGTCGGACAATTTGCCGTAAGCTGTATTGGTGCTCGTGTGTGGCTGTATGTATGTGTGTGTGAGGAAATCAAAAATAAAAGCAAGCAATTTGCCAGTCAGATATAGCTGACGACACAAATATGAATCTGGTGTACAATTGCTTTTTCAAGACTACTTCCTCATCCCCCTATGAGATCATCATACGTACGCTTATATTTACGCGTTTGTTTGTGTATGTATGTTTGTTCAGAATATGGTTGCCAAAAATAGAAAACGAAGCAATATAAGAAGCACGAAAACGAAAATGACAAAAATGTCCATCGAGAATAACTTTTGGACGAACATTATAAATGTACACTTCATAACAGCCTTTACTGTGGTCTGTGTCAACATCGTATATCGGGGAGTGTTTTGTCGCGTGTGTTGTGTGTTGACTCGATGTGTTTGCCGCTTCGTTTTACCAACTTTCGAACTCATGTTTTTCTTGTCAAGCCTTTGTTTTCCAGGGATTTTTCCCGCAGATGTAAAGCCAGCAATTATTAATTTCCTATGCGTTCGTTGGTATATGCAGTTACTTGCATATATACATTTTCATCCAATGTATTCGTAGCCTTTTTGCTGGGGAAGATTTATCCGTCACATTATCTAAAGTTCGGCTTTGATGTGAATTTTCAGCTTACACCCACGCATACATGTACTCGCACACACACACACACACACGCATACAAACACATTGAGGTGCGGTGTTCTGAGAGTGGCTCGTGTCGTGTCACGTCACTGCAATGTGATTGATGTTGCAGCCCGGCTTCATCCGCTTTGATTCCCCGGACGCCTGCCGGCCACGCACTTCACTGTGTGTGTGTGTGTGTGTGTGTGTGTGTGTGTGTGTGTGTGTGTGTGTGTGTGTGTGTGTGTGTATGTGTGTGTGTGTGTGTGTGTGTGTGTGTGTGTGTGTGTGTGTGACTGTGTGTATGGCTATGATGTTATGTTTGTATGTAGATACATTTATGTATGTATGTGTATAGGCGTATGTAGGTATGTGTGCGTGCATACACGTGTATTTGTTTATGTGTGTGTCGAGCTGCGCCGAGTTGTAGTAGTTGGCAGGCGGAAGTTCTGGGCTATTGCTCCAGCCTTGCCTACATCATACACATTCCTAAACGGCTTCATGGTTTTCCGTTTTTATGGCATGCTTACGATAACGTATTCCACTTTGTCACAACTTTCCGACGTGAGGCGTGTTCTTACACTTCCCTCTGCTCGATTTTGCCGCTTGTTTGGGAATTATTTTTATTTGTATCCTCCCCGCTTATCCGTTTAAAGACCATGATAATTGCCGCTTGATTTCCCGTCTTCTTCAATAAATTTTGCTGAAATATTTATTTCTCCGATTCTTGGTCCATTATGCGGAACCCTGGATTCATTTCGTGAACGAGCGCTCTGCTTTTGAATCCACTAAATCGTTGAATTCTTATTCTCGGTTTCGGCTCCAAGCACTGACAGCAACGATCTAATCATGATCGTTGTTATGTTATGTATGCGTCAGATATTGGCCAACATACGAATGTGTCGCTTTCGTGTTTACTTGTTTGTATTTGACCGTCTGCTTTTCCGTATAATATATTATTCACGTTATAATTATTCACTTGTGTTTATCCGTAAATATTTTCCGTTTCTGTCAACTCTGGGAAATTTGATCGTTCATCTTGTTTTCCCACTGTTTCATCTGCCATTCTTGTCTCCATATTTGAATATCGTCCAGGGTTGTAGAACTCGTGTGGTAGAATTTCCTTTTCATCAATTTGTTTTTAAATAGCTCATCTAGAAGTGGATGTTTATCGCCTCCTCGGTGTCTTTTGTTCTCACCGAGATACTGGAACAATAAGTGATATCACATCCATTTTGCAATTTTGTTTTGCTATCACATATGTATCTTAGAATCTCCAGTCAGTTTGTTTTGACTTTCATGTATTCGATGATCAAAATGCTTTCTTCAACTCATGCTGTTCAACCGTATTTTCAGGACCACTCATAGTGGAACTTTGTAATTGATATAGTTCCTCTTTTTCCCATAATCTCGTTTTTGTGAGGTACATACGCAACTACGATGTATGCACGTATGTGTTTAGGGCTGTTTGATCCATGGCTGGATCTTGCAGTGTGTAGACAGACTACAAAGTATCGGCTCTATGATGCTAAATTTCAGCACAATAAATTAATTCTGGATTCTCAATTTAATAAGTCTGTTTTTTCGTGTGCTATTCATTGTAGTATGCAGTAAAACTGAATTAAATTGTGAAGTGTGGGAAGCTAAGCGACCGTCCATTTTCTTCGCTTTCAACCAAATAGACGCTTGTCGCGTAATATCTTGCCTTTGTTCGTTCAGATTTAATTTCAGATTTGTCGCTCAGTCGTTTTTTTCTTCTCATGCCATTCTGGCTATCTGTTTCGGTCTTGTTCTCAATATTTTGATGAACATAATGATCATGCGTGTGTGTGTGTCGTCATTTCCCAGTAGTCTGCGTGCTAGTTTGCAATTGTTCTTCCAGTTTATTTCCTTTTAGCTGCTTTTTTTCTCTTTGTTTGGCTATTTCCAGTAGACGCGGCGTGGTATGCTGAATTACCATGCTTATTTTGCTCCATATTATATGGTCATTTTTGTTCGCATTGGCATGCTGAGACTATATGACACCTTGCTATAGGCCTACTACGACAAATCTACAACGACAAATCTACAACAATTGTACAACGACAATTCTCGTTAGGCGTTAGCTAAGGGAGTTTTCAAGCCCAGCCTGGTCGGGCTCTAAGCTCAAAACAGACTGCATTCTGTGTTGTGTGCACTGGTTAGCTATGTGCCAATTCAATTGAAATTCGTCGTTGTGTTTGTTGGCCGAAATTGAATTTGTGTGTGTGTGTGTGTGTGTGTGTGTGCGCGCTCACGCCCACACACCAACTTCATTTCACGTTTTCATCGGCAATATCATCGTGTAAGCCAATCTAAATTCAAATCGAAATCGGGTTGGAAGTTTGCTCGTGTGTTGTGTATGGCCGCCCTGATTACACTAGACTGTACTATCATGCCTGTGGATTGAGCGAATTTGGTGGCGAGTGTGTTTTGCATCATGCTCGTGTGTGTGTGTGTGTGTGTGTGTCAATTTGTGTATATGTGTGTGTAAATGTGTGCATGTCTGTTTCGTGCTTTTCGTGTCTGTCCGTGTGTGTATGTGTGTGTGTGTGTGTGTGTGTGTGTGTGTGTATGTATGACTTTTGCTTGTGTGTGTATGTGCAGCTAGTATTGGTAGCATTTCTGATTCCGTTTAGTCTTATTTCCTTCTCAATGTGATTTTAATTTTTAATGGTTTGCTCCCATGTGTCTGCGGATGATGCATCGCTTCTTAATGTTGATATTATCAAATTTAGGAATCAATTAATGTGGGAATCGCGTGTGTTTTATTTATTTATCGAGGTTTTAAATTGTTATTTATCATAATTAAAGTGTAAAGTCTAGACTATTAGCGGTGAAGCTTGATCATTAATCTAACAGTTGTATTGTGTGTTTATTACATGTGTTGAAAACGATTTGTGTCGATTTGTATCTTATTCGCAGTCGCCTCGGGGCATTATGTCTATTGTTTATCGCTTCGGGGAATTATGTATTATTGTCTCAGCGTGTGTCGTGTTGTCTCGCAGCCGCTTGTGGACCAACGATGTATCTGCGTTTCTGTCTCTGATCTCGTTTGTTTTGCGCTTCTCGATGTTTTCTAACGTAATGCTTCAGAGTGATGCACTGCACAATCGGCGCTGGGAAACATTTGTTTGTATAATGCATGTGATTTCACGTTAGTGAGGTACTTACTAGATTGTAGAATGGCCGCCGAAAATCATGATATTTGACTCTCAAGAAATTTCTTAGGGACAACACAGGTATTGACACTATTCTTTATCAATCCAGCAAATCACCAAATCACATTGTAGTATTTTTCCAATTCAATGGAAAATGCTCTCAGTTTATTTGTTCTTTGGATCTGGCCTGTTCTTCATGTTTCAATGGCATCTACCGAAGTCTGTCTGACTTTTAACTGCGCGTGATTCTATTGATTGTCGCCATCACTAATCTGCGAATTGTTTGGACATATTATAACCTGCTGATGTCGGTGTGCGGTTGATATAAAATTACTTGCGACATTTTCCGTCAAATGCTGCACGTATATAGGTGCTTCCTGACAATCGTTCTCGGTGGTTATTTATTTAGAATCTTGATACCAGAATTTGAATCTGTACTTAGAATATTGGCCTGTTCAGGTAATTGGTCTTGTTTGTTGTATTCCCCGCCAGAGAATGAGTATAGTAGCAGAAGGTCTAGTCGTTGTTCGCCTGTGACTGGCCTGGCAAAGGTTGCACATAGTAGGCTTACTGTTGGTAATTTGCTTGTGGTGGCTCATAGTTTGCCAGAAGCTGAATGTAGCAGTTGATTTTGGCTATTCGTCTGCGGCGCATTATCGCTATCGCTAGGGACTGTACGTGATGACATAGATATTCCACATTTTTCTCATTTGACCCGTTAGGCTACACTGTAATGTATTAGAGTGAACATAGAGTCTTCCACATGTTCTCCATTATTCTATTATTTGCTGTCAAATAGTTATATCAGCATGGTCCTGAGGTTATATTTGTACTCAAATCCGATGTGAAGTTCACTCATTATCATAGATTCAGCAAGTGGGGTCGTAAATTCCCTAACCATGAATCCTAGGAGTGCTAAATTTTTCATACCTACCGGAGTCCCACGGATCCAATTTTACTGTTACGTTCATCACTTCTGATTGACAGCCATCAATTGACGGCTCCAGTCCTTCTAGGTCAGTAGTTCTTATCCTCTTTCAGTTTTCGCACGCTTTTCAAATATGAAGTCCGTCATCGCACCCCCTGTATTTTTATACGTATATAAATAACAAAAGACGGAATAACCCAATTCGTTTTGTATTCAATATTCATTCATATAGCTTAAAGTTCCTGTGAGAAAAATGTCTTAGGAAAGTATATAAAGCATAGGTAAAAACATATTTCTTTCTTTTTCACAGGATTCCTCGCACCCCTAATGAATTAGTTTTGCATCTCCTAGGTGCTTCCTCCTGTTAAGAACCCATGTCCTAGGTAGATTAAATTTTCGGTCATTCTGGTGTTAAGGGTATGTTTAACTGAACAAAAAAGCAAACTTAAATAAAAGCAAGCTGATTTTTATAATTATAAGTTTTTTCATGTTTCAGTTTCGCTAGCGTACGAATAATTCTCTCATTCGCTCATAAAATGTGTATTCTCAAATTTGGGTGGCCCATTATCTCGCTCTCCCAATTATTACGCCAAACAGAAAGTTATATTTCGTAATTTGTAATATATCTATATTAATATAGGACAATCCTCTATATAATTAAGTCATCGTTTGCGAATGTTATTATTTCAATTCTGCATATTTATTGTCTTGTTTTCGTGTTTTTCATATATACACTGATACGAAATTTCGTCCCTGATTTATTACTTTATTTTTTTATATTGTGTTTGTATGCATATGTGCGCTCTATCAAATATATGATCACATGCTCGATTCATAGTCGTTGCCGCATTTAAAATTGATATGATAAATTTCCACAGCAAGGAGCGTGTCTCCGGACGAAGTAGAACGTCCAGAGCAAGAGATAGGCGACGAACAGGATGACGATGTGGTGCAGGACGAAGAAGAGATGGAAGAGGTAGATGTGAACGACGGGCACGATCACGAGTTCGATTTTCAACAATACATTCGCAGGTGAGAGCCTGATACATATGCATGCTGATTAAATATTTGGGTTGGATGTTTTCGATAGGTGAAATTGTATCCTAAGAAATCCAAAGGAAAGAGTTTCCGAGTAGCTCAGTGGCTTAGGTGCTGAACTCTCTTATCAGAGGTTCGCGTTTCGAATTCTAGCACAGGTTCGATCACCATCACGTCCGCTTAGTTTCACCGGTAGTCACCGCTGTAGATGGGCTTCATATATTCTCGTCATTCTGGTGTTTCTTTAAAAGACCATAAGATGATAGGACGAATACTGATGATTAAAACTCGAATATAAATATAAAATACTACAATTTCAATTAATCAAACCACATGCGAATTAATATCAAAATAGTTAACGGGATCACTGGTGGATCCAGAGGGGCGCTGAGGGGGCTGAAGCTGCACTCCCAAATGTGTCCGTCAGCTCCTTGTGACAAAGAGGTTCACTAAAGGAGGTCAAGAAAAAATATATTTTGGTACAAATTTTCTATATAAGCATTATCGCAAAACATATTCGCACATTATTGTGTGCGTAGATGTGTATATATCATTGAAAAATACCCTGCGTATACATGAAAAAGGCATGAACTTCACATGCTACCTAGTCACTTATACATAATGCAGCCCTCCCTCAAAAAATTGTACTCTGGATCCGTTACTGCGGGCTATATTGATATATTGGAGTGTTTATTATTTATTTATAGATATATACTAATGGAAGTCATGGATAAGCAAACATTTCACTGATTTGTTTAATACGTTGACAAATGTTTACTGAGCATTGATAATGAATGATGGGTGTTGGAGAAAGATCTCCCATCATTCCGCAGACACTAGAGACGATCTGAGTGCAGTAGTCATCAGTATGGTAGTAATTGGCTGCAACACAGCCACTCTATCACTGATGCTTACGCTCTCGTGATTGTTATCACCTTGTTGTTGGGTATAGGATATACAGATTGACAAAACTATACCATTTGCAATTTGATTTGAGAAAAGTGAAAATAGAATTTAGAAAAGTTAAAATAGATTTGAGAAAAGTGAAATTAGATTTTAGAATAGTGGAAATAGATTTGATCCATGTTATTTCACAAATTAAAATTATCATTATAACCTGAACATGCAAATTTATTTCATATATTTGTTTAAAAATAATGAACTGAGAATCTGGCAACATCACTAATTTCTTTATTGAACAGAAATTCATTGAAACAGCGTAATCAGACATTATCAGACATTAGCAGTGATATCCACAATACGCGCAAACAGAGCCATGAAGTACAACAAAATTAGTTTAAATGATCGCAAATGAATTATGGATGCGTATAGAACCGAAAGGGATTGGAAGAGTGTAGTTTAAACACTCGGTGTTTACATAAAATCGGACTATCACTGGCTGAAATCCAACAAGGATTACCCAAAACACCGGGGAGGCAATCACGTGAAAAAAAACGACACAAATGATTGACACAATAATATCAGCGGTTGAAAAAACGCTGTCACTCACTTTGACAGACCTGCAGCTCATCATCCACTCGCAGCATGGATGTCAGGTGTGCCTGAACACAATCAGGAACTGGCTTGACGGGAAGTTTTTCTCGCTGAAAGCCTTGCGACCGACGAATGACCGCATGACCAACGCCGACAATAAGCGAAAAAGGGCCGAACACATGGAGGAACTCTTCCGTATTCGGTCCGATGGTCGCACGCCAGTGTGTGTGGATGAGACGAACTTTAATTTGTTCTGCAAGCGCAGCCGAGGACGGTCAAAAGCGGGAACGAGAGCTGCTGTGGTTCTCCCGGCCAGCAAAGGCGCCAATCTGCACATCATTGTCGCCATGACAAAAACAAGACTCCTCATGTCCACCAGGCGGGGCTCGTTCAACAAGGATAGCTGTGCTTTTCAGTGTCTGGTGGAGCAGTGTCACCAAGCTGGAATCGATCGTCCCACGGTGATTATTCACAATGCCCCAGCACACAGTCGACTGGAGGCAGTGTTTGAGGAGCAGCAGGACATTCAGCTGCTCACAATGGCCCCCTACTCGTACATGCTCAATCCTATCGAGCTTTTATGGAGCGCAATGAAGAGCCACGTTAAAAGAAGTCTAAGGGGGAAAATGCCCGATGTGCTGGCCATGACTCGAGACAACGCCGGCCCGTCCATTACCGAGCAGCGGATGAAACTACTGGAGACGGTCACTCTCGAGGCGATCAGCCACGTGGATACAACGCACCTGCTGGACTACGCCAATCGGGTCGAGCGTTACTACGCTGCAGCGATCCGCGGAGAAGACGATATTTCTTGACTCATTAATTTTGTATTGTTTGTGTATGCTTGTTCCCTTGACTATTTTCCGTTCATCAGCTGGCGTGACGTTTAAATGCAATTTGAATTTAAACAACTCGTGTACTTGAATTCAAGCGAAAAAGTAAGATATCACCACTCAACACAATCACAACGCAACATGGCCCACTAAAACACCTTCACTAACAAACACGCACGAACGTTCTGCGCAAACAACTGCCCTATGGCGCGCTCTACCCAACCCCCTGCATCCCCACACCAGCGAAAATTCGCTTCTTGGAGAAGCTGCGCTCGCTCATAGCACGTGCATACAACATACATACACTCACACTACCCCGCACACACAAATAGACACAATACAAAAAAATTACTCTGCAATATTAAACATAGTACAGATAGCTAGCTAGATTGTACCGTATCTGAAATTGTGTTGTTTCTGTACAGAACAGTATGAGTATTCATTATGAATTTTTACTCTTCTGAGCAGTACGAGTATTCTGTCGTGCAAGTATTGCACAGTATGAGTATTATGTCGTGCAAGTATAAGTATGAGTATTCGGCCCGCGCTCGTGTTTTTCATCGGTCTGGTCCCAGCAAAAAAAGCTTGCTTACGTGTGCTGTAGACTATTGCACAATTGTTATGTCTTTTATTACTATTGATTAAAGTTAATGACCAGGGTAGAATGGGTAGAATGGGGAGAGCACAAACGCTATAAATTGCGTGTCTGCAACCCCCACTCACCTTGTTCAACAACAGATTCAGAAAGATCAACAACGTATTGAAAAGTAAATAAAATGAAACGTAATCATAATCTCTCACAAACGGCCGCAGCAACCCCCATGTGCACCATAATGGTCAATATGCAGCAATGATACCGTACAACCTCTATCTGAGTGTCACCTCTATTAGAATGACGCCTTGGGGAAACAACTGAAATATTGAATGGCACGCTCTAATTGAATTTGATCTCTAATTAAACGTCAATTTTACAGCTACAGAAGTGGCGTGGCACTGGATTTTTATAAGTGAATATGTGAATACTTCCCAGCGACCACTATTTGTGCATCTCGTTAAATTAATGTGCATACGCTGCCTGGTTTTCTTTTCGTCCATAAAATATAGCGTATCTTCTCAAAATTATGACCAGCTAGTCGAAAAATATATCGGCACCTATAATTATACGTCACATTGAATTGAACGCTACTACCGATAAAGGCTTGAATAATATAACGGCATGTAAAGATTTGACGGTATATATATATATACAAATAGACGCCGCCAAATATGTCTCAATTAATTGCGGTCAGAGTTAATAGCATGCACAGGTACATACATATCTGCAAATTTAGCACAGCCTACGGGCTTATCATGGAACATTATTGATGTGGCCTATGCTCATCTGAGTACATGGACAACGAATGCTTTATGTGGCGCACAGGTATGTGAATGTGCAGGTGTAGTGTAGAAGTTTGCTGTGCTATAATGAATAGCACGTGTGAGAGTGCGACATACACTTGTTTTATTTGGCTGTGTGTTCAGCTAATGTTTGTGAACATCACTTTATATTCAGCAACTAACAAGCTTTTTCAGTCTCTAAGTGGATATGTCTTATTGACTTTGCTCTGTGACACAAAACGTTTCGCGTACAAAAGAACAGTGAAACACTTACAAACCCTACTTTTTCCGTTTCTCTCCTGTGTCAATGCTGGCTCACTCATTTCTGCAATACTTTTCGGCAACATTCTCTATCAATGATTTGCTTCTCATTTATTTTATGTATTATTTTTGTTCATATATATATATGTGTGTGTGTGTCAGGTTTTATTCACCAAAAGTGGTCGAGCCATATTGTCGTTTGCTGCGTCAATTCGACACCAACGCGCAGGAGACAAATCATTGCATTCTCAAGATGCTGCATCGCGTGGCCTCGACTCATAAGCTGCCAGCGCTATTATTCCAGGTGAGGCAGTTTGTTTGTACTGACAAACACCACATGTGTGTGCCACCATCCACTGTGACAGTGGCTCGTCAACTGTGGTAATTGCCCATTGCTCGTCAATGTCGTACTTATCAAATGGACAATGATCGATTGATTTCTCGTTTGCGTTGCGTCATTGCAAAAGCGTCACTGCGTTTTGTCATTGAAGACAAATTGTTAGAAAATGTTCTATCTGAATGCTCTGTCTGATGTTGTGAATCGTCGTCCAATTTATCTGTCAGTGTTTGCAAATTGTTCAGCGCTGAGTTGTGTATGCTTTCTAGTGTTGATGTGTAACTTTGCGGTCCAAGTAGATGCACCTTTCTGATTAGTTACCGCCTACTGATGTCGTTGACCGCTTGTGCAGAAACACTCTCATTATCCGTTTGAGTGTATATGTGTGTGTGTGTATGTGCGTGTGTCAGTGAACCGTATAAATTGTTGTTCTGTGCATGAAGTTCTTGGAAAGCTGACGTGCTGACATGACCTCTCCGTACCTTTTACACTCGTCTAATGGGTTTCGTCAAATTAGGTCTCCAAACTGGTATATCATCTAAAGTAGAAAGAATAATTGATGTTTTCAATGTTTCTACAATTTGTACATGCATATTGAAGATCCTAGAGTCTAGGATCTTCAAAGAACAGGTTCTGTACACAATAAGTGTATGTCATGGCATAGATGTCACTGATGTGTTTGTGTGTGTGTGTGTGTGTGTGTGTGTGTTTTTGTGAATACGCGTATGTTAGCACTAGAGCTGCGAAGATTTCTCAGAAAGAATTAAAATAAATGTATGTTTCTACTCATGTTTTATGTTTTTTTCCTGGAATGTTTTTGCTTGATCCTCATAAAGGAGCTTTTAGGTGCATGAGCAAATATTAATTAGAACTGTTTTGTTATTTCGTTGTTTGTATTTTTGTCTTTTTCATATGTATCTATCAATAATTCATGTTATTTCTATTACATATATATGTGTGCATATTCAAATGTTTTGCATGTATATTTTTGCTGTTATATTGTCAGCATTAAGTTAGTATAACAACACACCTTACATACGTTCATTGACTTGTATGAGTATGTGTGTGCATATGTGATTATATGTATGTGTTGCATGTGTCTGTATGTTTGTGTGGCACGTATTCGAGAATGTTCTATGTATGTGCACGTAAGTTCATGATTTGTTGTTGTAATAGATTAGTGCTGGATTTTGTGTATGAATGACTATTTTGTATGAATGCGAGTGAAGGTGCTGTATGTTTATATGAGCGCTCGTTTGAATGGTGGATTGTCCGATTTGCTGACTGCGCGTGCCACGCGGTGGCGTCATGTTTCTGGAGTCGTGTGAGCGTCGTGGAGTGTGTGTCGATGTGTGGTGTCTTGTGGTTGCGCGTGGGGCTGCAATGCCCCCGCGCGCCCGTCTCTAAATACAACTTGTTTTTTCACGTCATGTTTGCTTCTACAGTTGTCTATATGTGTCTGTATGTCCGTGTATCTGTGCTTCTCGAATATTCTGTGTAGGTATAGGTGACGTGTCTATTTGCTTGCGCTAGCCTGCGCAAATAGATCCACCAATCACGGTGGCCCACGTGCTTGCGTAATCACATAGCAACCAATCAGGTGGCTAGATTTGCGAGTTTCTGCTACTTGGCCAATTAGGCTGCAGTTTTCATACGCAGTCAGGTACTATTCCTAATGCATCCTCCATTAATTGTAGTGCCTTAATGACAACTCGATTGACACTGGCTTCATTTGGTATTTGAGAGATAGACTATTGCAAAATATTAAAATAGAACATATTACTTGATCAAAAAACCCCAAGATAAAGGTTAAACTAGTCGGAGTCACCAAATTATCACGATGCTCGTATAACCGCAAGACGCATAATAGACACAACATGATTGACAAGGACAACCTGTATTTTCATACTCATACGAAATACAGGCACACAAATACACACGTAGACACGTACACTCTCACATCTTCACATGCAAGAACACCCTGACGAGCACAGCGACAAGAGAACAGCACATGTTGGTTGATGTTCATACGCCGTCTTCGAGCTATTTCAGCAGCGGGTTAACATAATCGAAACCGTCAAACCCGCTCTGGTCGATTTCATCGCTATTAATTGAGTTGTCGGGTGTCAGTTGCACCGGCTCGTCGATTAACTCGGGCGGAAAGTTGGCCAGGTCACGTTCGTTATTGACTTGTGGCTTGTACGGCGGTGTCACCTGCTTCTGCTCCAGTAGCTGCCAGTCGATGCTGTTGAAGAACTCGTGCCCAAATATATCCTGGATACCGGTATCCGGATGACAGCCCAGTCGCTCCTCCGGGTTCTTGGTTAGGAGTTCTTTGAGGATGCTGCGAGCATTCACCGACAAAGAGAGCGGAATCTGGATGGTCTCCTCGAGAATCATCCTATACAGCTCGTTTATATGCTCCTCACTTTCCGGATCGAACGTTTCAGAAGCTTGCTCGCCAATATAGAACGGATCGCTACCAGTCAACATCTGGTAGATGAGCACGCCCAGCATCCACCAGTCCACACTGAAGCCGTACTCCTCGCCACACAGAATCTCCGGAGCCATGTAGTTAGGCGTGCCACAGAAGCTGGACGTAGTGTCGCCTGGTCCCACTCCTATCTTGCACATGTGGTAGTCGATCAATTTGATATGCCCCTCGTGATCGATTAGCACATTGTCCAGCTTCAGGTCGCGGTAGATGATGCCCTTCTCGTGCAGAAACTTGAGCGCCAAACAGATCTCAGCCGAGTAGAACTTGGCGTGCTCCTCGGGCAGAATGCCCTCGCTATCCATGGTGAACTCGAGGTGTCCGCCGCGCACAAGTTCGATTACAAAAAACACCCGACTGGGACTCTGGAAACACGAGTGCAATGCCACGAGGAACGGGTGGTTGGACGTCGTCTCAAACACGTGCTTCTCGGTCTTCGCATTTTCGACGTCGGTGAACTGCTCCTTCTTGATGACCTTCATGGCGTACACTTGCCGCGTTTGTCGAAGCTCCACCATAAACACCTTGCTGTACCCACCGCATCCAATCACGCGGATCAGCTCAAAATCGGCCAGTGAGTACTGGCTGGGATACGCGACCGCGTCCAACAATCCAGCCGCCGTCCCCGCAGAAACCAGGTCTCCACTGACGGTCTCAGTATTGGTGCGGTCAATGACGAGTGTCGGCGGTGGTGACGATGACCTTGATGAGGGTTTGGATTTCCTAGATGTTGGTACTCTAGAAAATTCTGGTGATTTAGATTTAGATGATGGCGACATGAGCAGCGGGTTGACATAATCGAAATCGTCAAGCTCGCTCTGGTCGATTTCATCGCTATTAATTGAGCTGTCGGGCGTCAGTTGTACCGGCTCGTTGGTTAACTCGGGCGGAAAGTTGGCCAAGTCACGTTCGTTCTTGACTTGTGGCTTGTACGGCGGCGTCACCTGCTTCTGCTCCAGTAGCCGCCAGTCGATGCTTTTAAAGAACGCGTGCGCAAATATGTCCTGGATACCGGTTTTCGGGCGACAGCCCAGTCGCTCCTCCGGGTTCTTGGTTAGGAGTTCTTTGAGGATGCTGCGAGCATTCACCGACAAAGAGCGTGGAATGTGGATGGTCTCCTCAACAATCAGCTTATACAGTTCATTAAGATGTTCTTCGTTGTCCAGATCGGGCGTTTCAGACATATTCTCTCCAATATCAAACAGATTTCGACCAGTCAGCATCTCGTACATGAGCACGCCCAGCGTCCACCAGTCCACACTGAAGCCGTAATCCTCGCCACGAAAAATTTCCGGAGCAATGTAGCGGGGCGTACCACAGAATGTAGATGTCGTGTCGTCCGGTCGCATTCCCTCCTTGCACAAACCGTAGTCGATCAACTTGATATGACCCTCTCGGTCGATGAGCACATTTTCCAGCTTGAGGTCGCGGTGGATGATGCCATTCTTATGCAGAAAGTTGATCGCCACGCAGATCTCAGCAGAGTAGAATTTAGCGTGTTTCTCGGGCAGTTTGATTTTGCGGTTTATGTGAAAAAAGAGGTTGCCGCCGCGCACAAGCTCAATTACGAAAAACAACCGACTGGGACTCTGGAAACAAGAGTGCATTCCCACAAGGAACGGGTGATTGGACGCCGTCTCAAGCACGTGCTTCTCGGTCTTCACTAATTTGATATTTTTGGCGTCGGTTAACTGCTTCTTCTTGATCACCTTCATCGCGTACACTTGCCGAGTTTTTAGCAGCTCCACCATCAATACCTTGCCGTAGCCACCGCGTCCAATCACGCGGATCAGCTCAAAATCGGTCAGTGAGTACTGGCTGGGATACGCGACCGCCTCCATCGAGGCAGCCGCCGCCCCCGTAGTAACCAGGTCTCCAGTTACCGTCTCAATGTTGGTGCCGTCGATGACGAGTGCCGGCGGCGGTGATGATGACTTTGACGAGGAAGATGTCTTCCTAGATGATAGTAATCTAGTAGATTCTGGTCGTATTGAATTGGATGTAAAAGTGGATAATGATTGTGATGATATTTGTGTCGATGTTGTATCGAGATTTGAGCTTGACCGTGGTGATGGTAATGTTGACTTGTTGTGTGAAGAAATCAAGGATGCTCGGTTTGATTCTGGTGATATTATACGCGCCGATTCCACAGATGCCTCTGTTGCCGTCGATATTTTCATATCACTGGCAATTGACGGTGACAAGTTACCATTTACAAATAAGGCTTCATCGGATGCGTCTTGCATCTCAATATATGGCGATTGAGGTCTTGGTTCATCAAATTGAGTGACCACATCGCTTAATTTGCCCAGTTTGCGAGTGCAGAGATCCATGTAGCGAATCTCTTGAATCTCAGCGTGAACATTTGGGTCGTATTTGGCCATCGTTTTCAGAATACCCATGATCGTTGATGCCATTTGATCGATAACGATGGTTGGCGAAGACTCTTGTTTGACAAAGTCTACGCAACGCACCAGCACTAAGATATTGTGCCGATTCAGCACGATTTTGCTGATGGATTCAATCTCACTCACTATTGCCTTGAGGCAGAGCACACATTGTTGTAGCATCTGGTGTGCATTGTTGATAAGAGTAGACTCTTTGGTGTTTGCTTTCGATCTTTTGAAAATCGGTATGCAGCAAATTCGAGCGGTGGTCTCCTCTTCTTGGCCAATACGTTCTTTGGCCGACAGTATGATGTTCATGTAGTCCAACAGAACAATGACTCCTTGCTGCTGCACGAAATCCAGAAGCCAACGTCTGTTGTACATACGCAGCGAGATCTCCAGGTTTTGCAGCAAAGGGGTATGCTTGCTACACTTGGCGAGAACCTTGTTGGGCTTCTTGGAGATCATTTTTGCGGAGTACTTGTTGAGTTTGCGCACATAGTGCGCGGGACACTGGCGAATGGTCTTCTGCCAGTTAGAAATCATGCTCCACTTTGAATTGATGTCATAGTAGCCGCATATTTTTGTTGCCTGTTCGGTAACACCGGTCCAGGCGAGGTGTTTGGAAAACGCCTCTTCAATCTTGATCTTGTTTTGCATTGCTTGCATGTTGTCTTCGGGCATAATCGCCTTCAACATTGGAGTTAAACTGACAGTTTGTGAGAACGATGTTTCACAACTGAAATCCAGTCCATAAATGACTGTATCTAACACAACTACTTTACTCGTCAATTCGTAATTACATTTCATAATGAAAGCTCGTGATACAAAATGATGTGCTCTTGTGGCTGAGATAAATGAATTATTTCTAGACATTTCTAAGCATTTCCTCGTAAATGAATTTTATATTGAATACTCGTGATAAACGTATAATGGGCACTTTTTGCTGGAATAATTCAGTGAAATTATTGATATAGATTAACTTTTCTAAAGCTTGTATTTTTAAGTGCATATAGTATATTACATATGCAGTTTTTTACTGTTTTTCGTGAGCTAAAATGCAGAAAAGTGGAGCTAAAAATAGCACAAATTGCGCTTATAATTTCGCAAGAACACATCACTAAGCCCCATACAAACCGTATTAAACGCCAGCCAATTTTGAAAGCATACTCTTTGTAACAAGTGTATATCTGTTACATTGAACACATGCCTCTGTGGTGTTTGTGGTGTTTGTGGTGTTTGTGTTGTTTGATGTGTTTGTGGTGTTTGTGGTGTTTCTGGTGCTTGTTTTGTTTGTGATGTTTGTGGTGTTTGTGATGTTTGTGGTGTTTGTTGTGTTTGTGGTGCTTGTGGTGCTTATGGTGTTTGTGGTGTTTTTAGTGTTTATGGTGTTTGTAGTGTTTGTGTTGTTTGTGGTGTTTGTGGTGTTTGTGGTGCTTGTGGTGATTGTGGTGCTCGTGGTGTTTGAGGTGTTTGTGGTGTTTGTTGTGTTTGTTTGTGTAGAAGAGATGTAAATTCCAGTGTTATTCCCAGCATCACAACAGGTTATCGAGATTGTAAAACTCGAGATTGAAAGAGGATATATGTATCCCCCGATAAATTTGCTATGGAAAAGAATATGAAAGTATTCCTGGCTGAAAATTTTGCTCAGTTCGGTTCATTCAAGCATATATTGTCTTGCAAAATCAACATAGCCAAAAAGTAACAATACACGACAAATGTGTCTACATTGTGTGTATGCAATTATATGCAATATACTTCTTGTTGAGGTATGTGTGTGTTGTAATTGAATAGGCAAAAAATGGTTGAGGGTCTCATGCAATTGACCAAATGAGTTAACTTTGAACACTAATGCATGATGGCTGTCATCCCCCCGAGCCTCGACACAAATCTACCTTTAACTCCCAAATGACTACATCCATGAAGATCGGGATAAAACGCATTTGGATGAGTGCTAATACACTTGAGCTTGAACTTCAACTTTGTAAAGGTGCAACTTCTTGTCTGATTCTGGGAATCAGTTTCAACAATATAATTATTTACGATTATTGTCGCAGTGTTTGGATGGAACCCTCGCTGTGTCCGACAGAGGTCAGTGATCCTGAGGATGCATGCATTTACTGCACGCACAACAATTGACAGAAATTTACTGCACGCACAACAATTGACAAAACATTCTTCAATTTTTCTGGCAGCGTCTTTGTGGCAAGTGCATGACGATGCAACACACAGTGATTGACAGTTACATGGGGCACCTCTGCCTTCACCAGGGTAGCAAAGCCTGATTTGTTTCCTAGCATGGCAGGGGCTCCATCAGTGCAAATTGACCCACACATGTTGAGAGTCATCCCATGTTTCAAGAAGAAATCTTTCACAAGATTGAACACGTCGATTGCTTTTGCAGTAGTTTTCAGTGGTTCACAAAACAAGAATTCTTCCACCACTTCTTTCTCCTTCACATACCGAACAAATACCAGCAACTGACTGCAAAAACTAACGTCGGTTGACTCATCCACCTGAATACTCACTTTGACAGGACTAGCTTTCATGTCCGTGATCACCTGCTGCAAAATATCTCGACTCATGTCACTAATCCTTGAATGGATAATGTCGTTTGACAGAGGTACCTGTTTCAGTTTCTTTTCAGCATCAGACCCTAACACTGTTTTTGCCATTTTTAGTGCACAAGGTTTCACGAGCTCTTCTGCAATAGTGTGAGGTTTTTTTTCTTCGCACACAAAAATGCAACATCATAAGATGCTTGCAACAATGGTTTCTCAACTGGCACAAAACCTCGCTTTGGCAGGGTACCACTACGATCAAATCGTTCCCTCTTGATCTTCAAGCTGTTTAAGTCATGCCCAGCGTCTGTGCCCCCATGCCGATTGTTGAAATGCTCCTTGAGTCTTGAAGGTTTGAGATTTGCATTTGAGAATACAGTGCTGCAGAGTATGCACTGCGGTCGTTCAGTTCCATCTGCCTCCGTCGCACAGGTGAACCCATAACAAACGTAGTCGTCATTCCACTTGCGTTTCTTAGACATCGTATGTCAGATTATCGTACTGATACCTGGAAAGATGTACGGTACGGTTGTTACAAGATTTCCTCAACTAAAGAGCCACAAAGGCATTGTTCGCAGCACTAAATTGGAAAAGTTAAAGAAAAAAACAAATAAACCAAATAACTTTTAGTATGGTCACCAATGAGCAAGACAAAATTCCGCAGTACGTAGTACAGAAATATGTCAACATTCATACCAGAGAACCGAGGTTAACAACACGAACCTGTTACAACAGAAGCCAGAACACGACTGAGTAAAATAAGTGAACGTCCGTATAACAGAGTCAACTCACTCTCTCTCTCTCTCTCACACACACACACACACACACACACACACACACACACACACACACACACACACACACACACACACACACACACACACGGTAAATGTGAAAAAATAAGACAATTGTAGAAGAAAACACTATATATATTTCAGTCCCATTGTAAATACAGCAATAAACTGGCTACCTGCTGCTAGCTAGCATGTCTCGTACCCCCAACTTTAAGCTCTCGTACCCCCTGGGGGTACAGGTACCCCAGGTTAAGAACCACTGTTCTAGGTAATTCAATTTTCCGGTCTTTCTAGTGTTTATGTATGCGTGAGTCAATGTGACTTGTGCTTGCGGGACTGTTCAGTTATAGTGATATTATGCGTGTATTGATCATGTGTGTGTGTGTGTGTGTGCGTAGAATAGAATTGTGTGAGTGATAGAGTGCGTTTTGAATGTCCTGAGTTGAACATAACATACCCCATATCATCCAATGTCAATTTTCGATCACACCGTTTTGTTGTGTAAAAATATTATTTATTTGTAAAAATAATTTAAAAAAATATTAAATATTAATAATTTTGTGTACCGATGTATGAATTTGTGTTGTGGATAGGCCAGTGTGTTCCGCACGTTTCATAAGCTGATGGATAACGATGTTTTCTACAGAGACCCTCGCTTCAAGGTGAGTGTCCGGCTCGACTTTTTCACTATCCTCCACTCATGTCCTGTTGTATGTGCATTATATTTACGCTTTCTGTGAACGATAGGTCTTGGGTTCTTTCCATTGCCGAAGTGAAACGGTCGGGCTCGTTTCTCAAAGGTATAGCCCAATTACCCCATGTCGGGCTTCGTGTGCTCATAGCCGTGCAGTTTTATGTGCTGACCGTGACTGCGATAGTCTGTGTGGTGTCCGGACTTGCGATGTGCCAGCCGAGGCCTTTACCCCCGCACAATTCACGCGAACATCGCCCTCTCCGCTGTTGTGGTCAACTACTTAATTTCATTGTTTTATTATATACTGGTTGATTAATCTACGATATCTCAATAGCTCCTTTGTAGTAATACAATTGAAACTCGAATTGTTTTTCTTAAAAAAACGGTGTCCCTTCAAGCACGACATGGAGCTCCAAAAACTGTTCGGAAAGTTAGACGGGCATGCGAGACAGCATTTATTTGCAGCAGGCGTGCGAAATGTAGTTCGCGGAAGTGTTAGGATTTGGTCCCTGGTGCGTCGCGAGGACTCATCCGTTTTTATTTGAAATTTCCCGCCAAACAATGTTTTACCAAAACCAACCTTTTTCACGTAAGTTGTGTGCTGTTATTTCCTTTGCGCCCTCAGCGGATTAAATATATGGTAAATCCTCTATTTGAACGGCACCATGGGGGAACGATTGAAAAATAGAACGACGCCCTCCAATTGAAAAGCGCCTCTAATTAAACCTCACTATGATTAATTCTTATATGTTGACAATTTCTCTAACTGACTGATTTATATTAGTGAACGTGTAATATCTTACCAGTAATCACTCTGTATTTGTGTATTTTTATTGCATGTGCGTTGCGTTATCTGGTTCTTTTTCATCCATAAAAGCTTCCATATCTTCTCAAAATTCTGACCAGCTAGTTGAAAAATAGGGAGGCATCCAGATCACAGAAAATCCATTCATGAGAAGGCATGGGACAAAGTTATCAAACGAGTTGTCACAGCCAAGTGTACCGACGGCTACATTTCAGCTGCTTTTCGCCTGCTAATTTTTACGGATGCAGTGACACCGGCCACACTGAAGATGTTATTTCGGCTCTGCAAGCCAAGCATCCTGTAGCTGCGGCCGACAAAGACCTTAGTCAAAACACCACTGATTATACAGACTCACTAGTAAGCGTGACCGCAGAGGATATAGCGTCGACGTTCGACTTCATGCCTAAAGGGTTGGCTTCAGGCCTGGATGGCATTCACCTGCTTCATCTACTTCAGCTGACCTCTCGTTGCGCCGCTGAAACGGGTGGAAATGTTTCCACAGGTGAATGGCGTATTTTCAGCCGTACTTCCGATGTTAATATAGGCTTACTTTCGTCCTACACCATTACACGTCGAGTCCACTATAATCTGGTCCGGCCGTTGTATTCAGCAGGGTGACCCTCTCTATCCCATAGTATTCGTCTTAGCTATCAACCCGGCTATTCGCTCCGTCTCATCACCATTCAATTCGTGGTACTTAGACAACGGAACTCTTGCAGGAAAAGCATATGCCGTTGTCGCCAGTCTCGCTAATCTGGCACTTGCGTTGAGTGACATTGGACTGTCGCTCAACCGCGGCAAATTGCGAATGGTGTTTGATCGGCGATAGTCGGACAAAATATGACGAAGACACTTTGCTGGGCTTCAACAGTGCCACTCAAAGGAGCGTTGAAAAAATCCAGCACTGAACCGACAGAAAAGCCGACAACAGTATGATTTCCGTGGTATGTGAAGCCAACATATTTGCGCAAATTTACTCTTCTGGGTGCGCCAATTCACCGCCTCGGTTCAGCAAAGCTATTACATCTGCAAGCAGATGTAATAGATTCAGAAAATGATTCAGAAAATGATTCATATTGATACAGATCCAGAAAATGTTGACACCAGAACAAGACAAGTTAATTGGTTGGTCAAGTGTTTTTTTACAAACGTTCATTCAAACTAACGCATTTTCAATGAAACAATGCTTTCTAGAACAGTCTCTATTGAAGATAGATTTGATTGATGTACGTTCAAATACCTTTTGTATATCAAGTAGCCTGCTGCTATAAGCGACTGGTTAAACCACTTGATTTATACAATTTATTTAAACCATGGGTTTTTTCAAAATTGATTTTTTAAAGACCGTTTTCATTGATGTAGAGATTTAGAATAAAATTGGCGGCAGATCAAGGAAAGTTGAACCAAATTAATTGGTTTTTTATTAATAACCTCTTTTTATAACTGGTTTTATGGATGATGGTTTCTTTGATGTAGTTATTTTTGCTCGAATACCTTTTTGTGCATTAAATATATTGCCTCAGTCGTTTTTTTTCCTACACGAAAATATTGCCCGTTTTTCTGGTCAGGATTGTCACTCTGAATATTGCGACCCGCTTTTATTCGAAGTCTCATTAGGGACACTAAGTTTGTGTGTATATTTCTAGTCTTTGTGTAAATATTTGCAGTGTTTGTACTTTTATATTTGCAAATAATTGATCTGTTGAATGAAATGATGAAAGTTATTATAATCAACATAGTTCATTTCTGGGAGGAAAAAGGTAATGTGTGAAAAATAATAAAAATTATGCCACTGTTTTTTTTTAAATCAGTTTCAGTTTTTTAGCAGTAAATATCGCTTCTCAAATCCTGCTTTTTTACACAATGATTAACTCAATATTTGAATGCAAAGCTTTACTGTACATTGAAGTGCCGCACAGTACCGTGCAAACAATGGTATTAGGGCTTTCAGACACATTATAGCAATTGTATTGTGCATATTTAATGATTATTCAATTTGATAAGGTCACTAATAGCATAAATAACTCATGTGTTGATAAAAAATAATTTATTTAACATCCCAAATATATCTATATATATTTAAAGAGATCCTCTTTGTGTGTGTCTGTCTGTCTGTCCCACCCTCCTTGGTCCATTTTCTATCAGCTATTACTAGGCGACCACAAGGCGTACCCGCTAACAATTTATACCATCACGTTGGAAATTTTCTTGCCTACACTTTAGGCTAAATTTTAAATTTTTAAAATAAAACCAAAAATAGTTATAGCGGTGAGAAGACAAAATGAACCCTGAAAAATACGAAAATTTTGGTCAATATTCTGCCATCGAGTTCTCCTAAACCAGAAATGGTACAGCAATACAGATTATACCATTGTGTAGATAATTTTCTTTTCTACAAGATGAGCTATAATTCATATCCAAAAATTAAATATAAAAGAGGTAAAAATGACAAAATTTCTATCTACATTCAAAATTGTATGTAAACCCTGGGCGTCCGATTTTCTATACTTTTTTCTCTATTTCTCAAAAACTAATTATCACACATCTAAATAAATAATACCATCATGCTGGGAATTTTGTTTTCTACAACACCGTATAATTTTTAATTCTCCAAAGTGTATTAAAAAAAGTTACGGCGGTGTGAAGTGTAAATGACAAAGTCAAAAAGGCAAAATTAGCACAAAAAACGTGAATATTTTGGTCAATATTCCGCTATCTATTCCTCATAAATCAGCAATGGTACAGGTATAAAAAATTATACTATTGTGTAGATAATTTTGTGTTCTGCAAGAAAAGCTATAATTTATACCCACAAATGATACAAAAAACGTGTAAAATTTGCAAAATTCTCAAATTCATCCAAAATTACACTTGAACACCGGGCGACTAAAAATAATTCATTTTTGTACCTATTTCTCAGTAACTATTTGTCACACATTAAAATAAATTATACCATCGTGCTGGAAATATTGTTTTCTACAATGCGCAATAATTTTTAATTTTCCTTAATGTATCTGAAGGAAGTTACGGCGGTGTAAAGTCAAAATGACATATTGCCAATTCGACAGCTATTATGCGCACTTGCGATTACACAGGAATATACACCGATTAAATTTCACTGAAGCCCAATCACAATTGAGAATGCATCATATTAGCTCCAAGCATGGATGGTGTGGTTTTATTGCGTGCAGTTTAATTAATTTTACACTATACTGAATAGAAAGTCTTTATTGTCCTCAATATTTACACATGAATTGTTCCGCACGACGGGCGGGTATAATGCTACTGGGAACAAAGTAAACTACTGAATTTGACTGTGTAATTTAATTGGTTTAATTTCAAGTTGCATACGCTCAAGCTGCATAAGGATATGTGTTTTAATATGCAATGCCAACTATATGCATATGCTGTTTTAGCGGAAGCATTAATATGGAATTATAGAGATGACAGAAGGTTTCATTGTTTTGATAGTGTTACACTTCTGAATTACTGAATTACGAAGGATGGGTGTGAATTTGAGCAGTGTTGAGGGAAAAAACTTTGTCAATAATTAAAACAAGAATTTACAAATTTTGATTTTTCTATTGGATAAGCTTTTTGCTTTTTGATTCATTATATTTTATTAATTGTTCCGCACGACGGGCGGGTTCAAATATGAGGTTGTTTTAGGGAAAATATTTTGCCACATCTAGAATAAAAAAAATCATTTTTATACTTTTCTATTGATTAAGAGTTTATATGGTTTTACTTTTTGTTTTTAAATTTCTAATCGTTTTTTATTAATTCAATATTTGTTTTACTTTATTAATTGCTCTGCATAACGGGCGGTTTTTAACGCTACATGGTGATGTTAAGTTATACATATATTTCGGAAACATTATGATGAAAACGTTTAGTCATTTTTCATTGTTTCGTGTCTGAGTTTTGAAGTATTCAGCACGACGGGCATGTTTAAATATGAGGCGGTTTAGGCAAACTATTTTGACAAAATATAAATAATATAAAAATATATAAATTTTGATTTTTTATGGGTTTACTCTTTTTTAATTCATATTACTTTTCTCTTATGAGTTGAATACAAATTTAATAGTATGAACTGTTTCGCACGACGGGCGGGTTTACATGCTAGAATTTTCATTGTTTTGTACGTGTTAGTGTTCTGAATTATTCCGCACGACGGGTAGGTTTAAATATGAGGTGAATTAAGGGATAATATTTTGTCAAATTTAAAAGTAAAATATTCGCATTTAGATTTTTTATTGGGGAACGTATTTACAGGTTACATTTTTTCCTTTTTAATTTGTATTCAGTTTATTTATGGATTGAATATGCATTTTGTTTTATGAATTGTTCAGCACGACGGGCGGGTTTAAATATGAGGCGGGTTAAAGGAAAATATGTTGTCAAAAAAAATAATAATTAAATTTAGAGTTTTCAATTGAGTAAGTTTTTAATGAGTATATCTGTTTTCTTTTTTAATATGCAATATGTTTATGAATTAAATATGAATTTCATTTTATGAATTGCTCCGCACAACTGGCGGGTTTCAATGCTAGATAGTGATGTTAAGTTATACAAATATTTTGGAAAAATTATGATGAAAAAGTGTAGTCATTTTTCATTGTTTCGTGTCTGAGTTCTGAATTATTCAGCACGACGGGCATGTGTAAATATGACGCGGTTTAGGCAAACTATTTTGTGAAAATAAATATGAAAATATAGAAATTTAGACTTTTTCATGGGTTTACTCCACTCTTTTTTAATTCATATTTCTTTTCTCTTATGAATTGAATACAAATTTAATAGTATGAACTGTTTCGCACGACGGGCGGGCTTACATGCTAGAATTTTCATTGTTTTGTACGTGTTAGTGTTCTGAATTATTCTGCACAATGGGTGGGTTTATATATGAGGCGGGTTGAGGGAAAATATTATGTCAAAATAAAAATAAAAATATTAACACTTGAACTTTTCCATTGAGTAAGACACTTATGAGTTTTCATTTTTCTTTTTTAATTTGGAATATTTTTATGAATATCAATTTGTATAAATATCAATTTCATTTTAGGAGTTCCTCCGCACAACGGGCGGGTTTTAATGCTAGTAATTTCTATAATTTGAATGACTCGCATGAGTCTTCAAAAAACCAAAAAACATGTTTTTTCTGGTCAAGGTTTTTGGCAAAAAACGGGTTTTTATATAAAAACATCGTTTTTTGGTTGCATCTCTAGTCAGGACGTTGTCATTCAACCATGCTTCAGTGAGATTGATAATATCAAACTCTGCCAGTAACCTGTATGTAGATTGTGATTGTGTATTCGCTTGATCCTATATCCTCGTTTATGTATCTGTTTGTACGTACGTATGTGTGTGTGTCCGTGCGAGCCCGCTCCAGGATCTGGCTGCGCTGGCCAAATACGTGTTACGCAAATTCTTCGACACGGCCAAAAGCAACCAGCTGGCCTATGTAGAGATGCTGTTCTGGAAGAGCGAACGCGACGCCTACGAACTTCAGCATGGATACGATAGCTATAAAGAACAGTGAGTGTATGCCTGTGTATTTATGTATGTGTGTGTGTGTGCGCGGTTTTGTGCGTGTATTTGTATGTATGCTATACATGTATGACATAGCGGTATGTATGTGTGTGGTGGGTGGTAGGTCGCGGGCGGCGCGTCTCACGTGGTCCGAAGAGGAGGAACAGGAGCTTTTGAGACTTCACGACGAGCTTAAATCAACTGCCAACGATAAACCAGGTACCGACCCCGCAGACCGACCGACAGGTACCGACCCCGCAGCGATCTAGAGGGTGTTCCTAGGGGGCTCATTCACTCCATTCTCATCCATCTTTCAATGTTGTCCGTCGGTTATCAGTAATTATGTTCACTTCTCCCGAAATGTATTACATATCACCTGCTCTTGAATTGGCTTACATTCTTTGAGCTCAATACGCTCCCACGTTGTCATTTCCACTCGTGTACGCACGTTCTGTTTGGAGAATAATATATTTCCTCAGGTCCTTAAGCCGTCTGGGTATTTGTGAATATGTGTTTGTATGTGTGTTCTTACTAGTTCTGACCGATTTGTAGTGCGCAGGACCGAGTCAATAGTTCGTCTGCACGTATTCCACTGTCTATAAAATATTTGCTTGTATTGTTGGTTGTTTCGTTGGCCGGTTACGCATTTCAATTTGACGTAGCTCCATATGGAAACCCTTTCCAGGTTCAGTTTTATTCCTTTTTGTGAGGTTTGTTTAGAATGTTCCAAGAAGAGTTTGATATTTTGAACAATCCTTTAATTTGAACTGTATTTGTATATTTAAGCATTTATATATCATTTTGATATATCATTTTCTTTTAGAGTTGGTAAGTCTATTTTTTAGAGTTTCTATTCTTGATTCAGTGTGTACATTTTTGTTGTACTCATTTTTTTGAATTTCCCAATCTCCGTCCCGTGTTTAAGTAGGTGCGTATGTGCGCATGTGTGTATGTACGTGATATTGTCGTTGGACAGACGAGGATCTTGTCGATCGTATTGTCGCCAATCTGATCAGTGGTGATCGGTCGCGACGGGCCGTGATCAAGAAACTGCGCCAGTTGGGCGTGATGACTGGACGTAGTTCGTGTGGTCGCCGTGCAGGTGGCGGCCGTGTCGAGTGGAGTCAGCCACTGCTAGACGAACTGCACGCACTGTGGACCGACTGTCGTAGCGCCACAGGTAACCGACACACACACAGACACACACATATATATATATATATATATATATCTATATATATAAAAGAGATCCTCTGTCTGTCTGTCTGTTTGTCTGTCCCACCCTCCTTGGTCACATTTTCAGCAAGCTGCTACTCGGTAACCACTTAATGTACCCGCCAACAATTTATACCATTACGCTGGAAATTTTCTTGTCTACACGATAGGATAAATTTTAAATTTTGAAAATAAAACCAAAAAAAGTTATCGCGGTGAAAAGACAAAAGGAACCATGAAAAATGCGAAAATTTGGTTAATATTCCTGCATCTACTCCTCATAAACCAGAAATGGTACAGCCAAACAGATTATACCACTGTGTAGAGAATATTGTGTTCTACTCGGTAGGCTATAATTCATATCCAAAAATTAAATATAAAATATGTAAAAATGACAAAATTTCAGTCTACATTCAAAATTATATTTAAGCTCGACGCGTCCGATTTTCTGTACTTTTTTCTCTATTTCTCAGCAACTAACTATGACACATCTAAATAAATATTACCATCATGCTGGGAATTTTGTTTTCTACAGCACGGTATAATTTTTAATTTTCCAAAGTGTATTAAAAAAATGTTACGGCGGTGTGAAGTCAAAATGACAAAGTCAAAAATGCAAAATTAGCACTGAAAAACGCGAATATTTTGGTCAATATTCCCCTATCTATTCCTCATAAACCAGCAGAGTTACAGCTATAAAAATTATACTATTGTGTAGAGAATTTTGTGTTCTACAAGAAATATTCTAATTTATACCCACAAATGATACAAAAAACGTGTAAAATTGTCAAAATTCTCAAACACATCCAAAATTTCACTTGAACACCGGGCGACTAAAATTAATTCATTTTTCTACCTATTTGTCAGGAACTATTTGTTACACATAAAAATAAATTATACCATCGTGCTAGAAATTTTGTTTTCTACAATACGGTATAATTTTTAATTTTCCAAAGTGTATCTGAAAAAAGTTACGGCGGTGTAAAGTCAAAATGTCATGTTGCCAATTTGACAGCTATTATGCGCACTTGCGATTACACATGAATATACACTGATTTAATTTCACTGAAGTCCAATCACAATTTATAATGCATCATATTAGCTCCAAGCATGGATGGTGTGGTTTTATTGCGTACAGTATGCTGAATATAAAGGCTTTATTTTCCTCAATATTTACACAGGAATTGTTCCGCCCGACGGGCGGGTAAAATACTACTGGGAACAAAGTTAACTACTGAATTTTACTGTATAATTTAATTGGTTTAATTTCAAGTTGCATAAGGATATGGGTTGTAATATCATGCAATGCCAACTATATGCATATGCTGTTTTAGCGGAAGCATTAATCTGGAATTATAGAGATGACAGCAAGTTTCATTGTTTTCATAGTGTTACACTTCTGAATTACTACACACGAAGGACGGGTGTGAATTTGAGCAGTGTTGAGGGAAAACAATTCGTCAATAATTAAAACAAGAATTTACAAATTTACATTTTTCTGTTGGATAAGCTTTTTGCTTTTTGATTCATTATATTTTATTAATCGTTCCGCACGACGGGCGGGTTTAAATACGAGGCTGTTCGAGGGAAAATATTGTGCCACATCTAAAATAAACACATTCATATTTAGACTTTTCTATTGGTTAATGCTTTTTATTGGTTTACTTTTTTATTTTTAAATTTGTATTCGTATTCTTTTATGAATTCAATATTTATTTTACTTTATTAATTGTTCTGCAAAACGGGAGGGTCTCCATGCTAGATGATGCTAATTTATAAATATATTTTATAAACATTATGATAAAAAAAGTTAAGTAAATTTTCATTATTTCGTATCTGAATTTTGAATTATTCCGCACGACGGGCGGTTTTAAATATGAGGCTGGTTGAGGATAATATTTTGTGAAAATAATATAAAAATATAGAAATTTGGATTTTTATGGGTTTACTCTTTTATTTTTTAATTCATATTCCTTTTCTCTTATGAATTGAATACAAATTTCATAGTATGAAGCGTTCCGCACGATGGGCGGGTTTAAATGCTAGAACTTTCATTGTTTGTTACGTCTTTTTGTTCTGAATTATTCCGCACGACGGGCAGGTTCAAATATGAGGCGGATTTAGGGATAATATTTTGTCAAAGTAAAAACATAAATATTCACATTTACAGTTTTTATTGGTGAACGTATTTACAGGTTGAACTTTTTGCGGATCGTATTCGAGCTCTGAATTATTCCGTACGACGGGCGAGTTTCAATATGAGGCGGGTTGAGGGATCGTATTTTGTCAAAATAAACATAAAACATGAAATTTAGAATTTTCATTTGATTAGGATATATATGGATTTAATATCATATTTTTTAATTTGAATTTTTTTTATTAATATAATATGAATTTTATTTCATGAATTGATCCGCACAACTGGCGGGTTTTAATGCTATATATATAAATATATGTCTTTCAGTGTGTATGTATGCTTGAATATGAGGTGATATAATTGCGCGGGCTCAATGGTATAGATCAGGGGATTCAAACGTAAACGAAGCGATGGATCATGTGTATGAAATAAAAATGTCCCGCGGGCAGCAACTATAGACAATATGACGTTCAATTTCACCGTGTAGAATAAATTAATATACAAAACTAACGGATTTGACTTCAAGATCTACAATGGATCGTGTTTGACTTATAAATTATTTCGCACGACGGGCTGGTTTAATTATGAGGCAGATTGATGGAAAATATTCTGTCAAAAAAGAAAAAAAAGATTAAACTTAGACTTTTCAATTGATTACAATTTCATGACTGTGCCCTTTTTCTTATTTAATTTTCAATTTTTTTTATGGATTAAACATGAATTTCATTTTGAGAGTTGTTCCGCACAACGGGCGGGTTTTAATGCTAGATATATATATATATATATATATATATATATATCGCACACTCTTTGCACGAAAGATCTTAGGTTCAGTTCCCTGGCGAGGTGAAACGGTTGGCTTTGTTTTCAGAGGTATAGCCTAATTGCCGCATGGCGTATTTCGTGTGCAGTTGTCTGTGCTGGTCGTGACTGCGAACACCCGTGTAGCGGCCGTACCTGCGGTGTGAAAGCCGGCAGGTTTTGCCCCTGTAAAATGTCACGCCAATGTAGCCTTTTCCATTGCTGTGTTCAAATGCCTTTGTGTGTGTTTGTATTTCCCGTGTACGTGTGTCCTTGTGTGTGTGTGTGTGTGTGTGTGTGTGTGTGTGTGTGTGTGTGTGTGTGTATATATGTGTGTGTGTGTCAGATCCTGTGTCGCTGATATGTCAAAGACTCAGTACACGCTGCTCTAAGAGTCGAGTTCGGCAGCAATTGTTGCAGGCTGGACTGGCGGCCAACCGTGCCGAGCTGCGCAAAAAACGCATGAAAAAACCCGCCGCTGTCAAACATAATCGATTCGACTCAGATTCAGGTGTGTGTATGTGTATGTATGTGTGTGTGTTATAGCAGGTTATATCAGTTACATAGAGTGAGAGTGATATTTGCTCGGACATTCCCGTATGCTGTTTGTGTTGTTCAAGTGTGTGATGACACAATTGCGACTTACACTAGCCTGCATGAATCACCATACCTCGCCAATTTTTAGCGCAGGTTTCACATTCAACCACACACAACTCACACTCATCACTAGGGTGACCTTTTGTTGCAAATGCAACGTTTTCATCATAGATCCTGTTTATCCTGAGAAGCCGAATAATCAGTATTTTACTGATTTGAGGTAAGTATTAAAGAAGTTATAAATGCAACTGTTTGTTTTTAGCGCAATTTTTGCTACTTTTTCATTTTTAAGAGCAACTTATTGTATTTAGGACTACATTTGAACTTTTAGAACAATTATTTCACACTATCAGGATTTTGTTTAGTTATAAAGTTGTACAATGCATCATATGTTCATGTCAGCTTAAACTCGATAAGCATGTATTTGGGAGTCGTGTGGCCATTGTGTGTGGTGCTAGACATCCTGCGACCGTACGTTCCCATAGGTATTATTTATACGTAGACAATATAATATAGACATAACTGTTGTGTGATCGTGTATGGTTGAATTGTGTGTTGTGTGCGAGAGAGTGTGTGAGCGAGTGTGTATAGTTGTGTCGTGTGTATTGTCGGTACTGAGACGTCTTGTAGGCGCGCGTGGGGCAGTGATGTCCACGCGCTCCTATCTGTAATATATTTTAGTGTTTTGGCTTCTTCCAGTCTATTATTTAAAATTGGTAATATTTTAGCGAATCATTGAGCTCAACTTATTAGCGCAACTATATGCGATTTTTAGCGCATCCAAATGCCACCCTTCTCGCCAGTGAGGTGACAGTTGAAACTCAACAACAACAACATGTATTTGATATAGCGCACTTTCCAGGGTAAAGGCGCGAGCATTAATATAGGTACAGACACATGGAAAGCGATATGGAGACAAAATCAAGGAGCACAAATCGACAGAAATGGCATGGGTGGTAGAAAAAATAGAACAAATACATACACACAGACCCATATATATATATATACGTATGTATGTATACACGCATACATATACACACACGCACACATACATATATAGACACATATACATAATGCCGTGACGAGCACTGTATATACACACACATACATATGTGCATATATATATATATATACATATATATGCATATAATGGAAATAGAGAAAGCAAAAATTGAAAACAAAGTATAAAACATAAAAGTAGATGTTAGATGGCCGTTGGCTAGCGAGTAGCTCTTTCGCCCTTGGACAGGTTTTATTTTTAGTCCTGCTGGGTGTCTAGCCACCCTCCTCACTGGTGGGAACCAGAGGGGGAGCCGGTTTAGTCGCCGACCACTCGACTATGAGAATGGTTGTACTGGACTACACAGTTTTAGTAGCAGGAATTCTCCTGACCACACATTTTACCAGACCGGAGTGAGTCAACCAGCCAAACACAGTATAAATCACAGTGAGGATAGGAGCTTGAAAAGATCGACGACAATTTCAGGATAGGTTATATCAGGCGATTCAAGTAGGTGTTTGTGCAAGGCGATAGAAAAATAATTGATGGAAGTGTTTGAAGGATGTGTGAGGGAAGCGAGTTATATATACGAGGAAGATAAAATGTAAAATATTTGGACGATCAGGTAGATAAATTGATAGCGGGAGGACTAACTAAAGGTTTACGATGACAGTGAGGAGAGAGCGAAGATACAAGGGGGAAGATGGAGAATGAACCAATTTGAATGTGAAACAGCTTATTTTGAATTTAATTCGTGAAGGAGCAGGAGTCCAGCCAAGCTGCCGAAGATGGAATGGTGTTGGAGTTTTGGGGGAAGTCGCAAAACAAATCGACATGCTAAATTAATTACAGATCATGAAGCATACAATCCTAGCTCAACCGCGAATGCTCAAAACGTATTGTAGTTATGGAATGTAAAAAGTACATTTTCTCAGAATAAGTATGTTTTTCATAATTGATTTTCACTTTCTTTTTATGGGTTTTAGTGAAGTTTCTGCAAAATTTTCAGTGCAACTTTTAGCACAACTTTTAGGGTGTGACGTAGTGAGGTAGGGTTCCGATGTGGTCGTATTTCCAGACCATCTTGTGTCGTTCATATGATGTTGATTTGGCATTGTTTTCACGCTGTGATCTGTGGAGTACCTTAGCTTATTTCTTGGTGATATGATCATTTTACATTATGTTTTGAATGTATGTGAATATTTGTCACTTCAATTACATATATTTTGAATGTTTAATGCTGACTTTAATGTATTTATATTTGTTATGTTCTTGAGTTGCGTGACAGGCGACGAGATACGGCGCGGCAGTGACGGTAGTGACGCCGACTCGTCAGACTCGGACGACACCGACACCCCGCTAGAAAGTGTTGAAATCGCGGCCCACAGTGAAGACACGTCGCGACCAAGTGGAAATGTGCCGCCGACGAGTCGTGCATCAGTGACAGAACAACAATTGTGTGCAATCATCGCCAACTACAGTAAATGTGATGGTTTGTAGCAAGCACATTATTTCCGCACACGCAGACACGCACACACACACACATATATATATATACATATATATATATATATATATATATATATATATATATATATATATATATATATATATACAGATATATACAGATATATACAGATATATATGTACTCACTTGCCCTCGCTCACACATTCACCTAAAATTCACTGAAAAATACACACACAAATGCTATTGTACGCTCATACACTCATACTCATACCTCACACACACACAAACACACACACACACACACACACACACACACACACACACACACACACACACACACACACACACATTCATAGAGACACACTTATAGACGCATATGCATGTACATACGTATATACATCGAAGCACAGGTGTAGAGTCTCACGTTTGCTGCATTGTCGTCATCATATGTTAGGCTTGTATATACGTGTTATTGTCGACTTCTTATTTGCAATTTTAATCATGCTTCCGCTCGAGAGTAACCATGTGTATTTCTCCTCTCTCTCTCTCTCACACACCATGTCCGTGCACATCACACTCTGCTCCCTTCGCAGTGCCTGTATCGCCGTACCCACAGTACCCACAGTTAGCTACTCTGTGTATATTATTAGCGGTGTTTGTTATTATCGCGAGGGACATGTGAACGACACACAGGTACAGTGGGCACACGGCTGAAGGCACTCGTCCCTAGTCGCTGGTGTGAGTGGTCATCTCTCAGCTCTGTGCACATTGGTGTTGTGGTGTAAATAGGCACGGCATGTAGATATATACATTACACAGGCATGTATACTTGCACTATGAAGGCGCTACACAGGCATGTATACTCGCACACTCATTTACACACATATTGATGGATTCCTCTATGATTTTGATTACGCGTTTGATGTCATTTTGTGGTGGTCCGTTAATAGTAGAAATTTGTGAAAGTGAATAATTGAGTTGAATAGACAATGTGCGAGAGAATGTACGTTTTGTGTGTTTTGTCTTCTCTCGTCAAAAATCCAATCGAAGCCTAGAACAGAAAATGTTGTTTGAAATAAGCACCGAAAATGTTGCAGAAATGACTGTTGAAAATATTTGTTTCTTAACAAACCCTGGAAATATTTTTATTTCGTACAAATATTTTTGTTTCGAGACGAAACTATTTATAAATATTGTATTTTTAAATATATTTTAAAATATTTACTTTTTTAGACAATAACACATTCATGTTCATATATAACATTATTTCATTTTCTGTTAATGTATCACAGGAGTTGAAATGTCGTTTTAAAACACATGGTATATATGCTTATACTATTTGATTTTTTGCCCCGGTATGTATGTGTGTGTGTGCGTGTGTGTGTGTGTCTGTGTGTGTGTGTGTGTGTGTGTGTGTGTGTGTGTGTGTGTTTAGAGAGCGAAGGTGAGTTGTTGCGCTGGCTGAGCGAGTCTGTGGATGATACGCTTGACTGTCGCTCGGCCGAGGGCGGGGCTACTGGTCGTGACAGCGTGGCACTCGTTCCTGTCACTGCCGCTTGCTGCTTGGCTCTGGAAACGCCGGCCGCTATCGAAATGATCAAAGCTCTCGGCGCGCTGCCTCCAGACAACAGTGAAGGGGTACGATAGCGCCTACTTGAGGGTGTGATGTATAAGATGCCTCAGCGCGTAACTCCTATCTCACTCTTCATTCATCTATCGTGATTTGTGTACGTGCATTTGTTGTGGGTGCTTGTCAACGTCTCTGAGTTAGTTTCGTCTCGTTAAATTTCCTATTTGTTTGTCTCTTTTTACTTGTTATTTTTTCCTGTCATTTTTTTTCTCTATCCGTGTGTGTGTGTGTGTACGTGTCGGTACGTTACAGGTGTATTGGATTCGTAGTTATGCAATTCGTAGTGTTCATGCTCATCTCATTTCAACATCTGTTCATGTACTATTCGTGACACAGTTTATGCATAGCATTGGCCAATTTGACTGATTTTAACGCATTATATCGCTAAATATCGTAGGAATCACATACTCTGTCCTTCACGTCGCATTACTCATTACTCTCTCGTCGGATGATCTAATTCTCTTCGGTGGAGTCATCCGAAATATGGGGTAATATGGATTTGGATTTGACTACTGGATTTGACATGCGTTTTAACCCCAAATATGTAATTACTCCATTTGGCCACTGTGTGTCTGCTGTAATCGTGTGTCTCAATCATCAAATATGTGTATAATTTCCAGCAAACAGTCCTCAAAGCGAGTGTAATCAACTGAATGTAACGCAGCGTGTTTGTATACTCGTGTGTGTGTGTGTGTGTGTGTCTTTTTTATGTATGTCTTCCCATTGTATGTTCTGTCTGTGTATTGTTCTGTGAGTTCCGCTATCTGTGTTTGTGTGTCCCTTTCTGTCTATGTGTGTGTTGCGTTCAGTTTTGTTTGCATTAATGTGTCTATTGCTGTGTGTGTTGTCAATCTGAGCTTATGTCCTTGTATGACTGATGTGTTGTCTAAATGTGTTATCTGCTGTGTAGTTTTAATATGCTATCTGTAAACGTGAATGTATTGTTTATTTTGTGCGTTTATGTACTTATCTATTGTGTTTATGTGCGTATGTGTGAGTGTCCTTGTCCCCCTCTATCTTTTTTTCTCTTTGTGCGCGCGTATGTGTTTCCTGTTCTTGTGTATGTTTGTTGTCCCATTCTATGTCCTGTCTGTGTATTGTTTTGTGTTTTGAGTTTTTTTTCTACTGTATGTTGAGTGATGAGTTTCTTCTTTCTTTCTGTATGTGTGTATGTGTGTGTGTGTGTTGGTGTGTGTGATTGTGAATGTGTATGTACTTTGCTTGAGTGTGTGCGTGCAGCGCCTTAGAGACCCTCTAGGTGTAGGGCGCTATATAAATATCTTAATGTAATGTAATGTCTGTGTGTGTGTGTCAGGAGATGTTTTGGCGGTGGCCGGCCGATATTGCCAGCCAAGTGCTGGCTAGGAACAAGCGATTATTGTCGCAGTGTTTGGATGGAACCCTCGCTGTGTCCGACAGAGGTCAGTGACCCTGAGGGGGGCGTGACGTCGAGTGTGTTTGTGTTTTTTATTGCAGTTCTTTTTTCGCCGGCTTCAGCAACGAACAGACATTTGTTTGGCATGAGTGGCATACATGTGATATTGGTGTGCAATAGACATGTGTGACATCAGTCGTTATACGTGTGTGTGTGTGTGTGTGTGTGTGTGTGTGTGTGTGTGTGTGTGTGTGTGTGTGTGCACGTGAGTGTGTTAGTGGACGGTATTATGTTTCGTATCTGATATTTGCAGCAGTTCTATCAAGCACTGCGGTTTCATTCACTCCATTCACTCATTGTTTATGATGCGTAGGCCCTGATATCCTATGTGAGCACATACTGAATCAGCTTGCCTAGTCACACTGGCTGTACCGATGTGTTATGACAATTTTTGTGTGTGTATGTGTGCGTGTGTGTGTGTGTAGGCGAAGGGTCCCTCAACGGTGACGCTGTTCAGCAAAATGCACATAATTCCACAGATTTCAACTCACGTTTGTCGCGCAGGTGTTTACGTTTTTCACGTTTTGTCTTATAATTTATCGCTGAACGACTGGTGATCCATGATTTTTCAAACTCTAATTCATATTATCTTCATTGTTTTCATCTATATTTCTATATTTCATCTATCATCATCTCATATTTTCCGTCAATTTTTCATCGGCTTATTTCATGTGTTCGACTGTAATGTTTCCGGGTGAAGGCTGCTTATTTACACGATAGCATAATAGCATACTGTTTTGTGGCGACCGTTGTGAAACAGAAAGATGGGCGCTTCAAATCTTCAAGCACTTGTTTTTAGTGACTGAAAGAAATCACTGGGAAAGAAGTGTGTGTGTGCAATGCACATACACTTCATAACCCTAATGTGCATAGAAGGATATATGTTATAGCGTCGTAGCAAGTGACATGCACACACTGTATGTGTGTGTGTGCGTCTGTGTGTATGTGTGTTGTCAGTGCGATGTCGACATTGTCAGACAGTGACGAGGCTGAGGTAATGCTAGCGTCTCTTGAACAGCAGCTGCACCAGAATGATGACGACGAGCATGCTGAAGATCGCAGCGCCCGTGTTAGTGCAGTGAGTCAAACAAGCACAAAATCTGCTTCTGGGATGTCGACAAAACGTGTGCAGCAGACTGACTCCGGCGGCGAAAGTGACGCAGGCGATGTAGAAGAGAAGACTTCATCATTGGTCAAACGCAGCCGTATTATGCGTCGTGCGCTGGTCTCTGACGATGACGATGATGGTCATATGGCCCGTGGTACAGGACCGGAGGACCAAGGTGATGCTACATCGCCACCACGGTCCGGCCTCAATGAAACGGCGGGCCGGCGACGAATAAGACAGGCGATACTGAGCAGCGACAGTGAATGAGGCGGCACAAGACATTCAGGCACATTCAGGCAAAAACACGCGTTTCTTGAGGAGTTTGATAGACTGTGTCATTAGTTGTTCTTCTGCTGAAATGCATTTCCGTAAGTTTCATTATGCAAACATTTTTCTTTGTTTCTTTAATTTTTCGAAGTGGGATTTGTCGGATTTCTAGTTGAGGACGTTGCAAGGCGGTGATGTAGTTGATGAAATAATTGACGATAATTTATTCCAATGACATTAATTTATTTGAATCTGCTGGGGCAGTGCAGTAGTGTAGCAGTGCAGCAATAACTGTCCGTTTAACTCTCGTGATTATCAGCCTATTGACACCTATTTGAGGACTATACAGCCTATTTGAGGAAGCTAACTCAAATTCAGGACGCAGGCAGACACCCCGCTTCCACCCCGCTGGTTATCAAACCCTTACTTTTAAACTAAAACTACTACTATTAACTACTACTATATAATTACTAAAAACTTTTGAACTGAACAATTGGAAGGCGGTATCAAAAGACATCTATTAAGAAATGACAATAATTGTGACCTAACTGTTTAGACCAATTCTTTGGAAACCCCTTATATTTTAGAAATTGAAGGACTGTTCGCAAAGCTGCGCCAAAATTAAAATGTCCACTTGAAACCCCGTTTGACGGCGTTGAAAACTCAATCGATTGCAATAATTATATTTCCTCGTTTTCACATTTTTTAGCAAAAGAAACAATTCACATGCCACCACATGACAAACTTAGAAAATCACGCAAAAATGTACACAGTTAGTCAGTCACAGTGCAGTCAATACACTCAATTTGTACGATTACACGATTTTGTAGTCATATCGTAGTCACAAACACCCGCTCAGACTCAGACAATCAGACTAGAATTGTGGTCGATACCGATCTCAAGTGGGCGATACCAGCAATCTGCTGAGCACCAGCGCTGTGGCAACGCCCACGTTCAGTGAGTCTATTCCGGCGGGCAGCACGCGGCCACTGGGCACCGTCACACGTCGACAATGCTGCAACAGAGCAGGATCAACACCGTCGCCCTCGTTACCTGCACACGCACACACACACGCGCACGCACACACACAGTACACGCTTCACAGTACACAGTACGCATGCAGTACACAGTACAGCAAGATCACGCTTTCGTATCGCGCTTTTCAAGAAGTTGTATCACAAGTTTTCTTACACACAGACGCACAACGCACGACTTTCATTCACACAGACAGACAGATATGCACAAGCACTGACCGATTACCAGCAGGGTGTTACAGTCGGGAGCCAGTTGGCTGATCGAGACGTCGGCTTCACCACCAACTGCCGCCGAGTCACCGGTATGTTCAGTGGGCTGCAGCGTCGAACACTCACTGCTGTCAGTATCACCGATATCGTCCGGCTCATCCTGCACGTCCGCATCATTTGCACCGTCGTCCGACGCCTGGCTGTCGGCGGCTGAACAGGCTGCCAGCAGTCGCCAGCCGTTCAGCCGCAGCTCGGACAGCAGCTGGTCGTAGGCCTGCGATGGCAGCCGGTGCATGGGAAATGTCTCGACGGCGCCCGAACTGGCGCGACTCACCGTGCCCGACAAACGACAACTGAATCACACTCACGCACACACATACATACAGGCATACACACACGCACACACGTGCATTACTAGCTATTTGTGTATCACATGCACAGTAACACACAGGAACATATATACCATAACATATGTACCACTGTATATGTGTGTAATCAATCAAATACAGACAGACACATCAGTCATAAGCAATGACAAAACGCACAGACACATGCAAGAGCTGAATGAATTTCGCCACATTTACTTGGTGCATATGAACGAAAATGCCCTAAATTCCACTTCTAATCGTATACGGCCGGTATCTAACAAAAGGTAAAATAATAATCGACAAGAGAACCGACCCGTCGACTGACCTTTTTTCAGCCGAAACGATCACTCGCTCGGCACCCAGGAAACAACACGAACGCACAATGCTGCCGACATTCATGGGGTCGTGCACGCGGTCAAGCAGCACCCAGACGCGCGGTTGCCGCTGCTCCATTGCGCTTTCTGTGCGCATCGGCGGCTTCACATTCACACCGTCGACCATCAGCTTGAACAGGGAATCGTGCTGCGCCAGCGGCCGATCGCCGACGAGGGCGCAGACATTCTGGTGACGTCTCAAGCGGGCGGTGAGCGCGTGCAGCTCGGCCGGTGCCACCGGCTGTATGGGCACGTGACGGGCGCGACATTCGTCGAGCAGTCGCGCCACACGATCGCTGGCCGGCGGCCGGAAGTAGACGCAGTGAACGTGCCGCAGCGCCGCGCGCACCGCCATCGTCACCGAGTGCACGCCTGTCAACATTCTAGCCGTCGACCCAGCGAGCACTCCGCGCTCGGCCGCCACCGACCGTGCCTCGTTCACACCGCGACTGTTAAGCGACCTGGCTGCAGAGAGATTATCGTCCAACGAGCGGCGTTGCTGTCGCTGCTGTTGTTGGCGAAAATCGTGACGTTGCGGCCGATATTCGCGACTGCGATCTGACGACTGCATATAATCCTGGCCGTCATTGTCGTAATAGTCGCCACGTCGCGACTCCTCACCGACATCTGTGAAGGCAGAAGTGTGTGGACGACTGTGAGACGGCTCACTGTGCGAATGTCGGCCATGCCAAGCTGGGGACTGCGTGCGTGGCCGCTCAACGTCTTGGTCGAAATCATAGTCGGTCGGATCGACCTCGTGACGACGCCGATTCGTGTCCGTCTCGAACGACGACCGCCTGTCGGCCGGATACCGAGCATCGTCGGTTGTCTGGTCCTGGCCATCATCAACGTGATCCAGCCAGTCGCTCATCAGCCTGCCGTACGACGCACTCGACTGAGCGGCGTACCCTCGACTGCGCTGAACGCCGGCTGAATGTGGAGGCCGCTGCTGTTTTTGTTGTTGATGTTTTTGGCGCGTGGCGTCGAGACGCACTCCCCAATTATCGACCGGAGGCGACGCTTGACGCCAGACCACACCGCTCCTAGTGGAGTTTGCGTGCCGAGTTGAATCTGGGGCGCCAGAATCCGTCGACACGGCGGAATCATGAGCCGTATCGGGATCGACTGGCAATGATGAACAATGTTTGCTGCCGCTCGCCGTAAAGATGGCGCCATTGTAGCGACGCCACGCTACGGAGAGCGTCAGAAAGCGGCGATGGTGCGCACATAGCATGGCCGCACAAACACTCCAGAGAAAAATAGCTCAAACGCGTGTTCGTGTCGCAGCACACACATAAACTGTCGACAATCGATTAACGAAAGATAACCGCATGCGTCATTAAGTCGGATATTACTATAATTATCATGAATCATTCAACAAAATGAAATAGGTAAAACGCGAACGCTATGAATTGCGTGACTGCAATTCTCAAACACCTTGATCAATAGACAGAGAAGAGCAATTAAATCTGCAAAGAAAACCACTGGGAAATAAATAAGGTGAAACGGAATCAGAACTTCAGAAATAGCACGCCACAAGTTGACCGGGAAACCGAGTGACCATATTATGAGTGACCAAGGCGTAGAGCACACTGGGCAGGCAGGTGGCGTTAACAAGGATGGTCACATAGGTGCAAAACACTACAAGAATTCGGGTCGGACTACAAAGATATTCGGATGAGGAAGTCAGATGCCCAAGACAAATAGCAAACTAGCATAAAAACCCGCCCGTTGTGCGGAGGAATAAATAAAATGAAATTCCTATTTATAAAAATTGATATTCATAAAATAAAATTACAAAAAAAATGTAAACTCATAACTGTCTTACTCAATGGAAAAGTCCAAATGTGAATCTTTTATATTAATTTTGACAAAATATTTTCCATCCACCCGCCTCATATTTAATCCTGCCCGTCGTGAGGAATAATTCAGAACACAAACACGTAACAATGAAAATTCTAGCACGTAAACCCATTATATCGTTTTCTCGTTTTCTGAGCATTAAAACCCGCCCGTTGTCGTGAGGAATAATTCAGAACACAAACACTGTTTTTATTAGATATAGATAGAAGAAGATGCAGAATATTGACCAAAATTTTCGCATTTTTCAGGACTCATTTTGTCTTTACACCGCTATAACTTTTTCTAAAACTATTTTTCTAATTTAAAAATTTAACCTAACGAGTAGAGAACATAATTTCCAAAATTATGGTGTAAATCGTTAGTGTATACACCGAGTGGCTGCCGAGTAATAACTGGCAGAAAATGGACCAAGGCGGGTTGTCGGTGGAAATGACACGGTCTTGAATAAACGGTTATATCTTTTGAAATGTTAACACTATATATTTGAAAAATAGATCATCTTGTAGAAGACAAAATTTACAATCTGCGGATATAAAAAACTGTAAATTCTGTTGAGCAGTTTTCCTTAAACCCGTGGCATAAAATCACCAAAATGTGAAAAACTCGTTTGTGCACACACACACACAGAATAACGTTATTATTATAATATAATATAGATATGGAGCATACTACGATATCGGGTCAGACCACCCAGTGATGCGTTAGTGGCTGGTTAGCAACAAGCTCCAACGCGAGGCCCCGCACGAACCATTCCTACTGCGAATGTTTTTAGGGGAGCTTACAGAGAGAATGGTAGGACTGAAGAGGGAGAAAAGGAATTTCTATGTGATGGAGAGAATGGACAGGATGGAAAGTCTACAGAGACATTGTACACCAAACGTGCCACAACTGTAGGTGTATCAACACCAGTACTGAACAACACTATCTAAGCAAACATAAGAGGTTTCTACCCATAGAGGTGCCAATCAAAAGTCCCGTTCATTGAAGATCTGACCAGGAATATGGCCTTTTCTGAGCCACACCCTCAAGTAAAGTGATGAATTCATGTTGAAAACTGTTATTTTTAGAGCGAACAGAGTGCGGAGAAGTCATGGTGGCCAGTAATTTATGTGACGAGAACCAATCAACGAACACGGAAGTTCAGTTTTCTATATTAAACGGTTACACCGAATTCATTGATCTTCGATTTCGACACAGAAGTGGCGGTGTGGACATAAATACGCGACGTTATAGATACAGGCCAACCAGGTGATCGTTGTGGTGAGTATCGTGCTACTTACGCGGTCATATGCGAGTTCACGCTCCTTATATATTGCAATCAGATTACTATTGAAAATGCATACGTGGCGTTCTTCCAGTGACCTACTTCCAGTTGACTGATCTATAAAACTGCAAATAGAGTTAATACAAATGAAAATTGAATTACTCCAAATGAAAATCGACAGTAGAAAAGTACAGAAAAGTTTGTGAATGTGTAATAATTTCTATCAAAATTTCTCCTAAAACAAAAACTTATTGTAAAATATTGATTTTATGAAAATGTTAGCCAATAGAGAGCCGTCTGACTTACAAACTTACACATGCAGAGTAGAGAAATATCACTTAGTGCCCGTAAGACAAGATATTGAAGAAGTGTCTTGAATCATCGCTTGTTCGCTTGTTCTTTCGTTTTTTTTTGTTGTTGCTGGTAATCATATGTTTTCAACATATTTATACCATCTCATTCTTGCAAAAGCTTATTCAGAAACCTCGCCTTGTACGTTGCTGAGTGGCTCACACAATGCTCATATTATGTATAAACAACAAACTCATGTGATAGCAAATGACAAGGACAGTCACTGCAGCTCGCACAACTGAAATGCATCGATATGGCGCACCATTGAGCACGTTCAGGCACTCAATTAAAACTCATGAAAATGACACAAGACCACCTCACCGTGTCAATAGCAGTGTCCGCTCAAACAGTCCTCCGCTCGCAGGATCATGCTCACAGTCTTCTAGAACCAGGACGTAGTAGTTATTACAGATTTACCGGAAAAGGTACCACAATTACAGGGCCTATTAAGCTTCACTTTTGATGATGATGATAATTAAGGGGCGCACCGGCATGTTAGACCATATGACACCCCCGGTCATTGAAACACTATGAAACAGGATGAAAAATCAAAATAAAAATACACAAAATACATGTCATGATTGAGTCAATGTAAACAAATGGTAAATAAATTAATTCAAAATAAATTGATTAGCATTGATTGTAAACATTTAAGTCATGCATAATGATTGATTTGATGTAAAAATAACGCTAAATCGAAATAATTCAATGAGAGAAAACAGCCGACCGTCAAAAACGACAGCGGCGTTCTGTTCAATAATTTCGTCCATAGAATAATTTCGACCAAACAATCTGCGACGGCTCAATTCATGATTAGAACACTCCATCAAGACGTGTAGCACGGAGAGAGATGTGTTACATGCACTGCACACAGGCTGTGGTTGTCCAAGCAGTAGTTGGTGGTGGACATGAAGCCCGTTATGCATTATGTGAAAGCGTTGTATAAATCGATGACTATTAAAGCTTGAGATGGATGATATTGCACTTAAAGAGTCAGAGCGAATAACAAACATTATTGAGATGAGCGAATGAAAAGCAGAACAAGTATGATCGCGTATAATTCAGACGTGTAAATGGAGGCGCTCCGTGGCAGCGGACGTGAGCGGCATGTACCTCCATTTACAAACGCACTTCCAACACCACTTGACAGTTTCGAGCCATCCATGTACACGGCAGTATTCACGTCGTAACTGTGAATACGACCAAGTGCCTCCGTTAAAAGCACGCTTGGAAGTGTACGACTTTTGGGCAGAGCTGCTAATGTGGTGTCATCCTGAGGTGTGACCAGTCACCTGGGTGACTCCACCATGTACTTCACCCGTATGACGTCGCTGTCTCTTATGCCGCATTCAGCCAATAATTTCTTGTTTTAGCAGCACTACAGCGCCCAGGTGGGGTGTTGCCGCTGCAGCTCTGCATGATTGTTCAAGTGAATGACTGAGTATGCAGGGTTCTCCGTGTATTTCAGTATTTTGCAGGAGTATCGCATGCCCAGCTCTTGACGCCGGAGCGCCAGAGGAGCTTCATCCGCCTCAACTAGGAGACTGGAGATGAGCGTTGTGGGGAATAGTAGCAATGAGAACACCTGCGTGGTGTATTGAAATGAGGCGGCCTATTACTGATTCCGAAGCCAGAGCATATACAACGCACGCGTAATCGAGGTGCGACCTGACTAATGAGCGGTATAAATGGAGCAAGCACCGGCGATCTGCTCCATAACGCATTCGGGAGACGGTTTTCAGGACGTTCAACGCCTTGAAACCAGTGGTCCTAAACAGTGAGATATGGTCAGCATAGGTTAAACGTGAGTCCAACGTTACCCCCAAAAACCGAACCGTGCGCTGAAATTTTTTCTAAACAAAAGCGTTTCCCAGATAATGAAACCTTAATTTCGAAAGTTCCAACATGGTTGGAGCATCAACCTGGAGTGTTCTACAAAAACGGTGTCCAAAGCTACCTCAAATAATGAGAGAAACGCATAATAATAGGGGATACGTATATAGAGAGACTAAAAATGTGCCAAGTTTATCTTGTCTACTGCTATGGGAAGTGAGTCAGGGGATTAATTATTGAACGCACCTCGTACTATGCCACTCTAGAAAGAAACTAGCTAAACTAGATCACGCCAGTGAAGGGGTTCAACTAAAACTTTGTTACAACGCTGTCAGATCACTTCCACCTCTTAATAGTAGGCGACACTGTCCGGATGAAATTAACAGATAAAGAAGAGCGGGACTTCAGGGAATGTGTGGCTGGTCTTGGTTCTCGTCCCTATGAGGTGTCCATGAGAGGCAATACATTCAGAATAAATAAACACCAGTAACGTAAAACATACAAGGTGAAACCAATTTATGTACCTCAATTATGCAGCACGACGAGAAGAGCAAGTGCAGGTACGGTCAAACGTGACACTGAGGACTGACACATTCAAACGTCATGAAGTAGCTCCAGAACAGAACATCAGAAGACAGTTTGAGAGAGCGAGATGCCTCCAAGATACATGAATGACTACGTTTAGTAAGTAGGGGAGGTTTGGCGGGCAGCATCAACATGTGTATACCTGTATGCACATGTGCAGTGTCTGTATGCATGCCTAATATACATCGTATATAGTAATGACAGTGGTTAAAGGTTAAAGGCCTCAGTGACAGCTGCTACACGGCAAGAAGCCGACGCTTATGAACACACAGGTGTGTCCCGTGCAGCTCGCTGCCACCGCAGAACCAACCCTCTCCACGCTTTGGCGCCACAAGGATGCAAGACGTATTAGGGAGGGCCACCTCCCAGAATGCATGACACAACACAGGACTGATATCTGGTACCACCATTTACTGCTGCTGGCTCATGGATTATAGAATTCACCCAAGAAAGTATGCTTCGCCAGGTTACGAACCTAGGACCTCCCGCTTGTGAGGCGGGTGCTACCACTACACCACGGTCCACAGAGCACGGTGGTGACGTCTTGTAAGAGTATGGTGTTCATGTTCCCAGGAGCGCGAGACGCCATAATGAAACCTCGAATTGAATACATCGTACATTGTTGGAGTTTTACGACACAACACAACCATAGACACTTGAGCACAACCAATCTTGTAGATTAGCTCAATCTTGTGTTCCTTCCACATCCAAATTTCCTTGTATTCCACTTTCTCCTTTCAGTGCGCTTAAATCGGTGAAAAATTCCTTATTACATACGTTGGTGTTAAAAATTAACCACTAAACAACTTGCCCATCGATAGTTTTTACTTCCACCAATTAATCAATTCGACTACAGTACAAGAAAAATGACTGAGAAATACTCAGCAGTAACGTTTTTATATATTATAGTCATTTGGGGCAAATGGCGATTTGGTTATTTTGGGGGTAAAAAATGATTTTGACCTTAGGAGAGTTGAAATCGCTATGTACGAGAAATGAGTGAATAAACTATTAGATCATTCGTTTGCGGTCATTTCAGTGTATGAATCCTATTTCTACGTTAAAAAATGAATGTGTGACACAATTTCTCCCAAAACCTTTCAAAACATGTTGCACAAAACATTTGCAATGTTTCAGAAAATTTGTCATAATTCACCACATGGACAAATTTTGGGGGCAATTCGCGATCGCTTCAAAAAACTGGGGCAATTGGCTATAGCTATCTCTTCCATAGCATTTATATGCAAGTATTAAAGACACCACATCATTCTGAAAGTGGGGCATATTACGATCGGTGTTGGGGTAATTGACGATCAGTGTAGCGATCGTCAATTGCCCCACACCGATCGTAATATGCCCCATCCCCGATTTCTATTTACCCCTATAGCGATCGTCAATTGCCCCGTGGTGCACCACGTGCGACGACGTCTTGCATTACTTCGAGGAAATGTACTTCGCGGAGCCCGCCAGGAGCCATAGTCGACTAGAATACCGCGGCGGTCATGCAAACAACTTCACTTGGCTTGCATAGAGACTGTCCTACACTCCAGAGGACGTGGTGCGACCCCCTCTCAAAAAGAGGAGAGTCATTCCCATGAGTTGTAATAACTGATGAGAATTGCACCAAGAGATTGCAGAGATGAACAAGTCTAAGACAAGACTTCGCAAGAAGGGAGCTCCTACTCAAACTGAGAAGTCTAGCAAGGAATAACCAAAGAAAAAGGCAAAAGTGAAGAAGAGAAAGTCGAAAGGGGATGATGAGGACTCGGAATCAACAGTGTCGCAATAACTGAAGCAAATACATACAGTGAGTTATCTCTGGAAGACCTGCTGAGAGATGGCATTTAAACCATGCTATAACGGAAGAAAACACTTCTTTTCGTTGAGTATATTATGTATCAGCCTTAAGGCCAGGCTAAGTAAGCTAGCATTGTAATGTGAGCTAGTTCATCTTTGTTTTTCGTTTGAATATATTTAGTTGATAATTTCTGTCTTTATCTATCATCTAGTATGCCAAATTACCTTCAAATTAACGAATTACGGATCGATCGTTAATTACCCTACGAAAATCGTCATTTACCCCACTGGGGTAAATGACGATCGCACCACTAAATTCGATCTGTATTTGAAAAAACAAAATTTTCAAAAGCTTTCAATACGGGGATAGAAGCACAGTGTACCAACACACTGTGTGGTACTTCGTATGTTTTGCTATCGTCATTAGTATAAGCTCTGGTTAGATGTTAATGAAAACGATCGTCATTTGCCCCGAATGACTATATGTGTGATATTTGCTAAATATGACAATAGTAATAGCAACCCACCTTTATTAGTCCATGCGGTATATCACGCTGAAACAATGACTACTAGAAAGGGGGAAAAGCGACAAACAATCCACAGTTCACAGGGGCAATGTAATAATGATCATGCAACGTGGATAAAAAATGTATTCACAAAATGTGGACTGGAACCTGCGGCCAAAAATTATATTAATAACAAACGCAAAAGGAAAGCACGTGATACCAAAGCGAATGCGGCAATCTTGTACAGAATCAAAGAGGAAATAAGTAAGCCAATATTAAAAAAAGTCTCTAAATACTGATATAATCGGAATTGAATCAAATTGACGTTGAAAATCTCAGTTTGTAGAAATACGATAAATATATATTTGAAACTCATTGATATAATTAAATGCTGCGGTATCTGACGCACACACGTTTGTGCTTGCACGTGGTGTTTGCAGGGTTTTAGTCGTAAGTATAATTTTCATCTTTATGACTGATTATATGTGCCGGTTCGTAGCGAGTCAGTCGACAAAATTAGCATGTGGTGGTGTAGACCACATTAAATCGGAGATAGATACACGGCAGCAATATATTATCCAGTCGTGCGCACAATACCAGTGAATCCCAGCGAATGTGTGTTCAGTTCAGTTCAGTTCAGTGTATTTGTTATAGCGCCTGTCATACACGGGCGCGTAGCAGCTAAACAGTATGTACAAGCAGTATGTTAACCGACACTGCCGTATTATATGCGGCACAGTGTCACTTTTTCCTTCTATTTAACTGACACATGTTTAGGATGAAGTCAAACACGAAGTGATATGTTCCTGGATTAAATTTTTATTTTTATTTGTTTGTAGTGTGTGGCTACACACACTGTTGTGTAATTATAATTATGTTCACATATTTAGCGTCAGATGGCTGATAGGTTGATGTTTTATAATGTTTTACCGTGTATATTTGGTGTTTGTATTTGTCACTGTTGTCTTTGTCGTGCTGTTGTATGTTAGCGATTTAACAATTTAATTTAATTGTATCACGCAACGCTCCACTCATTACGATAAAAATATAACACCCAGTAACAATATTCTCAATAAATAAAGATATATATATATATATATATATATATATATATATACATATGTTAGACTCCGTGGTGTAGTGGTAGCACACCCGCTCCACAAGTGGGAGGTCCGTGGTTCGAATATCGACGTAGAATTTCATTGGCGAATTCTACAATCAAACAGCCCCTGTCCACTCATCACTTAATGATACCAGATATCAGCCAGTTGTGTCATGCATTCTGGGGAGGTGGCCCTCTCCAATACGTCTTCCGTCTTTGTGGCGCCATAGCGTGGAGAGTGTTGGTTCTGCGGTTGCAGCGAGCTACACGGGGCACACCTGTGTGTTCATAATCTTCGGCTTATTCCCGTGTAGCAGCTGTCAGTTAGGCCTTTAACCTTTTCAACGCATGCAGGGAAATATATCAGGGGTTGTATTATGTAAATGTGTAGGGGTTGTGCTAATTTAGTTGTGACATGATAAATAGAGCTTATTTATTTTTGTCTAGGGTGGAAAATCCTAATCGGTTCAATTGGTATTTTGTGACTATTTGTCTAGCAATTGCAGCGTTCAAAACGTGCTCGAGTTATCACAATTTATCTCATCTCAACTGTACACAATAAACAGGATTCTAAGACGCAGTGTCAGTCAAATAAATAATTTTTATATACAGATCGCGCTGTAAGACATGATGTTTAGCAAAATATTCTGAAAATTCAGTCTTTACTCAACGATTCAGCTATTTCCACAAGGCATGTTCACTTGAAGCACTACAAGGAATAAATATTTCAGTAAATATATCTATTTATGTGCGCCTTATAGCCCGAACAACGGTAGTCGTTACTGCCGTCTTGTAGCTGCGCATTCAGCTGCAAAATGGGACGCATGAGAAAGGGATTCAACGAGGCCGGTCGTCGTCGCAAAGACATCCGCATTGTCGATTCCGGCGATCGGGTGGCCGTCGAGTCGCAGCAGCTTCGGCAGCAGCAAACCGACGACGCCAACGCTCTGCTTCTGCCCAGCAAGAAGCGCACGACCAAGGACGTCACCCAGAGACCAGCACGTGTTCGCATACTGTCGAAGAAGCAGCGAAAATATTTGGAGTATGTTGTGCAGCACGAGACCAAGAAGCAACGACGAGCTGAGGTGTTGGCCGCTCTGCAGGAGGTGCAGCTCAACTCGTCCTACTTGCAACATATGCAATCAACGTGCTCGGCGCAAAATCTCGGCGTGAAGCGGCTGATCAACTCGGTCAAACGTGGTCGCTCCAAGACAAGGACTAACCAAGCGGCGAATTCGATGCCGACTAACGGCGGCTCTTCGTCCAATGACAATCCACGTGTTGTTGGTCTGCAAATATCCGACGAGGATGATTCGGACGACGATGACTCAGATTCGGCAGTGAGTTTGTCAGCCAGCCACGGCGATGAGCCTATGGATTCGTTGTCTGCCAATGAGGAATCATCCGGCGACGCCCAACTTGTTTCGTCCAACATCTCCGACCAAGAAGAGATGAGTGACAAGTGTGAGCACCAGGCGTGTTCGACGAATAATGCGCAGAAATACCAGAACGTCGAGCAACAAGACCAGAAGCAACAGTCACAACAACGACAGATAGACCCTGGCGAGCAGTTGGATCTGCAGTACACGGCCGTGTGTCGGACGGCGGAGATGCAACAGGCGCGTCTGGCGCTGCCGATTGTTGCCGAAGAGCAGACGATAGTCGAGGCAATCCGTCATCATCCGGTGGTGATTCTGGCGGGCGAGACGGGCTCGGGCAAGACAACGCAGGTGCCGCAGTTTCTCTACGAAGCCGGCTATGCACGGCATCGCATGATCGCCGTCACTGAGCCGCGTCGCGTCGCCGCCATCAGCATGTCTGCGCGGGTTGCCGACGAGATGGCGCTGTCGTCACGGCAAGTCAGCTATCAAATCCGCTTCGACGGCAACTGCACGGCCGATACGCGCATCAAGTTCATGACCGACGGCGTGCTGCTCAAAGAGATTGAGCGCGACTTTCTGCTGTGGCGCTACAGTGTGGTGGTGGTGGACGAGGCGCACGAGCGCAGCGTCTTCACCGACATTCTCGTCGGCCTGCTGTCGCGTATTGTGGCCGTGCGTGCCAAGCGTTGCCAGCCGCTCAAGCTGGTCATCATGTCGGCGACGTTGCGCGTGGCCGATTTCACTGGCAATCGACGGCTGTTGGCACGGCCGCCGCCGGTCGTGCGCGTGCAGTCGCGCCAGTATCCGGTGACAGTGCACTGGAACCGGCGCACGCCGCACGACTACCTGGCCGAGGCGCTGCGCAAAACTTGCAAGATCCACGACACACTGCCGGCCGGCGGCATTCTCATCTTTGTCACCGGCCGCAACGAAGTAAACTATTTGGTGCGTCAACTGCGGCGTCGATATCCGCTCAACACGAGCGGCGGCCCCCGCAAGAGCGATCGGGCGTCAAGCGGCGCCCATGTTGATGCCGACAAACAAGCGTGCGGTGATTCGACGCTTGTTAGTCCTCCGGCTGCCGAGAGTTCAGCGACTGTGTTGTCTTGTCGCCGCTCCACTTCGTCGTCTCATGGCGACAGCAGTGGTGGTGAAGTAGCAGGCAGAGAAGGAGGTAGCACCGGCAAGAAAAAGAAGAAGAAACAGCATCAGCAGGAGTCGTCGATCGTCTCGCTGCCGTCTGTCAATTTGGACGCTTACTCGGTACTGCCGCCACCGGCGCCCGAGGACGATGATTTGCTCGAGGGTTGCTGTAGTGGCAGCGAGGACGACAACAACGAAGATGAGCACAATGAGGTTGACGGCGGCGCTGACACGTGGTGCCCGCGACCTCTCGACGTACGACCGTTGTACGCCATGTTGCCGATTGACAAGCAGTCGCACGTGTTTGCGCCGGTGGCCGGCGATAGTGCACGTCTGTGCGTGGTCGCCACCAATGTGGCCGAGACATCGCTGACAATTCCGGGCGTGCGCTATGTGATCGACACGGGCAAGGTGAAGCGGCGCGTCTACGACCCGGCCACCGGCGTGTCGGCGTTCCGCGTGATGTGGCAGTCGCGCGCCGGTGCCGACCAGCGTGCCGGACGTGCCGGACGACAGGCGGCCGGCCACTGCTATCGGCTCTTCTCGCCAGCCGTCTATCAGCACGAACTGGAGGAGTTTGCGCCGGCCGAGCTGCAGCGGCGACCGCTCGACGACGTGCTGCTGCAGATGAAGGCGATGGGCATTGATCGTGTGGCGCGCTTTCCGTTCCCGACGCCGCCGTCCGCCGAGCAGTTGACGGCGGCCGAAGATCGGCTGGTGCTGCTGGGTGCGCTGTCTCGGCGAGCGGCCAGCAGCGTCACCAAGTCACAACGCCGGTCATCGAAGGCGTCGGACGACGAACGGCAATTGACGTGCGTGACTGCGCTGGGGCGGGCCATGGCCTATTTTCCAGTGGCACCGCGCTACGCCAAGCTGCTGGCGCTGTCCAATCAGCAAGGCCTATTGCCGTACGCCGTGTGTCTGGTGGCGGCGCTGTCCGTGCCACAGCTGTTGGTCGCGTCGACGTCCGATGACAATGATGATGATGCGGCTGCCCTCGGAGGCAACGACAGCGGTGCGCAGTGCAGTGCGGCGGTGCGGTCGAGTTGGTTGAGCGACGGCGGTGGCGGTGGTGCCCACACAAAAGCCGGGGGACAGGCGGCCCTTTTGGGCGACGCGATGGTGTTATTGCGTGCCGTGGGCGCGGCTGAATTCGCCGCTGCCTCTACCACTGGCGTCGCAGGCGTCTCAGAAACCGATTTTTGTCGTCGTCACGGACTGCGTGTTCAGGGTGTGCGCGAGGTGCGGCGGCTACGCGCACAGCTCACCGCTCAAATCAACCTGGCTCTGCCGACAGCAGGACTGCGAGTCGACCCGCACCTGTCGCCGCCGTCAGCACTGCAGTGTCTGCTGCTGCGACAGTTGCTGCTGGCCGCCTTGCCCGATCACGTGGCGCGACGTGTTGAGCCGACCGAGCTGGCCGGCGTCGACGATGCAGAGCAGCGACGTCGCTGGAGGCGCGCCTACCGCTGCACGCACACCGACGAGCCGGTGCGGCCGCATCGAGCGTCGGCGCTATTCTCGGCACGGCCGCCGCCGCTGCTCGTCTATCACGAGGTGTTTGAGAGTTCTCCCGGCGACGGCTGCACGACGGTCGGTGGCGAGCAGGCACAGCAACAGCGAGCGGGACTGGTGATGCGCGGACTGACAGCGATTGAGCCGCAGTGGTTGGCCGATTTGTGTGTTGATCAGTGTCGGTTCGGCGGTGTTTTGACGCGGCCGCCGCCCTACTATGACCGGCAGCTGGATCGAGTGCGCTGTTACATGACGGCTACGTTCGGCGTGCACTCGTGGTCGCTGGGCACCGTGCAGGTGGACTTTCCGGTCGGCGTCGAACGGTATCGCCGCTTCGCCATGCATGTGTTGTTGGGCGAGGTGGTCGTGCAGCTGGCCGAGTTTCGGTCACAATTGCTGGCGCCCGCCGAGGTGATGATTCGCTCGTGGGCGCACCTGCAGCCGCGAACCGACGCGCTACTTCGTCCGCTGATGCTGGCCGAGTGCGACTGTGGCGCCGCTCTGGCGGCAGTTTGGCGAAGTAATCCGCGCTTTCTTCTCGATGCCTACTGTCAGTGGCTGCCTGAAGAGCTGCACGCGCGTGTCACGTCCCTCTGGCCTCCGCCACTTCACTCGCACGTCGTCGAGGAGAATAACGATGAAGTGATGCAAGTGCAGGCGAATTTGTGATGCTGATTGCAAATAGTGAAATAGCGATTTTTGTTTGTTGGTGTTGCATGGTTTGGTTGATTTATGACAGTGTCACCTTGTTTGTGTGTGTGTGTGTGTGTCTTTGTGTGTGTGTGTGTGTGTGAACTTGTGAATGTAGAGGGTCATACAGTGGACACAATTTATGCATACTGGCGTTTCATTCGTCAAATTCGTGAAGCAACCACGTGGAGTCACGTATACGTTATTATTAAAAGCAATGAACAAAGTGAAATGGGAAGAGCGCGAACGGTATAAATTACACGGCAATCCCCATGTAGCTTGATCATCGATTTTTAAACACTGGAGAAACATTCCGTTCGTGTCGGTAGGATATTGGTATTGAGATAGGATATAACTACAAACCTGTGTATTTGTATAAACTAGTGCATACAGGTTTTATATATGAAGCGGCTCTTCAACACGTGCTTTCTGGGGACTTCACTTATATTAATATTCATATGTAACAGCAGATATTTTGAGCGTTGAAACATTCGAATGTTTTGTTTAGACAAATAGCTCGTGTGTGACTTGATGACATTGAGTGATTTGCGGTAGTAGCATGTTCTCCGGCTCTTCATTTATCGAAAACAGGTTTATTTGGATAATTGACAATTTGGGTGAAAATCATATATCACCTAGTTGTGTATGTCTGTGTGTGTATGTATGTGTGTGTCCCGGTTGATGATTTGCTGTTTTTTCACTGTTGCTTTGTCGGCGCACACAGGACAATCGTGCAGACAGCATGTATCTCATGTACTACGACGATGAAAGCGGACAGCGGGTCTACACGCTCAAAAAGCAAACGCAAGACGGTGTTCGCACACAGTCGGCCCATCCGGCCCGCTTCTCGCCCGAGGACAAGTTCTCACGCGAGAGAATCGTCATCAAACAACGCTTCGGCTTGCTGCCCACACAGAAGAGCAAGTTAGCGTGTTAAACAGCGGAAACCCGGTGACGACAAACTCCAACAGCTTGACATGTATTGTCACAGTCTGTAGTGCTTAGAACAGGAATGCCGAACCAACTAAAAACAAATTGGCATGCATATACTGTAAACGCGATGAATACACAATTTCTCATTGTTTACATCGTCAAAAAATGTTTTCACACACGCACACACACACGAAACAACCAGGAACTTTTTCTATAACAGTTAAATAAAACAACAACGAACAACAGTTGAATAAAGCAACAATGAACACAATTTGGCGAAGTTTCCAACGGCCCAACGTACGCGCCTTAAAGCCTGAAAAATATACCTGAACATATCACAAGAAACAAACCACTCGACGCACACACATGAATACTGACAACATTCGCTTTAATTCCCGACACGGTAACGAACAGATAAATAGTTGTCGCACTCAAATTCGGGACTTAATATCGGTGAGAAAAATAGCGAAAACACTTCCATTAGAAGACGCAAAGTTGCAGCATTTCTGTGTGTGTGTGTGTGTAAGCGAGTATCTTATCAGAAAGCGATACAAACTTGCGCTGGTAATAAAGATAACTTACACATTAAAAATACGCGCAGTATATATGCAGCGCACACACACACATGCGTATACACACTCAGGCACAAATGTTTCCTATTTAAACATTGCGTAATACCGGCATGCATGTCTCAATAACTACAACTAAAATATACAAATCATTCAACAGTGCAAATCTATGTATTTCTTTAATTTCATTTGACCAACCATTGGTTTGTTCGTGTACTCTTGTGTGATTTTGCGCAGAGCTACTAGCGGTGTAATACAATTAAATTTGCCACACCACCACCACCGCCTTGGTCAGCGTATCCTCATTTTGCTCCTGCCCATTTGACTACCCCTCATTCTCTTGGGCAGCAGCGATATGCTGCAGCGCGTGAGCCCGCGACGGAAGACTGCCGTCGTCCGACGAGGCCATGCGGTCAGCCCAGTAAGCGGCGGCCGGATCAGCACCCATGCTAGCCACGGCCGTCACAAAAGCACCACGACAATAGAACGCTGTGAATGTCTGCTGCTCCACCGAGCCACTGAACAACACCTCGTCAAAACCGGCGCCGTAGCCTGGTGCAGTCACATACACACAGACATTTACATCGTCATTTTCACCATAATCCAATTGTTCTTAATATGACTTCGATCGAACCCCAGGGATTTTGGTGAGTCTGTTTCAGAGGTTCGGCGGTTTGGTTAACCCACTCGTATGATTGGTGACGTCACGCTCTGCTTGGTCATCATTGGCTGCAATTAATCACGCCACATCACTTGGCCTTGATATCTGTGCTGCAAGCAACTCGGCCCACTCTGTAGTAACCTACTTGTGACTGTCTGGATCGTACGTGATTTGTCATTATTCTTATAATACTTCAAGCACAAGGAATTCTATGAATGAACGTACGCAAATTGAGGGTTTCAGTACCTCCAATACGGTTAAGAACCTCTGCCATAGACACACACACAGATATACACGGAAGCTGCCGAGTAGCTCGATGATCTACACGCTAAATTATCATTTCTTGCAGAGTTTGGCTGTGGTTCGAATTCTGTTATCCCGGTTCTTTCATCAATATGGCCCCCGGCAAGAGTTTATCAATTATAGATTGACACACGCGGGACGTGTCATATAGTTTCAGCAGGCTATCTTGCACGTTTACAACATCAATAACAGCAACACAATATCAACACACAAACATCAATACTCTCCAACACTGGCTGGCTTCCAACAAAGTCGCTATTTAAAACAATAATAATTCAATTCTGAATATCAGAAACAATCCCAATCAACACAGCCATCTCACTCACATACACACTGACAATGCATGACAATACTCATGATACACACGCGCGCCTCCTTCAAAAAACATCAAAAACAAAGTCACTCTACTAGTCGAAACACTCAAAGAAATCCCGATCGTTAGATGAGAGCAAATGAATACCACAACCGTAAACAGTATATAAAATCTGTCATCGATTACGCAACATTCGCATGGACTAGTAAACACACATACGCACACACATGGACGTAGATCCTGGGGGGTATACGAGTATATACCCCCGACAAATTGGCTGGGGGTAGAATATGCATACCCCCGAGGATTCTGTCGAGTTTAGTTCATTGGGCATATTATCGTAAAAATCATAGTAGCAAAAAAACAATACACAAAAACTGTAATAATATATCTGAAAAATATATTTTACGCAATATACTTTTCATTGAGGTATGTGTGATGTAATTGAATAGGCCGAAAATAGTTGAGGACCCCATGCAATTAACCAAATGAGTCAAATTTGAACACTAATGCATGGCTCGCCAATCATCCCCCGAGTCTGGACACAAATATACGCCCATACACACACAAACACATCCATACAAGCACACGCATACACACAAACAATTTGCGATGGTTTACATAGTATATTCACATGGAGTGTGTAATGGGAGATGTCAATCAATGTCAATAAATGTCATGCCATGGAAATAGGTAGAGGCAAAAGAAGACCGTCCAGGGTGTATTAATTGGGAAACGAAGAATTGAAAAGGGTATGCGAGGAAAAATATTTGGGAATTGTTATTGAAGAAACACTCGGCTGAGAAACATATAGGAATGACTGCTGCAGTAGCCTACGCGTCACTCAAAACACTGAGAACGGCGTTTAACTATTTGGATGCCGATATGCTAAGAAATATTATTGTTTATATTATAAGACCGAAGTTGGAGTATGCAGCTGTGGTGTGGTGTCCAGACAAAAGGAAGCTTGAGAGAACACAGAGAGGGGCGGCAAGGATGGTGGAAGAGCTGAAGTAATTGAACTATGAGGAAAAATTAGCTAGACTTTGTCTGCCGACTCTGGAGAAGAGGAGATTGAAAGGTGAATTGATTAACGTGTATACAAATAAGATCGGAATGGAGAAGATTGACAGAGAGGATTGCTTAGTGTGGGATGGATCAGATAGATAGGCCATGGTAGTAAACTGAAAAAGACGACATGTGTTAGGAATGTGAAATTCTTCAGCTTCCCTAGTAGATGTGTGGACGCATGGAACGGGTTGAGTGCACAAGTAGTGAGTACAGAGTGCAGTGGTTTCTGCGATAACTTTATTTCTAACTTGCCATAACGATAAAACGATAATTTTCCCCAACCTGCGATAAACGATAAAAAAAATCAAAACCCAACCTGCGATAAACAAAAAAACGATAGCGATATAACATATTTAACTTGCGATAACAAAAGCGATATACGATAAGTACTTTATTTAGTTGAAATATTAAAAAACATACAAACTATTTTTCCACAGTGGAAATTAATTAATCGAGAAAAAAAACTGTCAATGAAACCGGTCTATGGCTTACAAGTTCTATTCCACATTAGTCTCTCTGACTCAGACTCTCCCTCCTCAAGACAGCGTCCAGGAGCTGCATGTTTCCCTTGGTGAAAACCAGCTTATCTAACCTGTCGCCGGGCATGCATGCACGCTTGGGCCTGAGTACATCACCAGCAGTGCTAAACATACGCTCCACGGCAGCAGAGCTGGGCAAGACCGTATTGTACTTGATCAACAGCGAGATCACTTCTCCCTGTACATGCTGGGGAATTGCCCAGGCTTCATATCTGCCACCTTGCTCGTGCCCCAGCTGCCCACCTTCTTCTTGATAAGCTCAGCTCCTCAATGTTGGGTGCGACACGACAGTGGGCACGACACGACACGACCTCCTCCACGACAGTGGGGCTCTCCAGGAGGGCAAATGGGTAGTCACTGGCTTCTTTAAGCTTTACTGTCATCATATCCTGGTTCTGGCTGGAAGGGAGAGGGCCAGGTGTCACTGGCGGACCCAGAGGGGGGACTCAGAGAGCTGAAGCCCTCCAAAAACTGTTTCTACCAACTCATCATAACCGAGAGGTTCACTAGAAGAGGTCAAAATAAATATTTTTCTGCTGAAGTGGTTGATATCAACATTGTCGCCAAGACGTTGCATAATGATGCATTTAAACGACTAATCGCCCCCAAATTTCAGCCCCTCCCAAAATTGAACCCTGGATCCGCCACAGTCAGGTGTGGATGTAATGGAGGTGACGATATGCTTGATCTTCTCCTTGATGTCTTCTTCAAGGGCAGGGGCCACATGCTTCAACATGAAGGGGTCATGGTTGGGGTGGGTCAAGGCACGTGGGAGAGAGCGGCACACACCCTCCTAACTCGAGAACCCCAGCGAGACTGGCGCACTGCAGCTGTTAATAATAATGTAATTGGCCAGCTACACACACACACACTTGGCATCTCCCATATGAGGTTTTTCAGGATTCATTTGCAAGCCATTATTGACCCTTATAGTATCTACCTTATATATACTCTCAGTTTGAACTGGTCTGGAAACGTCAGGCGGGCTGCTGTGACTATTGCCGCCGTGCACATTTTTTAATTTTGACAAGTCTTTTGAACTTATCGTGTATCGTTCCTCATTTTTGGGACTTGCGATAAGTGAATGAGCGATAATTTTATACAATTTTGCGACAAACGATAAAATGTTTAACCTCAGCGATAATTATCGTTAATCGCTCATTTTTAATCGCACGCGGCAACCATTGGCAGAGTGTATTGGACAATTCATAGAGAGGTTGAATAAAGCTGGATATTGACAAGGAGACAGGACAGCTCGAGCTTAGCTCATTTCCTGTAGCTACAAATATGCGAGAACATACACACACACACACACACACACAAACACAAACACACACACACACACACACACACACACACACACTCCTTGCTGACTGGAATAAAGCACGTGTTGAACTTTATGGATTCAGAGACAATGTGGAAACTGATAGTCAGTTATTAGGCCCAAGCTTGAATATGTCACAGTGGTGGCCCAAGCTTGAATATGTCACAGTGGTTTGGTGTCCCCAGGAGAAGCGTTTGGTGAAAAAAGTCGGAAAAATGCTAATACTGGCCACCAGGTTGGTACCAGAGCTGAAAAGCCTGAATTATGAAGACAGGCTCAATGCGTTGAAATTAGCGACATTGGAAGAAAGGAGGACACAGAGTGATCTCATTCATATTTTCAGGAACATGACAGAAGGAAATTGGGCTGATAAAGCAGGATAAAGGAAGGGGGGCAGAGCAAGAAGCTAAGAAAAGATCGGTGCAAAAAAGACAAAGAAATACAGTTTTCCTTTCAGGCGAAATGACGTTTGGAATGAATTGCACAAGACCAGGGGTCGACAAACTACGGCCCGCGGGCCAGATCCAGCCCACCGACAGTAGTTGAGTTAGCTTGATAAAATGTATCGACGTAGTTTATTATCAAAATTAAATCAATTAAACATGTTAGTTATTTTTGGGGGGTTTTATAGCACAAAGTTCACCAATGAATAATATGAAATGCCGAGATCAGTTTTTGTCTTAATTCCTAAAGCTTTGGTTCTGGCTGGCGAGTACTGAAAAGAATGATTATGCGGCCTGCACTCGTGTTTTTCCCAGTTATCCGGTCCTCAGTGAAAAGTTGGCCAACACCGGCACAAGACTATAGTTGAGGCCGAGAGTTCAAGCACAAACTGGATAATCAGTGGGAAAGAGAGTAAGCGAGCGTAAGCTCATTTCCTCTACAACAACTAGGTGAGCGCAACTAGATGAACACACACACAAGCGCGCACACACACACACACACACTAACCGGCATATCGTATACTTTTGCCCAGTAGTTGAGTCCAGAAGAAAGGCACCGTGTTGACTGCACGTAGAGCGTCAGTAGCACCACTATTACCAGCACTACCAGTATTATTACCACCTCTATTACTACCTCTATTACCACCTCTATTACCAGCTCTACCAGCCCGACTGCCGACCACCGTCACTGCATTATCAGCCGCCAGTCGGCCCAGATAGTGCGCCACTTGCCAGTGACCGATTGAGACCCGCGGCGGGGCGGCGTTGTCGGCCGATACAGAGCACGAGAGCAGCGGCAGAGGAAAGGAGGCAACGTCGCCGGCCGCCCACACTGACTCGCAAGACGTGCGCATGTGCTGCGTGCACACAAACATACACACATACTCATGCATGAGCACACACGCACACACACGCACTCAAACACGCACCCTCACTCAAACACACACACACACACTCAAACACACACACACACACACACTCCAAGACACACACACACACACACACACTCAAACACACACACATACACACACACACTCAAACACACATTAAGACACACACACACACACTCACACTCAAACATACACAAACACGCACAAGCACACACAAACACGCACAGAGACGCAAGCACATACCACACGCATAAACACAATCGCACGGATATAAACTCACCTTATCGACAATAATAAAGCCGCGCTCGTCCAGTTGTATGGCCGCCGAGGCGCGAACACATTCACTGTTGGGCAATGTGCCAACGCCCAGCACACACACATCGGCGGGCAGCTGGGTGTCATCGCTCAACACCACCTGCAAACACGCATAAACATACAAACATGCACATACACACAGCCCTTGACGCCTATACTTTATTAAATGGCAAAGGAAATATCATTATGTCACTAAACATTAGGAGAAAAATTGTTCAATGTTTAACGACACAATGGTGTTTTCCTTAGCCATTTCACAACGAAAAAAGTGTCATTTTCCTCGAGCAAGTCATTTACATCGCTTTTGTTTGTAAATACAGGTATATAAGTACAACTTCAGACGGAGCATTACTGAATGTCCAGGTGAAAAATGTACAACCCGTCACTGCTAGAATTCAAACCCCTAAACAGCTCAAAACCCCTGGAAAATCAACTACAGAAAACATCACAATACAATATATATATACTGAATCTATTTTGCCTATATTACGCTAATCTATATTAAACAACTTGAAACACAAACTTAGGATGCAACACACAAACGCCTATTCAAACAAATTATTTCCAACCCATTTACTAATGAACAAATTGGCATAGATTATGTAATACTAAACACATCACAAATTGTTTATAAACTCATTATCACTCATTATCATTCGATTTAACAACATAAAATAATTGTCTATCACAAAAGGAGCGCTGTGCCAGTACACGCGATACCAACCAGTACTCACGTGAGTCAAACGTCCATCACTATCACCGCAAAAGCGCGCCACATCTTTCTCGCACAGCACGCGCACACCACGTGCCTCGAGCAGTTGTTGAAGCATGGCGCCGACACGCGCGCCAAGCACTCGCTGCAAGGGCACCTCTGTGTTGCCTATCAGCGTCACACTTCGCGCGCGCTTCGCATCGCAACAGAATGCCGCCACCTCCATGCCTGACAGACGGATAGACAGACAGACAAACGCACACATAAACAATAACACTAGAAGAGAAATACGATCAAATAAAGTGAGAACAAAATGCGGTGAAGTATATGAAACATAATTCAGACACAGTGAAATATAAATGTTACATATGTTGTTAACATGAAACCTCTCCGCCTGCTAAAACACGTGTTCCGCGTGACGCTGGCCGCAGTGTAGTCATTGCCTGGATCAGTCGAGCGTGATTGAAGTCACTTGTGGTGAACCGCCTGCTTGGATTCAAGTAAGCTGCGACATCCCGTGGTGAACCAAGATTTGGGTCATCAGAAATAGAACAAATGTTTTGGTAGGCACCCTCCTAGATATGAAATCGTTATTGAACTAGTTCAATGCACTAATGGGACATCCGTCCGCAGTAGGTTTGAACTTTTAATGCCTCATATTTTCCCCGTCAAACTTCTTCTTCATATGTAAGAGCCTTGTGATGGTGAACATGCAAGGTGTGAAATTAAACCTTCTGTCTCAATGTCAATTTAATGGATAGCGACGAGTGGTCTGAGCTTCCAGTTGGTGCTATCAATTGGAGCTTCATAGTTTACACTCACAATATCTGACACGTCCGTCATCACCAAATCCAAACAGTCTCCCGCTTGATGTAAGGAACCAGAAACCATTTGAAAGCAGCCGAAGATATTACAGAAATCAAATGCTGTTCTACAGTACTCGTCATGGCATTATGCCGGGTGTACATCTCGGCGAAATGCCGTGACGAATCACAATATTGGTCGTTATATCTTAAACTTCTAGTCAGAACATTATGCAGAACATCGTGCTATTGTGACGTCACCTGTTTGTGATTCACATCAAAGTGACGTCACAAAATGCCCGGGGCTGTCATATCAACAGAAAGTATAGCGTTGTCACTATTGTCTCTATTGTGAAGTGTTTTGAGCGTTTTTCTCGTGGATTTTAGTGTGTATTTAGGCGGATATAGGAAAGAAATGTTGTTAACAGTTGCAAATGTTGCCCAGATTATTGCGCTTCATAAGGCCGGGCTGAAAACTGCTGAAATATTATCACATGTTGACGTGAGTGAACGCTCAGTGAGAAAAAGAATTAAGCGTTTCAAGAACGGTGGAGGTGTCGAGATGACCTGAGCTAAACCACGAGCTGGTCCAATGAAAAACATCTGAACGAACTTTAACTGTGCTGAAAAGACAACTGGAGTCTCCTACCATCTCTACGAGGGGACTGATAGAAAACAATCCACAGCTGCTTTCATACGTATCTATACAAACGGTCAACAAGAGAGTATCTGAACTTGGTTACACTGGCCATCCACGGATGAAGAAACCGAAGTGGTCCGATGCGGCCTGCACATAAGCTAACAGTGAAGTCAAACATCACAGAACCAAGCGAAATGTGTGGGGCAACTCACCAAGAATACAGAGTCTGGGGCAACTCAGCAGAGAAACAGTGTTCACCAAGAATAAAAAAGCGAAGACTGGAATTAGCACTGAAAATATAGAAATTGCACACATCAGCAGTGGTCCAAGGTACTTTCGAGTGATGAATCCACGTTCACGGTGACCTGCAACCGTGGAAGACATGTCAACCGGCGCAGAGGCAGCGACCCCCGACGTTACATCTCTGGGACCACCAAGCAGCCGGACTCGATCATGTACCATAGGCATATGAGCTCGGTTCGGAGAATTTGTCGGCGAAACACCGACTCATGAGCTCTGATTTGCTCTTGTCACAATCAGCAGTCATCTACCGATAAGTAAAACTGAGTGCGACACTGCGGCCTATGTTTGTCCCAAAGCTTTTAATAGATGAATACATGTACTTAGGGATGTCGCAAAATCCGTCAATCATGTTCAGAATATAATCTCTGTACTTTAGGGTCAGTAATTGTTTGAACAATTCCGCTTTTCTGAAAATCGCACGCCATCGGTCCTTTATGCCGTTTGTAACACGCTCGCGTAATGTTGCCAAGCTGCAGAGCAAATTTCAGTTCAGTATCGGATCAAGGTGGCTACTTGTACGTGAATGAAGTGGTAGGCACGCATCCCAGTCAGCAGCTCTCTAATTCTCGTCTGACGCCAGTTGCATCAGACAACACTGTTTACACTGTCCGCTCTGTTTTCATTCATTTACTACAACAGCAACATAAAAACAAACATAAAACATCGTCTTAGAGCCCTATAAATGTAAATGCACACAACAGTCACGTGACAAAAACATATCGTTAGTATATTGATTTACACGTGTCAAGCCCACCTATGAATCCAGTGCCGACAATAACTACGTGCCTGTCGGCCAATTGTTGCGCAATGCGATGTCCGTCTTCTGGATTGCGCAGAGTGAAAATGCCACTCAATTCGGCTCCGCTCACACTCAACACACGCGGTCTCAAGTGGTAACAAATACACACAAACGCACATGCACACACACACACACACACGAATATAAATATACTAACGTGGACATACACACAAACAGATGGGCAGACGTACAAACAAATACAAACCACTTGGAAACTGACTACAGTGCGTAGATACCAAACAACACAATAATCCAATGTGCCATATATATTTCATATGCCTATGTCTGCACACATGCTGTCTACAGTGCTTGCCCAACGAAACAACGTAATTACACAGACACAAAGACAGACAGACAGATATATTAACAAAGATACACACAGACAGACAGACAGATGGATAGGCAAGCAGACAGTTAAATAGGTAGATATGGTACATAATAATAGACAGGTAGATGGGCGGACAGAGAGACAGACAACCACACGCACACAAGCACATACAGATAGACAGATAGACAGAAAAACAAACAGGAGGAACAAACAGGAGGACACACACACACACACGGACAGACACATACAGAGACAGACAGACAGACACATACAGAGACAGACAGACAGACAGACCTACTGCCGGTGGCAATGACAAGTTGTGTGTAGTGTAGACTGGCTCCGTTGGTGAAATGAACGCGATGAGCGCTGGTGTCTACCTGACAAGCCTCGTGTTCTGTGACTATCTCCACATCGCACGACTGCGAACACACACACACACACACACATACACACACATATAGAAACAGACACACGCACATACAACTAGCATACACATATCATTACGACTCAAAACATATACACACATCATTACGATTTAAACATATCACCAAGGAAGAAAAATATGTGAAAACAAAACGTTAAAACTCATTGGCATGAATATGAATAAAAATTTCATTGGAAACTTTATATAAAAGCAAGCAATCATATGTTTATCATTCGTAATTAGATGTTAATTTTTTCGCTGATCTGCGAAATCTACTAGTGGATTCATTTATATTGTCAGCTGCGCATTGCATATGCATAGAAATGCCACTAAACTATCAGCTCAGTGTTCGTGTGTAACAAGATGGTTAGATTTTCAGAATGAGTGATTTGTAACAATTTCCACGTTGTCTAGTTATACATCAATATAATGACATAAAAATTGCTATATAATGATAACAAAGCAGTGAAAACCAGCAAAAGAATATGAGGATATATATGAATATAAATATAAACAATAAAACTGTACAAATATATTGTCAAGCAAGAAGTTCATCAACGTAAAAGCGATCATATTTACTGTCATGCAAAACATTACTGTTTGTCTGTTTGGTTAACTCTGTTCATTTTCCAATATGCTATCTAAACTGTTCTTTGAAAACGACAAATGTTGTAGCAAAAATTGGCATTAATTGCATCAACAGGTGATTGAATAGTTGTGTGTATCTATATATGTGTGTGTGTGTTTGCTTGTGTATTTGTGTATGTGTACGTATTTATGTGACTGTATATATATATATATATATATATATATATATATATATATATATATATATATATATATATATATATATATATATATATATCTGGTCAGTGTAACTCCTGAAGATGGCTAATGTTAGCCGAAAGACGTCTCGAGAAATAAATACCACCAATGTCTACCAGTGTGTGAGAATGGAGATAGTTAACTCCGAAATGTTACGCCAACAAAACATCGGTCAATTGCTGAACAGACTTGACAAAAGAGACCAGCAACTGGCAAGAAATATCGAAACAACGAGGAAAAATAGTCAACTGCGAATGCGCAATCGATTTTAATCTCGTTTGTCTGAGAGAAAATATTCTGCCTGGCTACACCACCGTCATATATGTATATATATATATATACGTATATGTATGTATGTTTGTGTATGTGTGTATGTATGTGTATGTGTGTGTGTGTCTTACCTGATAGAATTGTTGAGATCGCAGGTAGATTTTGTCGACGGCAATGTCGAGCGCCTTGCTCAGCTTGGGTCGGTCGTAGGGCCGGTGTTTGTCGGCGCTGGCCATCACAACACGGCCTGTGAAGCCGGCCCGCCTTATTCCCTCCACACAAGATGCGCCGGCACCTCCTACACCCGCCCCACACACACACACACATACACATGTATGCATACATCACAGAATATATACAAAAACTAACTCACACACACACACACATAGCACATACATACATAATCTGACATATTAAAAACTACCTAGCACACAAAACAAATACACACACACACACAAACACACACAAAGCCCACGCAAAATAAACTTATAAACACAAAAAACAAACACACACAGAGAGAGAGAGAGAGATAGAGGAGGGAAATAGATGGAAAAACAGAGAAATCCGCACACACGAATGTATATGTAGAGATAGATATGCACACACATACACACACACAGACAGACAGAAAGAGAGTGAAACAATACAGAGATGCAAATACAGAGAGCTAGACAGAGGCGCCTAGTGAGAGAGAGAGAGAGAGACGCACACGCCGACCTGCGCCCAGTACCAGGATGGTGGCTGAGTTGTGCGAGTGGCGGCGACTCATAGGGCCGCACACGCGCGCCTCCTGCACCAGTCGTCTACTAGCACGCACCACCACACTGCCATCAGCAGCGACGCGCGCCGAGTAGCTCGGGATGTTGTCCAGACCGGGAAAATCCTCAATGTCGCCTGCCAACGCTCATACATACACACATACATGCATACACATACACACACACACATATATACATACATATATACATACATATATACATACATACACATACACACATACATACGACAATGATAGGTAACATTAGACTCGACAAATATATACACAAACATAACAGACAAAAACATAGACACACACGCAACCACGCACACACACACACACACGTATGCATGTGAGTGTATGTGCATGTGATCAGTCATCGAAATGAGTTTACAGCAGGAGTCCGTGGAACCCACACTCTTACAAAATAAAAAAACAAACTCCGCCCAAAGTCCAGCATGTGCTGATGTGCAAAACACATCCGAGGCAAGACAATTAGCTATCATGGATTTAACATTGTTGATGCATTTATTTCTGCATAATACATTCAACATTCCACTGAATAGTACGAAGCACAAACACAAAACTAAAACAAAAAGCGCGCAAGCTGAGGAGAATTGGGCAAGCTGAAGTGTTCAAAAGAATCGCCACAACAATAGACATAACAACAGACATTCATGATATGGCGCCAAATTGGCATTGGCGCGGTGACACGTGAGAGAGACTAAATGGAAGATGTTACCGTACGTGAAACATATGCCGCATCAGTTGATGAGATCAAGACAATAAGACCTTGAATGCAAACTATATTTTTTACCCTTAAATAGCTCTGGTCATTAAGCCCACTATGGAAAATATGGAGTATAATATGAATTGAAAGATAGGCTAAATGGCCCAGATCTACGGTAATAATAAGAATAATAATAATAATAATAATACGTACCGTTTGTGACGTTGAAGCAGGCTCCGTGCCAGGGACAGCGCAGCTTGCCGCTGTCGCTCAGTACGCCTCGTTCTAGCGGCGCGCCGTAATGCGAGCACTTGGCGCCGACGGCATACACTGTGCCAGCGTGCTTCACCACCAGTACACGACCAGCGTCGCTCAACTGACACACCTTCATACTGCACTCGCACACGCACACACATGCATGCGTACAAACTGAGAGAAAAAGACAGAGAGAAACACACACAAAGAAGCAGATACACGTTTTGTACTATGATGGAAGTTGGTCTTGTGTGTTGCCGTTTTTAGTGGCAGAAGCCGGTGTATGCGTAGGCCGGCATACGCTACCAGATTAGAGTGGTGCCTGTTCTGTAGCAGCGCGGTGCCTGTGTATGCGAGCTATGTGCCGTGAAACTCGTGACCGCCGTTCTAGCTGAGCTAGGACCACTGCCAGGTCGGCTGGCTCCGTCTCTTCAACAACAGATTGAACCACGGCGTCATGTAGCAGCTCAGTCTCTATGCAACTCTCGCAGGGTCAGACAATAAGCTCGCTGGTCTGGACACGCGACAGTGCTAGGCAAGTGAGATGAGTTGTGACGTTGCAGACAGAACAGCAGATGATCGGCTTGTTGACATGCGCCGTGTCACAGACATGGCAGGTTGGTACGCCACATGCTCGCCAATTGTCGGCTGTTTCTCGGTTGCTACTGCAGACTCGAGCCCTCGGCACGACACTTGGCAGTCGGTGCGTGTGGTTCGGCCGATGTGGCAGTTACCGTTCATATTGCTGGCACATAGGTCCTTGAACTGGTGACCATTCAAAGGTACCTCAGACAACCTGAGCCTCCAGTTTTGTGCCACGTTGAAAATCGCTGATCATATCAGCACAGATGAAAAACCGGGTGATATTTTGAGGTAAGCACCTGACCTTGGATGTGCACAGGTAGAAACATGTGCTTTAGTCAGATTAAGTGACATTTTTGGTGTCTGGCAAGCAGGGAAACAAGGTGACATGACTCATATCCGTGCCAACATAAGTAGATGAAAAAACTGGTCGTCAACCAAGTAGTGTGAAATTTATGGCTTCCATGAAAAGATTGTTCATTAGTGCCGCCAAAAACCTATTTGTGAACTATAATTCCTATTTGCAGTTTCTTGGTGTGCATTTTGAGAATATTCCCATAAATGCAAAATTATTCATGTAGGATGTCTTCAAGTGTGTCATGCAGGATGGGACACCGGCCCACACGGCCAAAAACAACAATAGCTTAATTAGGTCGATGTTAATTACATCAGACACTGACCAGGCAATAGTCCAGACTTGAATCATAAGGAATCTCTGGAATGTGATCAAGGTCAAGTTCAGAATCCTGACATCTGCATAGCTGAGAAGCTCCTTGATGACATTCAAGACGTCTGGAGAAGATCGGTGCCATTATTACCGCAAAATCTGTATATGATATAATCTGCAAAAGCTGTATTGTACATTCATGTGCATATGTATGCCTTTCCAATTCAAGGAGCACAGGTACTTTGGCATTGTAGGTCGCTAATTCACACTTCCATCTCAAGACCCTGAAAACCCGTAAAAAATCGCAGACAAATACGGAGCTGCAACGCACACGTCCACCCACAACAAATATCAAGCACAAACTCACTATTTGTGTGTGTGTGTGTGTGTGTGTGTGTGTGTGTGTGTGTGTGTGTGTGTATGTGTGTGTGTGTGTGTGTGTCTGTGTCTGAGCAACTCGTTCTGTGCTCACTTTTTCTCTTCCAAATCGGAGAGCCGACATACCACCGCCTCCACAGTATCATCTAAACAACATAAACACATACGCAAGCACACAATCACACACAGACACACATACACATAGATCCAAAAACATTACCTGAACAATGACTATCATATGAGACTTTTCAACATAATACTACTTGCCGCTTCGATACAAAAACGACCGGATTCGTACGCAAACTAAAGGGATGGTTTTCTAGGTAGAGTTTCAGTGAGCGCAATAGTCTCCTCGCTATGAAAACTGTTTGGCCGAATCAAAATTATCCTCTGAATTGTAGAAGAAAAATAAATGTCTAAAATAACAACGGAAAATAAATAAAAGCGAGTAAAATCGAAATTCCACCAATTACCAAAGAAAAATGCATTCAATTCAATTTTCCTTCAGGAAAAAAAATTCATTCATTTCCTTCACATAACACACAGCACGTGTTTCAATAAATTCACTTTCTTTTCAAATGTCAAAACACGTGATTTGTTTCTGAATTGCCTCATTCTTAAAGCGTATTTGTAATGAACACCTATAACAATTGCACAGAGTTGATACAAACAAAATGAGTTTAGTGTGAGAAAGGTACCTTCCGGTTGCGACCGCCTCAGACGCGATACAGTGGAGCCCATGCCAACTCCGGCAGTCGTTCGTAAACAACCGATGAAACACACAAAATCACGAAAGTGATTCCAGGAAATTCGCACGGAGAAAGGAGCGATATATTAATTAATCAACCTGAAAAACATATTGAAACATACATAAAAGCGCATAATAAATATAGATATTGTAGGCACCGCGCGCCTGGCGACAATATATTTGCTATAAGCATAAGAGAAGACAACAATAAAAAATAAATACATACAAATATAGGAAAATATTACAGACAATACATAGGGACATACATTAATGACAACGTCAAGAAAATGTTACAAAAGTGTTAAACTGTGAATATTACATATATTACATTATATAGAAATGTAAAACTACTCAATTCACGGCAACGCCACAAACATACAGATAAACCAATTCAGATCAACCACAAAACCATCACACAAGCGCATAACAGCCAAACAGACCAATCAGCGATAGGCGGTCATTAATCGCGCATGACATTTGAACGCTAGATAAAAACACTCACTTTCGCAGATGAGACACGCACCCCTAAGCAGATTTAATTAATACTTAGAATTAAATAAAGAGAAGCAAATTAAATGAAAGCTGTATGTTACGCGATAGCTCGTTCAGAGCGCGCACATAACAAAGAGGGGTGTAGCACATAATATATATTATAAATACACGGTAACAATAGTACATTGAATATCACAAGGCTGGAGGCCAGCAAAACCTCGGCACGAAGGCCGCAACACAGAATTCCGTAACAGTGGTGTAGCGAGTCCTCCACTGAAACAGCTACTGCACCGTTACAAATAATTAGGGCTGTCAAAGGATAATAAAGTTACTTTTTCACCTAAAGGTCACTTTTTCGTAAGCTACCTAAAACTGCATGAAAATTTTGTGTACGATAATAATTTAAAAAGTTATTAGGTTACCAAAAGTTACTTTTTCATCGTTAGGTTAATTTTTGCTTTTAGGTTACTTTTTTATAGTCAGGATACCTTTTGTTGTTTTTCTTGTTATTAGGTAAGTTTACCACAAAGTTAAGAAACTTTTTGCAGATAAGAGGCCTTAAAAATGGTATATATGAGGATGAAATAGGAAAAGAGATAGAATTTTAGGTCTGAAGATCAAGAAATGTCAAAATTTCTGTTTTTAGGATTTAGCAATTGATATGCACCTCAATATCTGTGCTACTCGATATTTATACGTTTTCGGGTACGCAGGATAGCGTCATATCATTTTAGGAAATTTCCACAAACCGGAGGATGTACCTAATTCTAGGCATGCAGCCTGGATATATTTTGTGCTTATTATGCTGGCCTTACAAGTCTAATATGACACCTATCATATATCCCCTAGTATTTAAACCCTCCCTGCATTCCATATTTCTACATTACACCTATATTTACCGATAAAATATATTAATGAATATGCTAGATTGAGCACAAACAGTTCATTTGTATAAATTCGTATAAACCGGATTTTTCGATATCCAAGTTCAAGTGAGAAATGAAGCAGCTACTGATTGATGAGACATAGCTTTCTTTCTTTCTTTTTTCTGTGTTTTACGTGAACTTCACTTGATATCTAATTATGTGTACATATGTTCCGTATTTTTTCGTTCTAAATTTGATTTTATTATTTTATGTTTAAATTGGTATTATACACTTTGCTTGTAGTGTTTAATTATGTGTGATGTACATAATGTATTGTTTGTTCAAATGGCAAGCAAACAAGCCACTGCAGCTTATACTGTATTTTCCAATTGATGTCGTCTTGTAAATGTTGGAGCCGAATACATGAATGAATTTATACGAATTTCTGAATTTATACGATGTCGTGAGATATTGGAGCGTGATATAGTACGATGTGTGAGCTCTCTATGCCAGATACTGCACTGTAGCACTTGACAGTACGCATTTACTTGAACAGGAATTAGCACGTGATTTTCAGGGCGTGAGATAGTGCCTTTTGCCCACGTTTGACATTTACAGACTGTGAGCACAGGGTGCTACATTTGGGAGGACGCATTCACACATGCAGTGTTTACGCTCACACTAATATACAAGCTGTAGTACGTGCTATTTGATAAAAAGTTCCATTGAAACTATATAGAGAACATTATTGCGACCATTACTAAAAATATTTACATTTGCAATTAGTGTATTTCAGTTTTGTATTATCTTTCCACTTTAAATTATATTCTTATGGTTATGCTCCGTTTAGCGATGTTAGTCAAATAATAATAAATTACTTTTGGTGGTTTATTGTAAAAATAGTACCAGATCGGAGAGAGGATAACAAAGAAGGACTGGTGTATTTTCTTCCTTCAGAACTGCAAACAGAAATTGATCTTTTTTGAATGAGGTTATTTTTAGGTTACTTTTTATAGGTTATTAGGTTAGTTTTTATGTTCACAAACAAACAACAAACAACCCGTGTATTTCATATAGCGCACTAATCAGCAAAGGCGTGATAAACATGTGATAAAGAGATACAAAAGTGACAATAACATTATACAACTCATAGGTAATTTTTAGGTTACTTTTTCTCGAAAATAAAGTTACTTTTTTGTGATTTTTAGGTTACTTTTTGACAGCCTTACAAATAATACGGTTACTAGTAATATCCTAGGTCAATGTGCGGCAATCGCAACAAGCACGTTGTCCAACACAATGTGTCGGACGATGCTCGGGTCGAACTGACACAAGGCAAGCGAGACACAGAGATTAGCCCTGTCAGTCAAGCTATTGTCAAAGTCCCAGTCCAACTGCCCGCGCACCGAGGCGACGGGACTTAAATAAACTTGGCCGTGCGTGTGCATCGACCCGACCGCGTATGAACATTGTGACACGATTGGCCAAGCAATAGAAACAGACAAATGTAGCCACCCGATTGGTCGCTATGTGATCACGTAGCGTACACATCTATATAGTTTTGTATTTTCGTGATTTTGTTTTTCGTGTAATTGAATTCGTTTTTGATTCGGTGTGAAGTGCATATTTTTGTTATAACTTTGCATTACCGTATTTGCGTTGATCAATTATGTGATTTTGCGTGATTCATGCTTCGGTGCTTTGTGTCTAGTGACTAGCCACTAGCCTTTGCCCGGTGCTATATTTAGTTGCTAAATCTAGGGCATCTGAGAGTGCTGACATTTGCGCACACACTTAGCAACAGCGTTTGCAAGCACAGAGCGGAGTCATACCGTATATTTGGTATGCGCACCGGTTCGAGAATTGTTCTAGAAGCACGCGATTATACGTCATGTGTGTACGTATAAAAAGGCACCTGTGTTTTGCATCGGGGCAAATACGCTGAACATTTCGAGTCTGACAGAGCTACTCTCTGTGTCTCGGTAGTTTGGTGTATTCTGTCACTCGGGTATTGCACAACGCTAGAGTGAAGTGGGTATTCCTTCTACTCACTCGTTCGTTGTTCGCCCGCTAAGGCTAATATCACTAGCATTGCTTTATATATTAGCCCGTGGCCCTTTTCAGAGTGTGACTACACCTCTGTCTGGTAGTGTCGCCCATTTCTACCTTTCGTAGTTTTTAAATATTGCTCGTTTGCGAAGCGAACGTTATTGTAACTGTGCACTGTGCTTACGCAACATTGTTGCTCGCTGCGCGTATTTACACTGTGGCCCGCTGCGCCTATTTTTACTTGTGTGTATAGCTGCGCATATTTATTTATTGTATTACTGTATATTGCACTTGTATGTTCTGCATGTTTTATTATGTATTGTTATGTGTTGTTATGTACTGTTAATGTATAACTGTATAATATATTACTGAAACTACAGCATCTTTTGGTGCTTTTGACGAAGTAGCCAGTAGAGCAACAATCACGCCAACACGTAGGCTACTGTGATTGGCTGAACTATTTTCGCAAGCTAACACACACAAACACACATACAAGCTATACCGCACGCAGACACACGTCACTTAACCTACATGGAACATTCTAGAAGGCATGCCACACAGACACATGCGGCACATACATATAGACATGTGGCGTCGTGAAGCCACATTGAGCACGAGGAAGACACGGCGAGAAGTCTGTTTCAGGCGAGAGTACAATACAAGCGAATACCAGCGAATGCGAGCGAATCAGAGCGAATGGCCCTTTGACCGGCAGTGTGCCGTGTTATATAAGCTCGGTCATGTGACCTTTCACACGGTCACATGACTATTCACACGGTCACATTCCCACACATACGCCTAAACGCGTTCAAAATACAAAAGGATACACACAGACATACTAGTTCAGTAGACACATACACACCGGACACACACCACTGGCCCAAGACTAACTACACACAGACATATACTTGACATGCATACACACCAGGTACGCATGCAAGCAAGCGAAACGTACAAACACAACAGGACACACTAACACACGTTCGCAAACATACAAACGCCCAACCACAAACACTCAACGCAACTTATACGCCTCCACAGACACATACACGCACGCATACACATTAAAATATGCACACATTTATATAATAAATACAATATGCATGACACGCCGCATGCGGAAGACAGCTCATTTATCTAACTCCTCGACCTAAAAAGCGTGAGATTATACTAGGAAGATTTTAGACTAGGAAGAGATAATACTAGGAATTATACTTATGCTTGCAAATCAATGCAGGAACAATTCAATAGTCTATATTATAGCAAACTCTCGAGAGGAAAATATAAAATACAATCTTATGAAGTGCTCAAACAGGACACAGTCATCAAGCAAAAAATTAAAAAATCATATGATGCCGGCCAAATCCAATGAATCCAACCCACAAACCGCCTTGTAAATTCCCTTTCCCCTAGAATTATACTGAAAAATAATATTCAATAAGCCAGATGGGTATAACAGCTACAACAAATATCACTAATAAATCCCGATATACAAAACTTCGAGCCCCAAATCAGCCAATATTCCTTGAAGAGATACACCAATATACATTTGTCACCTGTTGTCGTCTACTCAATTGCCAGGCTTGGCTAAAACTGTTGTTGTTTGGCGATATGCCCTAGAATTTGGCGAGTTATATATATGCCCTAGTCTATTTCACCATATAGCAATTTACATTTTTTATTTGTGTACCCGAATTTGGCAATTATACTTGCATTTTATGGACGAAGATTTTTTATCGATTATTTTAGTTCACAGTTCTTTCTGACAATTTTCAGGGAGAAATACATGACTCATGAACCGAACTCAACTGTCGTAACGAGACGAATGACTAATCGTTGAGCAATAATAACGATGATGTATTCATAAGAAATCAAGATTAATTAAAGATACTATAGATCACACAACAATGACAAACGCCTGGAACAATAACAACGTACACCAAAGCTGCCAGACTTGTGTTATGCCAGAAACCGCCAAGAATGGTACAATAAGCCAAAGGATACATTCTCACATCACTCCCCCATCACTCAAATTCCGCGTAACGTCTGTTACGCCGAATTATACGCCCCGATCTGCTGGTTGTAGGCAGGAAGTTGAACACGTCTGCAGCCGCTTCTTCGCTTCCAGCTTGCTGAGCTCTGACCCCCGACGGCGGATCTTCTTCTGAAGCGTCGGCAGATGGCTGAATCTCAACATTTGTTGACTGCGGCGCGTCCAGACGGTCTTCGACAATTCTGTCCGGTGACTCTGTCATCACTCGCTTGCATCTGTCTAAATGGACGCACTCATCTGCAATTTGACCCCGTACCGGCTCCAGCCACACGTTAGGACCTCGAGACCTTATCACTTTGCGCGGCCCCCTGAACAAAGGGTCCAGTCCTTTTCTTGTCTCGTTTCGAATCATCACGCTCTCACCCTGTGAAATGCTGCGTCTCGACGGTTCTACTCTGCCATTGTCGTAATATTTCTTGTAGTCTTGCCGGGACCGATTTGTATTCTGCTCTACCTCGCTTTGCACAGCCACAACGGTGGCTCGGGTTTCTGCGGCCACGTCACTAGGGTCGATAACACCTGCGCTCTCACTGCGTACAAAAGATCCTGGCGATCGTAGAGTTCTACCAAAGATGACTTCATAGGGAGCCTTTTTCGTCGACCGATTCACTGTATTGTTGACATAAAATGCCGACTCCCTAACCACTGAAGGCCACTCTTCTTGACTCTTTCCTTGCTCTGCTAGGAGACACCTGATAGTTTGCTCGCATGTTTGAATAGCCCGTTCGGCGCTACCGTCCGCCTGTGGATGATATGGACTTGTGTGTCGTTTTTCGATGCCCAGTTCCTGACACATGCTTCGTACAACACTGCCGTCCACATTTCCACCATGATCCGTGACCAGAATACGCGGTATTCCATGACGATATATCCATTCGTCTTTAAGAGCTCTCACGACTGAATCAGACAACTGGTCATGCATTGGTGCCATTTCAACCATCTTCGAAAAATTATCCACCATAACCAACAGGTAACGAAATCCCTCCTCGCTCCAAGGTAGGGTAGCGATGTCCATTGATACTGACTCCCTTGGCTCTGAGGCATCGTAATCAGGTGAACACATCGTGACTCTAGGTTCATGGGATCGTTTGTTGGCTGCGCACACTTTGCATCTTCTGCAGACCACCTCCACTGTATAGTCCATTCCTACCCAATAGTAGTTCGGACGAATAAGGGACAGAGTCTTCTGCTTGCCAAAATGACCACGTTTGTGATGTTCTTCGACGATTGGTGTGTGCAACCGATCAGCCACTACAACTCTTCCACTCTTCATTAATATGTCGCTGCACAATGCTAGCTTACTGCAGCGACGGAACCTTCCTTCCTTCACCGCTCCATTTGCTGCCAGTTGTCGCTTAGCGAACGCTATCGCTGGGTCATCGTTCTGTGCCTCCGCTAACATGTCCAGGTCAACCTGCCGAACATAGTATACATGCCGATCGACACACTCATCTTCATCTGTAATTTGCCGATCGACCCGGGACGGTATGCGACTGAGGCAGTCGGCAACCTGGTTGCTGGATCCTTTACGGTATATCACCTCGTAGTTGTGAAGCGCTTCTAACTCAACCAGCCATCGGGCGAATTTTCCCCTGGGATCCTTCCGGCGCCGCATCCAAACCAGCGGGTTGTGATCGGTCACAAAATACACCTTTTTTGCTGCCTGGAGGTAGACCCACCACTTCCTCATCGCCGCCACTAGTGCCCAAGCCTCGAGTTCGCCTGCTGCATAATTCCTCTGTGCTGTCGACAAGCCTGACGAATGAAATGATATTGGCTGCAGATTCCCGCCTGAGTCCAGTTGGGCGAGCATTCCGCCAACTCCGTCGGCACTGGCGTCCGTGCACACATAGAACGGTTTATTCCAGGATGGATATCGGAGCGTAGGAGCTGAAGCGATGGCTTGTTTCAGTTGCACGAAACTGTTCTGGCATTCGCGGTCCCATTCCCATTTCACTCCCTTTCTGGTCAACTTGTATAGTGGTGCACAAATAGCGGCCATGTTTTCAGTGAAATGTCTGTAAAAGTTGGCAAATCCGAGAAATCGTCTGAGTTCTTTTACTCCTCTAGGAGCAACCCATGTGCGCAACAATTCAACATGCGCGTTGAGCGGACGACAGCCCTCTGGTGTGAGGGTATGCCCCACAAACTCACCCCGTTGATACCCAAAACGGCATTTGTCGGCTCTGAGCTGCAGGTTAGCCTTGCGATACGCAGATAAAGTCTTTTCTAAGGTGGCGATGTGATCATCGATGCTTTTCGAATACACGCATGTGTCATCCACGTAAGCTGCCACGTTCTCGAGTCCCTGGAGCGCCTGGTCTACCGCTCTCTGATAAGTGCTTTGGCTGTTGCACAAACCAAACGCCATTACATTCATTTCGTATTGGCCACAGGGAGTGACAAACGCTGTCTTTTCCTTATCCCCCTCGTTGACGGGAATACTCCAATACGCGCTTGCTCCGTCCAAAAATGAGAAATATTGACTTCCATCCATGTTGTCAATTATACGTCGCCAGTCTGCAGCGGGATACGCGTCTTTTTTAGTGTGAGCATTCAACGCCCTGTAATCCACAACAAAGCGGTAGGATCCGTCCTTTTTGCGTACTAAAATTACTCGACTTCCCCACGGTGACTTGGATGGTCTGCAGATGCCATTTTCAACCATCTGCTTGATTTGCCTATTCACTTCTGCCTCCACTTGTGGGTTCAACCGATAAGGCTGGTGTTTCACTGGCGCTGCCCCTGCAGTGTCTATTACATGAATGGCCTTGTCCGTTACGTTAGGTTTTTTCACGTCCACAGCAAAAACATCGGCATATTTTTCAAGAGCATGTATTATACGAGATCTGACGTCACACGACAATTCCTCATTGACCATAGGCTCGAAATCAACAATATAATCACTGTTAACGGCTTCTATAACTGCAATACGATCGTTACATCGCCCCCCACCGACCATGGCCTCCGTGGATTTCCAAACGCTACCCAAACGTACTTTACCTCGATGCCAGTCAAATTCAACCGAACCAAATTTGCTCAAATAGTCGCGGCCTAGAAGCACCAGCTTATCTGGACAAGAGAGCACATTCAGTTCGTGAAAACCGCACTGCCCATCGCCAACGTCAACGCTCACCTGCAGCCTTCCTTTGACCGCCACCTCACCTCCAACGCCCAACAGCGACGCCTCCTGCTTTCCTGTGCATTGGATTTTGCCTGTCAAGCCGAGTTCGTCCACCGTTTTCTCGTCAATAACAGATGTTGATGCACCGGAATCCAGCATGGCCGATGACGGTTCGCCGTCCAATTTTACCTTCAGCGAGGCTGTGTCAGTCAGGCAAGCCGTTAGTGCACTCGAGCGAGTTCTGACATTTACGGCGTAAGCTGTTTTGTTGCCCTCAGCTGGCGGCGCTCTGCACTCCTTCAAGCTGTGTCCCTTGCGACCACAACGCGGGCAGCAGCGTGATGGGCACTGCTTCATGAAGTGGGCCGTGGAACCGCACACATAAGGCTCCTTTTTTCTGTGCGGCTGTCGTCGTCACCGATCCAGACCGGTTGGCCTGCTCTCTGAGTCTACCTTGCTTCACGGCTGCCACCGCCATGTCTGACGAGGATATTCTCTCAGCGCCCTCTATACTACTCACGGTACATACCAAATCATCACCGTTTTCTTCCGAATATCCACGCTTCATCGGAATGCCCTTTTCAGCGAACACCTTCTTCGTCTCGATCAGTAAACGACGTCCGGTACTTTCTACAGTCACATCCTCGTTGGAAAGCCATAGTTTGATTCTGGTTTGGACGGCGCGCGGCAGCTGGCCTATAAAAAGCGACATCAACACAGACTTTCCCGCTTGAGCGTCTCTCGCTCGTTTTTTAGTGCGAAGTAGAAATCATCCAGCTGCTCCCCTGGTTTCCATTTGTACGCACACAGTGCCTGCATGCAGTCGTACTGATCTGACGGACTATCCAGCGTTGCGCACAATATTTCAAATGCTTCGGCCAACGATGACGCCTCATCCACCACTTCACGCACGAGTTCTCTCTCCGCTGTTCGTCTGTTGATGAACGCCGGCAGCATACCGATGGCCAACCTTTCTCCATCTGGCCCGCGGCATAAAAGGCTGCTTACGGCTGCGATGAACAAAGGCTTCCACTCTGCGATGGATTCTTGCCCTTTCAGGGGTGGCACAGGCAAATTCAAGTGGGACTGCCACGCATTCATGCTGGTTGGACCACACACCACGCCTGATTCCATATTACTCACCCCTGATCCGGCTCCTTGAGATCGCGGATTCTTACTATCCAACATATCACTGTTGCTTTCAGCCATGATCACAGTAACACTGATTAATCTTGATTTAATGTCGTAACGAGACGAATGACTAATCGTTGAGCAATAATAACGATGATGTATTCATAAGAAATCAAGATTAATTAAAGATACTATAGATCACACAACAATGACAAACGCCTGGAACAATAACAACGTACACCAAAGCTGCCAGACTTGTGTTATGCCAGAAACCGCCAAGAATGGTACAATAAGCCAAAGGGTACATTCTCACAAACTCATGAACGAACATTCACTCGTGTATGAACCAAAACAGGCGCGGAACTAAGATATGTAAGATATTTAAGATATGTGAGATATGGGTAACCGTAAGATATGTAAACCTGAATGTCTTAAAGATCTAAAAACTGCGTTGCCTTAACCCATTAATGCCCAAAGTTAACCAAAATAGGTAGATGATTGATTTTCACAGAAACGCCTATTTATTAGCGCCTATTCAAGGGCGGATGAGTTATCTGATAGCCATCTAGCATCTTCCAGTTTGCAAACGTGTTTTCATTTTTCTATTTGTGCCTACTCCCTACTCACTGTGATGTTCCTGTCGGTTGTGTCTTTTCCGCGCATGTGTATTAATATGTGCGCTATATTGAATATATGTTGTTGTTGTTGTTCATGGCACACTCAAAATTTATAGTAAATTTCACAGAAAAATATATAATACTTTTTAAGATGTGAGCTGTGCAGTTTTCTGGACGCTGGGCACCTAACAGTAACATTATTTATTATATGCGAAGAAAACACATATATGATCCGTTTTATTACGAGTTCTAGGTCAAACTAGCACGACTCAGAACCGATAAATGGTTTTACGCCCACCCCCCGAAGGCAAAAATTTTGATCAGCGGCGGCGTCAGGATTTTTACGATGGAGGACTGAGGGGGTAAGGATAAAGTTGTGGGGCTTGGCGAAACATGAGGATCTACACTCGAACGCTGACTACATGATATTATAATAAGGGACTGGGTCATCTGATTCAGTCCTCGAACTTGTACCATAATTGAAGGACATATATTGAACGAAACGAGGTGAATACCATATGATAGATCATATAACGGCACATTGACACACATGCAGACGTCATTACAGTTATAAATACGTAATTACTGGACGACAAATATGATTACTGTAGGCAGTAAAGCTGGATTTACAGTGGAAATATATTTTGATGTCCATGATTATGATTTAGGGGGACTTAGGGGGCTTAGCACATTTTTGGGGGGTTGTAGGCCCCCAAGGCCCCCCTTGGCGTTGCGACTGCCCCTTATAGATATAGCAGCATTATAATAGAGATACGACTTTGGGAAAATGCAATTTCGAGCAGCCCCTCGGTCTCCTGAAGACTTACGATACCTTTACACACTATTTTATAATAAATTTCAATAGCATGTGTGAATCAACGGGGCTCCTTAACACTCGGGCCGCTCCGACCGGGCAGTGCTGGGGCGGTCGCCACGGTTCTGCCAGGAATATCATCTTTACGACTCCAATACAACCTATTATTTGGATATTCAACATATCCACTCAACATTAATCCTCCAAGCATTACTAACATATCATCTGCTGTCACATTCAGCGATCTATTTTGTTGAACTGCATACAAATTTGTATGTGCAACAAGGCTTCAATGAACTTTTGATCTAAAACAATCTGAATAGCTCACACTATGTAGCAGTTGATACGACTTCATCAGAAAAAAGAGAGCCTCGGTTGATTGCTGTATATAGGATATTCAGGACAATGTGGATGAACATCAGATTTCATATTCATCTTATAAAATCAACACAGAAGCAGTAAGTTATCGATTTGCTGAGTCCTTTTTTGTTTGTTACAATACATAAACATATCAATTGATCAGTATAAGCCCTAAATGATTTAAATTATACAAAAATGAAAGTATTGATTCATTTTTATAATACGTAAGCTTGTAATGATCAAAAGAGTGTCTATATATACTCGTATATATATGTTTGTGTCTATGATATATCAGATCAGATCATATATCAGATATATGTCAGATCATTATTTCCAATGAATCTAGGTAATAGATGCCCAGCGTCCAGAAAAATGGACACCCATAAGTAAACTGTTTTAACTCAAAACCATATCGTATGCAATACCTATTTATGATATAAATTGTTGTTTCACCGCCCTTGTTGCCATTGTACACACGCTTCTCACAAGCGATTTATTGCACAGCGATGAATGACAGTGACGAAAAATACAGAACAAGAGAATGAAGATGAACACGATCAACACAAGACGCAGTAACCAATACACCCGATTGTACACAACCCTACTCAACACGACCACACACACCTGCACAACCGCACACTCTCCGCTCCACACACCAACTCCCTACGCTTACACAACCGGCCTTTGACCTTCGCCAAGGTCAACACCAACACACCTAAACACACGACAGACCAGCCGCGCACACACACACACACTTGCACACCAAACCCATGCGCTCACAGACAAGTGGTATCCAACTCCATCACACTGTAGCGCGGCGGTGCGCGTAAAGGGACCGCCTAGCCCGGACGTACTCACGTACGCCGCGAGTATTCGGGGTCTCCACCCGGCACGCACAAAAGGACGCGAAAGGCGCGCGGGAAGCAGCGAAGCGCCGCTACTAGTTGCGCTCCCGAGCAAACGGTTTGCTCGGCAGAGAGGCCAAGCCGCCTTTGGTCTTTGGGCGGTGAGAGTGGACCGAAGGCTGGGAGCACGAAATAGCGGACAAGGAGAGGAACGTGAGGGCCCCGTGCTGTGCAATACTATTGGTGTGGGAAACACCAGCGTAAACCAGCACCTACTGACCGGATAGGTGGAGATGTCCCGGCAATCACTGACACTCACGAAAAACACGACGGTGTATTCGGTGTGTGATCGCCTTCGAACACTGCGATGTAAATCTGCGGTTGTGGGCGCTACTTATCCTTTCAGTACACAGACTAAAATGGACAATACACGCTATACAAAGAATAACACGAAGACATTGGCACTGACAAGATAAAAGTTAGCGCTGAATGTATAACATAGATGGGCAACACGGAAAATCACAGCAATACACAATTACGACAACAAATAAGTGACTAGAAACAATAAAACAACATACACACTCATTGCGCTATCCCAGCGCCATCTGGTGACAGGCCTGTCGTCACCGTGCAGGCCACCGCTACACTACCCCCCGCCAGAGTCTAACGAGAATGAGACTCGATGAGTTGCAGGACTGTAGCGTGTTGGCGGTCGATCCGAGCATGTGCGGAGTATGGACCGCGGAGTTGTAGTGGCAACTATGGGACGCTGAAGCCGTGTTGTCGGCGTTCGGTCACTGGGCTGTCGGATTCGTTGTGTTGAGCCGTGTTGTTGGGCAGATGTCTTTTGTCTTGGTTGAGACTGTAGCGATAGCCCCGGTCTCAGTCGACTCACGTCGCCTCGCGATGCGTCAGCGTACGATGCTGGTGAGGCGTCAATGAGGGAGGTACGAGTGCGTCGTACTTTCGACCTTTGGCGTGTTTGCGGCGTTTGCAGCGGCAGCGACGATCGTTTGGCACGAACATCACATGCTTGTTGCGTGGGGGTCCAGCTGCAAGGTTTTGTGCACCGCTTCGCATTATCGCCGAAGCAACGGTGATACCAACAGGCGGTCGTGTTGACGCTGCTGGTGCTTGGGCGCGCTGCCTCAACCGGTAGACGCTTGCGAGGGTGAGGATGAAACACCGTATGAGATGTGCACAGAAGCTCAGGTGTGGCAGGAGAAGAACGCCGAGGCTCAGACAGCTGGAGCTCGCTATGACCAGTGTGTCGGTCAGCGGCTCGAGACAGCTGGAGCTCTGTCACCAAGCTGTGAAGAGAAGCGGTTAGAAGGCCCAAATCCGCATCTTCAGCGGCGACACTGGGCGTTGGCGTGTGAGGCGGCTCGATGAGGCACTGGATGCCCGAGGAACGCTCAGAGCACTGTGTGCCGCGAGCACAGACACGCCCGCTAGCGTCGCGCAGCTCATGTCTGTGGACGTCCACTGTCAGCCGGTGGTGCGCGAGCAGATCGGCACCAATTATGTTGAGTGGCACGTCCGCGACAATGAACGTCCAGAGCAGCGGAGGAGCACCCTCGCCGAATGACACCGTGATGTCCCGAGTGCCATGGATGTCATTCTGGGCATGGATGTTACTGGACAATTTGAAGAGGTTACCGTTTCAAAAGATGGTCTTACTACGTTTTCTACTTGCTCCCGTGATACTCCAGGGTCGACCTTCTTTGAGAGGAACAGTGATCGCTCGACTCCCATATGATGTAAACAATGTAAATCCTTAACTTGCTCCATTGTTACACCACACAATCCGCCGTCCCGTTCAGTAGCATGCTCTCGTATCCAGTCTTTTTTAAATCGTGTCAACAGATCAGCTTTGTTAGCAGCGGTCGCTACGAGAGAAATGTTTACGCTCAAACTCAGTTCATTTACTAAATCTTTGATGATACCGAGCCGGCGCTTTATCAACACTTCAGCAGCTCCTTTTGTTCTCACCCTTCTCTCACATGTCAATGTTGACTGGAGCCAGCCAGCCACTGTTGAAGAGTCAGTGTGTATATCAATTTTATTCAATCCCCACTTCAACGCCAGGTTGAGTCCTCGGGACACTGCCTCCAGTTCCGCAACATTAATACATATGCATGTATGTGCAAAGTCACCTTTCTTTCGTTGCCACGACGCATCTTCCACTAAAACACCATCCACTTCTACAGCCGCTCCGATGGCTAAATTGCTGGCGTCGCACCATATCACACCGGCTTTGGTATACGACACCAACCATATCCCCTTCACCGGATCTTCGCCTCTGGTTCGATTCAACATTTCCTCAGTCATATCCAAAACAGCACGAGGCACGGGATCATCCCAGTCGCAAGATGAGGCTTGTCGTTTTATATAACTGCACGCTGGTCTAAGCCATCCTGCTATGGGGTAATGTCCCACCAGCTTGCCACATATGGAGAACAATTCTCGCTTGGTCAAGTCCTCTTTCAATTCCGGGATCTCGTTTCCTCTGCGAAATTCCAAGACACCATCATGATTCATTAGCATTTTCAGACCGAGTACACTGCCACCATTAATGGTGATGGTGATGTGATGGAATTGGAAACCACTTGTCTGTGAGCGCATGGGTTTGGTGTGCAAGTGTGTGTGTGTGTGTGTGTGTGTGTGTGTGTGTGTGTGTGTGTGTGTGTGTGTGTGTGTATGTGTGTGTGTGTGTGCGCGCGCGCGACTGGTCTGTCGTGTGTTTAGGTGTGTTGGTGTTGACCTTGGCGAAGGTCAAAGGCCGGTTGTGTAAGCGTAGGGAGTTGGTGTGTGGAGCGGAGAGTGTGCGGTTGTGCAGGTGTGTGTGGTCGTGTAGGTGTGTGTTGAGTAGGGTTGTGTACAATCGGGTGTATTGGTTACTGCGTCTTGTGTTGATCGTGTTCATGTTCATTCTCTTGTTCTGTATTTTTCGTCACTGTCATTTATCGCTGTGCAATAAATCGCTTGTGAGAAGCGTGTGTACAATGGCAACAAGGGCGGTGAAACAACAAGCTATTTCGGCACCGACTTCAGCTCCAAATGTGTTGCGCTCCGACATGATGAAGAGTTTCGACGGCACAGGTGATGTGATCGCATGGCTCAAAAAAGCTGAATTGGTCGCTAAGCTTACTGGAGTCACTGATTTGCAGAGTTTTGTGCCTTTATTTCTAGAGTGAGCAGCATTGGCCTTGTATCTTGAGTTGACTGTTGAGGCTCAATCAGATTATTAGTTGATTAAGTCAAAACTTCGAGAGGCATTTTCAAGCACTCCGGTGGATTCTTTCGTGTTATCGAAGAGTGTGATATGGCGTGGTGAGCAAGTTGATGTATATGCGAATGAAATACGTCGGTTAGCGGGCCTGTGTGGGTTTGGAGGTGATGCATTGGAGCTCGCCGTAAAGTTGGCGTTTATCAGTAGGTTTCCAGGCAGGATCTCGGCAGGGTTGCAGGAATATGATGTGCAACAGACGACAATGGAGGCTCTTCTCACCAAGGCTCGGATACTGGCGCGGTCGGTAGTCAGTGCTGTGGCCACTGAGCCCAGCGTCGCAGCTGACACCAGTGTTTCTGCGACAGCTCAGCGCCCTGTTGAGCGGCGTAATGGGTTCGTTGGACGGTGTTTTAATTGTGGAGGTCCACATATGGCTCGTCATTGCAAGAAAAATATGCCCCGGTGTTTCAAATGTGGCACAGTTGGTCACAGGGCAGTGCATTGTCAGTTGGGAAACGATGGTGGGGAAGTTGCTGCGCCAGCGGTTTCCCCCGCGATGTTGTGATGGCGCGAACAAATGATCTTCCATACGTGACGGTTTCGATTTGCGGACGGCAAGTAAAGGCTTTGTCGGACACAGGATGTTCTACATCTATTATTTCAAGTAAATTGAGTGTTCCGAGCCACAGTGAAGTGGCACGTGTTATGACGGTGGACGGCCGTGAAGTTGTGTGCTCAAATTCGTGTGTGATTGATATTGTCATCAATACAATACGACTTGAAACTCGAGTACAATACAGTACAATACATGTCTCGAGTGAATTTGAATGTTAATTGAACAAACCAGTGAAAATGTAATTGATATTGCTATAGTGATCCAATGACAATATCAATTACATGGAAATTAAATCCGGTGAAATACATACCAAATATGCATCAGACGCGTCACGTACGCCTAATGAGTAAGTTTATACTTCTCTACGCCCCCCAAGTCGACAATGTCAGACTGATAAATATGTTAACTTAGAGCACGTAATCGCCATCGCGTATCCAGGCAGGTGGACGGCGTTGTCTGGTAGGTCGTGATACAGGACTCTCAGGTGGTGATGAACCGCTCGGTGGCAACTCCGACGTAGCTGGAAGGTATGGCACGGCAAGGTTCGGCGTATCAGACTCTTTGGTAGTCGGCGACTTTGGGATAGCCGGCTCATTTCGTGGGCCATGAAGTTCGGTTGGTTTGATAGGTGAAAGCGGCTTCGTGATAAGAGGTGGGTGCTGCGGCGATGCGATGAATGGCGGCAGGTACGGTAATTGTGTCAACTGTGCACGCTGAATAAAGGGAATATATTTCCTCAAGAAGCGCCGATTTCGAAGGGTGACACGTCCAGAACCATCAACGCGAATTACATACTGATCGAACTGTCGAACCTCTACAACGATACCGGTTTTGTCCCATTTGCTTGGATGGAGACCAGTCTGGTTCTGGATTCGAACACAATCGCCGATTACCAATGGCGGGAGGTGCCGAGTGTGTTCAGAAAGACGGTCAGCGGTCACCATGTGTCTATTTCTCAATCCTTCCTCTCTAGCTACAAGGGTCGATCGCCACGTTGGGTGGAGTGCATACCTCCCTGGATGGATAGGTATGAAATCTCGGATCGGCCGAGCAAAGATGCACATCGCAGGTGAAAGACGGGTAGCTGGGTCCGGTGTGTTCCGGTATTGTAGCATTGCACGCCGGAAACGATCAGTGTCTAGACGCCCGTGATTGTCCGTGTTCTCGGTGAGTAGACGTTTCACTGTCGGCGATGACTACAGTAAACGGTTCGATGCGATTGTGTCTAACGTCCCACGGTTCACAAAATGTGTCGACGACTCAATTCTATGGTCTTACTCTATTGACGAAGCCTTCCATCAGGCTGTTGATTGGCTGGACAGATGTGGACATCACGGTATCGTCCTCAACCCGTCGAAATTCCGGTTCGCCGAGAAAACAGTTGATTTTGCAGGCTTTACTATCTCGCCCACCAAAGTTACTCCTAGCGCCAACTACACCGACGCTATCCGGCTGTTTCCCACACCCAAAAATATCACCGATATCCGCAGTTGGTTTGGGCTGATCAATCAGGTCTCCTTTTGCTTCGCGTCATCTCCACAAATGCTCCCTTTCAGGAACCTCCTCAAGCCGAACACCAAGTTTTATTGGGACAAAAACTTGGATAAGGTACTCAACCAATCCAAAATAGCCATCCTGAGCAGCATCAGTAGAGGCGTTGAAATTTTCGACCCTGAAAAACCCACCTGCCTTGTAACGGATTGGTCCAAAAGTGGTCTTGGATTTTGGTTATTGCAAAAACAATGCAGGTGTGCGTCTTCAGCAGCATTTTGTTGCAAAACCGGATGGACTGTCACACTAGTCGGCAGCAGATTCACGTCATCAGCCGAATCTCGCTATGCACCCATCGAAGGTGAGGCATTGGCTGTGGCCGATGATCTTGACAGATTGAAACATTTTGTTCTTGGATGCCCAAATTTAATCATTGCCGTTGACCACAAGCCCCTGCTGAAATTGTTCACTTATCGCTGCCTGGGCGATATTCACAATCCTCGCCTCAGAAACTTAAAAGAAAAAAGTCTCCGTTACAAATTCAAAATCATTCACATCCCCGGTTCTCGTCAAAAAGCGGCCGACGCCATTTCACGCCACCCAGTGAATGAACCAGAGCCGCTACACCTACCCGATGACATTGCGTCATCAAACGAGATGCTCCAATCTGTGACTTGGGAAGAGGTTCGTTTGGCCACAGCTAGCGATGCTGACATGATTAAGCTACTCAGCTACATCGGCAACGGTTTCCCCTCATCTAGTGATCATATGCCACAAGAAATTCGATCTTTTCATCGATTCAGGCACAACCTGACTAGTTTTGACGGTGTTCTATTGTACAATGACCGAGTAATCATCCCACAGCATCTACGAGGACGTATACTAGAGTCTCTACATTCAGCTCATCAAGGCATCACACAGATGTGTTAACGTGCCGAATCATCCGTTTTCTGGCCAGGAATGACGTCCGAGATCGCTCAGACACGTAATCCATGTAGTGCATGTGATCGCATGTCACCGTCTCAACTGTCAGCACCGCCTACACCACCTCCTCAACCCTGCTACCCCTTCCAACAAATCGTGAGTGATTTTTTTACTTATCGCGGACAAAATTATTTAGTTATAGTGGATCGTTACAGTAATTGGCCCATTGTCGAAAGAGCTCGCGATGGAGCTGAGGGACTGGTATCAGCACTACGACGCACCTATGTCACGTAGGGTATTAGGGACGAGTTGACATCTGACGGTGGCTCCGAGTTCACCTCCGGTCTCACAAATAAGTTTCTCAGCAGCTGGGGTGTATCTCATCGTATTTCATCCGTAGGGAACCCCCATAGCAACTGTCCTGCGGAAGTTAGTGTGAAGGTACTGGTTGCTATGCCTAACAACAGCACCATGTATTGGAAGCGCCCAAAATATTGAGAGAGAAAGATGTCGAAAACAAAAATTCTAGAAAAAAAGAGATATATAAGTATATACTTATTTATCTTATACTTCATTATCTTAACTATTCAATTCATTCTAGAATTCGACAGCTCAGACAATGAAGTGTATCTCGTGCAAGTTCTACAGAGTACAGCTCCTCTTCCTGGTCATGTGGAATATATTGCAGCAGACCTTCGATTAGCGGGGCCATTTTCCGGTGAAGTTGCACAATAATCCAGCCGTAGTGTAAATATTGGCTGCTCTTGTAACTGCCGATAACTGCCGTATTCGCATACATCACTGACACTGAATAGACACTGTACAGACATCACTGAAATACTGCAGCACACCAGGCAAAGCTACAATGACTACCTGCAATCAAAGCCGTAGCAACCGCCCCCCGTACCCCCTGGCCGGGGAGGCCCGAATGTTGAGGGGCCCCGTTGCTTCACATTTGATATTAGAATTTAGCATATTTATTATGTATAGCCTTTACCTGTTTGCTCAAATGTTTTCACCTGAGCTTGTATTGTGATTATGTCTAATAAGTAAATTCATTATTTCGTACTTTATTTATAATGGGGGCCCCAAGTGTTGCTTTCGGGGGGGGGGGGGGCTTAAGTCCTCGCAACGGCTCTGGGAATACCTCAGAACTCAAACACGAAACAATGAAAATGGCTAAAGAAAATGAAAACATTTTCATCAAAATATTTCCAAAATATATTTATAACTTAACAAATTTTGAGTGTAGGTGTTCCTCAAATACAAACACAAATATCAATGTGAGTCATGTGTTAAACCATACTATTTACATACATCACAATATCTTGTATAACAATTTCAACAATGCAATCACAACACTATCCTCATTCCGCAACCAACAACACACGCTTCGCGATTGCCGCGTTGCCAACAACCTTCAGCCGCAACTTGGTCGCTGAAACATCTACTTTGGCTACAGGTCCCCCTTTCCCAGAGGAAAGTATTATCCGCTCAGAGGCGGGGGTATCATAGCTGCCAAGCTACTCATTGTCGCCTGCTTTCAGTCTCTTCACAGGAAAAACTTGTCGGAAGTTGTGGAATAGGAATATGATTCCACAATTTCACAATGACACCGTGAATTCGACCAGAAACACGGACTCTGACTAACGTACACACAGAAAAACTCGGCGACAAGATAACATCGCATGTTGGTTGATGGTCACACGCGGTCCTCGAGCTATATCAGTAACGGGTTGACATAGTCGAATCCGTCAAAGTCGCTCTGGCTGATACGTTGTACACATGTATTGTTGTCGAGTGTCAGTTGCACCGGCTCATCGGTGAACTCGGGCGGAAAGTTGGCCAGGTCGCGCTCGGTCTCGACGTGCGGCGTGTACGGCGGAGTCAGCTGCTTTTGCTCCAGTAACTTCCAGTCGACGCTCTTAAAGAACTTGTGACCAAATATGTCTTGAATACCGGTGTGCGGATGACAGCCCAGTCGCTTCACTGGTTTCTTTTGGAGAAATCCCTTGAGGATTTTGCGCGCCTCCACCGACAAACACTGCGGAATGCGTATTTTCTTCTCAAGAATACACCCCATATGCACTCTAATGTCCTGATCGGGCGCTTTATAATACTCGTCAATATCGAACAGAGTGCGACCAGTCAGCATCTCGAACATGAGCACGCCCAGCGCCCACCAGTCCACACTGAAGTCGTAACCCTTGTCAAGCAACATCTCCGGCGCGATGTAGTGGGGCGTGCCGCAGAAGGTGGATGTTGTGTCGCCCGCCTGAATGCCTTCCTTGCAAATACCGTAGTCAGTCAGCTTGATGTGACCCTCGTGGTCGATCAGCACATTTTCCGGCTTCAGGTCGCGGTAGATTATGCCCTTCTCGTGCAGGAATTTGAGCGCCATGCAAATCTCAGCCGAGTAGAATCTGACGTGTTCCTCGGGCAGTTTGCCCTGGCGATACATGTGAAACGAGAGGTCGCCGCCGCGCACAAGCTCTATCATAAAATACAGCCGACTGGGACTCTGGAAGCACGAGTGCAGTCCCACCAGGAACGGATGGTTGGACACCGTCTCAAACACGTGTTTCTCGGTCTGTAATGAATCGATTTTCACGCCGACGGTGAACAGTTCCTTTTTTATCACTTTCATGGCATACACGCGCCGAGTTTGTCGCAGCTCCGCCATCATGACCTTGCCGTAGCCGCCGCGTCCAATCACGCGGATCAGCTCAAAATCGGCCAGTGAGTAATTGGTGGGACTTGCGACCGCGTCAATCGAGCTGCTCGCCGCGGCCGCCGCAGGCACGAGGTCCACACTGACCGTCTCAGTGTTGGTGCGGTCGGCGATGAGTTGAGACGAGATAAGCTGAGAGCAGGGTAAAGAACATGTCCTAGATGATGATGATGTTGATGGCAGTGAGGATAATGGTGGTAGTGATTTGTGTTTCGGCTGTAAATTGAATTTCACACTTGGCTTTGGCGATGATAATGGCGACTTGTTTGGGTATAATTCTGGTGATAACGTGCTTGTACATTCCACAGGTCCCTCTGGTGCCGTCGATACTTTCATATCACCGGCACATGACGGTGAGAACTCATCATTTGCAAGTAACAGCTCATCAGTTGCATCTTGCATCTCAATGCATGGCGATTGAGGCCCAGGCTCTTTGAATTGAGCGACCACATCGCTTAATTTGTCCAGTTGATGATTGTAGAGATTCGTGTAGCGAACCTCTTCAAGCGCAGCGCCGACATTTGGGTCGTATTTGGCCAACGTATTGATAAAGTCCGTGATCGTTGACGCCATTTGATCGATAATGCTCGTTTCCGAAGACTCCTGTCTGATTAAGTCAACGCAACGCACCAGCACTAGGATATTGTCCCGATTCAGGACGATATTACCGATGGATATATTCTCGCCGACTATGGCCTTGAGACAGAGCACACACTGGTGTAATACCTGGTGTGCATTGGTAATTCCTGTTGACTTTTTGCTGTTTGATCTTGATCCTTGGAAAATGGGCATGCAGCAAGTTTGAGCGGTGTTCTGCTTTTCTTGGTCGATGCGTTCTCTGGCCGACAATATAATGTTCATATAATCGAGCAGGACAATGACTCCTTGCTGCTCCACGAAGTCTTGAAGCCACCATCTGGTGTACATTCGTAGGGAGATCTCCAAGTCTTTCATCAATGTCGTGTTCTTGCCACACATAGCCAGAACTTTGCTGGGCTTCTTGGTCATTTTCGCCGAGTAGTTTTTTAGGTTGCGCACATAGTACGCTGGACATTGGCGAATTGTTTTATTCCAGTTGGAAAGCATTGCCCACTTTGATGTGATGTTGTAGTGGACGCATATCTGTGCTGCCTGTTCGGTAACACCGGTCCAGGCGAGGTGTTTGGCAAACGCCTCCTCAATGTCGATGTTGTTGCTCATTGCTTGCATGTCTTCAGGCATATTCACCTTGAACATTGTAGCTAAACTGATAGTTTGTGAAAATGATGTCCCACAACCGAAATCCAGTTCAGAAATGGCTGCATCAAACACAAAGCTACTTCACTATTCAACTAGTAAATATATGTCAAATGAAAACTCGTGATAATCAACTAATCGGAACTTGCGGTTGGAATAAATATATTATTCCAACATATGTATATTTTTCCTCGTAAATATTCCATAACAAAAACTGGTGAAAACTACTAATGGGCACTTGTGGCTGGGATAATTTAGGGGAATTAATGATATATAATTAATGATATATAATTAATGATATATAATTAATGATATATAATTAATGATATATAATTAATGATATATAATTAATGATATATAATTAATGATATATAATTAATTATATTGACTCTATATTGTAACATACAATAAAACAATTCATACAATAAAATTCATATTCAATTCATAAAAGAAAATGGATAAAAATAAAAAATGAAAAAATATGCTGTAACAAAAAGAAAAACTAAAATATATTACATTCAGGCGCGTGTGTGCATCACCGCTCCACGCGCGCCTACAAGACGTCACGCCACAACCGCACCACGAACACGACTCTACGCTCACACCGTGACACACGGGAGCACACACACACACGCACGCACGCACAGGCCTCACACCCACCACCACAACCAATCAGCGGCGAGTCGGTCACTCGCTCGCCGCCGCGGGGCTTGAAAAATTCACCAAACGCATACACACACAGCTATACACAACTATACACACTTGCTCACACACTCTCGCACGTAATACGCAATTCAACTGTACACGATCACACATAGACACACTAACACGTTCACGCACACACAATCTCAGTCAACGTAGACACACTCTCTCACACACACACTCTCTCTCTCTCTCACTGCACACCAGAGTAAGGGTATGGTACGGTACGGTACGAAATTACGGTACGGTACGATTGAATTTCGGGCAAAAGTACGGTACGAAATTACGGTACAAAATGTTTTCCGAAGTCCGGTACGGTACGAAAGTGGGAAAAAAATTTCGTACCGTACCGTACCTTTTTCGTACTAAAGAAAATGGATCAAAGGTGAGCTCGATATAGAGAACTTCCGCATGATGTTACGGCAGAGTGACATTACGTTGCCCAAACTAGACTGTGTTACCAGGTGAGGGTCCACGTATGATATGCTGCAAAGTGTGAAAGAATGCAAGCCATATCTGCAACAGCTTGGGCTGGCTGATAACTCTATGTTGATGGAAGATGGTCGTGCATTAACGACTTGCTCCTGAGTCTACAGCCCCTGTACATAACTACTAAAGCCATTCAATTACAGCACGTTTGCAGCTGGAGAGTTCCTGGGCGAGTGGCTGAAGTGCAAGGTGAAGCTGTCAGCTTGAGGAAGGAAGAAATATTTCAGGTGATCTTCTTGAGGCCATGGAAAGCAGAGAAGGCAATCTTCTTAACAATCTCGCCTTCCTATCGGCGGTGTATATGGACCCGCGGCATCAATGCTTATTATCTGACACACAAAGAGAAGTTGCAAAAACACACCTCTGCACATTGTGGAAAAGATTGGAGATGATTGAAAAGAACGGTGACGACTTCCAGGAAAGCCATCGCGTACAGATTGCAGAAGAATGCGAGGCAGACAGTGCAAGGGATGACAATATCATAGAAAAATTGCTCACCGAAGGGGATAAGTTAACTCGCAACAATGTAAGTGGCAAAATGACTGAAGTTTCGCTTACAATAGCAAGCTTCAATAATTCGCCAAGAATCGAAAAAAATGAGAATATTTTTCACTGGTGGCATCATCATCCCCACAATGGTCTAAAAGCACTAGCAGAAGTTGCCATAGCACTTCCGGTGACTCAGGCCAGCGTTGAAAGAAGTATTTCTGGTCTGAATTGCATTCTCATTGAGCGACGGACAAGACTAAAATCTGATATAATTGATGCGATCATGGTGCTAAGATTTAACACCTGAGACTGCAATTTTGCTACTGCCAACATTTCGTGCTTGCTCTAATGAATTTATCGCTAGTGCCCTATATCAACAACAACAACAACAACAACAAACATGTATTTAATATAGCGCACACAATAGTTACAAGCGCGCGACACGCAAAATAATAATGGAGCAAGTGGGAAATTTGGTCAATTGCGCAGGTTGGGTGAAGTAAAAACATGCAGCGCAGAACAGAAACACAAACATGTAGCAATTATGAGTCCGGAATATGTAACTAAAATGTGCAAAAAAAGCGATAAATCATTAAATAAAAGGAAAAACGGATTAAATCAATATCAATAGGAAGAATAAATCAATTATAACATTGCCAACAAGTAAACTTAAGAAGACTCTGAGGCCAAAGAAAGGAAATGTTTGTGCAGCTCAGAGGAGAAAGATGAGTAGGATTTCATTCGGAGGAGGCGAGGAGGAAGTGAATTATAAATGCGGGGTGCAGAAAAAAAGAATGATTTCGCGGACCAAGTGGATTGGTTCAACGCAGGGGGACAGATTAGAGGAGTAGGATGGCGACGTGAACCAGAAGTACTCTCTTGAACCAGAAGTAGTGAGCGTAGATAGGCCGGGGGTGAAGGACAGTGAAGGATTTTGTACACCAAACAGCAAATTTTGTAGCGAATTCGGAAATGAGCAGTGAGCCAACCAAGGCGGTGAAGGTGAGCTGAAGTAGGCGTTTTGGGAGGAAGTTTAAGAACGAAGCGACAGGCAAGGTTGATAATGGATTGTAGATGGCGGATACTTTTGAGGGGAAGGTGAAAAAACAAGGAGTTACAGTAATCTAGGCGAGTGAAAATGTAAGAATTGACGAGAAGAACAGCCGAAGATTCGTCCAAAAGAGAACGTATGGGATACAATTTTCTCAGAATGAAGCGGCAAGAGCGAGTGAGTTGAGAAAAGTGTTGAGAAAATGATATTGTTGGATCAAATGTGATGCCAAGGTTGCGAATTTGAGCAGCTAGAGGCAAGGAGACAGTGGTAGGGGTTATCCTTGGAGGATGAAAAGCTAAGTAGACAGTTTTGTCGTGATTAAGAAGGAGGTATCTGGAGGCAGCCCATGACGAAATATGGGAAAGAAGTTTAGATACTAAAGAAGAATTATGTAAAGATAAGGGAAAGTAAATTTGTACATCGTCAGCATAGACGTGAAAGGAAATAGGGTATTCTCTGAGGACAGAACAAAGGGACGAGACGTAGAGGTTGAAAAGGAGTGGTCCCAGGAGAGAACCCTGTGGGACGCCAGAAGTCAACGGAACATTGACAGACATCCGGGAATTACAGCGGACAGAAAAGGAACGTTTATGAAGGTAGGAAGAGACAAGAGAAAGAGCTGAGGAAGAAAGGCCAATATGGGCGAGATCTTCACACAGAATGGAATGATTGACGAGATCAAAGGCAGATGAAAAATCTAATGATATTAGCAGAACAGATTTGCCGAAGGAAAAGTTGGAAAAAATGTCATTAGTGAGGCGAATAAGGAGAGTTTCAGTTGAATGATTTGACATGAAGCCTGATTGACAAGGATCAAGGACCGGAGTAATAATCGGACGAAGTTGTTCAAGGATAGCGTGTTCAAGAACTTTAGAAGGAAGCGTAAGCATAGATATAGGACGATAGTTGGAGGGGATGGCAGGATCAGCATTAGGCTTCTTCAGTATGGGTGTGATTATAGCATGCTTAGAAGCTAGAAATTGACCATGAAGAAAAGAGGAATTAACCATATGGGTGAGAATGGGAGCAAGGAGGAGGATCGAATCAGAGAGAGCGGAAAAATTAATAGGATCCGAGGGGCTTCTTTTGTTGCGGAGTTTGAGGAGAAAACGAGATGTTTTATAGGGAGAAATTGGTACGAAGGCCGAAATAGAATTTGAGGAGGTAGGAAATGATAGAGGAAAATGACTTTTTTGAATATTTGAGAGTATTGTATCAATTTTTTGAGTGAAAAAAGAGGAGAATTGATCAGCTGAAATCATTATTGGACTCCGGGAGGCACTACCAGTTATTGATTTCAGAGTGGACCACCGAGAGTGTGAACCCTTTCCCAGTGAGGATAGGTGAGAGGTGAAATAGATAGATTTGGCGGAAGCAAGAGAGGCGAGGAAGGAATTTCGAGCCGAGCAAAAGGTTGACCAGGACGAAGGAGAGCGAAAGCGCCTCCAGAGACGCTCCGTACGACGGCATTTGGAGCGCAGGAGGCGCAGATCTGAGGACCACCAAGGAGGGGGTGGAGATTCGCAGATAACTTTGATTTCACGGAGTGGAAAGATAAGATCATTTATATTTGAGAGGTAATCTGAGATAAAGTTTGGGAGTGATAGAGGACTGAGGAAAACATAACTAAGAGGAGATAGGAAGCGTTCGACAAGAGAGGAGAAGTGAGAAGAATTGAAATTCTTGTAGTTGCGTGAAAGAATAACCCTAGAGGAAGATTTGGGAGAACGAGGGGAAAAAAGTTGAAATGTGATAAGGCTATGGTCAGAAAAAAGAGGATCTGGGGGGTGGGTGAGTATGTCTGGGGAAATGAGTTTCGAAGAAGTCGGAGTGGAAATAATGAGATCCAGCGTGTGACCAGAAGTATGGGTAGCACCTGAGTTCAAGACGAGAAGATCCCAAGAGTCGAGCAGAGAAATAAAATCACGTATGAGAGTTTGAGACGAAGGGCGATCAACCCAGATGTTGAAGTCGCCTAGCAGAATATAGTTATCAGAGAAATGTTGGGAAAGTAGTGAGATGAATTCGTCAAAGTCAGACAGGAAGAGTGAGGCGGTACCAGAATTATTATGACGGTATACCACTATAATACCCAGGGTGGGAAGTGCTGGTAGAGACAGACAGAGTACTAAAAATTCGAAAGCAGGAGATGTAAAATTGAATTCTGTGAGGGTGGAGAGGGAAAGCGAGGCATTGAAAATGACGCCAACTCCACCGCCCGAAGGTTTCAATGATGAAGAAAGAGATCGACAGGCATGGAAGAAATTAAAAGACGGGGGAAGATGAGCTCTAAACGTGGGAACGTCGCTCTCCAGGAGCCATGTCTCGGTTAAGAACAAGAGAGAAAGTTGATTGGAGAGTAGTGCATCAGATATATACAAGGATTTGTTACGGGCCGATCTGGTATTGAACAAACCAAGAGAAATGTGCTTACTAAAAGGAAGAGAGTAATGAGAGGGAAGACGTTGAGAAAAGTCGTGATGAGGAAATGAGCAATTCGGGTGCTTGATGGGTGAGGTGGAAGAATGGGCTGTAGGAAGTCACGCAGAAGAACAATGGGAAAATGAAGGAGACTGGGCTGGAGGAGCTACAATGGTGCGCTGTCGGATCGAATTTTTCACGGCGACGAAGGAGGGACACTGAGGCGAAAACGATGAGTGATTGGCGGGGCGATCGTGTCTTACACAATTGGCGCAACATTTTTTAGTCTTATCCGGACATTGCGAAGAATGGTGTGCCCCAGCACAGTGGCCGCATGTGATGGCATTGGAGGGGGCACAGCGGTTTTTCTTGTGGCCGAGGCCGCAGCAGTGGGAGCAGCGCGCTACCCAGAAACGATCATAGACAGTGCAGCTGCACAAATCCACGAACAGGCGGTCTCCGGCAGTTTTGATGGCCCGTCGAACCTCTGGAGAAACACCCAGAACGGCATGCGAACGACCATACTTAGGTTTTGAAATGAAAAACAGTTTCATTTGCGAATCAGGAACTGAAGCCAAGCAGGGGTTTTTCATTTTCAAAGAGCTCAGTAGATGATCAGGCGAAGACACTGGTGGGATGTTGGCCACAGTGATTTTGGGGAGAATTGACGCCTGCCCCAGGACCGATACTTCCACATTGTCCAAGTTGTTGAGCGCAATCTCAGCCTCGGTTCTGGCGTGTGCAGTCGAGCAGTGCAAAACTAAGCCACCGGTCTTTGTTTGGCGGGATTTAGCAACTGGGACTGCTTTCAGGCGACTCTTCACGTCATCCATCTTCACAGATCCGGCGCCCTTTTGCTTCACAACCAGAGGGTACGAATGCACGCCTTCCTCCTTGTTTTGCGAGTCGTTCACTTGAGAGACCGACAAGGAAGCACACACAGAAGCGTGCACAGATCTGAGGTCGTCGGTGAGTTCCTCCTTCATTTTGGCGAGGCGAGAGTCGATAACTTCGGTAATTTTCTCAACTGCCAGTGGCGCGCAGCGCGACGAAACGTAGTCAGACTTGCAAGTCACGCAAATCCAAAACAGCTTGTGTTTTCGTATTGCGTTATACGCCGGAGTGGACAAGGCAGCGCATGTGAGGTGGAAGTAGCTCCCGCATCCTTCACAGTGAATGTGCGGGGCAGAGTTGAGGAGCTCGCCACATGTGCAGGTTCGGTCAGTCGGTGGAGACAGAGTGGTCATGATGAGTGCGGGCGAGTCCGTGTGTCGAAGCGATGTGTAAGGCAGAGCAACGGAGTACAATGGTACACCCTGACAGGGAGGGTTAATCCTCTGCCGGTGGGAGAAACCAGCACAAAAACAGGGACGCGAGAACACGGGCGCTCAAGCAAACAGGGACCAACACAAGACACAACCTAACTCGACGACAGCACAAACAAACATATCCTGGCATGTGCCATGCTTACCATAAAATGTTAATCTGTCTTGTGAATTTGCAAATTGAATGTGTGGCGTATGCGTGTATGTGCGTGTATGCAAGTGTAACGTCTGTGTGTAAGCAAGTGTAATGTATGCGCGTATGTGTGTAAGCAAGTGTAATGTATGCGTGTATGTGAGTAAGCAAGTGTAGAGTATGCGTGTCTGTGTGTATGTAACAAGTGTGTCAGTTTGTGCGAATGTGTGTGAAGCTTGTGTGTATGAACGTTTGTATGTTTGTCTGTAGCCCTAAGTGTCAGTGTGATTGTGCGTGTGAGAATCATGGTGTAGGTTTGTGTGTGAGTCAATGTGTATGTGTGGGTGTGTGCACCGTTTCACGTCACGTGACCGAAAGTTATTTAATCCATGACTAAGCACAGCAATGTGAATTCCAGGCCAGTCATTCGTCAGGTATTGAGCTGTTCTTGTCCGGTGCCGCAATACACCCAGCTTTGTCTGTGCCATCTATTTATGTGGCTTGATCACCACATATTGGTGCCCCGAGTGAGGATCAATCGGTGAGTCTTCATTTTGTATTCTTATCACTCTCATTCTGTTAAGATGGCTACGCCGATGGAGGATGTAGAACCTGTGTCGTACCCGTTTTTCCCAACGGCACTGGTGGCTGTTAAACCTCCACAGTTCAGTCCTGAGTCAGTGAAGGGTTGGACAGCAAACATGGACGAGCAATTCCATTTGGCGAAGATAGTAGCCGAAGAGACACGGTATTTTCACGCCGTGGCGGCATTGCCGCCTGCTGTGACATCGCGCATCAGCCCACAGGTAATGGAAAGTCATAGTTACTCGCAGCTCAAAGAAGCGTTGGAGAACATGTTTTCCAAGACAAAATCCGAAGTATTCGAGGATCTTCTCTCCAGGTTGACATTGGCAGGACGCCCCTCAGCAGCGCTATCGGAGCTCCGGCGGACGGCGGCCAGTGTGGGGGCTGGAGACGACCTTGTGCGGCACAAGTTCTTAAAATCATTGCCGCCTGCGATTACTTCCGCCCTGGCAGCGCAGCAGGACTTATCGCTGGACCAGATGGGATCACTGGCGGATGAGCTGGTACCGCTGGTGAGGTCACCGTGCATGTTCGTGGATAACATTCGCGGGATATCAGCTTCAAGTTCACAGCAACGGCATCAGGGGCATTAGCGAGCTGCCAATAGCCGGCGTGAATATCTGCATGCTGGTCTGCGTCCCTTCCGGCGGGGTCAGCGCCCACAGGTGTGCCGGGCACACATATTCTTCGGTGAGCAGGCCCGCACCTGTAAGCCGTGGTGTCGCTGGCCAAACAAAAACCCAAATATTCAGGTGGAGCCATCGTCTCGCTCAGCGTCGCCAGCTCGCCAGCAGCCGGAAAACTGACTGGGCAGGTAGGCTCCGCTGTGACAGCGCACCTGCCCCTCTTGCAGATCACAGCAGTCGTGTACGCTCACAAACTAAACTTCATCGTCGATACAGGGGCGGCGGTATCAATTGTACCCCCGTCAGTGGTGTCGGTGACAGCAGTTCAGCCTAGTGCTGTGAGTCTCAGCTCGGCCGCAGGTCAATCTATCAGCGTGCACGGTGAAGTAAATTTGCAGCTGGGTGTACGCTGCCTACTTCGCGAATTTTCATGGACGTTTGCTGTTGCTGAAGTGACACAGCCGATCATAGGGCAAGATTTTATCGCACATTTCGGCCTCGTTGTTGATTGCCGACGCCGGCGAGTTTTTGACCCGAGCACTGAAATGGCAACAGAGTGTGCGGTCTCCCAAGTGGCTACATGTGGCTTGGTCGTTAACGACATCTCGCCGCTACCGACAGATGTTCAGCATCTACTTGGTCAGTTCCCAGCACTAACGTCTACTGCTTCTGCAAATGCATCGCCTGATGTTAGCTGCAGTGTCACTCACTCCATCGAAACGGGTAGTGCAGCGCCGACGTTTGCGTCTCCTCGGCGGCTCAACCAGGAACGCGAAGAAGCGGCCAAACGTGTGTTTAAAGACCTGCTACGAGAAGGAGTTGTTCGTCCATCAAACTCACCGTGGGCGTCCCCACTCCACCTCGTGCCAAAACGGACACCAGGTGAGTGGCGTGTCACCGGTGATTATCGGGCGTTGAACGCTCGCACGATTCCGGATCGGTACCCGCTGCCTCACATATATGATATGTCTTCGAGAATACACGGCAAGTCCGTGTTTAGCAAAATAGACATGGTGAAAGCCTATTATAACGTTCCAATGGCGGAGCGTGACATTCCGAAAACCGCGGTGACTACTCCGTTCGGGCTGTACGAGTACGTTTATATGCCGCTCGGCTTGAGAGACAGCGGGGCGACATTTCAGCGGTTCATGGATGATGCATTTCGGCATCTAACGTGCGCATTCGTGTACATGGACGACGTTTTGATTTATTCTGACAACGCCAAACAGCACGCAGCCGACCTCGCCGCTGTGTTTGATGTGCTTCAGCAGCACCGCCTCCGGCTGGCGTTGGAGAAATGCCAGTTCTTTTGCGACTGTGTTCAGTTCCTCGGCCACGAGATCAGCGCCAACGGTATCGGCCCTCCGCGTGAACGTGTGTCCGCAATTGCTGAGTTGCAGCGCCCAAATGACATCGCCGGTCTGCGCAGATTCTTTGGCATGATCGGATTTTACCGAAGGATGGTGCCACATTTCTCAGATATCGCGTTTCCGCTGACCGAGATACTCCGAAAACAGCCAAAGAATGTGCCGCTGGAGTGGACGCAGGCCGCTGAGGAAGCATTCGACGCACTCAAGAGTGCCCTGTCGCAAGTGTGTCTGCTGGTCGCTCCTAGCCCAGCGGTTGAGACCTACCATCTCGTCACGGACTGCTCGTCTCTCGCTGCCGGTGCTGCGCTTCATCAGATCGTAAACGGTTTTCCGCAGCCGATTGCATTTTTCTCCAAAAAACTGTCACAGCCACAGCAGAAATATGCAGTCTTTGATCGGGAGCTGCTGGCAGCATATCTGGCCGTGCTGCATTTCCGACATACCCTAGAAGGTCGACACGTCGTCTTATTCACGGACCATAAACCACTGGTCGGAGCATTTTACAATTCGAAGCCGGCGAAATTGGACCGACAACAGCGCCATCTATCCGTGTTGGCAGAATTCGTCTCTGACTTGCAGCACGTGAAAGGCGCAGATAACGTCGTTGCCGACTGCCTGTCGCCACCAGCGTGTGCCGTGAACGTTGACGTCTGGGATCTCCCTGCTCTGGCAGCAGCTCAGGCGTCCGACGAAGAGACGCAGAGAAACCTGTCTCTTCTCAAAGCGTTCGAGATTAGTGGAGACCACCCTCTCTACTGCGACATGTCAACGACACAGCCGCGACCTTTCGTGCCAGGCCCTCTACGGGAAACAATTTTCGCTCATCTTCACGGCATTTCACATCCCGGCATGCAAGGAAGCATCAAGCTAATCAAGAGCAGATATTTCTGGCCATCATTGGACCGTGACGTCAAGTCATGGGTAAAAGCATGCTTGGCGTGCCAGAGATCGAAAGTCCATCGACACACAAAGCCGCCACCGACGCCGTTCAGTGAGTCTGATGGTCGTTTCGAGACCGTTCACATGGACATCGTGGGACCGTTGCCGCCAATGCAGATGCCAGGACATCCTTTTGCAAATCATTTCCGATTTGTGCTGACCTTGCTTGACCGAGCTTCGAAGTGGATTGAAGCTGTCCCATTGGCAGACATCACCGCCGAGACAGTAGCACGGTCATTCGTCGAGTCTTGGGTGTCTCGTTTCGGTGTACCGGTGTACATCGTCACCGACCGCGGCAAGCAGCTTGAGGCCGATATGCTCAAGCAAATGGCGATGGTCATCGGTTTCCACCGGCTGCGAACAGCCGCATATCACCCACAATCCAATGGCATGCTCGAGAGACGCCATCGTGTGCTGAAAGCTGCGATAATGGCACGCCGCCAGGATTGGTTGGCCGCGCTGCCCGTCGTGCTATTAGGCATGCGGATGCTGCCATCAGACGCAGGGGTGTCGCCGTTCAGCGCAGTGACGGAAACCGAGCTGATGTGCACACGTGTACTCGTCGACCCAGCAGCGTCCGCTACTGTGCAACACAAGTTTGTGAAGGAATTAGCACACCGCATGTCTGAGGTCGATTTTCGTCGCCTCTCCGAGGGCTCAGCACACCGCGAGACAACTGCACACATTCCAATGGAGCTCGACCGATGTACGCACGTATGGGTACGTGTGGACCGAGTGCGTCACGCGCTGGAAGCGCCTTACCACGGCCCGTTCCGCGTGATTCACCGTGGACCTGTCGTGTTCGCAATCGAGCTACCGTCTGGCGCAACCGACACGGTTTCTATCGCCCGGTTAAAGCCGGCCGTGCTGCCAGTGTTGCCGTCTTCGCCGTCGTCGCAGAAGCCAGCTACAACACACACGGACATTTCTCCAGCTGCGACTCAATCGGCATCGGCAGCCAACCATTCAGGTGACTGCTCTCCAAACACAAATGCACCGACAGCTGACACACAGGCTGACACACCAGCTATCAGTCAGCATTCCACTGATCAGACAGTGTCTAGTCGAACACGCTCAGGGTGTACAGTGCGTTTTAAACGCAAACCTGATTTCTATTATTTTTGATGTTTGCGTCATTTATATTTTGTCACATTTTGTAAACTTCTAGTCAGTTTGCGCAACATTATTGTTTTGCGCGATTTATCGATTTGCTGTGGATTCGTATTGTCATAATTCATGTTTGTTGTTATTTAATCATGGTATATTGTTAATTCGTGTTGATATGATTGTTGTCATTGTTATAGCGTGGTAATGATTAGTTCAATTCGTACAGTGCTGTGGCACATTTACACATGTGTATGCACGTTATTTGGTGTGATTTTCATTGTGTGCAGTAAGCGCTAGGTTCCTGCGATCACACCTATGTATTGTCTTGTACTTCATTGTCAAGTTCAACCGCGTTGTTATGGTTTTGATTGCTCCGCAACTGGCAGGGGAGTGACTGTGGCGTATGCGTGTATGTGCGTGTATGCAAGTGTAACGTCTGTGTGTAAGCAAGTGTAATGTATGCGCGTATGTGTGTAAGCAAGTGTAATGTATGCGTGTATGTGAGTAAGCAAGTGTAGAGTATGCGTGTCTGTGTGTATGTAACAAGTGTGGCAGTTTGTGCGAATGTGTGTGAAGCTTGTGTGTATGAACGTTTGTATGTTTGTCTGTAGCCCTAAGTGTCAGTGTGATTGTGCGTGTGAGAATCATGGTGTAGGTTTGTGTGTGAGTCAATGTGTATGTGTGCGTGTGTGCACCGTTTCACGTCACGTGACCGAAAGTTATTTAATCCATGACTAAGCACAGCAATGTGAATTCCAGGCCAGTCATTCGTCAGGTATTGAGCTGTTCTTGTCCGGTGCCGCAATACACCCAGCTTCATCTGTGCCATCTATTTATGTGGCTTGATCACCACAAATGTGTTAAATGTGAATGTGTTTTATGAACCAATACGTGCGTGAATTTGTGTGGGTGCGGGAGCGTCGTGTGTGTGTATATATTGTATAATTTAGGAGCATATGAGGACTTTTGCATTTGTATTGAGCTCGACGACATTAATACATTTTTGTGTCTATTATCGTTTTAGCTTGTGTTAACATCGGGGTAGATGACCCACTGCCATAACAACAATATGTATTTGTATGAGCACAATTCCAGAAATCGGGTGGGAGGTACGCAATAAAACCGAGTGAGAAGGTACATGCTTGTGATAAATAATAGGTGAATGACATGCTAACTGATCGACTATTTCCATGGAACCCGGTATCTAAAGGAGTTCATATTTTACTCGCGTATAATGACTGTATGAACATGACGCAGGAACCTCATCAATGTGTTTGTATTTGCTTCAGCCGCGCCATATTATCATAAGCATATACAACCAACTCACTGAATTCGCCAGGGCTTTAAGCAATTTTACCAATAAAGTGAATATACCGATAAAGTAATTTTAGTTGATAACGAAGGGTTCCATTTAACGTTTTCTTTTTATAATGTAAACTTAAATACGTATTTCATAAAAATTTCGTATTTCATTTAGTATTAAATGTTTAGTAAAATATAATATCAAGTAGTAATAATGTATATTATAGAATTCCACATATGGGGATAGAAAATATCGATTCAAGTCCTGTGAGAACGATTGCTGAAGGTACGAAAAAGGTACAAAATTACGGTACGAAATTTTGTTCGTACTAGTACGGTACGATTGCAAAAATGAGGTACGGTACGAAAGTACGGTACGAATTTTTTCGTTGGTACGAATCACGAAAAACCAATCGTACCGTACCGTACTTCATTCTCTGGCTGTAATAGCAGATTGTATATCAAAGGCTTTGTTATGGGCTAAGATCAAATATCTTCGAGTCGAGCGATACAGCGCAGCAGTCGGTGTGAACAAAAGTCTCGTCCGTGTTACAAGCCCACGTGTATTCATATCACGTTATTCATAGTAGTGTCAATCGCTACAATATTTTCAATCAGCATGTATCCTAAAGCATCTGCGCAACATTAGGATCAATTAATATATAATTGACCAAGTACACATTGATCAGAAATGTGCGTTAACGTTTGCGTATTGCTAATATTCAAATGCATTTGCTAAAAAACTGGTTCAATATAGAAACTTAATTTTATCAAATTCTTAATGTGCGCAAAAAATGGTATCTGTTTTTATTTTGAAAATATACAACCAAAAAATGTGAAAATCGACCCGTACTATTACCACGAAAATGTGGAAAATTCCTGTTTTCTCCGAAATTCAAAATAATACTATCAAAGATCGTTTAGACTTGCGCATTCATTTTTTCCATGCTCTTAATAAGCATGTAAATGGGCATCCTATAGTATCTTCGCAACATTAAAGTATTAAGATAAAATTGGTCCAGTGCACATTGGATATAAGCTCTAATTTAAGTCTCTAATAATTTACAAATGCATTTGCTAAAATTGTTTAGGGATAAAAATGTAATTTCATCATGTTCATAATGAGCACAAAAAGTACATCTATCTCCACTTTGACAGATATGAAATTATATTTAGAAAAATGTATTACAATTAAAAATAAAGAAAATAAAAAACAAACCAAATATAAAATATTTTATATTAAAAAATAAATTGAATTAAAATATAATTTTAATGTAAGCATAAATTACATAAAAAGAGATTAAATTAAAAGATATACTAAATTAACAATGAATTCAATAAGAAAATGAATTAGATTAAAAATACATTACATTAAAAGGTAATTTAAAAGATAAATGCAAATACAAAATCTAATTAAATTACAAGATGAATTAAATTATAAATGAATTAAATTATAAATAAATTAAATTATAAATAAATTAAATTATAAATGATTAAATTATAAATGAATTAAATTATAAATGAATTATATTATAATTGAATTGAACTAAGAATTAGCTTGTAGGCGCCATATCACACCTTTTTGCTATTATATTATTGTGAGCTTGATTGTGTCGATTGTATATTAATTAATCATAATGTGACTTTGATATTAACCATATTGCTTCGCGTGTTAATTCGTGTGATTGACACATGTGATATGTGTCGGGCATCGTCGTGTTAGATTGCATGTGTGTGCTGCATTGGTCGTATTGATAGTGTGTGTTTTCATTGTAATTGTATATGGTCGCTGTCGCACATTATGTGTATATGATCGTTGTGTATATGAGCGTATTGTATTGTGTATATGAGTGTATATGAGCGTTGTGTATATGTGTATTATGTGTATACGAGCGTTGTCTAGTGCTGCATGTTCTCGACAAAAGCACATTTTGCGCAACGCTCAAGTAGACCCACTCAGCGCGGATTTATGACAGTATCGGACAACTTCCGGTGAGCGCGCTTATTGTCCGATACTCTCATAAATCCAAAACACACTTAAGCACGCGCATTGCGCTGTTGGGCACCGTGCATCGCCCATCGCGCCTCGATTTCCGACTTGTTTTCGCTCGCCTGATTTGTGACTTGTGTTCGCTCGACTCGATTGTTCGGCCTCGTCATTACTGTGCTAGTGCTTACTGTGTTGCGTGTCCGTGCAAATATAGCGACCGATAAAACTATTCGCATCGTTTTGCACGACATAATTAAGCGTCCTTTTAAGGACGGACTGTAAAGCGAATTCCACGCACCGTTGCCTTTTTAAAGGCAAATTGTATTGGCGTAGCCATGGCTACCAACACTGGTGACCCCGAGTTGGACACAGCCGTCGACACGCAGCTAGCTAGCGCGCAATCGTCCAAGGCATTCAGACCAGCAACAACTTTCAGGCTGCCGACTTTTCTACCTGAGGATCCCGAGGTCTGGCTGGTCCAGGTCGAATGCGCTTTTGATATTGCCGGCATCGACAACGACGAAACGCGCTTCAAATTGGTGGTTGCCAATTTGCCAGCGCACATTGCTACGCAGGTTCGCGATATTCTACGTGGACCAAAGTCGTTCGCAGTCCTCAGCGCGGCCCTACAAGAACGACTGGCACAATCCAACGCAAGTCGCCTGGAAGCGCTGCTTTCGAGACAGCAGCTCGGAGACCAGAAACCGACCACCCTGCTACGCTCTATGCGTCACGAGCTGCTATCCGCTGGCGGCGTTCCTGCAAACTCGGGGCTGCTGAGAACATTGTTCTTACAGCGACTTCCGCAGGCGGCACGAGCGGCTTTGTCTCTTTTGCCGGCAACGACCACGCTTGACGAACTGGCCGGCGCTGCTGACCGCTACATGGAGGCAAGCGGCATGAATTCACCGACAACATCTTCAGTGCAGTCTGTACAGCCCGAACGAGAGGCCACAGCTGACGACTCCAGCGACCTGTGCATGGTTGTTTCTTCTCTGGTGAACACCGTTAAACAACTGGAGCTCACAAACAGACGTTTGGAATCCACTCTGGCCGGGAGGTCTACAGATCGCGAATCACGCTTCATCCCGAGGAGTGAGATCCGTAGGAGATCAATCTCACGCCGATCTGAGCGCCAGCAATCACCTTCACCACGCAGAGCCCAGTCGATACGAGGACATTCACCTGTGCAAACGCATGAGCAGCCATTGCCTGCACTCTGCTGGTACCACGAGCAGTTTGGCGCTGCCGCTCGTCGCTGCAGACCACCGTGCTCGTGGTCTTTAAACTAGACGGCCCCCAGCACGTAGCGCAATGCTCGGGTGGCTGTTCTATAGACGCGCCGCTTCTTTTCATTTGCGACAAGGGCAGTGGAACGAGATATCTGGTGGACACGGGCGCTCAAGTGAGCGTGGTCCCGCCAACGCTACACCACGACAAAGAGCTTGCACAGACTTCACAACGACTTATCGCCGCCAACGGATCTGAGATCAAAGTTTACGGCAAGCGCAGCATGAACATCCGTTTTGAAAACGGAAAAACGTTCCCGTGGGAGTTCGTGGTTGCGCAGGTAAACATGACCATCATCGGGGCTGATTTCTTACAAGCCAACCACATCCTGGTCGATTTAGGCAACAAGCGACTGCTGCATCGAGGAATCACATGCTCGTCAGCACAGACATCAACCATCTCATCGGTGGGTATTCGCGTGGCGACTGTCTCCAAATACGAGCAGATTATCCAGCGTTTCCAAGCAGTGACGACAGCACCAACTGGCCCGGTGCCTGTGAAACACAATGTCACTCATCACATCGTTACGCACGGTCCGCCTGTTTTTTGCCGACCACGTCGCCTCGAAATGGGGAAAGCAGGTATAGCGAAGCAAGAAATCGACAAAATGCTCAAGCTAGGCATTATACGTCCGTCGAGCAGCGCGTGGGCATCAGCCTTGCACTTAGCTCCTAAGTCAAATGGCGACTTGAGACCGTGCGGGGATTACCGAGCGCTGAATAACCGCACCGTGCCTGACCAATACCCGCTGCCATACTTGCGCGATTTTTCGGCGAGACTTAATGGCTGCAAGGTCTTTACGAGCCTCGACCTGGTGAAGGCATACCACCAAATTCCAGTTGAACCAGCCGACATCGTCAAAACAGCAATCACAACACCTTTCGGATTGTACGAATATACACGTATGCCTTTCGGCTTGAGGAACGACGGCCAGACCTTTCAGCGCTTCATGGATGAAGTTCTCCGTGGCGTCGACGGTGTATTCTGCTACTTGGACGACCTCCTTCTCGCTTCCAGTTCGCACGAGCAGCACGAACATCTGTTGACGACTGTCTTGTCACGCCTTGAGCAGTACGGCCTGGTTGTGAACGTGGACAAATGCGTCATCGGCGTACCGTCTATTCGTTTTTTGGGCCACCAAGTAACCGCCGACGGTGTACACCCGCTGGAAGATAAAGTGAGCGCCATTCGAAGTTTCCCTAAACCTGCAACTCAATCACAGTTGCGTAGACTCCTAGGTATGGTGGCATACTATCAACGCTTCATACCTAACGCCGCCATGAAACTCAAACCACTACATGCTTTGCTCACACACCGCGCCAAACGTTCCAGAGCACCGGTACAATGGAGCAACGACACCAGCCTGCATTTTGACAACATAAAGCAAGCACTGGCAAGAACCGTCATGCTTTCGCACCAGGTTCCCAAAGCACCGCTCAGCATCCATGTAGACGCCTCTGATTCCGGCGTGGGAGCCGTATTACAGCAGCATGTACAAGACGACTGGAAGCCGCTCGGTTATTTTTCCAAAACACTTTCAAAAGCCGAGCAAAAGTACAGTACCTTCGGCAGAGAGCTCCTGGGTGTCTATTTGGCCGTGCGCCATTTCAGGCACGCAGTAGAAGGACGCAACGCCATCATCTTCACCGACCATCGCCCGTTGGTGCACGCGCTGTCGTCCAATTCTGAAAAATACGCGCCTCGCGAGATGCGTCATTTGGACTTCATCGGCCAATTCATCTCCGATATTCGTCACATACCGGGAGCGAATAACCAGGTGGCCGACGCACTATCGCGCACGACTGCGGCTATAGTTTCGCCCATCGTCCGTCTTGAGGACTATGCTTCCTTGGCTACGGCTCAACAAGATGACGAGTCTCTTCGAACACTCATCCACTCTCCAGGCTCTTTACAACTCGAGGACGTGGCATTTGCCGGAACACGTCTGTTGTGCGACACGTCAACTGGTACACCACGACCGGTCCTGCCAACAGATTTGCGTCGTCTCTACACCAAAACCCTGCACGAGCTGTCTCATCCCGGAGTAGAGGCGACAGTGAAGCTAGTGGCACAACGCTTTGTTTGGCCGAACATGGACCGTGATATACGTCGGTGGACGCGCTGTTGCTTGAGTTGCCAACGCTCAAAAATCACTCGCCACACAAAAAGCGCAGTATCGTCGTTCAGTCCGCCAAGCGAGCGGTTTGGCCATGTCCACGTAGATCTCGTGGGGCCACTTCCAACGTCGCAAGGGCAATCGTACTTGCTAACCTGCATCGACCGCTTCACACGCTGGCCGGAAGCCATTCCTCTGCCGGACATCCGTACAGCTACGATCGCGCGGGCATTCGTCCACCAGTGGGTGTCCCGTTTCGGCGTGCCTGACACGATTACCACGGACCGCGGCGCGCAGTTCGAATCGGCTCTCTGGTCCGAATTGAACCGAGTTCTGGGTTGCCGGCGTATACGCACGACCAGCTATCACCCGGCGAGCAACGGTATGGTGGAAAGATTTCATCGACAGCTGAAATCCAGCCTACGCGCGTCGCAGACGTCATGGATGGACGCATTGCCTATGGCACTGCTCGGCATCCGATCGACGCACAAGACCGATCTGCAAGCGTGCACGGCAGAGCTCGTGTACGGCACCACACTGCGTCTGCCCGGCGAGCTAGTCTGCGACACACGCCTCAGCTCCGGCGATCCGGCGTCGTTCGCAGCCATTTTACGCAACAACATGCGCAAATTGCGACCAGTTCTGCCGAGACCCGCCAGTGCACCGTCCTTTGTGCCGAAGGCCCTGCAAACAGCCACTCACGTTTTTGTCAGACGCGACAGCCACCGCTTTCCGCTTGATTGTCCATATGACGGACCATACACCGTTGTCCAGCAGTCGAATAAACACGTGGTGGTCTCCCGTCATGGACGAAAAGAAACAATCTCCATCGACCGCTGCAAGCCGGCTTTCGTGGATGACAGTTCGCCATCGACACACGACGACCGCGAATCTCCAGTCGCGGCCGAGGATCCAATGGAGGAGCAGCCGACGACGGAGCTGGTGATCCGCAATCCTACTCGTCAAGCCGTGAGTCCCAACCCACTCGACACACGCTCTCAAGATGCACACAACAGTTTGTCTCCTACACACTCCAGACATCACGTACCACAATCTGCACTGCGTACACGTAGTGGACGAATAATTCGCGTACCCTCTCGGTATCGACATGTCTCTTTTGTCATCGACACGTCTAGGAAGGGGGCACTGTAGGCGCCATATCACACCTTTTTGCTATTATATTATTGTGAACTTGATTGTGTCGATTGTATATTAATTAATCATAATGTGACTTTGATATTAACCATATTGCTTCGCGTGTTAATTCGTGTGATTGACACATGTGATATGTGTCGGGCATCGTCGTGTTAGATTGCATGTGTGTGCTGCATTGGTCGTATTGATAGTGTGTGTTTTCATTGTAATTGTATATGGTCGCTGTCGCACATTATGTGTATATGATCGTTGTGTATATGAGCGTATTGTATTGTGTATATGAGTGTATATGAGCGTTGTGTATATGTGTATTATGTGTATACGAGCGTTGTCTAGTGCTGCATGTTCTCGACAAAAGCACATTTTGCGCAACGCTCAAGTAGACCCACTCAGCGCGGATTTATGACAGTATCGGACAACTTCCGGTGAGCGCGCTTATTGTCCGATACTCTCATAAATCCAAAACACACTTAAGCACGCGCATTGCGCTGTTGGGCACCGTGCATCGCCCATCGCGCCTCGATTTCCGACTTGTTTTCGCTCGCCTGATTTGTGACTTGTGTTCGCTCGACTCGATTGTTCGGCCTCGTCATTACTGTGCTAGTGCTTACTGTGTTGCGTGTCCGTGCAAATATAGCGACCGATAAAACTATTCGCATCGTTTTGCACGACATAATTAAGCGTCCTTTTAAGGACGGACTGTAAAGCGAATTCCACGCACCGTTGCCTTTTTAAAGGCAAATTGTATTGGCGTAGCCATGGCTACCAACAAGCTAACTTAAAAATATATGAAACTAAAAGGTAAATTAAATGAATAAATAAACTAAGTAATAAAATGAACAATAATAAAAATATTAAATTAAAAACTACATAGAAACAATAAATTTAAAATATACTAAATAAAAAATAAATTAAATTCAATTACAAAACAAATTAAAAAAAACAAAAAAAAACAATTAAATTAATATTAAATGAAACATATAATTAAAAAATAAATTAAATTAAAAATAAGTTATATATATATATATATATATATATATATATATATATATATATATATATATATATATATATATATATATATATATATTGAATTAATTGAAAAAATGAATTATATTAAATATTAAAGGAAAATTGAATTTAATTAAAAACGAATTATATTAAAATTGAATGATATTAAAAATGAATTATATTCAAAATGAATTTTACTAAAAATGAATTTTATTAAAAATTAATTTTATTAAAAATTAATTATATTAAAAATGAATTTTATTAAAAATTAATTATATTTAATACGAATTTTATTAATAATGAATTTTACCAAGAATGAATTTTATTTAAAATAAATTTAATTAAAAATGAATTTTATTAAAAATGAATTTTACAAAAAAGGAATTTTACAAAAAATGAATTGTACAAAAAATGAATTTTACAAAAAATGAATTTTACAGAAAATGAATTCAATAATTTCAAAAAATTATAACGTATATTAATTATAACAAATTAAACTGCCGAGTGCCAGCCTTGCAATAAACGCAGTGAGTCCACCTGAGCACGGTTGCAATTGCGCTAAAGAGCTGGCTGAAATGCGACAGTGTTGGAACCAGCTGCAGCGACAAGTCAGCAGGCTCGCAGTGCGGCGGACTGCCTCGCCAGCCTCGCAACAGGTGCCGTCTCGCGTAACGAGGCACAAATCTCCGCGACCGGCAAAGTCGCGTTCACACTCCGTGGCAAAAGATGATAAGTCCACCACAGATAGCGAGAGGACCTACCTTTGTTGGTATCACTACAATTTCGGCGAGAAAGCGCGCTTGTGCGAAGAAACTTGGAGACATTATTGGAACTGAGCCCGAGAGGAGAATGTCTGCCAAATTCCTTTCTCACAAAAATTCAATGCCGCTGGGCAAGTGGAACACAGCTCCGCTCCGCGTCTCTGGTTTGAATTATTCCTCCGCCGAGCTGGTACCAAATTGTTGCCAAATTGCGGTTACCAGCTGAGTTGTTAAATAGACTACAATTGACTCACACATATTGTCAGTTTGCCAAACAATTGTCTGAATATTTCAGTGCTATCCGGCCACAGAAGACCCGTGCGGCTGAAACAGCAGTGTTCCACCTGCCCAGCTTGTCCGATGCAGATTTCGTGTTCGTGGGTCATGACGGCCACAGACGTCCGCTGCAGCCGGTGTACCAGGGGCCGTACAAGGTGGTGAAACGTACGCCAAAAACGTTCACTATTGAGCGGCAAGGACACGAGGTGGTCGGCATTGATCGTCTGCGTCCAGCATTTCTGGAAAATGAAAACATTTTATCCGCCCCGGAGAACGATACTCCTGTATTAGGCAAAACAAAACTCCACCAATATCACTCCCACTCAGACACACACCACTCCAAAATAAATTTCCTACTGTACCCGATCTGGCAGAGCTCTCAAACCTCCGATTCTTTTCTCGCCATGATCTAAAGGGGCGCTCATGTGGCGTGTCATGCATATTTCATTTGTTATATAAATGTGTGCATATTTATATGCTGTATCGTTTTTATATTGTTATTACTATTGCCAGCGCGCAATAGTACAACCAGCAAACACGCATGTTGTATGTCTCGCTCGCCTTGTGTCAGTTCTAATTTTCCTTTAATTTTTAATATAATTCATATTTTCAATTAATTCAACTTTTTTAATTCAATTTTTTGTTTAATTAATTTTTTTCATTATATATTTAATTCATTTTAATTTAATTCATTATTTATTTCAATTCATTTTTAATTTATTTAATGTTTAATTCAATACTTTTTTATATTTAATTCATTTTTATATTTATTTCATTCTTAAATTTAATTCATCTATTAATTTAATTCATCTATTAATTTAATTCATCTATTAATTTAATTCATCTATTAATTTAATTCATCTATTAATTTAATTCATCTATTAATTTAATTCATCTATTAATTTAATTCATCTATTAATTTAATTCATTCTTTAATTTAATTGATTTTATTAATTAATTCATTATTTAATTTAATTCAATATTTTATTTAATTCATTATTTAATTTAATTCATTGTTTAATTTTTTTTTTTTTTTAATTTAATTCATTATTTAAATTGATTAATTTTTTATTCATTTTTTAATTTAATTAGTTTTAAATTTAATTCATCTTTTAGTTTTATTCGTTTTTTAATTTAACTCATTTTCAATTTAATTTATTTTTTTATTTAATTCATTTTTATAATTTACTTCATTCTTTAATTTAATTGTTTTTTATTAATCCATTTTTTAATTTAATTCATTCTTAATTTAATTCATTCTTAATTTAATTCATTCTTAATTTAATTCATTCTTAATTTAATTCATTCTTAATTTAATTCAATCTTAATTTAATTCATTCTTAATTTTTAATTTAATTCATTTTTTAAATAATTCATGTATATAATTTAATTCATTATTTAATTTAATTGTTTCGTATATTTATTCTAATAAATATATAAATAAATTAAATCATTAAATATTATTTTATTAAATTAAATAATTAATTAAATAAATTCTTATAAATATAAGAAACAATTAAATTAAATAATGAATTAAATTATATACATGAATTATATAAAAAATAAATTGAATTAAAAATAAAGAATGAATTAAATTAAGAATGAATTAAATTAAGAATGAATTACATTAAGAATGAATTAAATTAAGAATGAATTAAATTAAAAAATGAATTAATAAAAAATAATTAAATTAAAGAATGAAGTAAATTATAAAAATGAATTAAATAAAAAAATAAATTAAATTGAAAATGAGTTAAATTAAAAAACGAATTAAACTAAAAGATGAATTAAATTTAAAACTAATTAAATTACAAAATGAATAAAAAATTAATCAATTGAAATATTGAATGAAATAAAAAAAAAATTAAATTAAACAATGAATTAAATTAAATAATGAATTAAGTAAAATATTGAATTAAATTAAATAATGAATTAATTAATAAATTACCTTTTAAATTATAAATTATAAATTTAAATACCTTTTAATGTAATGTATTTTTAATCTAATTCATTTTCTTATTGAATTCATTGTTAATTAAAATTTATTTTTTAATTTAATCTCTTTTTATGTAATTTATGTTTACATTAAAATTATATTTTAATTCAATTTATTTTTTAATATAAAATATTATATATTTGGTTTGTTTTTTATTTTCTATATTTTTAATTGTAATACATTTTTCTAAATATAATTTCATATCTGTCAAAGTGGAGATAGATGTACTTTTTGTGCTCATTATGAACATGATGAAATTACATTTTTATCCCTAAACAATTTTAGCAAATGCATTTGTAAATTATTAGAGACTTAAATTAGAGCTTATATCCAATGTGCACTGGACCAATTTTATCTTAATACTTTAATGTTGCGAAGATACTATAGGATGCCCATTTACATGCTTATTAAGAGCATGGAAAAAATGAATGCGCAAGTCTAAACGATCTTTGATAGTATTATTTTGAATTTCGGAGAAAACAGGAATTTTCCACAATTTCGTGGTAATAGTACGGGTCGATTTTCACATTTTTTGGTTGTATATTTTCAAAATAAAAACAGATACCATTTTTTGCGCACATTAAGAATTTGATAAAATTAAGTTTCTATATTAAACCAGTTTTTTAGCAAATGCATTTGAATATTAGCAATACGCAAACGTTAACGCACATGTCTGATCAATGTGTACTTGGTCAATTATATATTAATTGATCCTAATGTTGCGCAGATGCTTTAGGATACATGCTGATTGAAAATATTGTAGCGATTGACACTACTATGAATAACGTGATATGAATACACGTGGGCTTGTAACACGGACGAGACTTTTGTTCACACCGACTGCTGCGCTGTATCGCTCGACTCGAAGATATTTGATCTTAGCCCATAACAAAGCCTTTGATATACAATCTGCTATTACAGCCAGATAATGAAGTACGGTACGGTACGATTGGTTTTTCGTGATTCGTACCAACGAAAAAATTCGTACCGTACTTTCGTACCGTACCTCATTTTTGCAATCGTACCGTACTAGTACGAACAAAATTTCGTACCGTAATTTTGTACCTTTTTCGTACCTTCAGCAATCGTTCTCACAGGACTTGAATCGATATTCTCTATCCCCATATGTGGAATTCTATAATATACATTATTGCTACTTGATATTATATTTTACTAAACATTTAATACTAAATTAAATACGAAATTTTTATGAAATACGTATTTAAGTTTACATTATAAAAAGAAAACGTTAAATGGAACCCTTCGTTATCAACTAAAATTACTTTATCGGTATATTCACTTTATTGGTAAAATTGCTTAAAGCCCTGGCGAATTCAGTGAGTTGGTTGTTGTAGCAAAAACAAAAATCTAAATTATACACAGACTTAATTACAGACAGGCGCGCGTGGGCATCACAGCCCCACGCGCGCCTACAAGACGTCACACTCCGATCGCACCACAAACACCACTGTCCGCTCACACCGTGTCACACGGGAGCACACACGGACACACACACACACACACACAGTCCTCACCCGCCGCAACAACCAATCAGCGGCGAGCCGGTCATTCACTCGCCGCTGCGGGGCATGGACAATTCACAAACGCATACACACACACACCGAAACAACTGCACACACACACACCGAAACAACTAGACACACTCGCTCACACACTCTCGCACGCAATATACAATTCAACTATACACGATCACACATAGACACACTAACACGTTCACGCACTCACAATCTTTCACACACACACTCTCTCTCTCACTACACACGATTACACCACACCTCCACCTGTTTTTAAAGAAACATAAATCAACAAAAAACCGCGAACCAAGCAAACCAGGAAAAATGAACCAATAGCCAAAATCTAATTAGACGACGGCCTCCACCAGATGCACACACCTTGGCTGCGGCGAAACACAACACGTCAGGCCCCAGCATCCACCACGCTCCCGCCTCCGCCCGTGCTCTTCAGTGCTCCGCCGCAGCCTGCCGTCCTCTTCATCACCGGCTGCCGCGACAGGGCACAACACTTCGACCCCAGCACCCACTATGCTCCCGTCGACTCTAGTGTTCTTCAGCACCCTGCCGAAACAGCCGGGACGTCGCCGCTCACACAGGCCACACAGTCGTCGTCGTTCGTCATTTCTCCTCCGGCTTCAGCAGCTCCTTTCTCTCACATGCCATCCAGCACCAGCAGCCTCCACCAGCGATCTTCTATCTGCCGGCGACGAGTCTAACACCAGTGCAGGCGGGACGACGAGCAACCCTCGGCCACAGCTACCCCGCTGCTTCCTGCCGGCACCATGCTCTCCTGCCGTCCCCCTGCACACCAACCTGACACGCCGCCGGGCACCTCCACCACTTCCTCCAAGCCGCTGCTGATACTGGAGGGCACTCCGCTGCTGAAGCCGGGTCGCAGACAAAAAACCACTTCCAAACTAAAAGGCCGAAATAGCTTGTAGCAAAAACAAAAATCTAAATTATATTACAGACAGGCGCGCGTGGGCATCACCGCCCCACGCGCGCCTACAAGACGTCACACTCCGATCGCACCACAAACACCACTGTCCGCTCACACCGTGTCACACGGGAGCACACACGGACACACACACACACACACACAGTCCTCACCCGCCGCAACAACCAATCAGCGGCGAGCCGGTCATTCACTCGCCGCTGCGGGGCATGGACAATTCACAAACGCATACACACACACACCGAAACAACTGCACACACACACACCGAAACAACTAGACACACTCGCTCACACACTCTCGCACGCAATATACAATTCAACTATACACGATCACACATAGACACACTAACACGTTCACGCACTCACAATCTTTCACACACACACTCTCTCTCTCACTACACACGATTACACCACAGTTGTATATGCTTATGATAATATGGCGCGGCTGAAGCAAATACAAACACAATGATGAGGTTCCTGCGTCATGTTCATACAGTCATTATACGCGAGTAAAATATGAACTCTTTTAGATACCGGGTTCCATGGAAATAGTCAATGAGTCAGCATGTCATTCACCTATTATTTCTCACAAGCATGTACTTTCTCACTCGGTTTTATTGCGTACCTCCCACCCGATTTCTGGAATTGTGCTCATACAAATACATATTGTTGTTATGGCAGTGGGTCATCTACCCCGATGTTAACACAAGCTAAAACGATAATAGACACATAAATGTATTAATGTCGTCGAGCTCAATACAAATGCAAAAGTACTCATATGCTCCTAAATTATACAATATATACACACACACGACGCTCCCGCACCCATACAAATTCACGCAGGTATTGGCTCATAAAACACATTCACATTTAACACATTTAATTTCCAAATTCACAAGACAGATTAACATTTTATGGTAAGCATGACACATGCCAGAATATAAGGCACTAGCAATAAATTCATTAGATTCATTAGAGCAAGCACGAAATGTTGGCAGTAGCAAAATTGCAGTCTCAGGTGTTAAATCTTAGCACCATGATCGCATCAATTATATCAGATTTTAGTCTTGTCCGTCGCTCAATGAGAATGCAATTCAGACCAGAAATACTTCTTTCAACGCTGGCCTGAGTCACCGGAAGTGCTATGGCAACTTCTGCTAGTGCTTTTAGACCATTGTGGGGATGATGATGCCACCAGTGAAAAATATTCCCATTTTTTTCGATTCTTGGCGAATTATTGAAGCTTGCTATTGTAAGCGAGACTTCAGTCATTTTGCCACTTACATTGTTTCGAGTTAACTTATCCCCTTCGGTGAGCAATTTTTCTATGATATTGTCATCCCTTGCACTGTCTGACTCGCATTCTTCTGCAATCTGTACGCGATGGCTTTCCTGGAAGTCGTCACCGTTCTTTTCAATCATCTCCAATCTTTTCCACAATGTGCAGAGGTGTGTTTTTGCAACTTCTCTTTGTGTGTCAGATGATAAGCATTGATGCCGCGGGTCCATATACACCGCCGATAGGAAGGCGAGATTGTTAAGAAGATTGCCTTCTCTGCTTTCCATGGCCTCAAGAAGATCACCTGAAATATTTCTTCCTTCCTCAAGCTGACAGCTTCACCTTGCACTTCAGCCACTCGCCCAGGAACTCTCCAGCTGCAAACGTGCTGTAATTGAATGGCTTTAGTAGTTATGTACAGGGGCTGTAGACTCAGGAGCAAGTCGTTAATGCACGACCATCTTCCATCAACATAGAGTCATCAGCCAGCCCAAGCTGTTGCAGATATGGCTTGCATTCTTTCACACTTTGCAGCATATCATACGTGGACCCCCACCTTCTAACACAGTCTAGCTTGGGCAACGTAATGCCACTCTGCCGTAACATCATGCGGAAGTTCTCTATATCGAGCTCACCTTTGATCCATTTTCTTTAGTACGAAAAAGGTACGGTACGGTACGAAATTTTTTTCCCACTTTCGTACCGTACCGGACTTCGGAAAACATTTTGTACCGTAATTTCGTACCGTACTTTTGCCCGAAATTCAATCGTACCGTACCGTAATTTCGTACCGTACCGTACCATACCCTTACTCTGGTGTGCAGTGAGAGAGAGAGAGAGTGTGTGTGTGAGAGAGTGTGTATACGTTGACTGAGATTGTGTGTGCGTGAACGTGTTAGTGTGTCTATGTGTGATCGTGTACAGTTGAATTGCGTATTACGTGCGAGAGTGTGTGAGCAAGTGTGTATAGTTGTGTATAGCTGTGTGTGTATGCGTTTGGTGAATTTTTCAAGCCCCGCGGCGGCGAGCGAGTGCCCGACTCGCCGCTGATTGGTTGTGGTGGTGGGTGTGAGGCCTGTGCGTGCGTGCGTGTGTGTGTGTGCTCCCGTGTGTCACGGTGTGAGCGTAGAGTCGTGTTCGTGGTGCGGTTTTGGCGTGACGTCTTGTAGGCGCGCGTGGAGCGGTGATGCGCACACGCGCCTGAATGTAATATATTTTAGTTTTTCTTTTTGTTACAGCATATTTTTTCATTTTTTATTTGTATCTATTTTCTTATATTAATTGAATATGAATTATATTGCATGAATTGTTTTATTGTATGTTACAATATAGAGTCAATATAATTAATTATATATCATTAATTATATATAATTAATTATATATCATTAATTATACATCATTAATTATATATCATTAATTATATATCATTAATTATATATCATTAATTATATATCATTAATTATATATCATTAATTCCCCTAAATTATCCCAGCCACAAGTGCCCATTAGTAGTTTTCACCAGTTTTTGTTATGGAATATTTACGAGGAAAAATATACATATGTTGGGATAATATATTTATTCCAACCGCAAGTGCCGATTAGTTGATTATCACGAGTTTTCATTTGACATATATTTACTAGTTGAATAGTGAAGTAGCTTTGTGTTTGATGCAGCCATTTCTGAACTGGATTTCGGTTGTGGGACATCTTTTTCACAAACTATCAGTTTAGCTACAATGTTCAAGGTGAATATGCCTGAAGACATGCAAGCAATGAGCAACAACATCGACATTGAGGAGGCGTTTGCCAAACACCTCGCCTGGACCGGTGTTACCGAACAGGCAGCACAGATATGCGTCCACTACAACATCACATCAAAGTGGGCAATGCTTTCCAACTGGAATAAAACAATTCGCCAATGTCCAGCGTACTATGTGCGCAACCTAAAAAACTACTCGGCGAAAATGACCAAGAAACCCAGCAAAGTTCTGGCTATGTGTGGCAAGAACACGACATTGATGAAAGACTTGGAGATCTCCCTACGAATGTACACCATATGGTGGCTTCAAGACTTCGTGGAGCAGCAAGGAGTCATTGTCCTGCTCGATTATATGAACATTATATTGTCGGCCAGAGAACGCATCGACCAAGAAGAGCAGAACACCGCTCAAACTTGCTGCATGCCCATTTTCCAAGGATCAAGATCAAACAGCAAAAAGTCAACAGGAATTACCAATGCACACCAGGTATTACACCAGTGTGTGCTCTGTCTCAAGGCAATAGTCGGCGAGAATATATCCATCGATAATATCGTCCTGAATCGGGACAATATCCTAGTGCTGGTGCGTTGCGTTGACTTAATCAGACAGGAGTCTTCGGAAACGAGCATTATCGATCAAATGGCATCAACGATCACGGACTTTATCAATACGTTGGCCAAATACGACCCAAATGTCGGCGCTGCGCTTGAAGAGGTTCGCTACACGAATCTCTACAATCATCAACTGGACAAATTAAGCGATGTGGTCACTCAATTCAAAGAGCCTGGGCCTCAATCGCCATGCATTGAGATGCAAGATGCAACCGATGAGCTGTTATTTGCAAATGATGAGTTCTCACCGTCATGTGCCGGTGATATGAAAGTATCGACGGCACCAGAGGGATCTGTGGAATGTACAAGCACGTTATCACCAGAATTATACCCAAACAAGTCGCCATTATCATCGCCAAAGCCAAGTGTGAAATTCAATTTACAGCCGAAACACAAATCACTACCACCATTATCCTCACTGCCATCAACATCATCATCATCTAGGACATGTTCTTTACCCTGCTCTCAGCTTATCTCGTCTCAACTCATCGCCGACCGCACCAACACTGAGACGGTCAGTGTGGACCTGGTGCCTGCGGCGGCCGCGGCGAGCAGCTCGATTGACGCGGTCGCAAGTCCCACCAATTACTCACTGGCCGATTTTGAGCTGATCCGCGTGATTGGACGCGGCGGCTACGGCAAGGTCATGATGGCGGAGCTGCGACAAACTCGGCGCGTGTATGCCATGAAAGTGATAAAAAAGGAACTGTTCACCGTTGGCGTGAAAATCGATTCATTACAGACCGAGAAACACGTGTTTGAGACGGTATCCAACCATCCGTTCCTGGTGGGACTGCACTCGTGCTTCCAGAGTCCCAGTCGGCTGTATTTTATGATAGAGCTTGTGCGCGGCGGCGACCTCTCGTTTCACATGCATCGCCAGGGCAAACTGCCCGAGGAACACGTCAGATTCTACTCGGCTGAGATTTGCGTGGCGCTCAAATTCCTGCACGAGAAGGGCATAATCTACCGCGACCTGAAGCCGGAAAATGTGCTGATCGACCACGAGGGTCACATCAAGCTGACTGACTACGGTATTTGCAAGGAAGACATTCAGGCGGGCGACACAACATCCACCTTCTGCGGCACGCCCCACTACATCGCGCCGGAGATGTTGCTTGACAAGGGTTACGACTTCAGTGTGGACTGGTGGGCGCTGGGCGTGCTCATGTTCGAGATGCTGACTGGTCGCACTCTGTTCGATATTGACGAGTATTATAAAGCGCCCGATCAGGACATTAGACTGCATATGGGGTGTATTCTTGAGAAGAAAATACGCATTCCGCAGTGTTTGTCGGTGGAGGCGCGCAAAATCCTCAAGGGATTTCTCCAAAAGAAACCAGTGAAGCGACTGGGCTGTCATCCGCACACCGGTATTCAAGACATATTTGGTCACAAGTTCTTTAAGAGCGTCGACTGGAAGTTACTGGAGCAAAAGCAGCTGACTCCGCCGTACACGCCGCACGTCGAGACCGAGCGCGACCTGGCCAACTTTCCGCCCGAGTTCACCGATGAGCCGGTGCAACTGACACTCGACAACAATACATGTGTACAACGTATCAGCCAGAGCGACTTTGACGGATTCGACTATGTCAACCCGTTACTGATATAGCTCGAGGACCGCGTGTGACCATCAACCAACATGCGATGTTATCTTGTCGCCGAGTTTTTCTGTGTGTACGTTAGTCAGAGTCCGTGTTTCTGGTCGAATTCACGGTGTCATTGTGAAATTGTGGAATCATATTCCTATTTCACAACTTCCGACAAGTTTTTCCTGTGAAGAGACTGAAAGCAGGCGACAATGAGTAGCTTGGCAGCTATGATACCCCCGCCTCTGAGCGGATAATACTTTCCTCTGGGGAAGGGGGACCTGTAGCCAAAGTAGATGTTTCAGCGACCAAGTTGCGGCTGAAGGTTGTTGGCAACGCGGCAATCGCGAAGCGTGTGTTGTTGGTTGCGGAATGAGGATAGTGTTGTGATTGCATTGTTGAAATTGTTATAAAAGATATTGTGATGTATGTAAATAGTATGGTTTAACACATAACTCACATTGATATTTGTGTTTGTATTTGAGGAACACCTACACACAAAATTTGTTAAGTTATAAATAAATTTTGGAAATATTTTGATGAAAAAGTTTTCATTTTCTTTCGCCATTTTCATTGTTTCGTGCTTGAGTTCTGAGGTATTCCCAGAGCCGTTGCGAGGACTTAAGGCCCCCCCCCCCCCGAAAGCAACACTTGGGGCCCCCATTATAAATAAAGTACGAAATAATGAATTTATTTATTAGACATAATCACAATACAAGCTCAGGTGAAAACATTTGAGCAAACAGGTAAAGGCTATACATAATAAATATGCTAAATTATAATATCAAATGTGAAGCAACGGGGCCCCTCAACATTCGGGGCCTCCCCGGCCGGGGGGTACGGGGGGCGGTTGCTACGGCTTTGATTGCAGGTAGTCATTGTAGCTTTGCCTGGTGTGCTGCAGTATTTCAGTGATGTCTGTACAGTGTCTATTCAGTGTCAGTGATGTATGCGAACACGACAGTTATCGGCAGTTACGAGAGCAGCCAATATTTACACTACGGCTGGATTATTGTGCAACTTCACCGGAAAATGGCCCCGCTAATCTAAGGTCTGCTGCAATATATTTCACATGACCAGGAAGAGGAGCTGTACTCTGTAGAACTTGCACGAGATACACTTCATTGTCTGAACTGTCGAATTCTAGAATGAATTGAATAGTTAAGATAATGAAGTATATCTCTTCTTTTCTTCTAGAATTTTTGTTTTCGACATCTTTCTCTCTCAATATTTTGGGCGCTTCCAATACATGGTGCTGTTGGTAGCCATAGCAACCAGTACCTTCACACTAGCTTCCGCACGACAGCTGCTATGGGGGTTCCCTACGGATGAAATACGATGAGATACACCCCAGCTGCTGAGAAACTTATTTGTGAGACCGGAGGTGAACTCGGGGCCACCGTCAGATGTCAACTCGTCGCTTATACCCTACGTGACAAAGGTGCGTCGTAGTGCTGATACCAGTCCCTCAGCTCCATCGCGAGCTCTTTCGACAATGGGCCAATTACTGTAACGATCCACTATAACTAAATAATTTTGTCCGCGATAAGTAAAAAAATCACTCACGATTTGTTGGAAGGGGTAGCAGGGTTGAGGAGGTGGTGTAGGCGGTGCTGACGGTTGAGACGGTGACATGCGATTACATGCACTACATGGATTACGTGTCTGAGCGATCTCGGACGTCATTCCTGGCCAGAAAACGGGTGATTCGGCACGTTAACACATCTGTGTGATGCCTTGATGAGCTGAATGTAGAGACTCTAGTATACGTCCTCGTAGATGCTGTGGGATGATTACTCGGTCATTGTACAAGAGAACACCGTCAAAACTAGTCAGGTTGTGCCTGAATCGATGAAAAGATCGAATTTCGTGTGGCATATGATCACTAGATGAGGGGAAACCGTTGCCGATGTAGCTGAGTAGCTTAATCATGTCAGCATCGCTAGCTGTGGCCAAACGAACCTCTTCCCAAGTCACAGATTGGAGCATCTCGTTTGATGACGCAATGTCATCGGGTAGGTGTAGCGGCTCTGGTTCATTCACTGGGTGGCGTGAAATGGCGTCGGCAGCTTTTTGACGAGAACCGGGGATGTGAATGATTTTGAATTTGTAACGGAGACTTTTTGCTTTTAAGCTTCTGAGGCGAGGATTGTGAATATCGCCCAGGCAGCGGTCAGTAAACAATTTCAGCAGGGGCTTGTGGTCAACGGCAATGATTAAATTTGGGCATCCAAGAACAAAATGTTTCAATCTGTCATAAGCATCGGCCACAGCCAATGCCTCGCCTTCGATGGGTGCATAGCGAGATTCGGCTGATGACGTGAATCTGCTGCCGACTAGTTTGACAGTCCATCCGGTTTTGCAACAAAATGGTGCTGAAGACGCACACCTGCATTGTTTTTGCAATAACCAAAATCCAAGACCACTTTTGGACCAATCCGTTACAAGGCAGGTGGGTTTTTCAGGGTCGAAAATTTCAACGCCTCTACTGATGCTGCTCAGGATGGCTATTTTGGATTGGTTGTGTACCTTATCCAAGTTTTTGTCCCAATAAAACTTGTTGTTCGGCTTGAGGAGGTTCCTGAAAGGGAGCATTTGTGGAGATGACGCGAAGCAAAAGGAGACCTGATTGATCGGCCCAAACCAACTGCGGATATCGGTGATTTTTTTGGGTGTTGGAAACAGCCGGATTGCGTTGGTGTAGTTGGCGCTAGGAGTAACTTTGGTCGGCGAGATAGTAAAGCCTGCAAAATCAACTGTTTTCTCGGCGAACCGGAATTTGGACGGGTTGAGGACGATACCGTGATGTCCACATGTGTCCAGCCAATCAACAGTATGATGGAAAGCTTCGTCAATAGAGTAAGACCATAGAATTGAGTCGTCGACACATTTTGTGAACCGTGGGACGTTAGACACAATCGCATCGAACCGTTTACTGTAGTCACCGCCGACAGTAAAACGTCTACTCACCGAGAACACGGACAATCACGGGCGTCTAGACACTGATCGTTTCCGGCGTGCAATGCTACAATACCGGAACACACCGGACCCAGCTACCCGTCTTTCACCTGCGATGTGCATCTTTGGTCGGCCGATCCGAGATTTCATACCTATCCATCCAGGGAGGTATGAACTCCACCCAACGTAGCGATCGACCCTTGTAGCTAGAGAGGAAGGATTGAGAAATAGACACATGGTGACCGCTGACCGTCTTTATGAACACACTCGGCACCTCCCGCCACTGGTAATCGGCGATTGTGTTCGAATCCAGAACCAGACTGGTCTCCATCCAAGCAAATGGGACAAAACCGGTATCGTTGTAGAGGTTCGACAGTTCGATCAGTATGTAATTCGCGTTGATGGTTCTGGACGTGTCACCCTTCGAAATCGGCGCTTCTTGAGGAAATATATTCCCTTTATTCAGCGTGCACAGTTGACACAATTACCGTACCTGCCGCCATTCATCGCATCGCCGCAGCACCCACCTCTCATCACGAAGCCGCTTTCACCTATCAAACCAACCGAACTTCGTGGCCCGCGAAATGAGCCGGCTATCCCAAAGTCGCCGACTACCAAAGAGTCTGATACGCCGAACCTTGCCGTGCCATACCTTCCAGCTACGTCGGAGTTGCCACCGAGCGGTTCATCACCACCTGAGAGTCCTGTATCACGACCTACCAGACAACGCCGTCCACCTGCCTGGATACACGATGGTGATTACGTGCTCTAAGTTAACATATTTATCAGTCTGACATTGTCGACTTGGGGGGCGTAGAGAAGTATAAACTTACTCATTAGGCGTACGTGACGCGTCTGATGCATATTTGGTTTTTTGCTCAAACTAGCGAGTGGATCTGCTTATGTATGTATTTCACCGGATTTAATTTCCATGTAATTGATATTGTCATTGGATCACTATAGCAATATCAATTACATTTTCACTGGTTTGTCCAATTAACATTCAAATTCAAGAGTTAGTTATCGCTTTTCAATCGTCTTGTACTTATCAATGTTTGTCTATATTTTCAGATATTGTTATCATTGTTGATGTTCACAAATACATCTGCAAATGGTTGATACTTATTTAAGAACCTTCCAATATATGACCCTGCGGTCCTTCCAATGATTAACCCTGCGGACAGGGGATAAGAATACTGCCGCCGTACCCGCTGCGTATCGTAAGAGGCGACTAAAAGCGGACCCCTCTGCTTCCTCCCTCCCTGTACTGCCACACCAAGGGAGGAGCGATAATCCAACAGGTGTGGCACTCTCCTGGAATTAATGCAGCTGTCTCCTGTCCTATACCTCTACCCGAGCTAAAAATAATATATATGACCAAATTTTTACCAAATATATGATACCAATACTCGTGCGTCCAAACTTTTGGCGGTTACTCTAATTGAATATTTCATTTTTCTCGTGTGGCATGCCACATGGAATGGCGCAGCACGTGGGTACTCTTTTGTACTATGAGGTTTCTAGTCCATGTTGTGGTAACCGTCGGACAGTGAGTCATTCGTCCACCGCTGAAGGTTGATTCTTCTATCTTTCTTCAATTGTCATGCCCAATTTGTGTTTGAAATTCTTCATGGTGTGCGTATGTGTGTATTCATGTTTTGTCTTGTATTATGCCTTATGCACAGTCAGTTGTTTCAAGTGCCGCCGTGTGAATTTCCGCGTCTATTGCCACTGTAGTAGTGCCTACATAAATCACAAAATATATGAATTAGCCACTCTGATAATTTGAAACCAAAATTAATACAATTACATATAGCCTCTTTCTCTGTTTTTGTCGTTTTATCATTGAAAATGTGTTTTGCATCTGTTGAGACACTAGGACAGTGCTTGCTAGCAGCATATTGTTATTATTATTGTTATTATTATTATTATGATTGTTATTCTTATTATTATTATTATGATTATTATTGTTATTATTATTATGTATAGGCAATTCCGTGACATGGGATGAGTGCATGCACTCATCCCACCATCGCTATTACCACCATATCTATCTAGTATATGTTGGTAATACAAGGAATAAATACATGCAGTGGACTTTTAACGTAGATCAGTCTTATCTAACTGAGTATTGACGAGAAATCGCTGTTCACAGCTGTATTTTAGCTCAAGTGCTGACAATGTGCAGATAATTATCGCATTTCGCCCGCTTAATCGAACAGAATAATGTCACAATGCGTCCATTCACTGTGCTGTGTTTCGTTCAAAAGCAATTATTTTACTATGCATTTGAACGACACACACACGCGCACACACACACGTACATACACATATGCATCAACGCTAACATTAATGTAAATATCGTTATATTGTCCATTCTCCAGTACAGTATATCACTATGCAACATCATCTTCCATCTTTACTTCATCACTAAAACAACATCACTTGAGCAGAAATGTTGAAATGCAAAGCGTTATTAGTAATAACGCTTTGCATTTTAATAACGCTTTATTAGTTTTAATATATAATATATATATATATATATATATAGTTTTAATAGCTTTATTAATATTTGTAATAACGCTTTCCAAAATTAAACTTGAACACCGGGCGACTAAAATTAATTCATCTTTCTACTATTTCCCAGTAACTATTTGTTACACATAAAAATAAAGTATACCATCGTGCTAGAAATTTTGTTTTCTACAATACGGTATAATGTTTAATTTTCCAAAGTGTATCTGAAGGAAGTTACGGCGGTGTAAATTCAAGAGGACATATTGCCAATTCGACAGCAATTATGCGCACTTGCGATAACACAGGAATATACTACTGTGCAGATAATTTTGTGTTCTACAAGAAAAGTTATAATTTGTAACCACAAATGATACAAAAAACGTGTAAAATTGGCAAAATTCTCAAATACATACCAAATTACACTTGAACACCAGGTGACTAAAATTAATTAATTTTTCTACTATTTCTCAGTAAATATTTGTTATACATAAAAATAAATTATACGATCGTGCTAGAAATCTTGTTTTCTACAATACGGTATAAATTGTAATTTTCCAAAGTATATCTGAAGGAAGTTACGGCGGTGTGAAGTCAAAAGGACATATTGCCAATTTGACAGCAATTATGCGCAATTGCGATTACACAGGAATATTCTACTGTGCAGATAATTTTGTGTTCTACAAGATAAGCTATAATTTATACCCACAAATGATACAAAAAACGTGTAAAATTGGCGAAATTCTCAAATACATCCAAAATTATACTTGAACACCGGGCGACTAAAATTAATTCATTTTTCTACTATTTCTCAGTAACTATTTGTTACACATAAAAATAAATTATACCATCGTGCTAGAAATCTTGTTTTCTACAACAGAGGTTCCCAAACTTTACCATGCTAAGGACCCCCCAGATATTTAAGTCCCATCCGAGGACCCCCATCAAATCAGAAGTTACTATTACCATACCAAGGTACCCATTATATGATTACAATGCAGTAAATTTACTATTTGCATATTCCTACACGAAGAAAATCTTAAAATAAACATTTGAAATATTTTCAATGTTTTTTATTGTTTTAAATTCAATACAAAGTAAAATGGGCAGAAACAGCCACAATAGATAGATAATTACAGCATGAACTGTCCCACAGAGAACCAAAAAAAGCGAAATACCGAAATGACGTGCATATATCTACTTTTCTTCAGTGTATCATTACTCGATACTGCTTTTTCCATTAAAACTAGGAAATTCAATAAAAAGTGAGTACAAATGATATTATGTCCACAACCGACACATTATCTTTGCAATGCAAAACACCAGAAGCATCTAGATGTTATGGTTACCAAAATATTACAGGTTGAATGAGGTGTTATCATCCGGCTGCGCCGGCACCTGGCTAAAGTGAAAGAAGACGGGTACCTTCTATCCTCTCTCCTAAGGTTGGCGGGAGAAGTAGCGGACCCCCTAGGACCTTCTCATGGACCCCCAGGGGTCCGGGGACCCCAGTTTGGGAACCTTTGTTCTACAATACGTTATAATTTATAATTTTCCAAAGTGTATCTAAAAGAAGTTACAGCGGTGTAAAGTCAAAAGCACATATTTCCAATTTGACAGCTATTTTGCGCACTTGCGATTACACAGGAATATACACCGATTAAATTTCACTGAAGCCCAATCGCAATTCAGAATGCATCACATTAGCTCCAAGCATGGATGGTGTGGTTTTATTGGGTACAGTTTAATTAATTTAATTTTAGTTTAATTAATTAATTAATGCTACACTATACTGAATAGAAAGGCTTTATTGTCCTCAACACATGAATTGTTCCGCCCGACGGGCGGGTAAAATACTACTGGGAACAAAGTTAACTACTCAAGTTGCGTAAGGATATGGGTTGTAATATCATGCAATGCCAACTATATGAATATGCTGTTTTAGCGGACGCATAAATCTGGAATTATAGAGATGGCAGAAGGTTTCATTGTTTTGAAAGTGTTACACTTCTGAATTACTACACACGAAGGATGGGTGTGAACTTGAGCAGTGTGGAGGAAAAAAACTTCGTCAATAAATAAAACAAGAATTTACAAATTTATATTTTTCTATTGGATAAGCTTTTTACCTTTTGATTCATTATATTCTATTTATAGCTCCGCACGACGGGCGGGTTTAAATACGAGGCAGTTCGAGGGAAAATATTTTGCCACATCTAAAATAAAAACATTCACATTTAGACTTTTCTATTGGTTAAGACTTTTTATGGGTTTATTTTTTCTTTTTTAATTTCTAATCATTTTTTATTAATTCAATATTCATTTTACTTTATTTATTGTTCTGCACCAAGGGCGGGTTTTAATGCTAGATGGTGATGTTGAGTTATAAGTATATATTGAAGACACTATGATAAAAAATTAGTCATTTATAATTGTTTTGTGTCAGAGTTCTGAATTATTCAGCACGACGGGCAGGTTTAAATAGGATTTTTTTGTGTTTACTCTTTTCTTTATTAATTCATATTTATTTTCTCTTATGAATTGAATACAAATTTAATAGTATGAACTGTTTCGCACGACGGGAGGGTTTACATGCTAGAATTTTCATTGTTTTGTACGTGTTAGTGTTCTGAATTATTCCTCACGACGGGTAGGATGAAATATGAGGTGGATTAAGGGATAATATTTTGTAAAATTTATAATTAAAATATTCACATTTAGAGTCTTTATTGGTGAACGTATTTACAGGTTAAAATTTATGCTTTTTAATTTTTATACATTTTATTCTGTGGAATTCGAAAAGAGTTCCGTGTGTTACGGCGCCGAAATTAATGTTACGGCGCATTATGTGTGGATTGAATATGCATTTTATTTTATGAATTGTTGAGCACGACAGGCGGGTTTCAATATGAGGCGGGTTAAAGGAAAATATGTTGTCAAAATAAAAATAAAAATAATTAAATTTAGACTTTTCAATTGAGTAAGATTTTAATGAGTATATCTGTTTTCTTTTTTAATTTGCAATATGTTTATGAATTAAATATGAATTTCATTTTATGAATTGCTCCGCACAACTGGCCGGTTTCAATGCTAGACGGTGATGTTAAGTTATAAAAATATTTTGGAAACATTATGATGAAAAAGTGTAGTCATTTTTCATTGTTTCGTGTCTGAGTTCTGAATTAGTCAGCACGACGGGCATGTATATATATGAGGCGGTTTAGGCAAACTATATTGTGAAAATAAATATGAAAATATAGAAATTTAGACGTTTTTATGGGTTTACTCCACTCTTTTTATTAATTCATATTCCTTTTCTGTTATGAATTGAATACAAATTTAATAGTACGAACTGTCTCGCACGACTGGCGGGTTTACATGCTAGAATTTTCATTGTTTGTTACGTGTTTGTGTTCTGAATTATTCCGCACAATGGGTGGGTTTATATATGAGGCGGGTTGAGGGAAAATATTATGTCAAAATAAAAATAAAAATATTCACACTTGGACTTTTCTATTGAGTAAGACTATTGATGAGTTTATTTCTATTGATGAGTTTTCATTTTCTTTTTTAATTTGGAATATTTTTTATGATTATGAATTTTTATGAATATTAATTTCATTTTATGAATTCCTCCGCACAACGGGCGGGTTTCAATGCTAGTATATATATATATATATATATATATATATATATATATATATATATATATATATATATATATATGTATGTGTGTGTGTATGCGTGTATGCCATCGCCGGTTGTTCTGGGGCACATATGGACAGGACACACGGATGTGGTCTAGATGTTGCCCTCGATGACTGCTGCATCCCTAGGTGAGGTTGAGGTCAGGCGGATGCGAACCAGATGTTGGCCCTGACACTGTACATGGCTGGTGCGCGCTGACTGGTGTTTGTACGTGGTGCACGTCCGTGTACAGGGGACGTACACCTCCGGGACGCGTATCGCAGCAGCGCTGGTAGGGTGTGTCTGTGCTCTATGCGCAAATATTGGTGACCTACATTTGCACAGGCGCCATATAACAATGAGTTGAATGTTGATTTTAAGTGGACTTGTGGACTATGTGGTGTAGTAGTTAGCGCACCCGCCTCACAAGCGGGAAGTCCGTGATTAGAAAACTGACGCAGCAGAATTTATTGGGCGAAATATATAATCCAACAGCCCCTGTCCACCCAGCAGTAGATGGGTACCAGCTATCAGTCATGTGTTGTGCCATGCATTCTGGGGAGGTGGCCCTCTCAAATACGTCTTTAGTTCTTGTGGCGCCATAACGTGGAGAGGGTCGGTTCTGCGGTGGCAGCGAGCTGTACGGGACACAGCTGTGTGTTCATAAGCTTCGGCTTCTTCCCGTGCGACAACTGTCACTTGGGTATTTAACCTTTAAGTGCTGATGCACGACAGGACTCAATATTATAGACATACTTGATAAATGTTCGTCATTTTATTCCAACTAGTTTTTTTAGCAAGCAATACATTAAAAATCGACCAAAAATACATCCAGATTGTTAATAAATATTGCAGCATCAGCTGTGTCAATCAGCAAAATAATTTTTTAAAACTGACTAATTTTATAAGCAGTTCAAGCACATATAGAATAATTCATCGTCAACAATAGCTGCCTTTTGAACGGCAACTCAGGAAGTTGTGACGGCACGCTAGCGACACAGATGAGCTGGTGATATGATGGTCGACTACTTGTCACCGCCCTTCAAGTAGCGCACATGTCCCATCAGTTCTTCTTGTTGACTGGTCATCAGAAGTGCTTCGATACAACCGATGAAATAGTCCGACGCAAAACAGTCCTTCCTGCACACGAAACACGAAGGAATTATTGCTTCGCCAAATCCAGCCATTGAATATTCGCTATTTATTTAGTTACTGTCGCAACACAAAACAACTTCTGCCGAACAAAATAAATGTGTATTCAAAGACAGGCGCGCGTGGGACATCGCTGTCCCACGCGCGCCTACAAGACCACACCACTCGTAGACACGCCTCAACAGTGACTCTCCATTTCCCCTAGTTACAGTCACCAACAAAGTTCAGCGCACACGCGCATCCACACACGCACACATACACAATCACACGCATACACATACACACACGTGCACACCATCTGCCTGTACAACCAGTCCTACGCCACATACACGCACGCATTCACAAACAAACATATCTACCGCTCGCGAGAGGACCACAGCCACAAACACGCACACACTTTCACTCGCGCAAACATATACACTTGCATACGCAAACCTCATAGCCCAAACACACACACACACACACACACACTAATGGCTCAGCAATATATCCCAGTTACATCTACTTGTATTTATATTTTTTTCCATTTCACCGATAGTAATAGTATAATTTCATTATACAATTCATTAATGTCCTCTTATTAATATAACGAACGGCATATAATTTAATACAGTCCAACGTTTGATTAATCGATTTTGTATTTACACCCAAATATTTAATGCACCACGCTGTTAGCACATGCGTATTTGGGCACATTTTACTGCTAGAAACTATCAAAATAGACCAAATAATGTGCAAACGGAAACATGCCAAATTGGTCACAGCTTCACGACATCGAGGTAACGATCAGTTTAGCAAACTGTTTTTTGTTCTGATCTATTATTCTATTTTCTATTAAGAAAAATATGGCAGTTATTAATGGATAAACAAGTGAATTGTATATAAGACAGAAGTCGGGAATGACTAGATACATACAAAAGCAGAAGCTAAATAAATAAAACTTGACGCTGAATGAACATTCGTTCATCATTTGTTCAATGCACATGCATCACGTGTCGTGATTATACGGCCATTTCAATAAAACATCCACAAATTTGTCAATTTCCGTTTGTAAATTTTATAGCCATGTGTAGCGTATGTTGTGTGTATGCGTGCGTGTGCTTGCGTGTGTGTTCATCTGTTCATCTAGATGTGCATTACGTTCTACTAGAGCTGTCCCGCCCCCAAATCATGATTGCAAGCATTCTTTGATCGATTGTTAATTGTTATCATTTTCAATATTCCGCTGTCTAAATTATCCCACTTATATATTCTCCTATAAGGAAAACTGTCCTGTTTGATCTTCTGTCGGATCTGTCTTGTCTTTTTCCAACGTTTATCTTGTCTATATTTGAGCAGAGATAAGCTATCAAGCATAAGCATGAGCAGAGATATTCTACCATTGTCTGGTGTGCATTGTATGTATGTATCCATGTATTCCTGCGTGTGTGTGTGTCATCATTTGTTCTCGCCTGCACAGGCCGTGGAGTTCGGGCTCCTGGTACAGCTCATAGCACTGGTCACAGATCAGCTCCAGCTTGGTCATGCGGCTCTCGTCATGCACGCCGAGACATCCGATCTGATGGAAGTGCCGTTTGACCGGCCCGTGATTGGCAGTGTGCTGGGCGACTGAGAGTCTTGTGAAGTATGGCGATGCGGCGCTGCCAAAGGCCGCCAGCCACGTCGCAGTCAACGCCGAAAGAACCAGCACAGAGGTCACTCGTGCCATCTGGCGGACGAAAAGTGGTGACATTTATATGTACACGAGCTGAAAGTGCCGACGATGAATGCTCAACCGCTTAAGATTAAGGAAAAGTTTGACTTAGAACTTATAACGATTTATTCGATAAAGATTGGTGTAGAAATTGAAAATGTTTTTCTCCTTCGATGAAAATGATTAATTAAATCTCCTCAGATGAATACTTTCCATATAATTTCCTTAGATTACATTTATTCATTTAACCTATCAACATTAAAGAATAACTTCCAACCGATTTTCCGCTTAAACTGATTAGAACTGATAAGGTTACGGATCGCTGCTAAGACGGTTGCCGTTAAAGCAGATCATTCATTGTGGAATTGCATGAAAAGTTCAAAAATGTGTTAGTGAAAAGTAAGATAGTAAGATATTAGTGAAATTATTGGAAGTCAGGCTAATTTATGGTCAATAAAATAATTAGCTTTCTAAACATTTCAGGAATTGATATAAAACTTCCGCTCAGTTTCAGCTGAAAACTCGCTTCGAAGTATTTTTCAAACATAAGCGGTTGTGTGTTTTTAGCGTCGGCCAACTGAGAGAAATAATTTTGAGTGTCACATAATGATCACGTTTACAACCCAGAAACAATTTACTTTGTCGCAACACTGAATTTCATGGTCACGTTCTTGCCAATTATGTAGACTACATAATGTAGTTATATTTAATTTGGCGGAACAATGCACACAATGTACTAAGTCATACAGATGTTCAACCTGGGGATTATATTTATTTGCTAAGCGTTATCGTGCATGTTAATAAATTGACTAATGTGTCGCGTGATATATTTGCATGTGGAATTATTTCAACGTTTCCATTGCTTTCCTTTCAGTATGTTCCTTCGTTAAATAAAATATACTCGTCTATTCATTGTTATGATCGTTTGTTTTTATGCAAATAGTTATTGTTTCAATAAGACACATTATTTACCCCAACGAGACCACTGCACAAGTTTGTACTTGGCTTCAAAGATAGACAATTGAGTCTATTATTGTTGAGTGAAGAAGGCATACATACTTGTGACAAATATAAAATGCCTGATCGATATCTGAATGCAGACAACGCGGCCAAACAACGCCTACAAAACGACAGCCTCAAGCCAACTGTTCGCCGCTCAGGTGAGAAGTGGTCTGCTATGTCACACGCCGTTACTGATATATCTATCAGGAAAGCAGCGCCATCTGTTGATAAAATCAATCATCACCCACAGGAGCTTGCAGCTTGCACGTGAGTTAAGGTAAAGTGAAGTGTTTTAGCCCAAGTTTCAAGCACAATTTTTCACTTTAGAAAAACATAATATTTTACATTGTGTATTTTTTGGAATGAAAGTTTAACATCAATAGCAATACATATATTACAAAAACAATTGGTAGGACAAAGTTCTTTATTGTATGGTGAATAAAAGGCCAAATGATGAACATATGTTATATTCATATGAATATATGAATATATGTTAAATACATATGAATATATATTAAATGCACATATGAATATATGCACATACGACACATATGAATATATGTTAAATGATAAAGCTTCTCACAGTAACATTAAACTAAATGAATATATTTCGCTGATGTTAAGAGCACACAAGTTACACACACACATATCACACAATGTTAAGAGCACTTTTGAACATTCTCTCTTGGGATTCGAAAAATGTGTTTGTATGAAAATTAGTTCCTCAATCTCTTGAGATAAAAAAATATTCCAAATGTATTCCAATTATTTCGTTGTGTGTTTTGTGTCGGTCTTGTATTATCTTAAAGCCAGTGCGTTTTTCTTGGCTATTATATTTATATATTTGTAATATTTGCTATAATTTTTCTCCCATTCAATTCATTGCCTATATGGTATTTTACAGGTACTGTATATATTTATGTATACAGTGCGTATTAAGTGAATTGTTGAATGAAACAAATAATAGGAACAGATTGGATGTTGGAGATGACATGAGACTGGCTCTAACAAACGCTCGGCCATGAATTTCAAAGCTTACTGCTGAAATGCAACATCAAACATCCCACTAGCTGGGTTTAATAGCTGTTCAAACCCATGTTAATGTCTTTTTAAGGAATATATGTTCTTTTTGTTCAGGTTGGACCAATGTGATTTAATTTACCCACAAAAAAAATACTGGATTCTTGAACATTTTTTAGACTCTTCTTGCCCTCTCTATCACAGAAAATACACCCTACTATATCACCCTTTTGTATATATTCAATGTCAAATGTGACAGTCTGCAAAATCAAAACAAAAGGGGTCGCGTGGACTCCGAGGTCATGGGAAGGGGGTCCCAAGTATAAAAAAGTTGGGAACCCCTGAGATAGACTATCAAAAGCGATATGCATATAACAGGACAAACAAACATACGATGCAAACATAGAATGCACACACAATATAGAACAGTCTGAGAATACAATGATAAATGGCAACGTATGACAAGATGGCAGCGTGCAGACATGACACCCTGGCCGCGACATACATGACGCATATACGCAATAATGACCATATCAACGTGTTTTACCCTGAATACGTATAGTGCAACCCTGCATATACAATATTGTATTGGACTTTGCATATAAAATATATTTATATTAGCTCTTGAGCGATTAGCAAATTTAGTTAACTCAATCACAATATGCATCGATCACGCCGACGCTCAACACTGTCAAATAGAGCATCGCTTGAGCCGTATCACGAGTGTGGACAATTCAACCACGTAAATGTAGTTTGAAAACCACTGAGTCTGGCAAAAAACGACCATGACTCATTACACACGCATCAGCTACGCCACTCGAGCGCGGTCACTGTGGCGCGCGTAGAAAGAGTGTGAGAGTGGCAGAATTTTGTGGCACTGTCGACCTGTGGAAAAAGCGACCACCTCCCCGTATGGTCAGCGACAAGATGACAGCGTGCAGACATGACACCCTGGCCGCGATATTACAACATAGAAGCTGCCTCATCCTGTCTCATCTCACGTTGAAACAAGTACGTTGTGAGAGGTTTTTTGAAACACAATCAACTTCCCGAATTTCGTACGCTGATCGGGAGTTTATTGAATAATCTCGGTACCGAGAAGCGAAAAGAGCGAGTAGATATGGTGCTAT